>CAJOBZ010000032.1:1102500-1747500 GCA_905332375.1 Pieris macdunnoughi | reverse complement strand
TTAGCGTCAAAGGCTTCTCTGTACTTGTAGCACAAGCGTAAACTTTTACGCTTTGTGGCCTGAAAAATAAAAACGATGTCTCCAAAGGCAGAACCAACTACGATTTCATTGTAACACAAACGTTTCTCTGTTTTATATATTAGGGTAACGGGAGAATAGTGTTATGTTAGCCTAATCGTATTGTATGATTACTAATCTAGCTGAGGTATATAATAGATTTTAATTATTTTGGAAATAAGTTGTGCTAGCTAGAAAAAAGTAAGTAAATGGCGCGATTAAGCCACTTCTTTATAGGTGAACAGATGTAAATCTTATTTAAATAAAAAACAGATCGTGCTTTCAAATCCCTACTTTGAAGAAATAAACTACATAAAATATGATAAATAAAAAAACTATTAAGGTATATTATTATATGTAAAATTTACAACTTACAGTATTTTCTTTGTAGCCGCTACAATTGTGAGATTAACGACATAGTCGACTGGTATAAGATCCAAAACGTTGCGTCCATTCCCGGACACAACTCTAAGGATGCCCTTGCTGGTTGTTCCAATTAAACCAGTTGCCCCATTCCAATTGTCTATCCACCCTGGGATCGGTTCTGATAGACTTGCAGTTACTAGAAAGGAAAAAATAGAGTGACCTATAAAATATTCTGGTGATGTGGTTTCGTAACTTGAGCGCATAATTAAATTTATAACTTTGTTTCCTACAAAGTTGTGAGAAACTACTGGAATAATCATTCCTTTAAAGAAAGGTTAAGACAAATTCAAACTTTTAGCCCAACATTAGATATGCTCCTTTCATGGTCTTATTAAAGAACACTCTACATACCAATTGAAGGTCTTATAATAATAACGGGAACATGACCATGTTTTTCCGCCAACAAAGCCTCTCCCAGCTTCTTAGAGAATGTGTATGCGTTTGGCTCATCTCCTGAAAAATTTTCGTCATGAACTTATAAAATAAATTTCGTTCGCTCTATCTCACTCTCTCTCTCTATCTTTCTCACTTGCTTGCTCCCTACTCTCGCTCCATGGCTATTTGCTTCATGCTACGTTCGCCCTTTCTCGCTCTCTCTCAATCGGTCTCAATCGCTCTATCCCTTTTCTTCGACAAAAACGCTACACATCTTCGTGACGCTTAAATTATTGTTATAGCGTATCATCCGTTAAACTTTTACCCTCATGCGCCTAAAGAAGTTTCACTTCAAAAATACTTGAAAGGAACAAACGTATACTATGTGTAACGTACACGGATGTGGGCCTGAAGCAATCTGCTTTCTGAATATCACTTCGAAATATTTCTACGAGATTAGGAAACTATTAATCATTGACTTACGTATTATTGTTTTAGTTCTCTCTTCATCTGGCTGTTCTTTTATCAAATGATCAACCATGCTCAAAGGGATTGGTGATGGGTAAACTTTCTCTTCGATAAATATTTTGTGTGTATTTGAATACACTGTTGAAACGTGGACTAGGACCTATATATGTTGAACAATTTCAATGCTTTAGTTAAAGCAATTATATTTCCTATTCAATATATACAAAATAAAAAAAATAGTGGCGCTACAACCTCTTTAGGTCTGGGCCTCAGATTTCTGTATCTTTTTCATGATCATTTGTCAATATAATAGGCAAGTAGGTGATCAGCCTCATGTGCCTGACACACGATGTCCATTTTTTTTTTTGGTTCAAGGCAAGTTGTTCTCACGATGTTTTCCTTCACCGTTCGAGCGAATGTTAAATGTGCACATAGAAAATCTATTGTTGCACAGCCGCGGATTGAACGTTTGACCTCAGGGATGCTGAACCACTAGGCCATGACTGAACATAATAATATTATAATCCCCTTATTCTTAACTGTAAGTCTGATTCTCTTAATGCCCCACCGAACAAGATGGAGTGAGGCGGCGTGACTGAGCTTACATTACGCGCTCATTGATGTTCTCTTCTGTTTTAGTACGTATTTAAATATAAAATAAAATATTTTTATTCGTTATTTATTATTTATTTATTTATTTATTTATGCATTACAATTGGTAGATTTAGTCACCCTTTTAAGAAATACCTGTACAGGTATTACTTAAAAGTTATTGCACATTTAACCGAAATACAATTTGATGTATATGCATATATATTTTATTTATTCCTCATATTTAATTTCATTTCAAAATATTTTTATTGAAACTTTATTATTTTTATCGACACCGTTATCGTAACCTGAGTGAAGTACGTACGCCAGTGCGCTTTGTGACTAATTATATATCATTTTGTAATCGTTAAAATATTAAATGTATTAATAATTTAGGTTATTTCATCTACCCCATTCAATTTTTACAATTTAGAAAAGTGTATAAGACGCTACCGAAAAACATTTTGTTTGAAATTATATGAGTTACCAAATCGGTCGTTCAACCAATTTTCCCTGTAATTTCAATCTAGAGTTTTATGACAATTGACTTACCTCCAGCTTCTTCATACATTTACATAAAGATAATACTCTCTCAGTACCCTTGACGTTTATGTTGAGCAAATTGTGTAGCGGCTCGATAAACTTGATCAATGCAGCCGAATGAAATACGTATGATACCTAAGAATTTATAAATTTAACTAAAAATATCAATAAGCTACAACAAAATAGTTTAATGAGAGTTTGAGTTGAGAGAGAAAATAAATCAAATTTTTCTTCTAAATCATTCTTGGCAAACTAGCACTAGACCGATGCGGGAGTAAACAGGATATTAATTCAGTCTTGATATTAGTGTTTAAATTATGGCGACTGCTATACATACATACCTCATTAATAAGCGTTACTTTGTCTTCTGGGGATATACCAAGACCTTCCTGACTTACGTCACCGACTATCGGTTCTATTTTGTCAATAAATTTCGCATTCTCTCTATTAAGTCTTGAAAATACCTAAAAATAATTTGATTAGTTCAAGGCCAATGCTTTTTTTCATATTTAAATACATATTACTATGATAATATATCTTACTGGTAGCTCTAGCATAGTCTTAAGGCGCTCTTGAACCGTCAATCCCCGCTTCCCTCTAAGAAGTATGTAGATTTTTTTAACATCGGAACAACTGTAGAGAATTTTCTCTAAGAGTACCTTTAAATAAAATATATAATAACATGAAGAATACCTTACGGAAAAAGCCTAAAGGGACACTAAATAATGGTACACAGGTGTCATTATTAAATTCAAATTCAAAAATCATTTATTCACGTAGGTAACACAATGTACACTTGTGATTCGTCATTAAAGAAACAAAAAAAAATCGTCATTAAGCACAATTATTGTACCCAGTACCTACACCATTTGAGGCATGAGAATATACATGAAATTATATACTGTATGTACATCCAAACAAAAAAATACCACTGAACCTTTTTTTAGAAAAGGCCCTAATCAATATTTGACACCTCATTTGATCTGCGTACTTACTTACTATTAAGCCAAACAGAACATCAGCCATTATATGTGTACAAACATAACGCACAATTAATATGTGTAGAAAATTAATATTATTCTTGAAGAAAGTTGAAAGAGTAAATTTCCAATTTCCACTTAACATAATGTTAATACATATATAGATATACGTACTTTTCCCAAGAATCCTGTACAACCAGTGACAAAAATGCTTTTTCCGGCGTAAGACTCTGCTACTGATTGACACATCTCACACTGCGGTATACACAATTAAATTGAATAGCGAGTTATTGGATATTATAAAAATTTCGTCTTTCCACTTCGGTTCTTGATCTTGAATTAAGTTTATTAATCGTAACATACAAATTTTACATATCTTTTTGGTCCAGTGCATCTAAATATTTTCATTGTTATAATATTCCCATGACATTAGATGTCTTATACAAAAAAAAAGGGTCCGTGTACTTATGTACGCGCGTAAGAAGTTATACTTCTTTGGCAATATTAAAAATAGTTTGGCTTTGTTCCACCTCCAGTTTTTGATGTTTCACAGCGATAAGATGAAAACTCTTTTTTTGTATTCAATTTAGTGCAGTTACACTGATTCATCAATTGTTTTTTGTCTCTTTTCCTTATATTTGCTAGATAAAATCAGAAAAATTACATGTTTTGATTAAACAATGTGGTTAATTTTTTAATCAAAACCTTACTCGATAATAATAATAATACATACGGATAGTTAACCTCAATTGTATTGAAGCACTTAGGAAGGTTGATGAGCACAGTTTTTTCACAAATATTAATTAGTATTGGTTTAAATATTCAATTTAAATCACTTCTGATTATAATTCAAAAAGCATCGCTAAATTTCTTTGAAAAAATAATTAAAACTCCTTTATTTGTTTAAAAGGTAAATGACAAATGTCATTATGGTCATTCAAAATTGTTGGCATACGAACTTCACGCATATTCTATTTCTTTTTACTTGTAGATTGTCTTATTCCTATCTCGCTCGCGCACGCTATAATCACACTCCTAATTTTGTGTCACGGGTGCGCGCGCATTGTAAAATTTCACTCTCATAAATTTGTCATAACGCGCCTAAAGAAGTATAACTTCAAAAATTAAACCTGAATAATATACACTGACGGACTCATAAACTGCATCAAAGTAAAAAACGACTTTGAAATAAATATTTTAACCAACTATGCAAACTTTCTACACAGATTTAAATTGAAACGTCTAGATTGGTTCGTTAACTTTAAAACAGCGTTGGGTCATATCCTTAAGTTTAAGTTTGTGTACTGGAAAGGACCTTAAAACGTTTTTGAAGAAAAACAGAAATTTAAAGAAAATTGTTTTAATTAAAAAATTGGTTTTAACAATAGACACAAGCTTTATGCAAGGGTTTTTTTATGTTTTAATAAGGTGTATTACCTCCACGTACCCTTGTTATGGATTCTAATCGGTTCCGCATAGATTTGATTAGGGTTATTAAAACATCTTGCGGAATATTGTCCCATTCTTCTGAAAGTGCTATTCTTAGTTGTGCCACTGTCGTAGGCACAGGATTTCTCGCATATACAGCTCTTTTTAAATTGTCCCAAAGATGCTCAATGGAATTAAGATCCGGGCTGCTGCGCTTTTTACTGGCGTCGGGACGTGACGACCCCATCGCCCACTGGTGAAATAACCTGTGACAGAGGTTATTTCATCAGCGCAATCAGTCAACCCCTTCCTAGTGGGAGTGCCATGCTGTTGCCTTCGGGCTTCAGCCAAATGGGCAGGCACGACCGGGGCAGTACCACTGTCTCTCAGAAAACCGGCGTGAAGTGAGGCAATAGGTTCGCCTTATTGTACTCGCGTTTCGTACGGTGAGGGAGACTCCCGGAGCCCATCCCCCCCCCATATGAAATATGAAGGTGCAGAACAAACAGAATCTACCCCAGGGGGGTACCACACGTGAACGCGGTGGAGAATCCCCCTCTGAGCGTCCAACACCGGGACACTCAGCACCCGGTAGTGGACGCACAGGCTGCCCTTCGTATTCTGGGGGGGGCAATTCTGCGCTCGGTAAAAAAAACATTAATCGTTCTCGGGGCAAACGGAGCAATTCAACTAAGGCACCCCCGTCCACACTCGCCGTGGACTTCACAAATGTTAGGGGGCTCCATTCCAACATCAACGCTGTCCACTACCACTTAGAGACTGCGAAGCCGGCCTTGCTCTTTCTTACCGAGACTCAGGTATCCCCCCCGGCTGATACTTCCTACCTCTCCTACCCGGGGTACAAATTGGAACATTCATTTGTGCCGCGGGCGGGAGTTTGCGTGTACGTCAGAGAGGATATCTGTTCTCGTCGCCTCGGGACGCTTGAAGGAAGGGACCTATCTAACCTCTGGCTGCGCGTAGACTGCGATGACCATCCGCGATTCTACGCATGCCTGTATAGGTCCCATAGCGGAAATACCGAAACTGACCGACTCATTGAGCACATCCAAATGGCTACAGATTCCCTGCTCGAAAGGGTTCCTACCGCTGAAATCGTGATACTTGGCGATTTTAACGCCCACCATGCCGATTGGCTCGGCTCAGAAACCACCGATCATGCGGGAAGATCCTTTCACGACTTTGCTTTGGCTTACGACTTGACGCAAATGGTCCCTGCGATTACGCGAATACCAGATGTGGATGGTCATAAACCCTCTTTGTTGGACCTTCTGCTGACTTCACATCCGGAGAACTACCAAGTCTCTGTTGAACCGCCATTGGGTTCATCAGATCATTGTGTGGTCCGGAGCATTGTGCCGTTCACGCGCCCTCTTCAGGTTCACGGGCTGTCGCCGCGTGTGGCACTATAAGTCAGCAGATTGGGATGGGATGCGGTCTTTTTTTGCGTCCTACCCTTGGGGGCCCATTTGCTTTTCGTCGAGTACTCCAGATGCCGTCGCTGACTCTGTCGCCGAGGTTGTTCTGCAGGGTATGGAACTTTTTATTCCATTCTCTGCGGTGCCGGTCGGTGGCAAGTCCCAGCCTTGGTTTAGGCGTTCTTGCAAAGCGGCTTTGCGCCGTAAGCGTGAATGCTTTAAAGCCTGGGCAGAAGCGGTGACATCCTGTGATGTGACTATCGGCGAACGTAAAAAAGCATACAATTCAGCCTCCAGGTCCTTCAAGCGAGAAATCACTAAAGCAAAGTCAGAGCACATTGCCAGATTTGGTGAAAAATTGGCCCACCTCCCTTCGGGAACTCGAGCCTTCTGGTCTCTTGCCAAAGCTGTCCAAGGGAATTTCTGTCAGCCCTCAATTCCACCACTGCATAGGGAGGATGACTCACTGGCCCATACCGCGAAAGAGAAGGCCGATCTTCTAGGCTGTCTCTTTGCGTCGAACTCCACTTTGGATGATCAAGGGAATGAACCACCGACATTATTGCGGTGTGATACTACGATGCCCGAAGTTATATTCCGGCAACGTGCTATCCGTAAAGCTTTGTCTTCCTTGGACATCCATAAGTCGAGCGGGCCCGATGGCATCCCTCCAATTGTGCTGCGTACTTGTGCTCCTGAGTTGGCTCCGGTTCTAACGCGCCTTTTCCGGTACCTTTACACGCTCGGCACTGTTCCGAAGTGCTGGAAGATCGCTTCGATACATCCGATCCCTAAAAAAGGCGATCGCTCTGATCCGTCCAACTATCGCCCAATAGCTATAACCTCCTTGTTCTCCAAAATAATGGAAACCATTATTAACAGCCAGCTCCTGAGGTATCTAGAGGGCCACCAGCTGATTAGCGATTCTCAGTACGGCTTTCGTCGTGGTCGCTCAGCTGGTGACCTCCTTGTATACCTTACACATAGGTGGGCAGAGGCAATTGAGTCCAAGGGGGAGGCGCTGGCGGTAAGTTTGGACATAGCGAAAGCCTTCGATCGGGTGTGGCACAGAGCACTGCTCTCGAAGCTTCCAGCCTATGGGCTCCCTGAGAAATTATGCAACTGGATTTCCAGCTTTCTCGCTGATCGGAGCATCAAAGTCGTCATCGACGGAGCATGCTCCGACCTGAAACCTGTGAATGCTGGTGTCCCACAAGGCTGTGTCCTATCCCCGACCCTGTTTATTCTGCATATCAATGATATGTTGCAGCTTAGCAACATTCATTGCTATGCGGACGACAGCACTGGGGATACTTTTTACACTGGCCGGGCAGGTATTTCTCGGGCTGTTGTCGATGAGTACCGGAACAAACTTGTGTCTGAAGTCGAAACTCTTCTACGTGGAGTCTCGGACTGGGGTAGACTAAATCTAGTCCAATTTAACCCCAAGAAGACACAAGTTTGCGCGTTTTCCGCTAAAAAAGTCCCTTTGTCGCTACTCCCCTCTTTGAAGACACTGTCCTTAAAGCCTCAGCTAGCATCGGAATACTGGGCGTTGACATATCGAATAACGTTCAGTTTCGCGGTCATCTGGAAGGAAAGGCTAAATTAGCCTCCAAAAAGCTTGGTGTGCTCAGCAAGGCGAGACGGTACTTCACTCCGGGCCACCGCTTGCAACTATATAAAGCGCAAATTCGGCCCCATATGGAGTACTGCTCTCACCTCTGGGCGGGAGCTCCCCAGTACCAGCTCCTTCCACTTGACCGTATTCAACGAAGAGCGGTTCGAATCGTCGACGACCAGTCACTTTCCGTGCGGCTTGATCCCTTGGCGTTGCGTAGAGATGTGGGATCTCTCTGCATCTTCTACCGCATTTACCATGGAGAGTGTTCAGAGGAGTTGTTCGGTCTAATACCTGCAGCTGAGTTTCATCAACGGACGTCAAGGCAAAATACAAAATACCATCCGTATCACCTCGACGTCCGTCGTTCCACAACAGAGCGTTTTCTAAGGCAGTTTTTGCCGCGCACCACCACTATGTGTAACCAGCTGCCCACAGAAGTATTTCCGAACCAATTCGACTTAGGGTCCTTCAAGAAAAGAGCGTACCAATTTTTGAAAGGCCGGCAACGCACTTGCGAGCCTTCTGGCATTGTGAGTGTCCATGGGCGGCGGTGTCACTTAACATCAGGTGAGCCTCCTGCCCGTTTGCCTCCTATTACATAAAAAAAAAAAAAAAAAAAAAAAAAGGGAAGTTGTTACAATAAATCGGTCATCACGACCGGTGGTTGCTCGAGTTTTGCCTGTACCACGTCTCCTTTTGTAAGAACCTGTCTCCACAAACCTTCTATATATTCTAGAAACCGTAGACTGGTTTAAACTTTAAATTTAAACTTCTACCAATCGTTCGTTGATCCAAGCCCTCCCGCACCAATGCTACAATTTGTGCAGCTTGTTCGGACGAAGTATCCATATTATGGTTGAGAAACTCTCGATGAGTTAAAAAGCTAACCCAAAAGTTCTGCTGGTAACAATAATTCAATTGTCAAAAGAATAAAAAATCAATAAGAATCAATTTTAAAAAACACGCAAATCTGATACTACGAGTAAATTTTCTTTTCCCGGCTATATTCATTTATTTTACTGCAGTTCTATTTTTAAAGATTATTGCTTTTTTTAAGATTAAGGGCCAGTCTCTCCATGTTTATATAATTAACTCTAAAAAGTTTGCAAACTTATTTAAAAAAATGTGTGTGCCTGTAACTTTTACGCGCGATTAAAGTAAAACATCTTTGGCGTTGACGGCATATATCACTGAAATGATTAAATATTAACTTAAATAATAAATATCATACTATAATTTAATTATATTTATTATTCATGTGCTTTACAAAGATTATTCAAATGTTATATTAATATTATTCATTCGAAACAGGTAATGTCCTTCTTGACTCCAAATTAATCCTAGATAAGCACATAGGCTCAATTATTAATAAAGCCTACCAAATGTTAGGTTTCATAACGCGTGTCACCAGACCTTTTAAAGACGATACGTACATTCACCTCTATAAGACGCTTGTGCAGTCCCAGTTGGAGTACGCCTGTCCAATCTGGAATCCCCATTACTCTATATATTTCGCACAACTGGAGGCTGTACAAAAGAAATTCTTACGTATTCTAAATTATCGTATGAATGGTGGTAGGTCTAAAAAAAAATAAAAAAAAAAAAAAAAAAAAAAAAAAAAAAAAAGGAAAGGAGGGGGGAAGAAAAAAAAAAGGGAAAAAAAAAAAAAAAAAAAAAAAAAAAAAAAAAAAAAAAAAAAAAAAAAAAAAAAAAAAAAAGGGAGGCCAACAACGCGCCCCGCGCGCGCGCGCGGGAGGGCCAACCCCCCCCCCCCCCCCCCCGGGGGGGGGGGGGGGGGGGGGGGGGGGGGGGGGGGGGGGGGGGGGGTTTCCCCCCCCCCCCCCCCCCCTCCTGGCCTCCCTCAAAAAGAAATATAAAAAAAATAAAAAAAATTTTTTTTTTTTTTTTTTTTTTTTTGGTTGTGTGGTGTTTTTGGGGTGTGTGTTTTTTTATTATTTGGGGTTTGGGGTGTTTTTTTTTTTTTTTTTTTAAAAATAAAAAAAAAAAAAAAAAATAAAAAGTGTGGGGGTGGTGGGGGGGGGGGGGGGTGGGGGTTTTTTTTTTTTTTTTTTTTTTTTTTTTTTTTTTTTTTTTTTTTTTTGGTTTTTTTTTTTTTTTATTAAAAAAAAAAAAAAAAAAAAAAAAAAAAAAATAAAAAAAAATGAAAGGGGGGGGGGGGGGGGGGAAAAAAAAAAAAAAAAAAAATTTTTTTTTTTTTTTTTTTTTTTTTTCTAAACCACAACAAATAAAAAAAAAAAGGGGGGGGGGGGGGGGGGGGGGGGTTTTTTTTTAAAAAAAAAAAAAATATAACAAAATTTTTTTTTTTTTTTCCCGTCTTCCCGTTTTTTTCCCGGGGGGGGGGCCCGGGGTTTTTTTTCTATAAATTTTACTCTAAATTTGCTACTTTTCTTTTCTTTATTCACTTTGCTAATCACAATTGATCCGTTTGGAAATAAATAATCCTAATTGATTATGATATTTGCAACTAGATGGCGTATAAGTCAAGAAGCGTGGAGTAAATGACAATTGACATATATTTACGACCAATCCCAATTATTATTATTATATAGCGGAAACTACACAGACTAACTAACTACACAAGTAAGCGTTACTTCCGTCAGAAAAAAAATCTGAGTTACAGTCGCGCCTAAACAAGTTTTACTCCAAAAATAATTTCAAAGTAATCCTGAAGTTTGATGCAGTTTATGAGTCCGTCAGTATATTATTTATTAAATAAGATCTTCTACAGCAGGAGTCGTGCGTGATGTCATTGTGTATTTTTAGTTATAAAAGTAATAGATATATTTCCGTCATTAAAAACCTGCTAAAAATAAACTTAATTCTGAAATAAGCATAGCGTGAAGCGCTAGATAAAATATTCTCTAAATTGACAAATATTTTTTTATAATTTCATTGATTGATTTGTCCAGCAGTGTTGTCCTTATTAAGTGTGTGGCCCTCCATCCTAAGGCAATGAGTTCAAGTCTCGTTAGTCTACTAGTAGATATGTATTTCTAAATGCGTTAGTAACATTTCCTTATACAGTAGAGGCAAACGGTAAGAAAGTCTAGACTTTCATCCAAAGTCGACGAATCGTGTCAAATAAACTAATCAAAGAAACTGCTGAAATTTGAGGCCAAGACCTAATGGAAGCGCAGTTTATCAAAAGAATGCTGTTTTTTATATAAATGCATAAATTATGTGGAATTAAAATTGTTCGTGTATTTCGTAAATGCCTCCTCCAAACGTTTTGTTTCTTTTTCAAATCATGGCCTTTTGAACAAAAAGTAAAAATTTCTAAACTTTATACTTTTTTACTAAGCTAATTAAATATACATTACACCTACAATCAATATATTCGATGAATAAAACGGAAAGTATAGTTACCGAATGGGGGGGGGGGGGGGGGGGGGGGGGGGGGGGGGGGGGGGGGGGGGGGGGGGGGGGGGGGGGGGGGGGGGGGGGGGGGGGGGGGGGGGGGGGGGGGGGGGGGGTGGGGGGGGGGGGGGGGGGGGGGGGGGGGGGGGGGGGGGGGGGGGGGGGGGGGGGGGGGGGGGGGGGGGGGGGGGGGGGGGGGGGGGGGGGGGGGGGGGGGGGGGGGGGGGGGGGGGGGGGGGGGGGGGGGGGGGGGGGGGGGGGGGGGGGGGTTTATAGTGAATGTGTGCGGAAAGAGAATTTGAGATTGAAGCAGTTTTAAATTACCGTATTAACGCATTTAGTACACCTACGCAATCGCATGCGGCAGCGAAACGACGAAAAAACTGTAAGTTGTATGGCAACGTTTCGCATGTGTTTTGTCTCGCTCTATTATATAGCTAGATGAAATAGTTGCGTCCTTGTCGGTATTGTTTCGCAAGTAACTGCGAAATGGCTGTGACACAGACGCAGCCGTTTCGCTAGCGGAGTTTCGCATCGCAATGCGTCACCACGCGTTCTGTCAGTGAGGACAGAATTTCGCACAATGGAAGCCGAAAATATTAAATTATTATTAAATTTGATTCGAAATTATCCCGAATTATATTTAGTTGGGCATGTTAATTACAAAAATGCATACAAAAAAAGAGGTGGCATGGAGGAAAATTCAAGAAAAGACGGGGATAGATGGTAAGAAATAAAGCTACAATGACATTTCCTTGCGAAAAAACTGCAGTGTACTAACGTTCCGCAGATATTTCGCTACCGCAATTATTTCGCAAAGACTCGCAGCCGCATACGAACGCGTAGGTGTACTAAAGGCGTTAGTAATTTGACAACGCTCCTACTCATTATATTTCGACAACAATCATCTTGTTACCTAATATAAAAAGTACAAGAGCATTAGTTTTGTGAATAAATGAAATTACACGTAAAGAAAATACGAATTAGACCTTCCAGACGCAAATATATGTTAGGAACTGGAAAATGAATACTCCTATAAAAATCTAAATCTAAAAGAATGCAAGATGTAAAATTTAACCGTCAGGAGATTATTATTTTTATTTAGGACCCGATAGCTTATATGGTGATATAATATAAAATAAATCAGTGGTGCTACAACCTTTTTAGGTCTGGGCCTCAGATTTCTTTATCTGTTTCATGACCTGACTGTTAATCTAATGGCACGCCGTCGACGTTTTCAGTCTAAAACAAGTCGGGTTTCAATTATACAAACTTGTTTAAGATTTATTTATTTATTCCATCCATCTTAACAAGTATTACTACCACCAATACGATGATTATTTATTATTTAAAAAACATTAGAAAAGCATAATTAGGCAGATGCAATTAAATTATACAAAAATAATTAACCGTAACAGAACATTCAATGACACTTTTCGAATTCGCTTTGCGAAGATATAAATGTAGATAATTTCGGAGACATTATTAAGCAACGTGTTTGTAAAGGGGGCCTAGTGCCATAATATATTCTTTCTGCCGCTAAGAACCGCAAATATAATTAGTTTCGTCTTAAATATACATTTAGTACAAATAACCGCAGTTCTTGCAGAACACTATTTATTTACACTTCGTTAGCATAATATACAAAATCATACATATAAAAACCAAAAAAAGCAGGTTACATAAGTTACTAGGCAACGGGCGGCCTTATCGCTAACTAGTGATTTCTTCCAGGCAACCCTAATATGGAACAATAAATAAAGAAACACCTACAGCGGGTAATTAATTAACAAAAAAACCTCATAAACATGTAACTATAACTTAAATTAAATAAAGTAAAATCTACTACTAATTCTAAACATTAACAACTTATGCCGCTGGTTTCTAACTTGTTGTATTCAACCATCCCTAACACAAACAACGTTGGGAAAATTAAACGTTGGATTAGTACCTTAAACCCTTTGCTTGTTTTTATAGTATAGTATAGACACTCACACTGTTGAATTAAACTGGAGCATATTTCTCATTGAAATAGCTTTGATATTCGTTAACGTTGATGTCCTTCCAAGGACAAATCCTAATCTAATTTGACAAACGGGCCCCATAATTCGCACTTGCTCTTTTGCTGTAAATCGACAGCTTAAATTAAATAATTAATAATAATATAATCTTTATTTATTTCTCACAAAAACTTAGCACATAAACAAGTGACAGTTATATACTATTATAAATAAATAATTGTCTTACTTCTGTTTAGGGAAAAAGCTATTTTGTGTGAGACTGATGCCTGCTAAAGGTAAGAGTACCTGTGTTACAGGTCATCAGGCCTCCACCACTTCGGATCGACAGAAGGTCTATATACAGGTTACTTGAAATATAGTAAACAAAATTTTATGCTTCACATATAATGATAATTATATTGACATGTATAGAAATATCCTATGAGAGATCAGATGAAACCGGGTTTTTCTTAAATAAATATTTAACCATTCCGTCGAAGTATATAGGAATATACTCTGACCAATTTATTAATGATGGACTGAAAGGGAAGGTTATTTGATCACTCGGTGACAAAGATGAGAAGAGACAGTAATTGTTCATCGTGCTGAACTTCCAAGAGTTTGTCGTGAAGATTTCTAATACATCGCGGACTTGTTCTATTCTTCGCAGTATTTTTCGGTATCTACAAAAATTAAATTGTATACATGTCATTCTTAATAATCTACGCTAATAATTATCAATAATAATAAATGTTGGTTTCTTAAGGATAGAAATAACATACTTAGGGTCTTTTCCTGAAATCCGTAACAAAGCGTCAGCCAGTGTTAAAGGAGAAGTTTGTAGGACAGCCGATAAGAAAACCAGTAAAAATTTGGAATTTGTAAAGTAAACATCAGGAAATGGTAGTTCATCTGAAAAAGAAGAATTTTATTTACCACATCCTAGTTACCTTCTTACCATAGAAATTGGAGATTATTATGAATAGTTAAAAAAATACTTTTTATTTTTTTTATTTTTCTAATTTGGCCTGGTAATCTATACAATTATGCCATTTTGATGGAAGTTTGCTTATCCCTTTACTGGTCGGACGAGAGACGATAAAGTCAGCGAAAGCGTTTTGTACTGCCCTTCGGGCGTTAAATTGTTTCCCACATAAAAATTGTATGAATTTTGAAAGTCGACGAAATTCACGTTGTGTTTTTATCACTGATGAATTATTCCGTAAGAACATTGACACGATTATTCCACGTTCTTGGGGAGTAAAACGGTCCATGTTTATTTTCAGTGTATTTTACATTTGTTCACTACATAGGGTATGTTCCGATATACACTGCGAGTACTGTATAGTCCCTGTTCAAAATAGCTCCGCTTCAACAACAGAATGACAGGAAATATCATATAAAAAAATAAACAAATTTTCTTTAGTGCCAGTACTTTTGCGCCACCCAGTATATATAGCACGTGTAAAGGACACTGATCACCTACTTGCCTATAAAGAAAAGATCTAATCAAGGGACAAACTTGCGTCCGAAACTAAAACTTTGTTTCTCTCGTAATATATGCGATCGCAGCCACGCTCCATACACTTTCTACCTTCTAAATCAAATCAAATCAAAATCATTTATTCATATAGGTAACACAATGTGCACTTATGAACGTCAAAAAAGAAATACATATTAAATGCATCTAATTTTACATTAACTGCCAGTTCCCAAACCAGGTCCGTAGAACGGAAGAGAAGAACTGGCAATAAACTCTCCGCCACTCTTTTAATCGGAAAGTTTTTGTTTTACACAGTGTTTGAAGGAACTGCAACCATGACACCATGTTCCATAAGACTTTTTAAGTAATTAATAGTTAATTAATAATAATAAAATAAACTAAAAACAAATATTTATTGTCCTCTATCAGCAGGAGGCATGGTGAAATAGGAGCACGCCCTAACATTCTTAAACACCTGTTACTAGGTTTTCAATACTCACTAAATTTATTTCTTTTACTACTTATTGTGGTCAGATTTAATAAGTCCCTTAGCGTCAAAGGCTTCTCTGTACTTGTAGCACAAGCGTAAACTTTTACGCTTTGTGGCCTGAAAAAAAAAAAACGATGTCTCCAAAGGCAGAACCAACTACGATTTCATTGTAACACAAACGTTTCTATGTTTTATATATTAGGGTAACGGGAGAATAGTGTGTTAGCCTAATCGTATTTTATGATTACTAATCTAGCTGAGGCATATAATATATCTGAATGAGTTTGGAAATAAGTTGTGCTAGGTAGAAAAAAGTAACTAAACCCTTTTATCTTTCTTTATATTTATCACCAGTCACAATCAAAACACTACTTTATATGTGAATAGATGTAAATCTTATTGAAATAAAAAACATATTTTTTGATGGTGATCCAATCCCTGCTTTGAACTAAAGGACTATATGAAATATGAGAAATGCAACAGCAATATTATGGATTCTTTGTTCATATTGATAAATTTTATGTAAAATTTACAACTTACAGTATTTTCTTTGTTGCCGCTACAATTGTGAGATTTACGACGTAGTCGACTGGTATAAGATCCAAAACGTTGCGTCCGTTCCCGGGCAGAACTCTTAGGATGCCTTTGCCGGTGGTTCCAATTAAACCAGTTGCCCCATTCCAATTATCTATCCACCCTGGGATCGGTTCTGATAGACTTGCAGTTACTGGAAAGGAAAAATTATTGTGCCCTATAAAATATCCTGGCGAAGCGATGTTGTAACATAAGCCATACTTCAAGAACATATTCATACTTTTAGAACAACATAATTTTTTGCTATCGTATTTTTTTTAATTACAGGAGGCAGACTGGCAGGATGCTCATCGAATGTTAAGTGATACCGCCGCCCATGGACACTCGCACTGCCATAAGGGTCGCAAGCACGCTGCTGAAAATTATAAATATGCTTTTTTCACGATCTTAATAAACAATACCATATATAATATTTATAATACATACCAATTGAAGGCCTTATAATAATAACGGGAACATGACCATGTTTTTTCCGCCAACAAAGCCTCTCCCAGCTTCTTAGAGAATGTATATGCGTTTGGCTCATCTCCTGAAAAATTTACATTATGAACTTTTAAAAATAAACGGATTCACTTTACTACTAGTATTCGATAAAAATGTTTTATATTTTACATCGTTTTATTTTTAATGATAATGTACTTAAAAATCAGCATTTGTTAAAACTTTAAATTCAAATTTTAAAACAAAAATTCTATATAAAATTTTAAAAGTACTAAGTTACATTTCTAAATTGAAAATTATCGTCGTTCAAATATATCTTAACACTTATTTTTATAGTAAACAAGCGGACCCGAAATAAATCTAAAATATAAGCTTTTTAAGTTTGTAATACCATTTATAGCAAATGAACGCCTAGACTGATGTTTTGACTGATACATTTTTCGTTTTTATGTTTGTTGAATCTTGTTTTACCACGTTTTATGTTTTATGTTACGTTCCATGGAAACAGGATAAATATATATAATAAACCTTGTAATGTCCGTTTCCTGGTTCTAAGCTACCTCTCCACCAATTTTCAGCCAAATCGGTTCAGCCGTTCATGAGTTTTGAAAAGTGTAACACGACTTTATTTAAATATTGTGAGAATATAGTTTTAGGACCAATTTTTATCGATATCATTCGTCAGACATAGAAGGTTTATTTCTTGAGGTCATCTACTTGGGTAACCAAGTATAAGAAATACTACCAAGGAAACAATCGCAGATAATATGTGTGTGCCCCTACCTATCTAATACTTAAATAATAAAAAAATACTTCAAAGGAACAAAAGCATGTAAAACATAAATAAGTATGTACACTAAAGTTTAACTGTCTTTAGCTGAGACGTGGGCCCGAAGCAATCTGCTTTCTGAATATCAGTGCGAAATATTTCTACAAGATAAGAAAACTATTAACCCTTGACTTACCTATTATCATTTTAGTTCTCTCTTCATCTGGCTGTTCGTTTATCAAATGATCAATATGGCTCAGAGGAATTGGTGATGGGTAAACTTTCTCTTCGATAAATATACTGTGTGTATTGGAATACGCTGTTGCAACTTGAACGAGGACCTACGTTGAACAATTGTAATGCATTAGTTACAGTAATTATATTTCCTATACAATATATAAAAAATGAAAAAACCGGTGGCGCAACAATCTTTTTGGGTCTGCGCGTCTAATTTTTGTATCTGTTTCATGATCATTTGTTAATATAATAGGCAAGTAGGTGTAGGTCCTGTGCCTGAAACACGCCGTCGACTTTTGGGTCTAAGCCAAGTCGGTTTCCTTACAATATTTTCCTTCGCTATTCAGGCAAATGTTAAATGCGCACATAGACAGAAAATCCATTGGTGCAGCCGGGGATCGAACCTTCGCCCTCAGGGATGAGAGTCACACGCTAAAGCCACTGCACATATCTATATATATACGAGTATATAAAAATGTTATGTTGGTTTGTGTACACTTCAAAAACTCAGAAAGATCTGCACCGTTCGAACTGAAATTTTAGCATGATTTATTATCCGCATCGAAGATTGTTTTTATCTTTTATTTTTATGTTTTTGTTTTTTTTATTTTTTCATTTTTATTGCAAAATTGAATTGTATTCTTTGTTTTGTTTCTCATTCCTCAACCATTTAATCACAATCGACACTCGCATGTACAAAAACTGATCTTGCTTGTTTCAAGCGTATGTGTGCGTGCACGCTGGTAACCTGAGTACGTGCGCTTTGTGACTTATTGCTGGACTTTTTATATGTTATTTTGTAAATGTTAAAACATTAAATGAATAAATAAATTTTAAAATGGTGGTAAATTTCATCTACCCCGTAAAAAATTTACAATTTAGAAAAGTGTTTAAGATACTACCGAAAAACATTTTATGTTTGAAATTATATGAGTTACCAAATCTGTTGTTCAACCAATTTTCCCTGTAATTTTAGAGGTTTTTTGTTTAGAGTTTTATGAGAATTGACTTACCTCCAGCTTCTTCATACATTTACATAAAGATAATACCCTCTCAGTACCCTTGACATTGATGTTGAGCAAATCATGTAGCGGTGCGACAAACTTGATCGATGCAGCCGCATGAAATACGTATGATACCTAAGAATTTATAAAATTAACTAAAAAATCAGTACGCTAAAACAAAACCGTTAAATTAGTCTTAATTAATAAGTGTCCATGTCTCTGGCCCAGAGAGCCATAGAAAGAAGCATAATAAAGAAAAGAAGAATTGACAAAAAAAGTAACAAGAATTTAAGAGATAAAACAGGGTTTGCTGACGTTGTATACAAAACAAAAGAGTTTAAATGGAAATGGGCTGGACATACCATAAGAGGAGCAGAATTGTAACACTATGGCAACCAAGAGGCCATAAAAGAAATAGAGGTAGGCAATTTAAAAGGTGGAAACGGCTCGAAAGACTAAAACCTGGACGACATTGATATACAATAAAGAAAAATGGAGGACAATGGGGGAGGCCTTTGTCCGTAGGCAATCAGTTATCGAAGATTAAGAAAAACAATATTTATAATGTATATATTTTGTATTACTAATATAAGGCTATTAATAAATAAATAAATAAATGTAAATACGGGATACATCGCGGCATAGGAGTTTTCATACACTGCCAACCTTTTATTAAAATAAACCAAATTGTTCTTCTAAATCGTTCTTGGCAAACATTCTAGCCATTAGACTGATGCGGGTGTAAATAGGATATTAATTCTGACTTGATAGTGTTAAAATTATAGCGACTGCAATACATACATACCTCATTAATAAGCGTTACTTTGTCTTCTGGGGAGATACCAAGACCTTCCTGACTTACGTCACCGACTATCGGTTCTATTTTGTCAATAAATTTCGCTTTCTCTCTATTAAGTCTTGAAAATACCTAAAAATAATTTGATTAGTTCAAGGCCAATGCTTTTTTCATATTTAATTACATATTACTATGATAATATATCTTACTGGTAGCTCTAGCATACTCTTAAGACGCTCTTGAACCGTCAATCCCCGCTTCCCTCTAAGAAGTATGTAGACTTTTTTAACATCGGAACAGCTGTAGAGTATTTTCTCTAAGAGTACCTTTAAATAAAATATGAGAAGCTAGTATTGGCATTAGGAAGAATACCTTACGATAAAAGAGCGTAAAGGAATACTAAATAATGGTACACAGAAAATATTTTTTAATTGAAGCCAGTATCTGAGGAGTATATAAAATTATATACATTGGCCATCCAAACTATGATATACCACGGAACTTTTTTTAGAAAAGGAACTACTCAATATTTGATCGGTGTAGTAGTTTACTGACTACTAGGCCAAAGAGGCCACAGTATCAAGCCATTCTATGTACAGACAACGCACAACGCGCATAAGAAAATTATAATTATTCTTACACTTTGATGTGCCATTTTGATAGGACTAGTCTAGTTTAGTTTTTCTCCGCAGTTTCACTGCGTTAATCAAAATAACCTGGCACATCAAAAACAAGAATATTTCATTACATGGAATAAAGTTATCAAATTTTGTTTATAATAAAAAAATAAAAATAGATATTTTTTCTTAGGATGTGTAAAATAAAAGAGTTGGCGATTTAAAAGAGTGGCGAAGAGTTTATTTCCAATTCTCTCTTAACATGGTGTTAATACATATATAAATATACGTACTTTCCCCAAGAATCCTGTACAACCAGTGATAAAAATGCTTTTTCCAGCGTAGGACTCTGCTACTGATTGACACATCTCACACTGAGGTATAAACAATTGAATAGCGAGTCAATATAAAACTTTGGTCACACTTCGCTTCTTGATCTTAAATTATGTTTAATAACCGTATCATACAAGATTTATATCCATTTATGTGTCCAGTGAGTCAAAAAATTTTCATTGTTATAATATTCCCATGCCATATTTTGAAGGCAGGCGTGAAGTGCTAGAAAAAATATTCTCAGAATTATCAAATATTTTTTTTATAATTCTATTAATAACAAAACAAATATAATTATTTTATTTATATGAGCAGTGTTGTCCTTATAAAGAGTGTTATTTCAATCGTAAGTTGGTTCAAGTCTCGTTAGTGCACTAGTGGATATTTCTTTCTATGCTCGTTAATAACATTTCCTCGTACGGTGGAGGAGGCAAAAGAAACTGCTGCAATTTGAGGCCAAAGCCTATTTGAGGCGAAGTTAACCTAATATATAAAATTCTCGTATCACAATGTTTGTGCCCATACTCTTCCGAAACGGCTCGATCGATTCTTATGAAATTTATGCATATTCAGTAAGTCTGAGAATCGACATCTATTTTTCATCCCCCTTAATGTGAAGGGTGGTCCCACCCCTAAATTTTTATTTTTTTATGATACAACATACAAAAATACATACAACCCTTAATTGTCACCCCTCTACCATCAACCCCTACATCACAAATGGGGTCTCCAAAATGGCCGTTTTGTAGGCGTCCATAGCTTCTTCAGGTGATGAAAATCTCTGACCACGCAATTTATTCTTTATTTTAGGGAAAGTATAGAAATCATTAGGGCTTAGGTCGGGGCTGTACGGCAGATGGTCTAATAATTCTATGTTTTCTTGCTCTAAAAACTCTTTTGTTCTGTGCGCGGTGTGAGAACTCGCATTGTCGTGATGGAGGATGATGCGGCGGTTGCAGTTCTCTTTACGGAGTTCAGAAACGACCTGTGGCAAACAAATGCTAGCATACCATTCTGCATTAACCGTTCTTTGTCCCTCAAGAGGAATAGTCGCAACATGGTTTTGGAGACAAACGTGGCCACCATTTTTTTTTTGCAACACTTCGTGAACGAACAATTTTCGTTGGCTTTAACTCATTTTCGAACACCCAAACTCGTGACTGGTTTTTTGTTTTGGGTTCGTACGCGTATATCCAGGATTCCTCTAATAAACAATAAACTACAAGCTCCCACCTTTTCAGAATGCCAAATCATAAAATGACTGCTTCACGACTGATTTGAGAGCGACCGCCGATGCGAAAACCGCTGTGTGAGTTCGAAAAGTGAGTTACAGAATCGCAGGGCTGTTCTTGACGAGAATTCTCATTCTAATACAGGATGTATTCCTATATTCGAATAAGAATAAAATGAAGATGATGTCTGATTAGCATAATGTTTGTTATGCATATTTTATAATTGTTTGATTTATGTAATATTTTTTTAATTTAAATTTAATATTGTTTCTTGTAATATAAGTAAGAAGTGCAGCTGGAAGTGGGTTTATTAAATCTGGAATAAGATAGTCTAATGTTTTTTTCCCATATAGGTTATTTATTATGTTTAGGTAATAGAAATTCGTTTTTTAAATTATACGTGTTGAATAGTGATGGTGAGTTTTAAGAGTTTTAAGGTAATTTTCTGTAAAGTAGTTTTCATTTAATAATCCTAGCTGCACCTTCTCTTGTATAGGTATAATTTTGAAAAATGCAAATAGCTTTCTGTAGTCCTCTTTGTATTGTGATTTTAGTTTTATAGGAGCAATTGTTTTTAAACGGTTTTATTTAGCTCACCCCGTTTGTTTTATTTATTATTCTTGGGTCAAATTTAGTAATTCAAATTTCACCCTCTTCCTGTCAACCGATTAATCTGAAATTTTGTATACACTTTGGATTTTGGTGACAATACAATTATGTTTATTCATTATCATTATAAATTCAAGATGGCCGCCGCTACAAAATGGCGGATAATTTATGTTTTATTAATCCCACCAATATGGGTATCAAATAAAAGGGCTTGACAAGAAGAATACAGTGTACTATACAACCTCAATATTTATCTCGCTAATATTTAACTCGCTTATAATCGAGCTTGCTAGCTTGTTTCCACATTCTAGCCCTACTTATCACACGTCCATCGTTGTCGGTTGAACAACTGCCTAATTTTAGTGTAACGTTACAAAACAAACATTTTAATCAACGATTGTAGACAATTGACGTGCCCCACGGTTTTATTTTAGTCTAGTCTATGCATATGTTTATAATTCCCACGACTGTATCTATTTTATTCTTTTTTTGTTTTTAGTACATTTATCTTAAACATTGCAATGTATGTTTAACATAAAACCGTTTAACTTAAAAAGTTTTTTTACCTATTTTTATTAAAATACGTATTTGTATTTCAAATATTTGATTTAGATAAGTTTAGCATGTTCTCCCATAGCTTGAAAGTCCATATGTTATAATGGATTCGGCCAGTGCTTTGTACAGTAGGAGCAGAGTTTTAATAGGTATTTTATTTTTTATCATAGTGATACCTACAAGTATCGCCCTTAGTCTTTCACAGACAGAATTGATGTGCACTCTCCAGGACATACGGTCATATATTGTAAGCCCCAGGTATTTGTGGTTGTGAACTTATTCTAAGGCGTTGCAGTTGCAGTTGGTGGATTACGAGTACGAGTAGAGTGTGTAGAGTCTATAGCGGACAAACAACGTGACGCGTAATATATATATTATATATATTAAGATTTCACACATTAGAAAACCATAACTAAAGTGGTCGCCACACTTGTATTATAATATAATAATATACATATTTATGTATACATATATATATTTGTTGTATAATTACAGCAATTACAAATAATGAAATTTTAACACACGGTGTTTAATATTTATTTATTACCAACCATACAACTATCTTAACAAGTTATATCTAGGCAGATGTCAAAAATTACAAACTATACAAAATTAATGAACCATAACAGAACATACAATGTCGCTTTTAAGAATTCGCCCTTCGAAAATTTCGGAGACATTATTAAGCAGGTGTAACACCTTTTTCCAGCGGACCTAGTGTCATATACTCTTTCTGCCCCTGGGAACCGCAAATATAATTAGTTTCATCATAAATATCAATTTGGTTACATTAAAAGAAAAAATCTGTGTTGCCGACCTTTTAAGAATAAGTTCACTCTTCCCTTGTCCAATTGGTTTGGAAAACGTCGTTGGATAGCTAATTCTACATAGAGATGGTGCGCGGCAAAAACTGTCTTAAAAAACGCTCAGATCGTTGAATACGGTCACGGGGAAGGAGCTGGTACTAGGAAGCTCCCGCCAAGAGGGAACACAGTAGCAGTACGCGACGTAGGGCCGAATATGCGCTTTATAGAGCTGCAAGCGGTGGCCCGGAACGAAGTACCGTCTCGCCCTTGCTGAGCACACCAAACCTCCTAGAGGCTAATCTAGCCTTTCCTTCCAAAAGACTGCAAAACTGATTCGCTATGTCAACACCCACCAGCTGACACTTTGAGTAGAGTTTTCTTGAAGAGAGGAGTAGCAAAAAAGGGTTTTTTGCAGAGCCTCCACGTAGCAAAGTTTCGACAACAGACACAAGTTTGTTCCGGTACCTATCGACAACTTCCTGAGAAAGTAGCCGTACAGGTAGCACAGTATAAAGAGTATCCCCAGTTATCGTCCGCACAGTAATGAATGTTGCTAAGTTGCAACAAGGTATCAAGGTGTAAAATTCTGAATATTCTAAACCCAGACTGACGAACTAAACTCGAGCATGTTTCTGATCAACGCATTATAGACAGGATTGAAATAGCTTTGATGTTCGTGAACGTTGATGTCCTTTGCAGGTCAAATCCTAATCTGATGTGACAAACGGGCCTCATATTCGCGCTTAACCTAAGTATTTCTCTTTTACTGTATATCTACAATTTAAATTAAATAAATATGAAATATTTTAAAAATACACGTGACTTCAAATATAGTAAATAAAATGGTATGCGCTGTTATGCTTCATATGTAATGATAATTATATAGAAATATACTATAATCTACGCAGATGAGACCGGATCTTTCTTAAACAAATATTTAATCATTCCGTCGAAGTATATGGGAATATACTCTGACCAATTTATTAACGATGGACTAAAAGGGAATGTTTTTTGATCACTCGGTGATAGAGATGAGAAGAGACAGTAATTGTTCATCGTGCTGAACTTCCAAGAGTTTATCGTGAAGATTTCTATTGCATCGCGGACTTTTACTATACTGCGCAGATGTTTTCGGTATCTGAAAAATTAAATTCTTTAGATCGCATTCTAAATAATCTACGCGAATAACTAACAATAATAAAAAAATATGTTTGTAATATTGTTTATAATGGATGGAAAAAACATACTTAGGCTCTTTTCCTGTCATCCATAAGAAAGCGTCAGCCAGTGATAAAGGAGAAGTTTGTAGGATAGCCGATAAGAAAACCAGAAACAATTTGGAGGTTGTTAAGTAAACTCCAGGAAATGGTAGTTCATCTGAAAAAGCAGAAAATATTTTACCCCTAATATTTGTATACCCATGAATTTTGTTCATACAGAGAAGGTGTAAAATATAAGACGTGTGTCCAGTATAGGACGCTGATTAACTACATTCCTATAAAGAAATTATCAAATCAAGGAACAAACATACGTCCGAAGCCCAAACTTTGTTTTCTCGTAATATATGGAATCGCAGCCACGGTCCATATTATACTCTCTACATTAGCTCACTCTCACCCATGTTTGAATGTTTTTAATACTCACTAAATTTATTTCTTTTAGAACTTGTTGAGATCAGATTCAATAAGTTCCTTAACGTCAAAGGCTTCTCTGTACTTGTAGCACAAGCGTAAACATTTACACTTTGTGGCCTGAAACATAAAAACTATATCTCCAAAAGCTTAACCAACTACTATTTCATTGTACCTCAAACACGATTGTAAATTGTTAAAATATTCTCCGTTTCATAATACTTAATCCAGCTGAAATTATCAAATCAAGGAACAAACATACGTCCGAAGCCAAAACTTTGTTTTCTCGTAATATATGGAATCGCAGCCACGGTCCATATTATACTCTCTACATTAGCTCAATCTCACCCATGTTTGAATGTTTTTAATTCTCACTAAATTTATTATTATTATTTAATTATTTTTTTTATAATTTGCCTATAACAGATTTGAATGATTTCGGAAATAAGTTGCTAGCTAGAAAAAAGTAACCAAACCCTTTTATGTTTCTTCATGTCCAGCGACCATGACGCCATCAAGCCACTTCAATATTTAACTTAAATTCAGATCAAGCTTCATAAAAAACAAATTTTTGAGATCGTGTTTTCAAAACCCTACTTTCAACTAATTGACTATATGAAATATGAGAAATGCAACACAAATATTATGGATTATTATTAATATGATTTCTTTGTTTAGATTGAAAATTTTATGTAAAATTTACAACTTACAGTATTTTCTTTGTAGCCGCTACAATTGTGAGATTGACGACATAGTCGACTGGTATAAGATCCATAAGGTTGCGTCCGTTCCCGCGAATAACTCTTAGTATGCCTTTGCCGATGGATCCAATTAAACCAGTTGGCCCATTCCAATTATCTATCCACCCTGGGATCGGTTCTGATAGACTTGCAGTTACTAGAAAGGAAAAAATATTGTCCCCTATAAAATATCCTGGCGAAGCGGTTTAGTAATTGAGCGCGTAACTATATTTACAGTTTTGTTTCCTACATACTTGTGAGAACCCAATCGAATGATCATTCCTCTAACAGAAGGTCATGACAAATTCATACTTTTAGCCCAACATTTTGTTCTATTCATCTCTCATCATCTTATTAAAGAATAGTCTACATACCTATTGCAGGTCTTATAATAATAACGGAAACATGACCATGTTTTTCCGCCAACAAAGCCTCTACCATTTTCTTAGAGAATGTATATGTGTTCAGCTCATCTCCTGAAAAATTTACGTCATAAAGTTTGAAAAATAAACGGATTCACTTCAATACTAGTATTCGATAAAAATGTTTTATATTTTACATCGTTTTATTTTAAATGATAAAGTACTTAAAAATCAGCATTTGTTAAAGATTTTTAAAAGAAAAACAAATTAGTACGATATTCTTAACACAGAATGTTGTTTAAAAATGTACCAAATATTACCAGACTGAAAGGATACCAAAAAAAATTAAATTAGTTTTACGGAGCCCAAATTATACCAATTTGGTACAGAATATACTAAAAACGGTCACACTGGCTCCAGTAATCAGAAACGAACTAAGCGGGTAAATTAGGGGCGCGACTTGAGGCGCGGGCGGAAGAAAGACGCGAGCCGCTAGCGCATCGCTCGCGCGCTGATCGCGTACAGCTGCGTATATACGTACATTAAGCGCGGCAAACCATCGAACATTGCCGCGCGCGGCGGCCGCGCTCTATGTAGACGGGGTCGCCGCGCGCGGCGACTCGAAAGCGCTCGAACGTGCCGCGGGTCGATCCGCTCGATGTCGGTTTTTGAGACCGCATCAAAGGAGCTTCACTCGTTGGCGCGCGCGCAGTTGGGACGGTTTAGTTTTGGTGATTTGGCTCGCGCGGCAAATACGTAATAATGGACAACGAAAAGTGCCGTTTTCTAATTCAATTGTATAGCGCTAAAGAATATATAATTTTTATAGTGTCTTCAACGGCTTCATATCTTATGTCTTCCAGAAGTTTCACGCTATATAGTGATCTATTAAGATATAACTTTTTCATCCACCAACGCCTTTTTCTTTTATTTTTTTTACAAATAAGATGGTGAATCACAATGAAAGCGGCAGCCGCCCGACCACGCGCGTCCATACTCGGAGGTTTACAAGAGTGAACTGGTCTGACTATTTGCCGCGGTCTGTTTGTGATCGATCGCCTGCCGCGCGCGGCAGTCACGTCCAACTAAATTTATATCTTCATATTGGCTCGCGGGGCAAATGAAGGTCAACTCTGGTCGAACATTGGCTCGCGCGGCTGCCGCGCTTAATTTATACGCAGCTTTAGGCGCTTAGGTTGCGCGCGAACTGCCCGCGGGCGGCGCAGGAGCGGTGCGCGAACAATTAAAATGAACGCGCGCAGCTCGCAAACTGCTCGCGAGCTGCACATTCGCAGTGCATTCGCCAGATGTGGACGCACCCTAATATCAGTTACATTTCTAAATTGAAAATTACGTTCGTCCAAATATATCTTAACATTGCGGTCCCGACAAACGTCCTATACAGACGTCTTAAATTTAAGTTTTTTTAAGTTTTTACCATTTTTAATAAATGAACAGCTAGACTGATGTTACGACTGATAATAATTATTCGTGTTTCTGTTTGTTGCGTTTTGTTCTACCTCGTTTTATGATACGTCCCACGGAAACAGGATAAATATATATAATAAACCCGTCCGTCTCCTGGTTTTAAGCTACCTCCCCACCAATTTTCAGCCAAATCGATTCAACCTTACTCGAGTTGAGTAACTAACATGACTTTCTTTTATATATATAGATTTAAACACAC
Source organism: Pieris macdunnoughi (assembly GCA_905332375.1). NCBI lineage: Eukaryota > Metazoa > Arthropoda > Insecta > Lepidoptera > Pieridae > Pieris > Pieris macdunnoughi. The sequence continues at coordinate 1,719,805 of CAJOBZ010000032.1, read as the reverse complement.
CTATCCACACACAATCAATCACAATCAGACATAGTAGGTGACCTAAAGTAATATTACCAAAAAACAATCGCAGATATGTGTCTGTCCCTAGCTATTTAATCCATAAATAATAAAAAAATACTTTAAAGGAACAAAAGCATGAATACATAAAGAAGTATGTACCCTAAAGTTTAGCTGTCTTTAGCTGAGATCTGGGCCTGAAGCAACCTGCTTTCTGAATATCAGTTCGAAATATTTCTACGAGATTAGGAAACTATTAACACGTTCACTGCGCCATCATTTTCAAAGAACTTTCAGCTGGTGCTTTGGAGACCTAAAAGATCTCGTAACAAGCCTATCCTTTGGTGCGTTTGAGACCTAATCAGTCTCCTAAAAATACACTTTTGAAAATAATTTATATCTTCCAAAAAAACAATGACATATATTTTGAAGTTTTTGTGGGTGAAAGATAGCTTATTGCTTTATATTTTGCTAGGTTCGCACGCAGTTACGACATTTGAATAAACTACAAATACCAAAAAAAAAATAGATATCGATTGTATCTCGTACCGCACCCGAAGATAGTTCAATATGTGTAGTGATGGGAAAAAAAATAATATCTCAGTTATCGATTCTAAAAGTTTTATTAATTATGCAAAGTGTTTTTCATTTAAACATGGTAAGCACATTGATTGCTTGCACATTACGCGCAAAAGTATAACAATTCGTTTAGATTTTTTAGAAGCGTCAGAGCTTTTTAACTGCGTGTGCTCCAACGAAAAAGGTTCATCGTTTTCTTTGTAGGTACGTCAAATATTTCATAATCAGAATCACTGTCATTATTAGTCAATGGGGGGCAAATTTGGACATTTTCCAACATTTTTATCGTCTTCCCATGTCGTTTCTGAACAACACTAAAAAGAGTCACGCAGCGCCCGCGTCGCCCATCCTCCCTCTCTTGCGTCTACGAGGCGTACGATTTTACGAGTACCGACATATCTCCTAACGCAAGGAATTAAAACAATTACAGTACTGTGCGTTAGGGACCTAATCCATCTCTAATTTATTTTTTATTGTCCTTTAATTCAGCTTTAAGTAGGAAGCAAATATATATATTTGTCCTGCTCATACTTAAAGAACTTTACAAGTTAGATCCTCCCGCAAGGAGTGAAAAAACACGATTATGTTCAACGCACAATACAAAAGTCCTGCAAGAGATCTGATAGATCTCGTAATGCAACGAACGTGTTAATCATTAACTTACCTATTATAATTTTAGTTTTCTCTTCATCTGGTTGTTCTTTTATCAATTGATCAACCTCGCTCAGAGGAATTGGTGATGGGTAAACTTTCTCTTCGATAAATGCACTGTGTGTATTTGAATACGCTGTTGAAACGTGAACTAGGACCTAATTTGAACAATTGTAATGCTTTAGTTACAGTAATTATATTTTCTATACAATAAAAAAAACACAGTGGCGCTACAACCTCTTTAGTTCTGGGCCTAGATTTCTGTATCTGTTTCATGATCATTTGCCAATATAATAGGCAAGTAGGTCATCAGCATTTTGGGTCTAAGGCAAGTCAGTTTCCTCACGATATTTTCCTTCACCGTTCGAGCAAATGTTAAATGCACACATAGACAGAAAATCCATTGGTGCACTGCCGGGGATCGAACCTTCGACCTCACGGATGAGAGTCACACGCTGAAGCCACTTGGCCATCACTGCGAATATAATATATTATAATCCCCTTATTCTTAACTGTAAGACTGAACCTCTCAATGCCCCACCGAACAAGATGGAGTGAGGCGGCGTGACTGTAAGCTCATTACGCGCTCATTGATTACTTTTAAGTAATACATGTACAGGTAGTTATTGCACATTTAACCGAAATACAATTTGATAACATAGCATAAACATTTTATTTATTCCACATATTTATTATCTTATAATTCTCATATTTACAATTCAAAATATTTTTATTGAAACTTTATTATTTATGTACAAAAATGATCTTGCTTGTTACAAGCGTATCTGTACGTGTACGCAGGTAACCTGAGTGTAGTACGGGCGCCAGTGCGCTTTGTGACTTATTGTTGGACTTTTATATATTATTTTGTAATTATTAAAACATTAAATGAATTAATTAATTTATATTATTTTATCTACCCCATACAATTTTTACAATTTAGAAAAGTATATAAGACACTACCGAAAAATATGTTAAGTTCTAAATTTTATAAGGTTACCAAATCTGACGTTCAACCAATTTTCCCCGCTCTTAGCGTATGCGTACGTAATTTCAATCTAGAGTTTTATGACAATTGACTTACCTCCAGCTTCTTCATACATTTACATAAAGATAGTACCCTCTCAGTACCCTTGACGTTTATGTTGAGCAAATCGTGTAACGGTGCAACAAACTTGACCGATGCAGCCGAATGAAATACGTATGACACCTAAGAATTTATAAATTTAACAAAAAAAAATCAGTAAGCTAAAACAAAATAGTTAAATGAGCAATGAGAATGAGAATAATTAATAAATGTAATATACAGTATACATCGCGCAACAGGAGTTTTCATACATTTAATGAAAATAAAACAATTTTTTCTTTTAAATCGTTCTAGGCAAACATACTAGCCATTAGAACGATGCGGGAGTAAACAGGCTTTAAATGCAGTCTTGATATGAGTGTTTAAATTATAGCGACTGCAATACATACATACCTCATTAATAAGCGTTACTTTGTCTTCTGGGGAGATACCAAGACCTTCCTGACTTACGTCACCGACTATCGGTTCTATTTTGTCAATAAATTTCGCATTCTCTCTATTAAGTCTTGAAAATACCTAGAAATGATTTGGTTAGATCAACGCCACTGCTTTTTCATATTTAAATACATATTACTATGATAATATATCTTACTGGTAGCTCTAGCATACTCTTAAGACGCTCTTGAACCGTCAATCCCCGCTTCCCTCTAAGAAGTATGTAGATTTTTTTAACATCGGAACAACTGTAGAGAATCTTCTCTAAGAGTACCTTTAAATAAAATACATAATAACATTAAGAATACCTTACGGAAAAATAGCGTATAGGAACACTAAATAATGGTACACAGGTGACATTATTTAGCACAATTGTAGCCAGTACCTCATCTGAGGAGTGAATATATATAAATGATATGTATATTCTAATATATGAAATTATATAAAAAAATAAATTGAATATTGAGACATTTTGATTATACGCAAAGCAGATGGCACACTAGGTCACACAATACACAGGAAGGCAACCCACACAGATAGGTACCTCAATGGTGAATCCCACCACCACCCTTCACAACTGCTTTCTGTCGGTAAATGTTTGTTTCAGAGAGCCCAACGTCTTTGTGATGATGCCCACCTCGAGGAGGAACTACAGCATGTCAAACAGGTGCTACACCGAAACAAGCTGCGCATCCCCCGGCTGCATCACAAAAACAAAAACAAGACACAAACAGTTCCCCGCCAGCCAGCCTACTTGCCATATGTAAAGGGAGTTACAGATAGAATTAGCCGGATCCTAAAACGAGCTTCTATTCATACAATTTTCAAGCCGCACAAGAAGATTCAGCAATTCCTAAGACCAATCAAAAGTAACACCCCATTGCAAGATGCAGGTATATACAAACTGGATTGCGACTGTGGCCTGTCTTACATAGGGCAAACTAAACGCAATATGTCCAGCAGACTCAAAGAACACATTGCAGACATAAGACATAGACGACACACAAAATCAGCAGTCTGTGAACACATACTAGATAGGCCTAATCACTACATACGCTTTGACCAACCGAAAGTACTTGCGAAAGAGAAAAGATTCTTCCCAAGATTGGTACGCGAAGCCATTGAAATCAAAAAACACCCCAATTTCAATAGAGAAGACGGCCTAAAATTGTCAATCACCTGGGATCCAATAATATCCAAATTAAAATCTCAAAAAGAACAATCCGCGAAAATAGAGGACACCGTAAGCCATTTTTGCCAAAACCCTCCATCTTTTAGTCGATACCAACTCCGGGGAAATAAATACAGATAATGCAACTTTCTCTGCAGCTGTGATACTTTTTGACATTCAACATCTTTTGTCTTCAGTCACCGTGACCACGCACGCTGTAAAGCACGCGAAACGTCGGATAAATTTAAAATTATGTTAAATAGTTGTAAATTTATAATAATACATAACTTCAATCCGGTCAAAATAGTGTTTTATTAAATGAATATTTCAAAATAATAAATTTATTTTGAAGTATTCAATTTATTAACTATACTTCTTAAAATATAATTTGTTCTTACAATTTTCTTAACCTACAAAGTAATAATAAAAATAATTAAAAAGAAAATTAAAACAAATTTAAAAAGTTTGGTCCCCGTGGCAGTGTACCTTTAACGCTGGCAGCATTTCCTCGCTATATTGCGATACTTATTCTTGAACCAGGAAAGCACCAGTTCTGGGGTCACCGGTACTATCTACCAGGCGCCAACTTAAATCTTTAATAAGCGCCTGTGCACTTGAACCCAACGGCCCAAGAGTCTCTACTCAAAAGGGAACAAAATCGAAGTTGGAGGAAAGACTCTTATATTTGTGCCGTTTATTATTTTCTGCCTGCTCTGCGGCTGCCCCAGCTTTTTTGCTTGTCCGAAGGAGGTGAGACGGGGCAAACGAGCAAGAGAGCGGCGTATAATGTCGTTGAGCGCGGCGTGGCGAGAAAAACGACCTGCACTCTTTTGGCAATGTAGGCCATAGTGTCCAAGGCTACTTACTTCAAAGGCACAGAGCCACTTATGGGGAGTACATTTAAAATAGATTCCAAAGAAGTTTTTATCTTTTAAAATCCAAACTAAGAAATACCGCTGGACCTTTTTTAGAAAGGTCTTAATCAGTATTTGACACCGTATTTGATCTGCGTACTGTCGCCTATTTGGCCTAATAGTAATTAAACTGCTAGGCCAAACAGCCCATCAAGCCATTCTATGTATACAGACATAACGCACAACTAATATGTGCAGAAACTCCAAATTATTCGTACACTTTGTTTTGCTTTTTTAGATAAGACTAGGCTAGTCTTGTTTTTCTCCGCAGTTTCCGTGCGTTTATCAAAAGAACCTTGGACATCGAAACGCGAATATTTCATCAAAGAAAAATAGTTATCAAACTTTGTACTTAATTATGACCTTAAGAAGTGTAAAATAAAATACTTAAATAGGCGTTTTAATAGTGGCGAAGAGTATATTTATTTCTTAACATAATGCTAATACATAGTATAGATATACGTACTTTTCCCAAGAATCCTGTACAACCAGTGATAAAAATGCTTTTTCCGGCGTAAGACTCTGCTACTGATTGACACATCTCACACTGCGGTATACACAATTAAATTGAATAGCGAGTTATTGGATATTTTAAAAATTTCGTCTTTCCACTTCGGTTCTTGATCTTGAATTAAGTTTATGAATCGTAGCATACAAAATTTATATATTTTTTTTGTCCATTGAGTCAAAACATTTTCATTGTTATAATATTCCCATGACATTTTTTTAATGATATTATACTATTGTGAAAGATATTTTATGGAGGTCACTATGTTTTTTAGTAATAAAAATAATACTTATATTTTAGTTTTTTTTTTTTATAGAGCGCATCGTGCAATCAGTCTTCTGACTATGAGCAGATGGGTTGTAGGATGATTTGCGGGTGGAGATATTCCTCATTAGGAATATCTACCATAATAATATTAGCTCAGTCAATGCTGCTGAGCTCCAAGGTTCTTCGTCTTTTGAGTCGGTTTATATACTCCGGTAGGGTGAATAACCTGTGGTTAGGATCCAGCCTAGTGCTGTCAAGATATTTATCTCCTACTGTGTACTCTGAGGCAATTCCCTTTCCTGCCTGGTTTAGGGGGCAGTTGGTGTCTTTGAATTTAGCTGTAGCCCCCACAAGTGTGAATGTCCACGGTTTTATACTGAATTGTAGATACTGAGTTTGCTAGGCGTGTTTCTACCCTGTAATCTCCACCTATCTTTGACCACGCCGTTTTGTTTCGATTTGCCATGTCAATCTACGATCCCAGTGCAGTCCAAGATATTTCATTTAGGCTTCGCTGCAGCTTTAACGTGGCTTCTTCGGGTTGTTTACTCGAAGCTAGGATTGCCATATCGCCTGCATAGGTTGCAATGTTGACTTCAGAGGTACGCGGTAGATCTGAGGTAAATATGGTGTACAGCACTGGGCCAAGTACAGAGCCTTGAGGTACCCCTGCAAGTATATCATGAAAACCTGATGTACAATCCATCTCTTTCACTTGTAATATTCTATCGGTGATATAAGACTCTAGGATTCCATAGAAAGTATGAGGCAGAAGTGACTTGATCTTGCATAAGAGCCCCTTGTGCCATACCCGATCGAATGCTTGTTGAACGTCCAGAAAAGCTGAGGAGCAGTACTCTTTTAGCTCAAGGCTATTGCTTATGAATTTACACACCCTGTGAGTTTTTTCGATAGTGCCGTGTTGTGCTCTAAACCTGAATTGGTAATCTGGAATTATAGAATTTTCATGCATAGCTTGCGAGAGCCGTCGTAGTAGTACCTTCTCCAGTACTTTAGAGACGATCGGGAGAAGACTTATAGGTCGGTAAGATGAGACGTCATGTGGCGATTTCTCGGGCTTATGGACCATAATCACCTGAGAGACCTTCCATAGCGCTGGAAAGTATCCAACACTTATAATCCGGTTGAATAGGGTCGTCAAGTAAGTTATAGCCTTACGAGGTAATTCGGAGAGAACCTTTTTGTCAATGAGGTCAAAACCTGGTGCCTTCCTATTCTCCATTTGTTGTATGGTTCTTTGTACCTCCCTTGGTGTAACTATCTTCAAGGGCAAATGCAATTGGAAATCCTGCTGGAGAATGTCATCTATTTCTGCCTCATCCGACCCACGAGTGGCTTCATTTGGAACAAATACTTTAGCCAGATGGTTAGCAAAAGCATTTGCTTTTTCTAGTTTAGACCTAGCCCGCTTGTTTCTATCTAGCCTTATAGGTGGTTTAGGGTTTGCGGGTTGATTTAGATTTTTGAATGCCTTCCAGAGAGAGTAGTCGGTGTCTGTTGTACCTGTTAACGACATCAGGTTTTCCTCAATAGTAGCATCTAGATTTTCTTTTATAGCCTGTTTAAGGTGTTTAGCGTAGATGTTTAGTGCTGTTTTGTCATCGGGATGACGACTATTGTGCCACACTCTACGTAATCTTCTCTTCTCCAGGATCATGTCCTGAATTTCGTGGGGTACAGAGAGTTGTCTGGTCTTTTTCTGAGCCACTCCCTCACAACTCCTCCAGCATGCATCCTGCACCACTCTCGTAAATGCCAAGACTGCACTATCTATTTCCTCCTTACTCTTTAGTGAAATCCGTAATTGTAGGGCGTCCTCTACGAGGTCACGAAACATTTGCCAATTTGTTCTCCTGTTATACAGTTTTGGTTTCCGTTGGCACTCCAGAATATTGGTACTAACAGTTAATATCACCGGGATGTGAGCTGAAGAACCATCGAGAAAGCCATCAATGTGATAAAAGAGTCGTGAGAGACCCTTCATTAAAAAGAAGTCCAGGACATCAGGCAATCTTCCAGGGTCACTTGGCCAGTGAGTAGGCTCGGGGGTGGAGATTGTTGTTAAGTGGTTTTTTTCAACGCATTTTTTAAGTTCTCTACCACGCGTGGTAATCAATCTCGACCCCCAGTGCAGATGCTTTGAATTCCAATCTCCACCTGCTATGAAGCGTGGACCCAGACTGTTAATATATGTGGTGAAGTGTTCCTCAGTTATAGCGTGCTTTGGAGGACAATAAACCGAGGAGATACAGAAATTCTCATTTTCTTCCTGGATATTTATTGAGGCTTGAATGGATTCCTATCGAAATTAGCAGGATTTCAGCTTCATTTTTCTTAGGCGTTAGACCATCTATGTTCCAAGTAGCAATTTTGAGTTTATTCATTTTTGTGGTAATTTGTTAACTAGTGTAGTCAAGAGCCCCAAAATGGTGCTCATTTGTTGTAGGATTGTATAAATTTTTTGTTATTGTTTTTTAAATATTTCCTCAATTCTATTATTCAATGATTGTTGACTGACTTCTGGTACATATGGTTTGTATCTCGGACTAAATGATTACTTTTAGCCACGTCATTATATCTCTTAGGCGTATTTAATATGGGTGGGTTCGTGGGTTGGTTTGTAGGTTGGGGGTTTGGGCTTATACCACTATTGGGAAAGCGTGACGTAGCAGCTTTTCTTGCGCTTAGAGACGAGCGCTGTGTTTTTCTGGCTAGAATTTCTTTATATACCTCGCAACTTTTATAATTCGCAGGGTGAGGGCCGAGACATAGGGCACATTTTGCTGGGGTACTGCGGTCCACTTTAGGACAATCTTTGGTTAAGTGTGATTCTGCGCATTTGAGGCATCGACCTGGTCTCATGCAGTAGTTTTTGGTGTGACCATACTGCTGGCATCTTTGACACTGAACTAAAGTGGTCCTCTTTTTTGGGTCTTCTATAGTAACAATTTGGTGAAAAATATGTCTGATTTCCTTGGCTGCTTTATTATGCTGACTAGGTTGCAGGTTTACAAAGAAAGTTGAGGTAGGTTTTTTATCAGGCCCAAATCTGGCATTGATAATCTCTCCAACTACTATGTTTCCCGTTTTCTCAAATTCAGCTTTTATAACATGAAGTGGAGTAGTGTGGTGCAAGTTTCTTACTACCAGTCAATAGTTTCTGTCTTCTTTTCGGTTGAATGTATGACCAATGAGACCCTTCTCTCTTACAGCTGTAATAAGTTTTTTGTAAACATCTATATCTTCACTAATAATTCTTATTTGTGTTTTGTTTACTATCTTAAACTTGAATGTGGTTCTTTCAGTTGCAGTTTCGAGAAATTCCGTCAGTTTATTGACATCTTGGATTCCATATAGTATGATTGGAGGTGGATTGCTGGGCTTCTTTCCTTTAGTTTGGGTAGGTTCTTCAACGAGAGTTAGTCCATCGAACATCATGTTCGAAGTAGCTACACTTTCGGGGGACTCATTTGAGAGTTTCCTTTTTTTATTCGGCTTTCTATTTACTGGAGCCGTTTGCCATTCAGGCAAGTTGGTGAAGCTCGTTAAGGATTAATAAAAAAATATGTAAAAACCATTCTAGTAGGTTCAGCGTGAAGTGCTAAAAATATTCTCAGAATAAACAAATATTTTTTTTATAATTTCATTGATTACAAAACAAATATAATTATTTTATTAAATGAGCAGTGTTGTCCATTTTAACAGGCATAATCCTAAGGCAGTGTTGGCCTAGTGCCTTCGGCGTGCGACTCTCATCCTTGAGATCGTAGGTTCGATCCCTGGCTGTGCACCAATGGACTCACTTTCTATGTGCGCATTTATTCGCTCGAACGATAAAGGTAAACATCGTGAGGAAACCGGCATACCTTAGACCCAAAAAGTCGACGGCGTGCGTCAGGCACAGGAGGCTGATCACCTACTTGCCTATTAGATTAATAAATGATCGTGAAACAGATACAGAAATCTGAGGCCTAGATATAAAAGGTTAAAAAAAAAAAAAAAAAAAAAAAAAAACCAAAAAAAAAAAAAAAAAAAAAAAAAAAAAAAAAAAAAAAGGGGGGGGGAAAACCCACCCCCCCAAAGGGGGGGGGGGGTCCCCCCCCCCCCCCGGGGGGGGGGTTCCCCCCCCAAAAGGAGGAAAAAAAAAAACCCCCCCCCGGGGGACAAACCCAACAAAAAAAAAAATTTTTTCCCCCCCCCTTTGGGTTCCTTTTTTGGGTTCCCCCCCCCCCAAAAATAACCCCCAGAAAATATCTGATTATGGCTGATAGCCGATTGCGATCGCGATATAAAAGGTCGTAGGGCCACTGATTTATTTTTAATCCTAAGACAGTGGGTTCAAGTCTCGTTAGTGCACTAGTGGTCGATAAGATATTTCTTTCAATGTGTGTTAATAACATTTGCTCGTACGGTGGAGGCAAACGGTAAGAAAGCCTAGTCTTTCACCCAAAGTCAACGAAACGCGTCAGGCAAAAGGAAGTGCTGCAATTTGAGGCCAAGAACTATTTAAAGCGCAGTTTACTTTTTTATAAGAAATGTGTAATAAATATTATATATCATGTACTTGAATATAATCAAAATAATAATCTTATTTACATAAATGCATAAATGAAGTGCAATTAAAATTGTTCGTGTATTATATCAGTTTAGCTATTTGCATTTTTCAAAATTATACCTATACAAGAGAAGGTGCAGCTAGGATTATTAAATAATAATAATAAAGAATTTTATTCGTTATCTCAAGGATTTTACAATAGCTGATAAGTGATTGGGACCTCCTTTTAAGCGCATAAGCACTTGTGTTAGGAGAACCCGCTCTTCCATTACATAGGTGTACCAACTAATTATAATTTAATTTAACACGTATAGCTAAGCTAAGTATTACAATTTTACAATTTACTAAACATAATCTAAGGTTAAAATGTGAATAATGATATATGTGTGTATGTGTATGTGTGTGTGTGTGTTTGTGTGTTTATGAGAATGAATTTTCATGACTGATTGTAGAAGTTGACTAATTACTAGTGTATTATGATTCATGATTACCTACAAAGGCTTCAGTGTCTTCATAGCTAAATGTTTCTAGGATGTTAAGTAGCGACGTTTTACATTCATGTTTATTCAATGTGTATATATTTAATATTTTATTTAATTTATTATAAAGTTTAGCAGCTTGGCGTTGAAATTGTCTCATAGCAAAAACTGATTTAGATCTCTCAACAGGAGCAACAGTATATTTGCGTCTTTTGCTCAGTTTGCGACCATCATATTTAAGAGACTTGTGCAATCTTAAGGTAGTGCAAAAAATGTACAGTTGCCTGACCGATAAGACACCACAAGAGGCATAAAGATCAGAGGTGGAAAATCTATAAGGCTTAAACATCATTACTTTTAGTAAAATTCTTTGTGCCCTCTCCAGATCCAGGAACTTCATCTTTGTAGCACCCCCCAAACTGGGATACAGTACACTAAAATTGACTGAGCCAGCGATGTGTATATCTGTATTAGTAGATGTTTGTCAGCGATGTGCCTTAGAGTTTTAAATGTCCAAATAAGCTTTCGAATCCTACTTATAACTTGTTCTAGGTGCTCATGCCATGACATTCTTTGATCAACTACCACTCCTAGATATTTAGTGTGATGAACTTTATTTATAGTTTTACATGTACAGTTTACTCTGGTGCTACAGTTATGTATTTTTATTTCTAGATCTGTTTGAGGTTGGGCGCTATTGTATTTAGTGAAGAAAATGTAGTTAGTTTTACTTACGTTTAATGATAATAAGTTTTCTCTTAACCAGTTATCTATTTTGGAAAGCCCTATTTCTGTATGTCGACGCACCGAGTCAATAGTTTTCCCAGTGAAGACAACAGCAGTGTCATCCGCGTAGGAGTAGACTTTCCCACTATCAATTCTTAAATCGCATAAGCTGTTTATGTAGATTAAGAATAAGGTCGGCCCCAGAACACTACCTTGTGGGACCCCATATGTGACGTCAGATTGTTCGCTGATGTATTGACCTATTTTAACTGCTTGCTTTCGTTCACTGAGGTAATCAGCGAACAATGTGAGTGGAATACCCCTAATACCAATGTTCTCTAGTCTCTGCACCAGAATAGGGACAGAAACCGTATCAAATGCCTTTTTAAGTCGATAAAAACTGTGATACATTTATTACCTTTATCAACTTCATTAACAATATGACAAGATAGTGAGGTAACTGCATCTTCGGTTGACAGACCCTGTCTAAAACCGAATTGTGAGTCCGAAAGTAGACTATACTTCTGGAGGTAGGTAATTAGTCTTTTATTAATTAATTTTTCAAGTACTTTTGATATGGCAGTGAGAACGGAGATTGGGCGATAATTTGAAACATCTTCTCTGTTACCATTCTTGTACACAGGTGTAATAATTGCTTGTTTTAGCGCAGGTGGAAACACTCCCTGTCGGAAGCAGAGATTAACCAAATGAGTAATTATGGGCACAACTAGCTCCCTAGTATATTTAAGAAACTTGGTGCTTATACCATCCCAGCCAGGAGCACTGTCAGTTTTGAGACTCACAATAGTCAGGTATACTTCATGAGGGTCAGTTTCTAGAAGCACAAAAGACGAGACCTGGGAACAGTTGGGTCTAATCACATCTGTTCTATTATGTAACGTCGTAACTGGAATTATCTCTTTAGCTAAGTTTTTACCAATGTTTGAAAAATAATCGTTTACCAAATTAACCGATTTTTGAGGAGAAACATTTAAATTTAGTAATTCTAGATTTTGCGTTTTAGGTTGGTTACGATAAGTGAGGGTATTTATTTTCTTCCACAAAGTTTTTGGGTTTTTTATACTCTTGGCAAGGTCTTCTTTTTCATATTTACGTTTGACTTTCTTTATTAAACTATTGCAGAAATTCCTATATCTCCTGTATGTAATTTTAAGAATTTCATTATGAGGATCAGCTCGGAGTTTTGCTTGCATAGCATTTCTATTACGAATACATCTAACAATTCCTAAGGTAATCCATGGTTTAATAAGGCGTTCCCTATTCGGGATAGCTCTAGTGATAGTATTGGATTGAATACACTGCTTTAAAATAGATATTAATTTATTAGTTAAGATTATAGGGTTATTATAGTAAATTAGATCATTTATGTTGCTGTTTTTTAAATAACTTAAAGCGCCTTCCATGTTGATTGAAGATTTAATTTTCGAGGTATTGTAATTCGACTTAGCGAGGTAGGATAGTTTTAAGAATAACATTTTGTGATCAGTAACTGTAGTATCAATAACGGTAATAGACGCACACGTACCTATGCACCTATCAAGTTTTAGTATGAAATGATCTATGCAATTGCTATCTCGAGTAGGCAGTGTATGACCCGGGAGCAGGCCATGCATGGCTAGCATATTGAGGTAATGTAATCGGTTCGAGCGCTCCTGTGATGTTTCACTGGATTTTTGTATTAGATTTATGTTGATGTCTCCTGTTATTATAATGTTATTCTGAGTTTGTAAAGTTACTAAGTGACTATTTAATGAATCTATAAAATTTTCAGCGTTAAGGTTAGACGGGGAGCGATAAATACACAACATGGTATAGTTACCTACTTTGACTTGTAAGCAAGATGCATGTTTTAAATTTATTTCTTGAACGATAGTTTTATGGTTGCATTTTATGTAGACAACTACGCCATCACTACGATTTAGATGGCGGCTTGTAACGAAGTGAGTGTAGTTATCCATTTGGGGTATAGGCTTGTGTGGGTCGATCCATCCCTCGGTCAGTGTTATTACATCAGCTTGAAATTTGAACTCAGATAAAGTTATTAAAAGATCATCAAAATTATTGTAAATGCTTCTTATATTTTGTGATATTATCGTGAAATCAGATTTTTGTATGGTTGTCTGTCTTGAAAAGTCATTTATAGTATGGACATTAGATTGGGCTATTTGTATGTTATCTAATTCGTACATGATTGTAGTCTGACTATCCATAAATGAGTAACCAGATACTTTCCGTACACTTCGAGAAATTATAATTTACTTGGGATAAGAAATTCGCAGTAAAGCCGAGATTGAATAAATGTTTATAATCACTTGTGACGTGTTTGTAGCCATGAGCCATGAGATAAAGTGAGATCGCACTAGAATAGTGTTTAATATATGTGAGTGTATCAGTGCGTGAGTGTAAATAGTATATGTAGTGTAAAGGTTTGTGACTATTGTTTTTTAGAAAAAACTGTTTAATAATGGGATAACAAGAAAAAAATTTTACAAAAAAAGGACAATAGTTAAAGAGTCATGCCTGCATGAGGCTGTGTACCTGTGATTCGTTTTTGACCTTAATTACCGGGGTGTTTTCATTCTTTCTTAGGTAAACACGTCCGTAAGAAGTCCAACAGAACTTGTAGTCTTTTGATTTAGCTAGATCGCGAGCGAGAAAGTGTAGTCTAGCGCCTTTCGCAGTGAGCTGCTCGGAGATAAACACTGCAGTTTCTTCATTTTTAGTAGCTCCCAGATGCTTCGCTCGTAGCTTTTCTTTATTTTTGATGTTGTAGGTTTTACAAGATTTTAGTAAATCTGATTTAAGAATCGAGGATGATAACTCAACAATTATTGGAGTATTCGTTTTATTAGAATCTCTTTTCCCTTTTAGCCTGTATATGTCTTTGATATCATCTTTTTTAATACCGCTATTCAGGGATTTTGATAAGCTTACAACCATGTTTATTAAGTCTTCCTTTGATTCTGTGGGTAGTTTTGGCATATTTTTTATTTCAATATTAGCCTTACGTTGTTCCCGCTGCAATTCCTCAAGCTTGTCCTCTAAAATTATAATTTGTTCTCTGTCTTGCTTTAAACGTACTTCAAGCTGTTCTATTTTCTTCCTAAGGTCTTCATGTTGCGATGAGAGGAATGCAAGGCTACTTTCTATGTTGGTATTACTCTCTGATCTCTACTTGGGCAGACGTTATTTTTTTAAGCTCTTTTTGTTGTTCCGCAAACAATGACTTAATCATGCCTTTCATCTCTTTTTTAAAACTTAATAATTCATCCTCAAATCCATGCTCTCTAGCCCTTTTTTGACGTTGTTGAACATAGCTCGGTGGTTCATTGTCACCGTAAAGGTCTGTGTGAAAAGTTTCCATTTTGTCGACGTTTGGCTCAGAAACACTTTGTGATTTATTGGCCATAGGAGAGCGTTGAACTTTTGGCATCTTATAAATTCACTAATTGGGAAAACACAAAATTGAATATGAATTTATAATTGGGCCAGACCCTTATTTTTTGCTCCGCTACCGCTTTCGCCTTTAAATTGCACTAAGCGATTAATTAATATGACTCACGCACAGCTTTATTCTAGCGTCGCATCGGCGCGTACGCAAAGTAAAGCGTAGCTCACGAAACTGTTTCGTTCACTGTTGTTGTCCTTCTCACCCGTAGTTAATTGACTTCTTGCGCGTTATGGGCGCCTGGTACTTCACCAAATTTGCGGACAAGATATTATATTTAATTTTATAAAATATTTTACGTAAGCTTACACGTCTTAACGCTTTCGCGGTCCGAGGGGAAGAGGAAGAACTACTTTACAGAAAATTACCTTAAAACTCTTAAAACTCACCATCACTATTCAACATATAGTAATTTAAATAAATATAGTTTAAAAAAACTAAAAACACGCTTTTAAAGCACATCAAACTAAAAAGTGAAAAATAATTCCTAATTTAGGCGGAAAATGGTAATGAACAAAAAAAAAACTTTTTAGTTTGATGTGCTATTTTCCACTTTTTAGTCCCAGCAGCAATACGTGTTGTCTCAATTTAATCGTATTGCTTTGTAGACTTAAATTTTTTTTATTGTTTTTTCGAGATTAACCTATGAAATTATTATATTGTCGCTGATTCTTTATAAGTGTACAAAGTTTGAATTAAATCTGTCCGTTTAATGTGGGTCAAAATCGAGTCCGAAGGAGTCGGTTACATACATACATACATACATACATACAGGTGAAGCTAATATAAAGCGTGTAAAAACGAATTTCTATTACCTAAATATAATAACCTATATGGGAAAAAACATTAGACTATCTTATTCCAAATTTAATAAACCCACTTCCAGCTGCACTTCTTACTTATATTACAAGAAACAATATTAAATTTAAATTTTAAAAATATTACATAAATCAAACAATTATAAAATATGCATAACAAACACTAGCTAATCAGACATCATCTTCATTTAATTCTTATATAGGAATACATCCTGTATTCGAATGAGAATTCTCGTCAAGAACAGGTTTCTTGCGTCGGCTAACTGTGGAGCGTCAATGTTTCAATTGGTTTG
This sequence comes from Pieris macdunnoughi, assembly GCA_905332375.1. Lineage (NCBI taxonomy): Eukaryota > Metazoa > Arthropoda > Insecta > Lepidoptera > Pieridae > Pieris > Pieris macdunnoughi. The sequence continues at coordinate 1,703,832 of CAJOBZ010000032.1, read as the reverse complement.
TGACATTTTACGTACAATTTTAATGGTTATAATGTTATAGTGTATATGTCACTGGCCTTAGTATATAAGTTAGTTATTTAAATATGATCGACGTTCTGGTGGACAGAAAAACTGTGTCCAGTTTGTGTTTCCACTACACCAACTTATTTTCTATTTAAGTTCATGTATATATAATTTAAAAAAATTGTTGCTTCGTGTTTGTTGGCATCAGCCATTTAATTTCCACATTAGAGTTTATTTAGATTATAAAAAATCAAATCAAATTTGATGATTGATATTTTTAGTAATCTTTGAAAATATCAATCATCAAACTATTACATAAAAAAGAAGCAAAAACACAAAGGACTAATTACAGACCAATATCATTAATTCCTATATTATCTAAAATTTTTACTCAGATGATATACATCAGAACTGCATACTCTTTGCTGATGTCACTTCATTTATAATATAAAGTAAAAACAAACTGGATGAAATTAGACGACTCAGTGGTCTAGTGGTTAGTACCCCTGACTGCGAATCCATGGGTCCCGGGTTCGATCCCCGGCTGAGACGAACATCGATGTGATGAGCATTTGGTGTTGTGCTTAGGTCTTGGGTGTTTAAATATGTATTTATACGTCTATCTATCTATAATATGTATGTATATCCGTTGCCTAGTACCCATAACACAAGCTTCACCAGCTTAGCATGGGGCTAGGTCAATTGGTGTGACTTGTCTTTAAAAAATTAAATAATCCAAACCAAAACTAGCATCATTCATTTACAATATAAAAATAATAAACTAGAAATAATACATGAGTGCGTATTTTTGGGTATAACACTGGATAAATTTTGTAATTGGAAAGCACATATTGAAAAATTACAGAACGATTAAGGGAAATTGTTGACCATTATACGGTATTTGCTGCTTATCATGCATATGTTTTATCTATACTTAAATAGATATGGATTTATAGTTTGGGGTTTTTTTTTAAACAATCTGTGAAGCAAACTATCCTGATAGTTGCGTACCTTTGTTTAAGAAGCTCAAAGGTTTATCTCTTCCCTGTATTCTTTTTTTTTTAAATATGTCTTTTACAAACATAAAATTTTTTAAGTCAACGAGAATGAGCAACTGTCAAAGTAGACATGGGGAGAAATTGGCTATACCAAAAATTAATCTGGAATTGTATAGGAAAAACACCTTTTGTATGGCAATCAAGGTTAATAATAATGTAAATGTAAAATCCTTTATTTGCCAAGATAGTGGTACAAAATAAAAAATCGAAAAACAAGAAAAATCCGCACAATCAGCCATATATAAATAGGCATGCAAATGTCATAATAAGAAGTCATGTCATTTATAAGTAATTGTTAAACTTATGTTCTAAATATTCGGTCACGCTTTTAAAGCACCTTGACTTTAAAAACCTAATCACCCTCCCCCTTGAAAACATTACATGGCAGCGATCTATAATTTCTAGGAAGGTGATTAAATATTCTTACAGCCATGGCGTTACAATTTTTGGAATATAGCGCGGTGCAACATGCAGGCACCCGCAGCTGTGTTGGATCCCTCGGTATATACAAGCAAGTTTCTTTATATGTTTTAAATAATTTTGGATGCTTCTTTACAGTCATAACTGCTTCAAAGATATACAAACTTGGTACTGTCAGAATACTGAGTTCGTGAAAAAATTGGTCTACAGCTTATAAGAGGTCCAACGCCCATGATAATACATTTTGTCTGAGTAATAAAAACTTTACTCACATCTACCGAATTTCCCCATAAAAGGATACCATAGCGCAAAACTGAGGCAACATAGCCGTGATAAGCAATAATTGCTGCGTGTTTTGAAGCCACTTTGCGAGTTCGACTCAAAGCAAAAGCAAATTTATTTAGGCGCGTGCATATCGTTAAAATGTGTTGTTTCCAATTAAGATTTTGGTCTAGTGTTAAGCGTATAAACTTGGTTTATACAACTTCTTCAATCGACTCGTTTTTACAATTGATTTTGAGGTTATTGGGTCTGCAATTATTATAATTCCGAAATTGTATAAAATTGTTTTTTTTTACTTTTGCACTTAAATTATTAATTTCCAACCATTCCGTGATATTTCTTACTGTTTCATTCAATAATGAATCGTGGTTACGCGTAGTATCATTCGACACGACCACTGAGATATCATCCGCGTAAAGAATGAATTTATTACTAACCAAATTCGGTAAATCATTAATGTACAGAAGAAACAGCAATGGGCCCAGTATTTAGCAAAAAACGTTCAAAGATGTGCTACTTTTGGAAAAAATGTATTATTCTATTCATGATTATTTGCGCGAAACTTTATAAATAATATTAATTTGAAACGGAATAAAAAAATTTAATGATGCGATAAAAACAATTAAGAATTGACTATAACGATATGACTCATAGTGTAATTTTAACTTCTATTTAAAATTCTAACTTTTAAGACAAATATGCACGCCATTGTGTGGCATTGTTTTAAATATAATAGGGGCAAACAAACATCCATTTTTAGTGGGTGCGTTTGAGGGAGGAGTATACTCGTTTTTTGAACATTTCTACAAAAAATATGCACATGCAAACTTTGCTGATTGTAGGTACTACCATAACATTTTTGTTTATTCGTGCACCATATTATTATTATACTACTGCGACATTGCTCAAACGGCTGGCTTGAGCTGGATGCAGCTCACCCAAAATCGAGATACCTGGAGATCCCTGAAGGACCCTTCCGCAGGTGTAGCCCACCTGCGGAAGGGTTCTTGCAAAATAATTGGGAAATAGATAGAAAAATTAGGAAAAAAACATTGTATAATTTACTTTCTTAAAAATAGTATTAAGTTTACTTTGTTCTTTTGCAAGAAATAAAAAGGCTTTTTTATTTTTTGATTTTATTTATTACTACCGCGACCAAACCCGAATTGACTACAGAATCAAACAGTCGGCAGTCGTGGGAACGAGTGTCAAATGATTACTTTAATTTCGATTGTCTTTAAGTTTCAAATGTTTAAAGTGACAATAAATTACTTTTTATAATAATGACCATGGAATCACCATTACTCTATTCAAAAATGATTTAAACTTAGAAAATTTAGTATAATAATATAATATTTATTTATTTAATAATATAATATTTATTTATTTAATAATATTTGTAATTTAATAATATTTGTAATTAAAGATATAATTCACATATTTTATACTTTAATACATATTTTGTTGGTTATTTTTTTTATATTTACAATTGTTAAAAAAATTGTGGCGGAGAGTTAAGCGCGAGTTCTTCTCTTCCGTTCTACACCCTTGATTTGAGAACCGGCAGTAAATGTAAAATTAGAATCATTTCATATATATATTTATTGTTAGTGTTGTGTACACAAACAATAAATGTATTTACCAATATGAATTAATGATTTTTTAATTGAATTTGAATTGTTACAGTCACACAAACTACTATTTACTCATTGATGTAGAATTTCTGCAAATAAATTTCTGTAATGACTTAACGGCTGAGTTCGAGAGACAATCGAATTTCCGGTAAAACAGTGAAGGCACTTCCGCTTTCCGCTTTCAATTTCATCCCTTTTCACCCAACCCTCCACTGAATCAAGGCTGTTTTTTCATACATATATTATAATGGAGATGACAAAAAGTTAAGCTTATCTCTTCTTCACGTTTTTGCCATAACATATCCAGCATACAAATACGATATTCAACACAAAAAGTAAGGGTCTATGGAATTTGATAGACATCTTTGGTGAATGACAGTTCTTTGGCAAGTGTAGGTCTGCGGTCTTTTTTTATAACCTACTTACCTTTACCTTACTTTTGTATGATTTATATAATTAAAAATTAATTGATGTTCATTAAACTGTAACCTTAAAATAATAAAATCAACCCAAATTGAAATAAAACAAGCTATATTGCTCGAAGCAGTTCGCTCATACGGGTTAAGATAATAAATGAGATTTGACGCAATTTTGAGATGAAAATTGACTTTAGGGGGTTAATTAGATTTCTAGTTGGTTGCTCGGATTCATAAAGATGAATTAGATTCAAATACTCATGGTATACTATATTATGATAGTCCGGTATGCATCAAGTACAGTTCCATTATTTATTATAATATATTTTACTAAATTGTCCTTTGACCAAAACTTCACCAGAGGTAACGTTCATGCATCAGTGGAAAAAATAAACAATAAAAAATGCAGGAAATTATTGTATTGAAAAACATTAGAACTACAACAATTTTTTACTCGTACATACATACCTTAATACAAGAAAATAAACGTCATCGCTTAAGACATTTGTTGAAGAGGTTAAGAGTCCAAGGCTAAAAATATGTAAATTGAGCTTTTATAAATATCTATCTGGATATAATTCAAGACAAAGGCTTCTTAAACCTACCCCTAGTGGGGGATACAAAAGGTCTAAAATATGGAAATGACCGATATAACAAGCTGTATACCGGACTGAAATCAGCCTTAGTGTTACGATATTCCTCGTCGCGAACGCACGCTACTTCGCTACGCCGTAGACCTTACAACAATCACGCGGGAAAGTTTAGATACTTTCAATGTGAATTTATTTTTGTTTGGATTTTATATTGAAATTTTAATAATGAATTATCTCGTGTGTTTTTTAATGTGTGTATTCGTTTATGAAGAATTAATATGGTAAGTAATTTTGAATATTGCCACATAAGACGTAAAAGCTATTGAAATAAACTGAATACAAAAAAATAGCCTATTTTTGTTTTTATAATGTGTGTCGTATGGTGATGGTAATATTGATTATCCTATTGATGTAGTAAAAATAATACAATTTTAGTTAAAATGCAAAATGTCGCAAAATATTATATATATTGACTAGCTGACCCAGCAAACGTTGTTTTGTTAGGTATATTATTTCTAGGAATCAATTCTTTAGTTCAATATAAATAACTATCTACTCTAATAAAAATAGGGGTTAATCGTAGAGGGATGAAAATTAAGGGTTGTATGTATTTTTGTATGCTGTATCATAAAAAAATAAAAACAAAAAAAATTGTCTAAAAACTAAAAAAATGTTTAAGGTGGACACCCCTTAGCACTTAAGGGTTTGAAAGATAGATAGAAGCCGATCACTTACTCAGACTCAGACATACTGAATATGCATAAAAAATTCATAAGAATCGGTCGAGCCGTTTCGGAGGAGTATGGGAACGAACATTGTGACACGAGAATTTTATAAATAAATATAAATATGATATTTATTATTAATAGTGCAGCAGATAAACATCCTTTATTTGCAGCCTATAACATAATTTCCATATAGCTACATTATTAAATACGTTGCTAGACAAGTGCTTACAACCTAATTAAGTATTCAAGTGAATCTCCGCAGTTCATACTATTACCATTCTAGTTTTAGGCTGTGCCTGTTGAACATTTATTTACATAATGTATTTAAATTCATTTAATCTTCGTTTTGGTTGAAATTTTGTTTTGTTTAGTTTGATTTCATCGGTTAAATCCCATCAAACTTCAATGCGGAAAATATACAGAGACACAACTAAAAATCTCATACAAAATCGTTGGTACGTTTCTTAACTTAATTCGACCTATCGTATTTAATACCCTGCTAATAAAAATGCTAAACGTTAAAAAGTAAACTATTCAAGGGCTTGCAGACCAGCCAAGCGTTGCTGTGCTAAACGTTAAAAAGTAAACTATTCAAGGGCAACGGCAGGAGAACACGTCATGGAGACCACCATGCCTTTTTGGTGGTTATGCCATTAAATTGTAGCTTATGTGAAACGTTGGTACTTTCAACACAGCGCCATCTGTTAGAATTGTGACTATCAAATAATAAACAAATATTTTGCAATAAAATAATATTGCGGGTATAAGTTGAGATGTAAGCTATCCTATCTTTTAAGTTAGATCAAACTGCACACGGTGTGCAAATTGGATTGAAATCGGTTTGGTAGTTTAGGAGTCCATAGCGGACAAACATATTAAGATTTTAACATAGTATCCGAAAATGCAATTAATACAGTAAATAACGACAAACGGGGTCTAAATAATTTCCAAAAGCTGTTAATGCTTTCTCCTCTTGTTCTTGTGAAACGTCACTCTTTAAGTATAAGATATTTAAAACTAAATTTATAATATAAAATATCTTTACAATACATTAATCAAACCCAAGGAGTTATAAATTTTGTAATATAACATTATTCTGAGAGAAAAGATCTGTGGCTTCATTAATTTATAAGCTACCAAGCCTGGTAAAGCTTGCCAGGCAGGCAGTTTGTATGTGAGAGCTGGCAAGAGTTTGTTATAAATTTAGTGTGAAGATATTGAGCAAGCTGCACTAAATGATTAAATATATGAGAGGGTCATAATTAAGAATCTAAGAACCAGATACCTATAGTTGTACCCTTACATATAAATAGTGAATTTAAAATAAATACGGGATGTCTACACCTAGGGACTGATTTGGTTAATGATAGTGGATTTTTTTCGGGGCAACCTCACCACGATAATTAAGGGCCACTTTGAAAAGATGCTGAAATCTGCTTTATTGTAAATATACAATCCTCTCACATACCGCTTATGTAACAATTCGAATAAGCGATTCAATAAAACCGTAACAGCCGCAATTACATCTTAAAATTAATATATTTTATGTCACTAAGACTTGGTGTAATATATAAACGATTATATGCTGTAAAAGATTTTGGAAATTATTATCTACATGCTGTTTATATCTGCTCAAGATAGCATTTACTATTTCATTACACCGCTACACGCCGCAATGTATTATTGACATACCACCTGAGGGTTAAGAAGGTGTTGTACAGTTTCTGTAGTAATAAATAACAATCAACATTCTAATCAATATAAGGCTGAGTCTAAATCATAGAGTCGTTTCATTTTAAAACATTCCCTTACTTGTATTTAAAAATCCATATTATTAAATAACGCTGTATAATGAACAAACTATTACAGCCGAAAACAATTATACCTCTTTTAAATGTTTAAGAAAACGTTAAAACGATTTAATTAAGAGACTAAGCTTTTCCAATAGCGTAAATCCCCGAACGAAAATTGAATGTTTTTTATTGTCTTACAAGATTGATCGTCACGGGATACTTCGAGTTCTATTTGTTTTGAAAACGTATTTTAATCGGGTTGTTCATTCCCTAAAGAATTTTATTGTTTGAAATATTTAATTGAATCCACTTTGTATATAATATAATAAATAATATATTAAAATTTTCATGTGTATTCTTAGATCATAAATCTAATTAAATCAAAGATTTTAATAAAATAGATATATTTTTAATTATGTATTGCCAGTATCCAAAGTGCAGTTTGGAGTTTTTTCTAAAAACTGCAAAAGAGGTGATGTGTATATAATTATACGTGAATATATATTTAAACAGGCAAACATTACTTAATCTTAGGAAGTTTACAGTAACGCTGTTTTCATAAATTTATTGTTTGTGCGTTAATTTAATAATATATGATAAATAATAAAATATTGTTAAGTTAAATGAAAACAGTTTATCTTAATTTCATCGCAACGGAATTGAAATCTAACTTTACATTTGCTAACAACAACATTGAAATGCTCTCGGGAGTTAGAAACAGCTCGGCGATTTTAAAAAGTAAAAATAAAATAAAAACTTAAAAGTTCGGTCAACGATAAATTGCAAAAGCAAATATTGCACCAACATGGTTATTTCTGTTCTATAAAAATGCAGTTCTAGCATGTCTATTTATCTAGTTAAAATATATTTTCAATAAAAAAACACTCAATGAATAATTACATAATAGTATTGTCTTTGATTTACATAACCTTTACACATTTAAAGAAAAAACTGTTTAACCGGATTGAAGTTATGTATTATTATAAATTTACAACTATTTAACATAATTTTAAATTTATCCGACGTTTCGCGTGCTTTACAGCGTGCGTGGTCACGGTTTTTTCTTTTTATTACATAATTTTAAATTCTGCTACAGCGCAAAAGAAATAACAGCTGTGCAGGCATATTATATGCCTGATTAAAAATTATTTAAACTGGTCATTTGCCGGTCATGATCGTTCAATTTAATTGATATTTACTTTAAACTTTGATCTCATATCCAATTTAATTAAAGCTAATACTCTCCAAAGGTCTATATATTAAAGCAGTACCATAAAACTCATAGGTAACTTAAAGATAAATTAAGCTTAAGTGATCGCGATGGGACGTTTTGATACGAGATTTTGGATAAACCGCTGTCTAACGGTTGAGAAAAGGGTTTAACTTAATTACTTTTTAAATTTACACTCACATAAGGACTAAACATGCCATAGCTATTTTGGTTAAATCTGATGGACACTGTAATTAGTTAAAACCTTTAGCTTAGTGGCTACATGGACTACAAGATGTCTTGATCTTAATTCCAAAAGCCAAATAATTTTGGTTTGTAGATAAATAAAAAACGGATCATAAACTTAGATTTAAAAAAATATTGAAACAATCCATCATCATCAAAAATCTTGCTGTAAATGTTCTAAAAATCTATTAAGTCATAACAACTCTACTGATTCTATAAAAGGTACTTGAACTGATATCTCTAAAAATAACAAATCACTCCCAAAAAGAAACAACTTTTTATATAGCTGTCTTAAAGTGGGCAAAAATAGAATAAATTAGCATCAAGCTCTGTGTAACTGTGTGATACCTCTACAACGTAGATCACGTCGCTACGAGAAAGCTCTAACGTAGCAACGTCTTGTAAATTGTAGCGATAACATCTAGCTGGACTAGATAATTAAAGTTGCCGTAAGCACACACGCTATCCAAGTTCAAGGTATCGTTTCAATCAAAATTCAATTATAATAAGCATCTTTAATATACCTACCCGTGCGCAAGTGAGTCTATTATACAATTAAAACTTACTTTTAATATAATTATTATTATTTATGGTATTACATGTCATAATCCCAACAATAAAAGGGGAAAAAGACCAGAATTGCAAAATCTAAGGTTATATCTATAAAGTTTTGTGCTATTACTAATTAAATTAATGTTTTTGACTTTTGAATACTATGTTACGTTTGAATGCACGTTAGTCTTAAGTCTGTCTTTCCCTTCTGTAAGTAGTGTTATAGGAAACTTGCTTATGTTAATTATCCTTTTAGTAAATTAAGTTAATTTGGAATTACTTATTAGTCTTAATTTAAGCTAGATCATAAATTTAAATAATGTCTTTATGCAGAGACAATATATAAAAAATTAACTTTCGGAAATTAACGCTCTGACTTACGGCCTGGCCACGGGGATCGGCGGTGCGAACTGCGATGCGGGAGGCGAGGCGACCATTCGCGCGGGGCCGTTTGCAGGCCACGGACCAGTCACGTTTGCCGCCGCGACCAGTAAGGAAGTTCGACAGCGAAATGTCTTTATCGAAATCATCTCGATATTGCTTGGAAAGTAATAGCTTTTGGTGCAAGACCTAATATTTGGAGAAATTGTGGAGAATTCCACAAGAAGTATGAGAAATTCAGAATATATCCAGAATTATTTTTTTGAGTATACCAGAATGAGTATTGAAACCTTCAATTATATTCTTATGAATATTCAACCAGAATTGGAGAAAAAAGTTAATGCAAATAGAATTTTAAGTGCCGCTGAAAAATTGTTTTTGAGATTAAGGTATATTAAATTAATGCTGTGGATGGCCAGACTTCCAAATAGCTGGTCTAGCCAGTATTTCAGTAACAAAAAAACTCTGTATTCATTTTTAACTAAACTAAACTTATTTATTCCCTTCTCTATTCGCCGCGACTGCCGCTCGACTCCGTGGCTTGCACCGTACTAATTCATGCATTTGTTTCGCTCGCCCGTCGCGACGTCAGTCGCCCACGCGATTCGCTCGGTACATTTCGCCGGTCGCATCGCTGGTCGCCGTTGCGCGTGGCTTGATTAGTACATTGCTATGAGTTTATTTCAGTCGCTAGACGCATCGCGGTTCGCACCGCGCGAATATTCGCGTCAGCGAATGTCCCGTGGCCAGGCTGTTAGGTGGTTTTAAAGAAAGAAAAATACTGAATAAAAAAAAAACTTTATGAAACATGCATTATTTCTTTTATGGCATAGTACAAAACATATTGAACTACTTCTTAAAGTGGAATTCATAATATACTTTGTAGACAACATTAATTTATTGTCTGTACTAATATTTTTTAAAGATGAAAATTAAACCTTTCCTTTCTCTTACGAACCCGGCTATTTTGAATGAATGTAGAAGATTTTTTGCGACCATGTTTGCGATTACGGTATATTTGCTACAATGATGAATATTATAACATCCTTGACGACGCCACAATGTCCAATTTATAAAGTGCATCAGGCTCAATGGTTGGGACAGGTTTCACCGAATGACGGACGACAGAACCCCAAGGTTTTTACTGAACTCACAATCTGTTGGCAAGAGAAACCCCGGTAGGCCGAGGCTGCGTTGGTGGGATATAGTTGTCAAGCACAAAAATAGGTGTTCGAAGTTTTTCGGAAGAATCACGAAATAGATTGCGATGGCGAAATATCCATAAGTCTAAGCCCACAAGGGGCTGTAGTCTGATGATAGTGACCAAAATAGGCAGAAGTGAGTGGCTAGTGTTATTCCAGAATTATATTTGTTAAGTTATGTTCTGTGACAAGGCGATAATTTGACCTACTGAGGGTTTACGACTTACTGCATGCATTCAAAATTCATGTCATGTAGAATATTATCACTAGCATTTCATATTCATTAGTCATCGTAGCATAACTTTTAATTACTTACTCTATCCAAACATATTTATTTATTACTAGCTGTACCCAGCCACGCTTCGCTGTGGCACATTGTGATTGAATGATTGAGAAATGAGAAACAAAACAAAGAATATATTTCATATAAGTTTAATTTAGCAATACTTGTGGAAAAAAAATAAAAAAAATAGACAAAAACAATCCTTGATGCGGATTATATATCATGCTAACTTTACTAACTAACAAAAAATTTTTTGAGTTTTTGAAGCGTACACAAACCAACATAAAATTTATATATATATATATTGAAAGAAATCAGTATAAATAAAATAATTAAATAAGGAGGGCGACGGGTGGCATCAGCGCTCTCTCTTCAAGAATAAGAATCTCTCGGTAAGAAAATAAATAATAAGACGAAAGCAAAAAGTGCAAAGCAATATAAGATAAACCTTAGACATACCAAAAGGACACATGAATCACGAAAATATTGTATTTTTAGTATAAATATATCTGAGTTAAAACATTCGATGAAGTCTTGACGGTATATGTATTTCTCCATAATATATCCGCCACTACCAATACAAAAAGACGCGCCAACTTTTCCGAAATGGCTAATGGTACTTTAGCTAAAAAGACGAAAAACAGGCAGCAAAACATTGTTAAGCAAAATTTTCACATTATGGTGCGAGGATAAAGTAAAATTAGCATAGGATTACGAGTATATAACTTGTTTATGGAATTCGTATTATTTGTGTATAATATTGTTTCTTTCATGAATCATTCATAGAATAATGTCTAAAAATTTTCATAAAATGATGTATTCGAGCACACCGTACCAATGTCATTTCATTTTACAGTCAAAATCTGTTACAACGACATCGAAGGGACTGCTCATATTTGGTCATAAAAACCGATAGTCATAATAGCTGATGACACTGTATTAAGTACCTAATACAATAGAATTCAGCCGGCACCTTTGGTTTTGGTGAATATAACCGGTATGTTGTTCTAAACGATGTCGTCGTAAACGGTTTTGACTGTAAATTGATTTTTGTATTCTGTTAGATAGTTAAATTTAATCGTAGATAAAAATCGATTCACAAGCCGAATCAAACCTTGTAATAAGCACTTCATTGACATCATAAAGAATGTTATAAAACAGGTAATAAAAGGAAACAAAGGAAAAATGGGCCGCCTTACTGCCATAAGAGGTTTCTCCTTTAGTTAACAAACATCTTTTTATACTGGCATTCTGTCTTCTATTGTAAATATTGTGTTTTATACATTGTTTTTCACTTTCATCAAGTATTGTATATAGGATAGTTACATTTCGAATCGTACCCTCTTGTGCTGTACCAGAAATTAGGACTAATTAATAATTGAGGGTATAGGTTTAGTACTAGCGCATTGGGACGTTCTTATTAATAATAGATTTATATACTAGCTAAAAGTTAGTTAGTGTTTTTTTTATTGACCCCTATGCCCCCCGAAAGCACCTCCGGCAAACGGGCAGGAAACTTACCTGATGTTAAGTTAATCACACTGCTCATTCTGCGAGTGCGTTACCGGCCTTTTAAGAACCGGAACTTTTCTTGAAGGAGCCTAAGTTGAATTGGTTCGGATATACTTCAATGAGCAGCTGGTTCCACATACTGTTTATCTAATTCAAATACAATTGTTTCAGGCCTCAAACCAGGGTGTGAGAAAAAACGAAACGCGTTATTTTGATTGTGTTTGGTCAACATAATCTCTAGTCCAACACGAACATATTCATTATGTCCGTTGTCCAATCACAATTGATGGCACCGTTTCGGTTTCTACTTGCACTTTACATTCCCCCTGATGATTTACTATCTGAAACGAATAAGTACTATAAAGAGTAAAAAAATATTTGGTTCTTCATAAAGGGATTAGTATAGATGTTCGGTTCCTGGGTCATCGGGGTGCTTTAAATCATAGAGGATTTTTGTTAATGGCTATTCAACGAATTAATGCAATGTAACAGAGAGTGCTTACGTCTGGCTATACTCTCGGGGCGTAACTCCGACGATTTAGGAAATCGCCACTCTTAAGATTAAGATTAAATTAAGAAAGCCTGATTGAGCAAAATGTCAATTGGCTCTTACAATAGATATAGATTATTTATAATATTTTTTCATCAGTAAAGATTCCCGTGGTTTATTATAATAAATATAAAATGTAATAAATAAATAGATCTTTATTCACTGCAAATGAAGTTGAACGGCTACAATTGTATGAATTATTAGAGCGCTGTGGCCTAGTGTTTTAGCATACGACTGAGATCTGAGACGCGTTGGTTCGAACGTGTGCTCCAATTGACTTTTCTCACTATGTACGCATTTAATTCTGGTACGATGAAGGATGGCATTGTGAGAAAATCGGCATTATTTTACCACAAAAGACGACGGCTTGCATCAGGCACTTATACGTAGTCTATTCGAAATAATCGCGAAACAGATCCACAAAACTGTGGCCAAGTGTTGTAGCATCACTTGGGTTTGAAAGTCTTTATATTGTTGTTATAAAGACATTCACGCGATGGAAAAATAAAAAAAGAGGAAGACAGAGCAAGAGATGGGCAGACGATATAAAGGGAATAGGAGGCACAACTTGGACAAGAGGAGCTAACATCAGAAAAGAATAGAAGCAGCTGGAAGAGGCCGATTACGTAAAACGGGTCTTATGACGTTTTATTTTGTAACTTATATAAGTGTTAATATATTTATACTGGGTGTCAGCAATAAAAGCTTAGTAATAATAATAATAATATAGTTGTTATATAGTTGTTATATATATGTGGAAAATCGTACATTTTCATTGTGAGCATTGCTATTGTATCGCAGTTTTGTTTTCATACGAGTCATTGTTAATAACAACGAGTTTTTCAATTAAATTATTTACATTACTGCTCGCGAATGGTTGACCTTCTAATTAATGTATTATACAAAACTAGACATATTACTATATGTAGTTAGTATTTTAAGGTATGTTAATGATTGCTCTTCTGTAAAATAACGTTGAAAAAATTTAAAATTACGCTTTATTTCCATAAGATAACATAGGTTTTTCAATAATGTTTTTTAAACAATAAACTAAATAATAAGCGAACTAAAACTATAATATTAGCGTATAACAAATCTATCACCGGAAATTAGATAACTTTGACTGGTAACTTATTGAGTGGAAAATTATATACTAGTTATGAAATTGGCGTATAAACAATTATTGTATAAGTATCTAAACAAGACACATTATACATAAATATATAAGTATTATTTCTGGCTTTTAACAACTTTACAGCAAAATTTAACTTTAACAACTTTACGCTTGTTTCTGGTAAAAACCCTTGAAAATTGTTTACTGCGAAACATTCAAAACATAAGGTAAACCTTTGATTAAAGTCCTTAAAGACCTTTTAGGAACATCCTTATACAAACAGAAGAACATCAATTATTACTAATAGACAGATGTTAGTAGCTTTTATTTCAAATAATTTCTCACCTTTACCCAAAACATGTCGCGTATGACATTGTCATCCACTATCTATTGATGCATGATTCATACAAAATAAAGTTTTGTTTTTGTATGAATATAACATATCACTAAATGAAATTTGTGAGATACAATGTCTGAATAAATAACTGTTATAAAAGTAAGAATATGCAGTATACGAGTAATAGCAGCTACTGCCATGGCTACTACAATGGCATGTAATCTGCCCATGGAGTTCTTTATTGGTATTGAATAAATAGTTGAATAAATAAACTTGCTTAAAATGTACATTTACTGCCATTCAAATAAAGTATATACGCTTAGCGAAATCCTTGTTTTGTTTAGTTGGGTATAATACGAATTTTGAATTACTTTCAAAGTTTCTGGTGTGTGGGCGATGACTGCTGAATATGTAAATACTTACGCTCCATACAACTTTAGAAATCGGTTTTAATAAATATAACATGTATAACTATGTGGTTTTTCATACTAAACATAGGAAAAGTCGATTAGAGAATATTTTTATTAATAAATATTTTACCTGTTCACGCCATTTGCAGGTAAATAAAAGAAATTCTATCAAATTTAATATTAAAGACATGCCTTGCACCACAAGAAAGTCGTAGTTAACGAAAATAAAGGAGAGAAAAAAGGCAACAAACGAAAATAAAGGCAGAATAAAATGTTTTTCTGGGTGGCAAGAATGGAACGTATCAATAAATTTTCTTAAATAAAGATAAATACAAATGCAAATTATAGGAGAAATATGGCACATTTCAGTATTTTTTTATTAAAGAATAAATGGCTGTTCAATATGATTTTAAATATGTTTTCCTTTGTTTGCAATTAACAATTGATTGTACATGGAATTCATCGATAGGAAACCAAGGAAGTATTCATGTGTCACCATATAAATAAAATTATCAAAGAAATGGAAGCGAGCAGAAGTTTTAGGTTCATTTGATATAACTGACAGCAAAAAAGGTAAGTTATAAAAAAATATGAACGTCCTTAGAAGTGGGTTAGGAAAACATTACACTCGTGTCTGAGTATAAACCCTAGCAATTTTAATATCAAAAAACTTCAGAATACATGAATTTCCCCAGAATATATTAATATCACACGGTAAATTTTTGTCAACAAATCTTTTAAACGTGTATAGTAGTTGTAAATTGCTTGCAAGTCGCATAAGGAAAGTGATATTCAACTACAATATTTCTGCAACCTATTCAAAGCATAATAGGTACTTGTCTGACTTTGTCGCTGAAGAAACTAGGTTAGGTTAGAAGTTAACTTAGGTTTAGACCGGAATTTTTGTAAGTCTAAGAGCAGTTGCATTTTTTGCATAGATTTTATCGCGGGCTTTGAGTGGCGACCGAATCAAGAAATTCCGTAACAAAAAAACCTAACACACGATGACGTAATATAGGTACGGCAAATACGCGTTAGAGTGGGACAGAACGCATACTGCGCATTCCCATCTCCCTGACGAGATCGGTGACGTAGCCTGAGCGCGTTGTCTCACTCTAACGCGTTTTGGTACGCGTTAGAGTGAGACAGACTATAATATAGGCTTTTTAGTCTGAGTCTGGTAGAGTGGTAGATTGAAATAATATCAAAGAAAAAACTTGAATTAATATCAAAGATAAACAAATACTGCATAAATAAAATGTAAATAAATAATTATAACTGCATAAGTTGATAAATAATGCTATGCAATAGCTTTACCGCGGCAGTCCCCGAGTGCCACACGTTTTTTTTAATACGGTGGCAAGGTGCGCCCAAAAGGGGCAGTTATCGCATCATAGACACCTATTTTAGTGGGTGCGTTGACCGCTTTTGAGGGAGGAGTATACTCTTTCTTTAAACAATTGGAGGTTGTATCTCCCAGGGAAGACCCCCACAGGGAGTCAATTCCACAGTTCGCTAGTTCGCAAAATAAACTATCTTGTGAAGAGGACCGTGTAAGACTTCCAGCCATCAAGGTGATGCAGATGAAATGATAAATTACTAAATAACTGCAATAAGCATATGCCATATATATATATATATATATATATATATATAGTAAAAGGAAGAGGAACACAATAGTTACGACTGTGATAAATGTTTCTGCCTTTATGGCAAATAACCCTCCGACGCAACATAAAAACCTTGTCATTTTAAGCCCTCGTATAGCCAGTTACATAAAATCCCGGATTTGCATTCTACCCGTTTCGTGACATTTCTATGATATTCATCTACCCTCACATTAAAATTCCATTTGTCAAAAGGAATGTAAAAGGGTATCTTGAGAACAGGTTGACCCTTTCAATGGCCTAATATCGTTTTAACTGGGCATAGGTATGTTAGTTTAAGCACATTTAATGTGTAACTATTATGAAGATAATGTTTGCGTAATGGCGTTGTTATTGTGGTATGTTCACCAGCTTTCTATGGATCAATGTTTCTTCTATGGTTTAACTTGAAACGTGGTCATAGTGAAAACAGCTGTTGATTTTAGATTTAAAAGTCGAGGACACTGTGTACTGGCTAATCACCTTGCGTATACAGAAAATGTATCAAAAATATATTCGGACGTGGACAAAACTCTAATAGTGTCACCGAATCTAACGATTTGGTATGCTATTTTGTAGTCAAGTTTTAATAGGTCCATTTTCTATTAAAAAGAGTGGCCGAGAGTTTATTGCCAGTTCTTCTCTTCCGTTCTACGCCCTTGATTTGAGAACTGGCAGTAAATGTAAAATTAGAAGCATTTCATATATACGTATTCCCAAAGTCTGTCACTAGCAATTATTTCTATTTCGAGCAGGATTTTATAAAAAATTATTGCATTCTATTTTGAATTTTGATTATTGTTTTAAAACAAAAACAATAACTTTCCGTAATTTTTCACGATGATGGAATTGAAAGTAAACCGAATAGTGTTATTGCGTTGCACCGCTGTGGACACTGCCGAGTACCATTTTCAAGTTGCACAAAAATTTGAATATAACGCTTAGGTTTGTGTACGGTACTATTGATAGGTACCTTGAAGTCTCCAGTGTTGAGGACAAGAAAAGAACTGGCTGGCCACGCTCCGCAAGAACACCAGCAGTAATCAAAGCTATCAAGGCGCGGATAGTAAGAAATCCTGTCCGAAAACAGAAGTTGATGGATTTGCAGATGGGTGTCAGTAGGAAAACAGTAAAAAGGTTTTAAATGAAGATCTTGGTCTACGAGCATACAAAAAGAATGGGCACTTACTTAATGCTCGTCTAAAAGCAATAAGGCTTAAGAATCGGGTGTTGTTTAAGCGGTACGCGAAAAACCGACACCGTGATATCCTCTTTACGGACGAAAAATTTTTCGATATTGAAGAGAAGTACAATAAACAGAATTATACAGTGTACGCTAGGAGTTCTGAAGAAGCTGAAAATAAAGTTCCAAGGTCAACATGGACATCATCCATCATCAGTAATGGTTTGTTGGGAGTGTCCTATTACGCTAACTGAGTTAATTTTTTCGAAAAGGGGTCAAAACAGTCTAATTACAAGAGAGTTTTGTATCGCCTTGTCAAAGACATTCCAGCACCCTATTTGCGGGAATCACTTGTTTCAGCAGGACTCTGCTCTGATACAAATCCAAGACCACTAAAGCTGGTTTGACTCAAAACATTCTTAATTAGACATGAGATTGGCCTTCCTCCAGTCCGACCTTAATTTTGACCAGAAATTATAAGGTTAGAGAGGAAGTCTTGATAAACCTCATGAAAATTTGGAGAATCTGAAGTTATCTTTAAAAACCAGTGACTGAAATGACACGAATATGTGCTCTGCGATAGACGACTGCCGCGACGTTAAGGCCTGTATTAAAATGAGGAGTTATTTGAATATTTTATTTTTTTATCTTAATTAATGTACTAAGAATTGATATATCACTCATTACAAACTGATCAGTACTTTTTTTTATATTATTTCCATTTATACAGAACTTTGGGACCGACTACGTACATTCTTTTGTTGACGTTCATAAGTGTACATTGTGTGACCTATATGAATAAATGATTTTGTACTTAGACTTTGACTAGGATACAGCCTTCGAGGAAGATGTAGTGATGTTTGTAAGTTGTGTAAGCTATGTGGCAAGTTCTCAATAATTCTACTAAATATGTACATTCCTGGCAATTAACTAGCTGGTGCCCGCAACCTTTTTAGAAGTATTAAAAAATTACACTCTATATGCTAATCTGCTAATGGTTTGTCAACACATTTAAGCATTAAATAATATCAAAAGGAAAAATTACGAAACGAAAAGCTAGCTGTAAGTTGTGCTATGCTATATTCTAAGATTCAGTTAGCGATACATGTATCCTTAACTAATGTTAACTATAACTTCATACTTCATCTTCGCATAGAAACGGACAGAAATAACTTCATTTCTACACATTTTGCGTCTACTACCCTTCCGTTAATAGACGTTAATTCTTTGCGCACTCAAGCAGATCTTCCACAGCCAGCTAGCACTAATTAAATTGCTGACTCACCCATTTTTCACTTCTATAAACTTAGCCTTGGTAAACGTCATATGTCAGTTGAAAATAGACTTTATTCAATGGGGGTACGGTTCAAATTGTATTGGTTTAATCAATAAAATAGGCCGGGGTTGAAAAGAAGCACTCTTGCTTCAAGTGGTGGTAAGCATCGAGGACCTAAGCTTTGTAAGGCTGTTCACTGTTATCGTAAATCAAAATAAGGGATTTTATTCGCGAGCATTTGAACTGCCTTGAAACAACACCACCATTCAAATTGATCTACCTCCTAAATACCGTGTATATGAGGAGAAAAGTTGATGCAAAAAAAGACAACCTGACCTTAAATCTTACAACACTCCATAACTTTATGGAGCCATACCTTCTGCTGATAGAGGACACATCTTTGTTTTTAATTTATTTTATTATTATTAATTTACTATTTATTACTTAAGATGTCATGTGGAACAGGGTATAATGGTTGGAGCTGTCCTTACAAACATTGTATAAAACAAAAAACTTTGCGATTAAAAAGAGTGGCGGACAGTTTATTGCCGTTCTACACCCTTGATTTGAGAACTGGCAGTAAATGTAAAATTAGAAGCATTAAATATATATTTATTTTTTGACGTTCATATTGTGTACATTGTGTTACCTATATGAATAAATGATTTTGCTTTTGATTATTTTAGTGAGAAATGGCAATATCGCTTTTGATTCGTAGAATGGCGTAATCTAGTGATTTTCTACAGAGCGATTAAAACGTTGAACATCAGTTAGTTTCTGTATTTTTAATAATTTTACACAAACAAGTTTAATTTTATGGAATTGAATGTGATAATGTATAAATTAGTTTGTTTTTACAAATAACTTAGCAAAAAAGTTATCGCATGGAACGTGTATAATTTCAACGTAAATATCTCATATTTTAAAACTATATTTTATTCTTATTTTTTAAAATTAACACTTTACAATTTCAATTGAATTACAAACACACACACACACACACACTTAAATTAATACTGTATGTATATTCTTGTTGTTCGGTGTCTTTTAGCCTTACCCTACCTTGTAATCTTGACTCTCGTATTTCGTATCAGACCCTTAAAATTTTCCTTCAATATAGATTTTAATAAAGAAAATTAATAATCGGTTGGCATAAAATGGTAGACTGCTCATTTAGCCTTTATGTCTTTTATGATTAAAGTTTACCAATGATTTAAAATTAGGAACACATTTTTACTTTAATACATAAAAAAGTACAGTATTATTGAATTGATATGATTGATAATGTAACACTACATATTATGTAACTATGTACTATGTAAACTTCTACCTTTAAATATGTAAGATGCATGCCATTATTCGTGGTAGATTTTGCGAACTTTAGATTGTACCACCATAATACTTTTGTATTCTATTCTATTAATATTCTTGTAAATATTATTATTATCGCAGCGTAAATTTGACGCTTTAGTTTACAGAAGTCAAAAACGTTGAAGGCAGAACTGTGAATTTCAGAATATCCGCCATTTTGCATTTTTAGTGGGAGTCCTTAACCGTTTACCATATATAAATGTCTATTAAATGACATTTGCCAAATGAAATCAATATATTGTAATCTAAAGCGATACTAGTTCGCTTGAGCGCTTATGATATTACAATTTATGTAGAAATTCGGTGCGGTGGCGGTCTGTACCAAGTGTACCAGACTGCAGAAACAGTATATAGGTGCATCATATTTCAACATAGATTTTAATATCCTACACTATTATTGTGTTTAGCATTTAGTTTGTCAGGTACCTAAACTAAGTTTATTTTGTTTTATTTTTGAGTGTGGTCTTGTTGCCTAAGCTGTATTTTTTATGATTTGTCTGGTGACAGTCAATCTTGGACTTTACAATATAGCCTTATTTACTTATAATAATTAATATAAATTGGGTTCAATAACACTACTTGCTGTCATTATTAAAGCCTATGATTGACGGGCGAGTAAGACCGTGGTTTTAAATACCGACGAACCTAGCTCGCGGCTCGTTGGTGCTGATCGATTAGCAAGCAAAACAGTCGCAAACATGTCTTGTTCCGAGTCTGAAGCCTTGTGTTATCTCGCCATAGGATATTACGCAGTTATGAAAAAAAAAGAAAACGCCCTAAAGTTTGGGTTAAAAGTTGGATTGAAACATACCCATACCAGACGACGAGCCGCGAGCCAGGCTCGGCGGTATTTAAAACCGTGGTTTTGCAATGATACACCGGCGAGATTTACCGACGAGCCATAAAACCGCGGTCTTACTCGTCCGTCGATCGGGCCCTTAAGAAGACAACATTTTGTTCTAGTGTTCTATTTGTTCCATATTCTGACATGCACTAACAATCACACTAATTTGAATTTATTTTTTATGTTTAACCTTAGTAGGCCTTTGGTATCAGGAACATGCACGGGGTTGCAGAGCTACGTTCGTGAGCACCAGAAAATTTTGTTGAAATCCCAAAATATAGTTTTCGAAAGGACCAATAAAATAGCTGCCCTAATATGTCTGTCCCATGCTACAAGACTTTACGTTTATGAATTTTAAATATACAAACATCACGTCAGTCTAATAATATTTTTCTATATTTAAATGTTTAAGATCAAGCAAGTGTACAAAAGCATACTGTCAGGTGAATTATGAGAATTCATATTTTGTTGAAACCATCTCGCAATAACTGTGCACTACAATACGAAATATCTTGAAAATTCACGTTTATTTCAGGCATAAACGTGAGACATAAACCGTTCTATAATAATGAAAAACGTTTCGTTATTCGTAAACCTATAACGTTAAGTTTTATGTTAACCGTTTCGGGTACTTCATAAACTATTTTAAGTGGCTTGAGGCGTCAATCGTCGTCGGGGATCTAAACTATTCCATAATATAAGTATAATCCATAATCATAAATATAAACACAATGTTGTGGGATTTAATATATTTCATTAAAATGCCTTTTTAGTCCATTGGTTAGCATATTTGACGGAAAATCATTCCAAGTTCGATTACCAGCTAAGGCTGAGAACTAAAAACTAAGTATGCACTTCTAATTTTGCACAGTTGCAATTTTTAAATATAAGTATAACATGTTTCAAGAGAAGTAGCGTTTCAATGAAGCATGAGGCAGTCCATTCCTGCGTCTGTTCCCTTTGATAAAGTCTTGCCTAGCTTTCTATATTTTTGATATTATTTTAGTATGTATCTAGACAGATAGATACTAATATATCTACTAACTTGGGTCAGTAACCATGACTTACTGACCCAAGGGAGAAAGAGAGACGAATATAATATTATGTAAAGTGTAAATAATAATAATAATTAAATACGTTTGTACGTTTGCATAGTTCAAGATTATAGGTCCCGCATTTATCAAATATTGTGAAGGAAGCGATTTAACAAATTCAACTTTCGGACATTGAAATAAAGCATATTTTTACGTTGTTTCATTTCTAACCATGTCTTGTCTTGTTATTAGCCTTGCATAAATACTAAATACAATCAGTGGAAACCAAGTCCAAACCTCCGGCTTATACGCTATTTGCATTACGGAGGCTCTACGTATTATTTCAAACTCAAAATATCTTTATTCATGTTGGTAAACAATTACACTTATGAATTGTCAGAAAGAAGTTAAATGAATTGTAAATTTACATTTACTACCAGTTCGCATGTCAAGGGCGTAGAGCGGGTAAGAAGAACTGGCAAGAAACTTTCCGCCACTCTTTTTAATCGCCAAGTATTGTCATACAAATTGTTTGAACTGGAGCAAATCAATCCCAAGGATTAGGATCATTTAAGTATTCCTCAAATTTATAAAAAGCTTTATTGATTAATTTTTGTTTAACGAGGGCTTTGAATTTATTAAGTGATAATTCTATTTAATCCACTTGCCAAATAAAGGAATTATTCTTTAATAAGCCTATTATGTCAGTCATACCCTTATTTCGGGTTAAATGTTGTGGAAATGGAAAAACTGTCTCATCCCACATGTTTTCACGGACAGTCTTCTCACGGAAGGATTAATGATTCGGAATGCCCAACATAAAGGGGGAAAATGGCTTCTTTATTAGAGTTCTAACCATTAGCCTATTTTTATGGATAGAAAGAATTCAATTATAGTGTATATTAGGTTAAATACGCAAGAATAGAAAAACAGAATTAGTAAATGTGCCAAGTAGAAATAAAAAATTTATTTTAGTTTGGAAAGATACCTTTTAATAGTTTCATATACCTATAAGTTTTTGTCTGGTTTGCGTGAATATTATTTTAAAACCCGTTAATAATATATGTACACTATAATATATAACTTATTTAACACGTATTTGTTAGTCACATCGTGTTAAGTAAATAATGTATTAAATTCGACTTTATAAAATATATGTTTTTAAGTAATATGTGCTAACAGTGTTGACCTAGTGGGTTCGGCGTGCGACTCTCATCCCTGAGATCGTAGGTTCGATCTCCGCCTGTACACCAATAGATAATCTATGTGCGCATTAAACATTCGCTCGAACGGTGAAGGAAAATATCGTGAGGAAACCGGCTTGCCTTAGACCCAAAAAGTCGACGGCGAGAGTCAGGCACAGGAGGCTGATCACGTACTTGCCTATTAGATTGAAATGATCATAATACAGAAAACTGAGGCCCAGACCTAAAATGGTTGTAGCGCCACTGATTTATTTTTGAGTAAAATGTGCAAGATTATCTATCAAAAATGTCTCCTATACATAATGTCTTTTATAGGTATACATCGGGAAGCATTATTGTTCTTTATGTAAGATATCTAATTTATGAAATGCCTCTTGTATTAGGATTTTATAAACCTGATTTTATATTTTCAATTTTATATGAATATAGTCAAAAGTTTATATTTAACCAGCTTGTTTCCTCTGGTATCACCTGCATTAATCGTATCGTAACGTGATGAAGTCTTTCTCGATAATATCCAACACGAGAAGATTTTTCATTTCATACAAGTAATTTCAAAGAGCTTATAAATTATCTTTGCTTTAATATTACAAGTTCCTGAGCTGGATAATATTGAAGTGTATATTTTACAAGCTTCCGCACGAAGCTTAGCTTGGGTTGTGGCTTAGGTAGGTATTTCGACCTTATCAACAATAATTGTTATATTTCAGTCAATTAACATTAACACATAGTGCATTTTACACCTGAAAGTTTCTCACGAATCAGTAGTTTTATGTGAAACGTTGGTACTTTCGACACAGACGCCATCTGTTAGAATTGTGACTGTCAAAGAAAAAACAAATAATTTGCAATATAATAATATTGCGGGTATAAATTAAGTCAAAAAGTCAATCATTTATTCATATAGGTAACACCATTTACACTTATGAACGTCAAAAAAATATATATATATTCATATAACTAACGTTAACTGCCAGTTCGCAAATCAAGGCCGTAGAACGGAAGAGAAGAACTGGCAATAAACTGTAAGTAGTAAGATGTAAGCTATCCTATCTTTTAAGTTAGATTAAACTGAACACAGTGTGCAAATTTGATTGAAATCGGTTCAGTATTTTAGGAGTCCATAGCGGACAAACAACGTAATTTAATTTATATATATTAAAATAAGTACGTACAGAATGATTGGCTTGGAACTTTTAAACTACGTAAAACGTATACGTTATATTCCACAATAAACATACATTTTTTTAAAATCGTGGTGTTCGTCAATACTATCGCGAACGATCCGCAGGCATAGGTTAGTGAAATATAATAGGACAAGATCAGACCCGTTGCCGTCATATGTAAGCACCCTTATAGCTTAAGAAACCGACAGATTTTTTCGCCTTACTGCGGAAACCTTAACTTTATGAAGGATATACTTCAAAAGGCTTTTCGGGTGCTTTGATCTGAACCCCTTTGTTAGTAAAACCTGAAATTGGTTTAGAAAATAAAAGAAAATGATTTTATGCTTACATTTATGAATATTATTTTCTTTTATATGTAATTCTAGCCTTCGCCACCGGAGCACAATTATCGCAGCGTCTTTTGAGGTTTTTATTTCATGTTGACTTTGAATATCCTGAAGGATTGAAGAATTGTTCAGTTCCAGCTAGACTAATATTTTGCACTTTTTCAGTGATTTTACAAAATCTACTTTGACTATGATCGAAAAATACCATATTGTATACCTAATTTAACTAATAAATTTTAGCACGATTTTGTCCCCATCAAGCGAAGCAAACCATCTTTTATCTCAAACAGCTTCTTAATTTTTGTTTAAACCCTAATATCTTGGGTTTTGTTTGATTATTTGTAAACGTCAATAAAACTAATTAAAATCCTAATCAAGAATACACATTGGTTAAAAAGTTACAGCCGGAACAAGTGTTAGAATGTTTTCTAACTTAACACTTTAATCATGAAGAACCCAGATATAACGTTGGTAAGCTGTCCATGCTCTACAATAGCTACTAGTTTGTTTACTTACCCATTTAACAAAATATGGATTTATTTTATTTTATTTTATTTTATTTTATTTTATTTTATTTTATTTTATTTTATTTTATTTTATTTTATTTTATTTTATTTTATTTTATTTTATTTTATTTTATTTTATTTTATTTTAACAAACATAACATAACATTTAACAAAATAGTCAAAATTATACTATTATTTTTTTAAGTTATTAAAGGCTTAACAAAAAAAAAAGTACGCCCTCCAGAAATCTGGGAAGATAGAATAAAGGGGATAGTGGGGTAGGATTTATAAAATGTGGCGAGGAAGAGACACAAGTGGATCAATTTGGAGGAGGCCTTAAACATAATGACATGGACTTAATGTAGTGTAGTACTCGGATAAAGGTTTTTTTTATTAAGGCTCATTTGGACTAGTCACTCTTCAATTACCGTCTTGTTAACGCCTCAGTTATGTGCACTTAAATATTAAAATAGTAATCTTGAACTTCTGTTGGGGCTATCTAACCCGTATCTCACAGTACATCGTACAATACTTGGCTAATAGACGTGCGACACGAAACACCAGAGCCGTACTTGTTTTTCATTGAAATTCCCTTAGTAACGAAAGCTTCATATATGTCGGAACAATCGCGCTACTGTCAGCTGTCATTGTCACATAAGTCATAAATTAACAACGTCAAAGTCAAATCAGTTTAAACCCGTTAAGACTTTTGGTTTATTTAATATTTTATTATATTTAACCAAAGTAATAATGATTAATGATTAAAATCACTATTACTTTGGTCCATCAAATAGTCGTTCATTTGTATTAATATTGCTTGACTTGACTTTGGTGTTATTAACTTTTAAGCTCTAGCACCTGACAGTAACAGCCATTGCTCGACATTATAAATCGAATAAACCACAAGTATTAAGGGTTTTAATCTAATTTGACATTGACGTTGTCAATTTAAGAGCTCTGTGACATACAATGACAATGGCTGACAGTAGCGCCATTGCTCCGACGTATGCAATATATACTATTTTGAAAAAAATCCGTGGCGCTACAACCTCTAGGGCCTCAGATTTCTGCTGGTGTTAATTTTTTGCCTATTGGAAAGTAAGTGACCCTGTCTATACCGGACACACGCCATCGATGTTTTGGGCTAAGGCATGCAAAATCCCTCACGATGTTTTCCTTCACCGTATGATGGAAGTCCATTGGTCCACAGCCGTGATTTGAACGCTCGAAAACTTATATTACCTATTTTAGTCCGACTCTGTAATGTCTGTTCGGAGCAGTAATACCGTATCCCACTCCGTATTTGTCCATTAATAAAGGTCACCCGTACCTGCTTTCATTTCACCATGCCGCTTACCCAACTAATTGCTTATCTAAATAGGCCTCAACTTACGTTATATAAAGCTAATATACATAAAAATAATTATCTGAAATTCGGAAAATAATTAAGATCATTGGAAGTGGATATTAAAACAGATTATAATGCACAATATTTTAGCTGTAAAATGAGTTTTGCAGGTTATGTCGTCTAGTCTGTCAAAGATTTTCTTGTAATATCTTCAATTTATATGGAACATATTCCATACAAATAATAATTTAGTTTAGTTTCAAATGCACTATTTATATGTAAGCGCATGTAGTGACCTTTTCTATAGATCATCTAAAAGTATGTCTTAAAATAGGATATTAAGTAACGCCCTGCTGATTTATATGAATTACATTAATGGCTGATTACGTTTATATTACGATGTTATTCATTAACAATCTATTAAAAATCTTAAATTCATAAAAACTATATTAATAAATTTCTTTGCAAATTCCTCTACATAAGCATGCATGTCTATGCCCAAATTGTAATGTATGTATTTCTAGTTACGATCTCGTTTAGATAAGTCATAAAATCACATATTTTGATTGGCATCTTAAAGAAAAAGTTATCAAACAGATCTTCCGCGAAGGTTATTGCACCCTGTAAAGAGCCGAACAGCCTTTTGACGTTAGGAAATATAAGCATAAGCATTTCCATCCAGTAATTCTGCAAATAAATATTGTTACAATGTAAATACAAGGTGCAGGAAAATTGAAATTGTTTGTGAAAATCAAAGGCTGCGTCGTTTGCCTAACGAACTGTGTCACGCGTTTCACGCTCGACTGGAGTTATGTGTTAATTTTACTGTTAGGAATAATTCTAAAATATGTACATAAACAATGTGACATATTATAATATTCAGGTTTCAATTATGTCTCAAAAACTGTTTTAGTATGCTTATTTCATAAACGTATTATACGTTAGAAAAGAAGGCAAGAAAAATATTTATGGAATCCATTTGTCAAAACAACATCTGAGGCCAGGACGACTGCGTCCTGGCCTCAGATCAGTTTCGTCATTAATTTTCTTCGCATAGACAGTTGGCAATCAGCCTTCTGTACCTAACATTGGGTGTAAGACGTGCCAGTTTCCATGCGATGATTTCCTTGACAGTTCGAGCGAATGTTAAATGCGCACATAAAGAGAAATCTCCATTGGTTAACAAGCGAGGTTTAAACCTACGATCTACGGATAAGAGCCACTAGGCCAACACTTTATTCCCCCTGAGTAGACTGTGATTGTTGCATATGTTAGAATTTTAATTTTTATTATATTTATTTCGTTACCCTGTCTTACTATATGTGATGTTGTATGCTTGAATAATTGTAGTAGTCAAAATGTTATTTCACTAACTAAACCGTAAAGTATATCTCGAATCCTAAAATCTGAATTATATAAATCAAAACGTCATGTACTTTATACAGAAGTTTTCCAAAGTAATTAAAACATTCTCAGTATACAACAGTTGCATTAACTACCATAATAATATAGTAATAGTAGTAGTTGTTTGTATATATCTTTCAAGATATTCTTTGAAATAACTCGTTGATACCACAGTCACACAAATATCCCAAATAAATTAATAAAATTATGCACTTTAATGGAAGTTATCCTGAACTTCTAAACTGCCAATTAAAAAGTCAATTTATAAGTCTCTAAAACTGGCTTGTAATATTTAAAAAGGCCGAAAGCTGTCATGAGCCGAAAAACTTTCAACTTTCTGATTCCTGTCATCTATGCTAATTTAAAAAAGAAATTCCGGGGGTATTTTACCATGCACGAAACATCGCTTTGGGCGTGTTAACTTTGTCAAAGCGACTAGAACCTTTGCAAACTTGTTTTTGGGGCTTAGGAATAGTTTTTTTGGGTACCTGGCTCGGCGTCCGACACTTTAGAAACCAATTTTGTGCTGCGATCTTATTTAGTTTTACTTTGAGTTTTAAAGGAAATTAATTTCGCTATGCGATACGAGTTTGCAGTTTGCACTTTGACCTGCCAATTAACAGTCGCGTTGATTGAATTATTTCCGGGGCAACTACTGTATGTACGATGATTATGGGCCCATTTATACCGAACTATTTAAGGAACAATTATATTTTAAAATATGGGGTTTGTTTCTTTTGACTTTCCATTGACTTCTGATACAAGTTATCTTCTTCAATTGTACTTGGACCCGTGATGGCCAGCTGTTAATAATTTTTATTAATAATGCAAGTTTTTTAACATGAATATAAGTACATTTTTTACAAAAACGAAAAAATATAATAATTTTAAACGTCAATAGATGCCAACGCCCTAGTGCCAAATATTGGTAATGTGTTAAAATAGAAAAATTAATTATCCTTCTTAAAAGTTATATAGAAGTAGTTATTGCAACGAATTTGTTCGCGTTGTAACAGGAAAGCGCATTTTATAACACGTGCATAAGATAAATAAATTGTGCGTGTACTAGGTGTACACACGTAAGAAGTGAAACTTCTTTATGATCTTATTTTTCGAAAAATGATCTACTATATGCAACTTTATAGAAATTCGTTAAATTAGATAAAGTTTAACAAAAGGCTTTTATTATCATAGACATGAATACAAATATTTCATTTTACCTTATTACTACGAAGATTATTATAGAATTTCTTTAATTGTAATAGAATTATTACTATCATTGAAAAACGTGACGATTTGCTACAAAATTTCTCCCATACGTCGATAAAGGAGTTTCATTCCAACGCCGATAAAGAAGTTTGACTTCAAAAAGCAACGTGGCGCGTAACCGAAAAATGTGACGCGTAACGAAAAAATGTTACACTAAATTTTTTTCCAACCTCGATAAAGAAGTTTCACTTCAAAAAGTTTGGTCCATGTGGCATGTATCTTTAATGCTGGCAGCATTTCCTCACTGTATTGCTTATTCGTGGAACGAGGAATGCACCAGCTCTGGGGTCACCGGTACTATCTAACTGACTTCTTTAAGTAGTTTTATTATATTTATGTTTCTTAAGTGTTTGTATTATATTTTACATTTCATATCGTATATATATTTATCAACGCAAATTAACATAAGGTTTGAGGTGAATTTTAACCGCTGTCAAAATCACCGCGTGTGTATAATATGAATAACTATCAGGTTATAATAGATTGTTAGTTTTAATTAACCGATGTTTTCGTTAAAGATGAACATAGCTCTTTGTGTGTATTATTTAATTGTGTTAAGGTTTTGTTTAGTTTTATTAAATTTAATTTATTAACAATATATGTTTATGAGTGTAATAAATGGATTTTTGCATATTTCTATAATTTAAAGCAAGTATCAAGTTTAGACAGCCGCCAACTTAAATCTTTTTAATAGCGCATGTGCACAGAGTCCGTGTGGAACTCTACTCCAAATGGACTATCAAAGTTGGAGGAAATACTATTTACCAGTTTTTGCTTATATGTACAATTCCAAGACCAGATTTTCCGAGTTCGCTTCACAGTGCGTGTTATGAGACAATTTTTTTCTTTATAAAACGATTCTAGTGGAATTAACTAAGCAATACCACACTTATTGGTAGCAACACAATAAATGATTTGACCATGTTTTCCCTTTCAACCCACTTTATTGTGGATATGTCGTAATAATATATGGCTTGTTTCTATTACGAGGAATATTTATTACTATAATATTGTTTTTTTATGTACATAAACACACAGGCAGGAGGCTCATCTGATGTTAAGTGATACGGTCGCCCATAGACACTCATATTGCCAGAGGGCTCACAAATACGTTTGCCGACCTTTTTATTCATAACAAAATATGGTTGTGACAAAATTTACCTAACCCCACTTTAGGGAGCCCCTATATTGTGGGTGAGCAGACTATAGCCCTTACATGTTACATGATGCATGTTAAAAACAAAATGAATATAAGTTATGTATTAATTAGAAAAAGCATTCTTAATGTTAAATCTAATTAAACCTCAAAAATGCGTGAGTATGTGAATGGAAATAAAAATAATACGCACCCACTAATATATATCCTATAAAAATATATAGTATTTTGATCAGATCTTAAAATACGCGAAAACAGTCGTAATTCAAACCCTTACTGTATCTCAGACAACAAAATTTGATAGAAAAAGAATAAGGACATTAAATAATCTCAGTTTATAAGAATAGTTTGATTTAATTACAAAATCCGAACAATTTACGAACTATAATACGCTCCCGAACTTCTGTTTTCGATACTGCAATGCAGTACAATTATTCTTATCTCGTGCAGAATTCCGACGTCAGGTATCTGTACGTGTTTTAACCGAAATTAAAGGTGTTCTTATATAAACGCAATACGACTATTAATTTTGTTTTATTTACTACACACCTTTACTCAAGCCTTCATTACTTACACTGCTAACTTTTTCTAATATTTGTTTTTTTTCTACTGAGTTAAGTTCCTTTTCTTTCTTTTTTTGCGACTGAGGCGCAAACTAGCTGCTGTGGTCTCTGGCAGAAAGACCAGCGCTGTGGAACAGAGCCAGGGCCAATTACAGCCACAGCACACACGCATTACACACTTGAAACAAACCGAATGGGAAAAGGGATTTTATACTATTATATTTTGTCTATGTCTATGAATGCAAATTATATTTTCCAAGAAAATTATAATAAATCTTATTTAATAAAATCCTGACAATACAAATGAACGTTGGTTTTATTAAGATATATTTTGTAAGGGTATTTTTATTTATTTATTTGCTCAACGGTATTCCTACAGCTACTTATTAAACAATATTCAAACAATTACACTGTACACAATAGCCAAAAACGGAATACACATTTAAACATACACAAAGCACAGTTTCACCTGTACAAATACAAAAAATACAAAAAAAAATACAAAGAATATATTATGTATTTATAATAAATTCTAAGTTCTAAGATTTTTATTGTTCATTACAATATAATATATTTAATACAAAGGAAGAATTTTTAAATTATTTAAGTTTTTTTAAAATTATTTTTTAGTTACATTTAATATATCTATTTGCTGGTAATTTGTGTTATAATCTGAAGGTATACGATACATGACTGAGTTACGTAAATAGTTAGTTAATAAAGGTCAATATAGCGCTGAATTATGAAATTGATGATTTTTTATTGTTCTCTATGTATTTTAGTATAAGTTAAGTATTATGATAAAGCGTTTAACAGTAGGACCGCATATTTTCATCATTTATACCATGTCATGCAAATAAAGTATATAATAAAAAGCCACATCGATGGTACCCTAAAACCATCTTCTATATCAAATAGTTTATATTAAAACCTTTCCGCAGCCGAACAATTAATTGAATTAATTTAACTTATTCAGCAGAAATTTAGTTTGGAGGCTACTGTTTGTAGCGAATTTATAGTTTATAAAATAGCTACAAACAAGATAACATATCACTTATAATAAACAAGGGACGTAATTAATAACCAAAGCTTCTGGTACAATCAACCCGAAACAATTATCGTTCTATTCGTTACGGGAATCAAATTAATGATTTCGGTTAGAAATGTGTACTTGAACCAAATATTAACCATCCGTATTTTTTATATTTATAACTAAATTGAGATTAAAACTAACGAAGGTGGCGTTTATCCCTTTATATTCATGCGCCGGGTTTTCTCTCCCCCTAGAATATGGCGTGGGAGCCGATGGCTGACCATGCGTCGTACTCGTGAACGAACGGGTGCCACTTTTGGTGACTGTTTGGACTTGGATCTGTGTACATATGGCTATGTATTACTTTCTGCCTTGATTCTACGTTTTTCCTGTTCCCACAGTATTGTAGGTGCATGCTCCTATTCCACCGCAACTTGCTAATAGAGATGAAACATTCAGTTTTCTTATTTATTTATTCGTTAATTTTTATTTAATCACAATATTTTAATGGTAGAGGACAAACGTGTATGTACTTATGTACACTCGTTAGAAGTTATACTTCTTTGGCGTAACAAGATAAAGAAATTTAATTTAGAAAAAACGACACTAACAATAGGAAAAACTAAAATATTGACTATAGCTAACTTCAGGGTGTCGGTTTTTTGTGACGGTGAGCGCGCGCATCGTAAAAATTTATCTCTTCTCATTTTTCGCTTACTCACCAACAAAAAAGTATAACTTCAAAAAAAACCCTTTTTTAAAGGGTAACTGAAAGTTTATGGCCAGTTCTTCTAAACCGTTCTATGTCCTTGATTTGAGAATTGTCAGTAAATGTAAATTTAAAACCATCATTTTTTTCACTCACATTCATGCGTATATTTAGTAACATTTATGAATTCATGATATTTGATTTGAAAAAACTGACCGATATTAAAATGTGTTCATCAATAAAATGCAATATCCCTTACTAACATAGGCTAGGCACATACATACGTTTAATGCTGCCAGTGTTAAAGGTACACTGCCACAAGGAGCAACCTTTTTAAATTTGTTTTACTTTTCTTTTTATTAATTTTTAACTATTTTTATTATTACTATGTAACTTATACATTAGTTATATTAATATATTATGTGATGTGACAAGGTTTTTATTTAAAAAGTAATCAATATTATCCCTATCCGGTGTTATTAACACATAGCAAGGTATACATAAAATTAATGTCGATGTCTCCCGGGAAACAAGTTGCGGCAAAATTTATCTCATTTCATATATTTCTTACTAAACCCGCGCAACTTTTATTGGATATCGAACAGTCTATTTAAACATGTTATGTATAAAAGTATTAATTATTGTATTTTAATATTATATTGTATAATTACTTTAGTGATATAATTTATGTATAATGCTTCTTATAAATAGTGAACAACAAAAACTTGGCGATTAAAAAGGGCGCTTTTACCACTACATTATGCATTTGCATGAAAAAATTGTATTTCATACTGCCGTAATAATGAAATAGTACCTGTATAATTTATATTTCAATTGAATTAGACAATGGATAAGATTGGCTATTAAAAGTGGCATTAATTAGCTTTAGAAAAATATTAAAAAAATTAATAATATTATAATCAATAAAATTATGTTGTTTAAATTTTAACCCTTATATTTATTTATTTAATTCCTAATCATATAGCAAAAATAATTTATACATATTACACTAAAAATATTTCCAAAGGAATACATAATAATTACAAATAGGTTCACATTTACAAAAGGGAAAAAATTAAAATTATTGATTATAAGACAACATTACACATTTGTTACTTGTATTCTCGTGTAATTGTATTCTAGCCACGTTGCTTAAGTCACAAAACGTTTAGAATCGCAGAGGTTAACAAGAAAACTTAAGGATATCTCATTAGTTCGGGATAATAGACACGATATAGACGATAAGATTAGGGATTTGGGATTGGGGCCTTGTTAACATAAGAATTAGGCCCAAGAGACCTATAATGGGAATGTTTGAAGGGCAACTGTTTAATTCTTGACATGCTAGAGGAATATAATCATCAAAATACATTTAAAGTTATTTTAATCCATCTTTAGCCATAGTTAACAATTAAAACTAGATAACTAATACACAAATACAGTATTTACAATATTCTTAACATACATAGTAATAATAATAATAATAAAGAATTGATAAATTGAAAATTAAAACAAATTTATTAAGTTTGGTCCCTGTGGCAGTATCCCTTTGAGGCAGCATTTCCTCGCTGTATTGCGATTCTTATTCGTTGAGCGAGGAAAGCTCCCGCTCTGGGGTCACCAGTGCTATCTACCAGGCGCCAACTTTAATTAGCACCTGTGCACTTGAACAAAACACTAAACACACACAACGAAACACTTGAAAAAAACGGTGCATTGTCGAGAAAGCAGTGGCCTAGTGCCTAGTGTTAGCTTTTATTATTTATTAATTATATTCTAATAATTTTGAAACATATTCTTTTGCTACAAGTGCGATGTCAATAATACTATTGACTCGTTCGGTTATTACGAATTGTTACGAATTGACTCGAATAACTGCCCGAAGTGGGAAGGTCGAGTCAGAGTGGGACTAGATGATAAAGAGCTTGTAACAATGCGCACAGGCCATTCCTTTGTTCAGTTGGTGTTTGTACATTTTACGTAGGGTCAGTGTGTGAAAATAGTAAATCAAGTCATCATTGGAGTTTTAATTTCCTACCCTAAGAACCAGATCAACTAGCCCTAACAAATCAGAAGAGCGGGATGCCATCGAGGTAAACTGATAGTAATCATATCCTTGGTGTAAAGGATTAAGCCCACGAGGTATGCGATTTTTTTTCTTTCTTCATTTTGTAACCTAAGATGTAGGTACTTTTTTTTATTATTTTTATTTTTTTATTACACCTTTGAAGGTAAATTAGTTACATTTGTTATGAAACCTAGCTTACGATTATGAAGTTTTGTATTTACTAACGGAAGACTGTGCTATTGCGTAGGAAGTGTGGGACTGTGCTGTTTTAGGTTATCTAAATTTTTTACCAACTATAACCCGTCGGCCCTGTCTTGTCGTCTTATATCGATGAAAATCAAACTTCCCAGCGGAAGTCCTTATACCTACCTAACATATGGAAGAAAATGAATCCTATACTATGTTCGAAATACATAATTTTATAATATTTGTGAGGGTGATCCCAAATATTTTTACTCGGCCGATTCTCATATGTTTTTTTAGTCTTTTGAATTTACTGAGTTACGTTAGATGTACTTTTATATAGTTTTTGACAATTATAATGATAAAGTAGTTACGTCCACTATTGAATTTTAGTGAGTGTTTATGCTGTTTAAGAAACGCTCTGTAGGGAGACATTATGGCGAGGTATGTACTGGGATTTTCTTGAGTTATGCATCGACGGCCACCGAACCTGTCCTGTAAAACATATAACGTTATTTATTTTAAAGCTGTTACATTACATATTTTTATAATACTACCGTCGGTTTAGTTGAAATAAATTGAATCATTATAAATATAGCAGACCGGCCAAGCGTTGCTGTGGCTAAGGTTTTTCTTAATCTGTGTAAACATTCAAGGGAAACGGTAGGAGAACACTAGTCATGGGGACCACCATGCTTTATTGGTAGTTATGCCATTGAATTGTGGCTTATGTGAAACGTTGGTACTTTCAACACAGCGCCATCTGTTAGAATTGTGACTGTTAAATAATAAACAAGTATTTTGCAATAAAATAATATAAATTGAAATGTAAGCTATCCTATCTTTTAAGTTGATCAAACTGCACACGGTGTGCAAAATATTTGATATCGTCGGAGTAGGAGTCGATAGTGGACAAACAACGTACACGTAATTTAATTTAATTTACGACAGATTAACAAGTAATTATTTAATTTTGTCTCATATTTTAACAATTTTTTTTAGAGGTTATTTGGTGAGTTGAATATTTTAATAAAGTTTTATTTTTACAGACTACTTTATTATAAATGTTTTACCATTTTTTTTAATTATTAGGCAACTTGAATATTAAATAAGATACATTTAATTAATTTATTATTTTTAGATGTTCCAAGCTGATTTAATATTATAATAAGTTTCTTACAGAACTAATTAATTTTAATTTTACCATTTTTTTTGAGAGGTTCTTTGGTGAGTTGAATATTTTAATAAAGTTTTATTTTTACAGACTACTTTATTATAATGTTTTACCATTTTTGAAATTATTAGGCAACTTGAATATTAATAAGATAATTTATTCATTTCTTATTTTTAGAAGTTCCAAGCCGATTTAATACTATAATAAGTTTCTTACAGAACTAATTTATTTTTTTATAATAATAATTTTACCATTTTTTTTTAGAGGTTTTTGGTGAGTTGAAATTTTAATAAAGTTTTATTTTTACAGACTACTTTATTATAAATGTTTTACCATTTTTGAAATTTGACAAGTTGAAATATAATAGTTAATTTAATTAATTTATTATTTTTAGAAGTTTCAAGTCGGTTTAATATTATAATATTTTTACAGAACTAATTTATTTCAATTTATATATATACCATTTTTAGAAATTATTTAGTGACTGTTATTATAATAAGGTTTTTACATATATAATTTACTTTAAAATAATTATTCATTTTTAGAATTCAGTTATTTAATATTAAGGTATTTACAAAAGTAATAAATTTTACAATAATTTTCGCCATTTATCGTAGAAGGTCAGTTTAATATTATATATGACTTTGTTATACGAAAATTCAATTGAAACGTATTGTTTGAATATATTTTATTGGTAATTAAAGCTTAAATGTTTTATATAAAATCAATACAAACAATTTTTTTTTATTACTACTTGAATAATATTCTAAACTATCTTAAATAATATTAATAAAAAATTTATTTGATTTTAAGAGTGTCTTTGTACTTAGAAACGACGCCAATCCTTATAGATTAAGATCTTAAGTAAAATGTACAATGTTTTTCTTTTGTGTAACGATTGTTTCCAGTATGACTAGACCCAATAGAATCCAGGTTTTAGTCCTGATTACGAAGTCGTTTTAGGACGAGGCATATAGAATTCGAACTTTATGTTATTTCATTGGTGAGACTAAAGATTGCTTTCCAATCAGTAGGTGCAGGTATAGGGCAGTAGTAAGTTAAACTTACCACGAAGCTGCAGCAGATCGAGTGGCTAGAGGCGTTGCCTCAAGCACTACAAAGTAAGGTGACGCAAAATAGTATCGGTGTACGTCTAAATGAAGTTTATATATCTCACGAAAAGGCTACAAATTTAAGTCCGTGGCGAGACAATTAGTAGATCGTTAGTCAAACTTAGAAGATATTTCTTAAAATCGATTGGACAAATGTAGCGTTATTCAAAGAAAGATTCAGAACAAATTTGATGTCTAGAATCTCAAGAGGAAAACGAAAATGTTTTGAGTTCAAATGATGAGTTTAACATTAATTGTTTTTCAGTTTCATAGGTATTGAAGTAGTAATAAAATGCTTCGGTCTATTTTTTTTACTTACCTTTGTTTATACCGCAAGTATTAATAGTTATGAATTTGATGTGATTGCTTAATCATATTGTGATAATGGCAGCTGACATTGGCGCCATTTGGCGCTTTGACATGGTGAAATGAATTTAAAAGAATGATACAGTAAAAGCGTATTACTGTTTAATAGTCGTTAATTTGTTAATATATTAATGATTAACGTTAATAAGGAAATGGAATAAAATATAGATACTTATTTTGAGGGATTTAAATAATTTTTAGATTGTTTAAAACTTGTACAGAAATTAAGATAAAGCTAAGCGAAATTTATTACCCGTAATACGGCCTTACAGAGTATCAAACTGGGAACGGAAAAATAAAAAACCAGAACTGAAGGACTGATCTTAACATGAGAACAACAACGAGCCCTCTACCGCGAATCGATAATAATCAATTGGATAATATTTCAGTCATGGGTATTGTTTAAAGGGCCTCATCAGGGTACTATTAGAAAGCTATGGTATTTCTGGTCTTAATGAGAGCAAGGGTAAAAGATGAAAAAGATACCTGGTAAGATAACTCGATAGGACAACGACACAGTAAGACTGTATATTAAAAGGTATTAAATTATTAATTTTTTTGCTTTAGAGATTTAAAATATATAAGAACCAAGCATTCGCAAGTTTAGGTTTTAAGGAGGAATTAGTTATCCTCCGTATTAATTTTAATGCACCATGTTTGGGAGCATTCAGTTGGATTGTTGAAAAGAATTTGATCTTTGAGTAAGACTTGCTGAATTAACATACTGCAGAGCCTATCTTTCATGACATTTCTTTTGCGGTAATTCACTTTGGGTATATTACAGTTCTTTTGATACAGACTCAACAGACATAAGTCTCAATTTCATTAACAAATCTGAAACTTCGATGTCACGTCATGTCGACAATTTAACTTGCTTATTAAGGCTTTGTTTTTTTATTACTGTGCTATTGTTAGAAATTCAAAATTACATAACCTTTTAACATATTATGTATTCCCTACAAACCAATCAATACTTGGTTAGTTTAAATTTATTTTATTTTTATTATTGGTTTAAAGAATGAAATATTTCATTATGTCTGATGATAAAATATCTTAAAACAGAATTGATTAATTTGTAATGAAATTTAATAATGTAAGAAAATTATTGTATGATCTTGACGTTACCAATGAGTTGTATTTGACAAAGTAATTCAAATATTTGATGTAATTTACATTTAATTCATCTCCAGAAGTGGTATCCTAATAAAAGTGATGGCTTAATATAATAAGTAAGTTTTGAGTGCGTTGAAATAATATGTTGATGAAAAATAATACTCTAAAGAAGTAGGGTTTAGTAGTAAAGTTCAAGTATTTGTTGTGTTTGATAAGATTTTTCTGAAGTGAAGCGCATGAGGGTAAAATTTTTACGAAACGGCACGAAAATGTGCAGTTTTTGTCAAAGAAGAGGAGAGAGCGATTGAGACTTGAACACCGATGTGTTTTTAATACCTACATATCAATATCATTATTATTTTATTATGGGAAAAAAATTACCATTTTTTTTTTTTGTTGGTTTTGGACCTTTTGCTAAGACCCAGTGGTATTTTACAAAATGTGGACATTAGTAAGCAATTATGATAGTAATTTCTTATATTAAGAACTAATTTTAGCTCTGGTTTTTAATAGCCTTGGTATCATTTAAAAAGAAAGACTGGGAAAATTAAATTTGGATTCAAGCTTAATTACTCAATAATTACTACAAAGAATTTCACTTTTGACATGTGTACTTTGTACTCACGTCAACTCAAATAGTTTATCGTATAATTGACACAGACTAGAATATTTATTTATTTATTTATTAATAAGCTTACGACATCACACACAGTACTGGATCTACTAATTATTTTACAAAATCTTACATCTTGAATGTGTGACAATTGTGTAAACATAAGTTTTACAAAAAAATATATAAATTATAAAGTACAATTAAAACATATACGAATATCAATTTCACATGATAAATTCACTATTGTGAATAAAAGAGATCATAATGGACTTAGTTTGGTAAAACTTTATTGTGATCTTAGATCACAGTAGTTTCAGTTATGTAGGACTTAATTGTGAATATAAAGATATCTCAAAGGATTTAGTTTTGTAAACTATATTGTAATATGGGTAGTTTACATAACTAAATCTAATATCAAATGCATTTAGTTAATAAACTTTATTTTGAAAATAAAAATATCACAATAGATAAGTAATTTAACTTTATTGTAATATTAAGAGATCACAATAGATAAGTAATGTAAACTTTATTGTAAATATAAATAGATCACAATAGATTTAGTCATATAAACTTTATTGTGAATATTAGAGATCACAATAGATATAGTTATATAAACTTTATTGTGAATATTAAGAGATCACAATAGATATAGTAATGTAAACTTTATTGTAAATATAAAGATATCACAATAGATTTAGTCAAAAACTTTATTGTGAATATTAAGAGATCACAATAGATAAGTTATATAAACTTTATTGTAAAAAGAGATCACAAAGAAATAATTAAACTTTATTGTAAATATAAATAGATCACAATAGATTTATCATAAAACTTTATTGTGAATATTAGAGATCAAATAGATATAGTTATATAAACTTTATTGTGAATATTGAATCACAATGCATTTAGTTATGTTAACTTTATTTTAAATATAAGATATAAAACAGATTTAGTTATGTTAACATATTGTGAATTTTAAAGATCACAATGCAAAAGATCACAATATATTTAGTTACGTAAACTTTATTTTAAATGTAAGAGATAAAACAGATTTACTTATGTAAACTTTATTGTGAATTTAATGAGATCACAATGCATTTAGTTATGTAAACTTTATTGTGAATATAAGAGATCACAATACATTTAGTAACGTAAACTTTATTTTAAATGTAAAGAGATAAAACAGATTTACTTATGTAAACTTTATTGTGAATTTAAAAAGATCACAATGCATTTAGTTATTTAACTTTATTTTAAAGAGAGATAAAACAGATTTATTTATGTAAACTTTATTGTGAATAGAGATCACAAAACAGATTCAGTTATGTAAACTTTATGGTGAATTTAAAGAGACCACAATGCATTTAGTGATGTAAACTTTATTTTATAAGAAATAAAACAGATTTAGTTATGTAAAATATATTGTAAATATAGAGATCTCAAAAGATTTAGTCATGTAAACTATATTGTGAACATAAAAAGATCTCAAAAGATTTAGTTATTATGTATGTAAGACTATGTGAATGTAAGAGGTCACAGTAGATTTGGATGTGTCCGATTATGTGAATGTAAAGAGGTCACAGTAGATTTGGATAGTAAGACTATTGTGAATGTAAGAGGTCAAGTAGATTTGGAAGTAGGACTATTGTGAATGTAAAGAGGTCACAGTAGATTTGGATATGTAAGACTATTGTGAATTGAAGAGGTCAAGTAGATTTGGAATTAAGACTATTGTTAATTATTGATGACTTGATATTTAAAAAGAGTACCGAGATTTTTACGCCGGTTTTTCTCTCGGCCTACACCCCATGTCTTCTTTGCCGATGAATAGGGATTTCTACCGATAATATTTATGACGTGAATAGGTGAACCTATTTTCCATTAGACATAAACAATGTGTGAGATCAAAATGAATTAAGGTTAATTTAACTAAAGAGATTAATTCAAGAATGAAAGTTAAAAGATACATAGAATTAATTTTTTTCTGTTTGGAGTTGTAATTTACAAAGCATTTTATTGTTTTTTTTTTTTCTCTTTTTGCGAGACGCAAACATTGTCAGGAAAGGCCGACTGTTAGCTTTTATTATTTATTTAATTATATTCTAAATAATTTATGAAACATATTCTTTTGCTACAAGTGCGCATGTGCAATAATTACTCATTTGACTCGTTCGGTTATTTAGAATTGTTACGAATTGACTCGAATAACTGCCCGAAGTGGGAAGGTCGAGTCAGAGTGGGGACTAGATGATAAAAGAGCTTGTAACACATGCGACAGGCCATTCCTTTGTTCGTTGGTGTTGTAATTTACGTAGGGTCAGTGTGTGAAATATAGTAAATCAAGTCATCATTGAGTTTTAATTTCCTACCCTAAGAACCAGATCAACTAGCCTAACACTAGGAACGTGACTGTGGACCAGAGATCGTGTATTTAAATAATCGATTTTTAGACACATAGACATAGACATAACATTTATTACTAACAAAAACACACACAAATAACAATAATTAAATAAAAAAAATTATGAGAGATAACAAAAAAAAATGTTTTCCTAATAAAGTAGAACATGAGGAAACAAGCACCTATTTGCTTACTGAGAAAAAATACTAATGAATCAGACACAGTTTGCACAGCTGCCTTGCGATTCTGTAATTCACTTTTCGAACTCTCACAGCGGTTTTCGCATCGGCGGTCGCGCTCAAATCAGTCGTAAAGGAGTCATTTGACGATTTGTCATTCTGATAAACAATAAACTACAAGCTCCCACCTTATCAGAATGCCAAATCATAAAATGACTGCTTCACGACTGATTTGAGCGCGACCGCCGATGCGAAAACCGCTGTGAGAGTTCGAAAAGTGAGTTACAGAATCGCAAGGCTGTTATTAGGTACTTTTAAGATCCCAAGAAGAAATTTTATTATCTTTATATTTTAGGTATGTAATATCTTATTTTCTTGAGATAAAAAAATGGATCGCAATCCTAAAGAAGTAACAATACTTCCATACCAAAGAGCAAACTACGATAACAAAAAATGTCTTCTTTTTCTGAGGCCGCCTACACATTTATTATCTTGAGAACACTTAGCTGAAGTATTGTAACAGATGTTTTTTATTGAAATACGCGTTAGAGAAGATGTTTTCATTATGTACCGACTCCGTCTAATGTTCACACTTACTACTTTTCAATATTTATTCTTAGAAAGATAACTGCAGCAACAAAAGTACTAGACTTGCTTCCACTTTTGTAAGTAGGTTAGTTTTTATTCGACGCCCAAAGTTAGTCGCTGAATTAATAATAAAGGGTGCGTCATCTATTATTTTTTTTCTATTCGAAAAAACAACACGCTTTTTATGAGGTGTAATCGAATTATATATGCATACCATATGACATTTGAATCACATGGTAGCACATAAACTCATAGGTAAAAAAAGTAATAGATGGCACACCCACTATAATTAAATATTTAATTTAAATTAATGAGAGAAAAGAATAAGGTTTTATTTTATTCATTTTGTCTGAATCAATATAGAATATCGTGTCTCTTAATTTCAAGTTCATAAATAGAAACATTTTATAAGAATGAAAAAAATGCAAATTATATTTTATGGGAGTTTTATGTTTTACTTGTAACTGAGATAATGCAACGCTCTGTTCTTTATCGATAAATTAAAGATTGAAATAGGTTCACGACCCCATTAAACATCCAATGGCGTTACCACTCTTGGCCAGCCCTGCCTCAGATTATGAGTTTTTGCAAAGTAAGATCAGCCTTCCATTCCTGACAGGCTGGGATTTGTGGTCGGGATGGTTACTCACAATGTTTTCATTTACCAGTACAATACTAATTTAAGAAGTATTATATGCGCAGAAAATAAACATTACTTGGGCTTAACGCACTTCAGTAACTTAATTTGAGCCGCGTGCCTACCTTAAAAATACTTTTGAACAAAACCGAAGTACTACCTAGGAGGTGGTTAAAATAACACTCTTAAAAAAAAAAAAAAAAAAAACCGGGCCCCGGGGGGGGGGGGGGGGGGGCCCCCCCCCCCCCCCCCCCCCCCCCCCCCGGGGGGCGGGCCGGGCAAACAACCCCCTTTTTTTGGGGGGGCCCGGGGGGGGGGGGGGGGGGAAGGTTTTGGGGGGGCGGCCGGTGCCCCCGGGGGGGGGGGGGGCAAAAAATCAAACTCTTATCAACATTATTAATCTTAAGAGACATTGACGTTTCATAAAAATCATTCTCCTTTATATCTCTGTCAGTGAAAAAGGAAGTAAATTAATCTTAACATAAAACAATAAAGCGGTCTAAAGAGAAGTGATGCAATTTAAAACTTTTTCCTTTTTTCCAGATTAGCCGTCGCTGACCGCCGGCCGGGCATGAGGCTCCGGCGCGCTCACCCCACACCCCGCAACTCACCCTTTCGAGAATCCTTGTATTCACCCCTTTTCCTAACCCTACATTTACTCTTAGTTCTACCCATACTCAGTACCCAAATGGCTCCGAAAGCTACAAACAAAATATCGAGTTCCAAAAACTCAGAATTAAATCTAAACGATGGCATATATCTTGAAACGAGAAGTTATGAAACCCTTCTTAATAGATTTAGAAGGAAAAACGAAATGTATATAGAACAGCATAACGTAACAGACGATGTGTATTATTACACCGAATCAATAAGCAATAAATCAGATAAAATTTTTTTTGACAATACTGAAAGATATTACGATAAAGACGAGAAAGCTGTTAAAGACGCATCGTGGAAGAGTAAAGATGAATCCATGGAGAAACTAAAAATCGACGATGTGACGCGATCGAAAATATTCCACGACTATTTCTCAACTGTAAACAAAACTGGATCACGAACGGGCGAGATCGACATTTCAGCACCAATGAACAAGAACGAAGGCCGGAATTATATTCATGAATTGCCTACAAATAAATACGATCGAGGTGACAATGAAAAACATTGGAATGAGACGAGCGACGCTGATAATTTAAGAGTTGAAATGGAATATCCGATACGTGAAGAACGCAAGGAATCATTAGACGTCTCCCACGACCTTTCTAATGTAACTTCGAAATCAAAATTCGGAGCCGAGGGTGAGTTAATGTTGATATTACGAAATGAATGTGGGTATAATTGTTTCTTCAGCTTGTAATATAACTACAATACAATTCAAGTATAATCTGTGATCATGCTAGTATTCAAAATAAATTTATCCCTTTTAGGAGCTACGTGTTCGTTTTAATGTGCAATAAAAGTATAAATAAAACAAAAGATTCGAGCAGCGTTTGTAACTAAATTCCTCGAAGAATTTTTGACTGATTTTTATAAAACCTTTTGTATATATTCGGTAGGTCTGATTAGAATAGGTCGTAAACATCTTATATTTTTTATTAATGTTCATATGGCAAAACAACTTCTGGGTCAGGTACCACTTAACATCAGGTGAGCCTCTTATTACTACATAAAAAAGCTAGTAAATTGTATCAATTTTTTATTTAATCTAGACAGAGAAATTATGTAAGTCAAGCTTTATAAAAT
This sequence comes from Pieris macdunnoughi, assembly GCA_905332375.1. NCBI lineage: Eukaryota > Metazoa > Arthropoda > Insecta > Lepidoptera > Pieridae > Pieris > Pieris macdunnoughi. The sequence goes on along the minus strand of CAJOBZ010000032.1, from coordinate 1,658,874 downwards.
TGCTTCATCTCTCTAAAAATTGCCGTATTAATTATTTTTATCCTTTCTGGGAATCTGGCAAGTTGCCTCAGTTACTAAAAAATAAACTAAAATTCAAAATTCGTCGTTGCATAACTCTAGTTAGGGCCCTTTATGAAAATAGTGAACCGATTCTTTAATTCTGACAACGCACCTGCGAGCCTTCTGGCAGTGTTTGGTCCATGGGCGGCGGTATCACTTAACATCAGGTGATCCTCCAGCGCGTTGTTTATCCGTGGGGTAACTCTTAGTACAATTATAAACTATGTCTCTTAAATTTACAATTACTGACAGATCTTAAATGAAGGGTGTAGAACGCACGAGAAGAAGTGGGTAGCAACTCTTTTTTATCTTACACGATAAGGAGCTGTTATTATAAGTATGTACTCACCTGCGTTTCAGAAGATTCAAATAAATAACGAACTAAAAAGATCGATTAATTATTTTTTAATTAGTACTTTTATTGCAGTCTATAATGAAACACTTAACAATGCTCTTAGTGATGTTAAGTACCTTTTGACCTCTCTAGAAACCTTTGTACTGAAATCATATTATACCAATTCATTAGAGCTTAAGTCACTCTAATGGGTAAAGTGTATGTATGATATGTCTATTAATATTATCATTACTCTCGTCTAAACTTGTACTAATGTTTAAGAACGCAATTTACGTCTGCCTTTGATTCTCGATGAAACAGTTATTATTATTAAGCCATAATATTCAGCTACCACAACCCATGCATATTAGTGGGTATGTGCCGGCATGTAAAAGATGAATATGCGCTTTTTAAAGCTTGTAGGTTGTATCTCCCAGGCAGTGGCGTAACTATACTATCAGGGGCCCGTGGCAAATTCTTTTAATTCTTTTATCAGTAAAAATCGTTACGTTGTACTCAGTTTAATTTTAATAAACTTTGAGATTTTCAGAGTACTCAATTACGTGTTGTATATGTCCCATTAATGGCCAAAGGCATCCTCTCTTAGGCGAGAGGGAATGGTCAGTAGTCCGCACGCTAGCCCACTAGCCCAATGCGTATTGGAGACTTCACATTCATCCATAGAACATTAGATATCTCTTGGTCAGGGGCCCTCTTGGGTCGGGGGCCCGTGGAATGTTGCCAGCCCTGCCACCCTATTGTTACACCACTGCTCCCAGGAAACTGGAAAGACCTGCACAGGAGGTCGATTTCACAGCTCGATAGTTCGCAAGCTAACGAGGTAGTGCGGGGCAGGAATTATCCCAAACAGTTCATCAGAATACCCTCCATAATACAGATTCTAAACTACGCATAGCCACGCAACGTAGAGAGAGAGAATCAAGTCAACTCCAGGTTGGAGCTTGAATAAAATAGACACACAAGACTGTTTGCAATTATTATAAGTTCAACACTGGTTCTTATTACTACAAATTATTTTAAAAAAAAGTCCTCCGCCACGTACTTTTCTGTTCACCATAAACTCTGCACGTGATGTTTTCTATATAGATGATTCATGAGGAAGTAAATTGATTCGAATATTTCTTATATGTTTACCAATAAATATAATACCTTAATCTTAAACAGTGATTTACACTACTGTGATAGTATATTCCGAACACGTTACAAACTGCTCAACAAAAAGAAATAGAATGAAACATAACTTAGTTTTGTAGTAAGAACAAGAGGCCGATTGTGTTGGAACATTCAATTGAAAACAGCTAGCATTGTGGCACGTCGCATAGAGTTGACAAAGTGGATTATAGCGACACCGAATTAATTGTTTCTGAACTTGTCTAAGCTACTGAAGTATTACTATATTATCTATATTTTGTTGTTGTTAAATTTATTATTTTTATTGGTCCTACGCAATTAAATATGACAGGGCAGTGTTGGTTTGGCTTGAGCATGGGACTCTCATACCTGAGGTCATAGGTTCGATTCCCGGTAATGCACTTTTCTAACGTCGTCGCACATAAGGCTGATTATGGACTATTAGAAACAAATGAGCACGAATAGCGCCACTAGTTTTTATTTTATTAATCTACGTTGTTAAAATTTAAGTTTCTATAGATTTAATAATGGAAACTTTTAAATTATACTAACAATTGGTATGTTTCATATTATTCAAAAAAATCACAACTATAAGTAAAAAAGGGCCTACCAATTAATACTTAAATTTTGCTTTTACTAGTCTTAAATACATGGAGATATACTTGAATTATATTAAGTGGTCGGGTATATGTGATGCATAATAATATGTCCCTAAATTGACTACACGTATCGTAACAGTTTCTGGCAGTATGTACGAGTAACTATCGTAATTTTCGTAGCAAGGAGTATTAATGGCACATATCCAAACAATACTCGTTGTAAACTATGAAAAACTAAATGTTCTTCTTCCTAAAATTTGAAATATATTATTTAATAAATTAAAAGGGCATTAAAGATGAGCCCGCAAAACAAGTGTTACAAAATTAAAATTGAGTTCAACTCAAAGAAGCACTACAACCTTTTAATTCAGGAGTTAGTCTTATGCAACCATAACTGTGTATTAATACTATTTTTGCAGTAGTAAACAAAAGACTGATTATATTTACCTTTATAATATTTAATGAAAGAAGGAATACAATATCACTGCTTTGTGTTAAATATATATAAAACAATCTAATATTTCCCCGAAACATGCACCTGCCTGAAAGCTTTCAAGTACAATAGTAGATGAAACTAGCGTGACATTTCGTGACCTACTGATAGTAAGAAGCTCCGAACACTTGTTCTATAAAACTCTATGTTATTATGTAATATATATAATATGTTATATTTAATTTACGAATTAATTAATATTTTCATGAAATCTTTCTATATATTTCTTCCCAATCTTAATTTTGCTAGATATATATGCTCAAATTTATTATAATATAATAAATCTGTTTTCCTAAAACAACTATCTTTCAAAATATATATGTATATTTGGATTGATATTTGTATGAAGGTGACTCGACTAGGCTATATATGGACTGGTTAGCAGATCCAGTATCAATCTTAACGTATATAACCTGGATTGTAAATAAATAGAGTACTTTAGTATGTTTAATGAGAACAAATCGTGATTAAAGCTTTGATTTAAAATTGATGAAAAACATTTAGAATTATTGAAAATATGTTATATCCCTCAAAAACAGGTTTAATTTTAAGGCAGTCACCACAAAACCACTTACAATCAAGCGAAATTGCGGTTGAGCCTGCGTACATTGCATATTTTATAACTTAAAAACAAAGCTTTGACGAAATATATTCGGTGAGTTTTATTCAATAAATTAGCTAATGTGTGAAATATTTTTTTTCGAAACCAAACTTAAAACAACACGATTATATATTAAGATTTAAAAAATAGAAATACAATAAAATTTTATAAATCAAACAAAAATAATAATTTTATAAAATATTGTGTAAACAAAAGCTTACGATCAAATCTTTATAAGTCTAACCTCCATGAATCACTCTCAGTGCGGAGATGGGATAATTTTCTCGCTTCTCGCAAGAAAAATTGCCATTTTCACGCTACATACTAAGGAAAATATTATCTTAATTTTTACTCATTACTTCAGGTGTCTTCTTATTAAACAAATTATTCGTGTTCATAGGCGAGGAAAACAGATAAGATATATTTCTGTGTCTTTTTTATGTAATAGGAGGCAAACGGGCTGGAGGTTCTCCTGATGTTAAGTGATTCCGCCGCCCATGGACACGGCCAGAAGGCTCGCAAGTGCGTTGCCGGCCTTTCAAGAATTGGTACGATCTATTTATTATTGTGTCTCTTCATGTGTTTAAATGGGTGATTAGATTGTATGCTGTATTAGTTTTACTGGAAACTGGACCAAGCACCAACGATTTATACCTTGTATTGAACCTAAAGTATCCATTAGATAGTAGTTTAAACAAAAAAATATTTACAGATTTTAAAATTCTTAATAAAATAAATATAAGACAAGATTCGTATAAAGTATATATTATCAAGAACTAACATCTTATTAAAACGTGTTTCTTTCATTAGAAATACGCTTAAGATATTATTGAATACCTGTGTTAAGCCCGACTTTGATCTATATATAAAAGAAGAATATGGAAAATTATATCAAAGTAATAAAAGTAATATTATCCGAAATGTATTGGATTGTAACAAGCGGGTTGATGCTGAATCTCACCCTACCTTCCAAGGAGTTATCAAGTACCTTCAACACATCTACTAGATCTAGAGCAGCGTGCGACTCTCATTCCTGAGGTCGTAAGTTCAATTCCCGGCTGTGGCCAATGGACTTTCTTTCTTTGTGCGCATTTAACTTTCGCTCGAACGGTGAAGGAAAACATCGAGAGAAAACCGGCTTGCCTTAGACCCAAGTTGTCGACGGCATGTGTCAGGCACAGGAAGCTGCAGCAGGAGGCACGTGGTCACCTACTTGCCTATTAGATTGACAAATGATCATGGAACAGATACAGAAATCTAATGCCAGACCTAAAAGGGTTGTAGCGCCACTGATTTATTTATTTTATTTATTCAACACATTTACTAAAAGTGTCTCAAGTAAAATTAAACTTTGTCTTTATTAAAATACACTTCGACTAGAAGTCTTATATTATTGATATGAATCTACGCTTACCACCAGATAAGTGCAGACATTTTTGTGTATGATTATTTATCAACTTTTTAATATGACCTTTGGGCAACTCAAACTCTCAAAAAAATATTTCTATTAGAGCACTTTTTACAACTATTAAAGTCTAATGAAAAATACAAAGCTGTAAATAGAAACATGGGTGTTCTGGTCTGCCTTTAATCACTAAACTACGAAGGTGATATATAATTACCACTGAAGTTACAGCGAAAAAGGGTCTTGTAAAATCATTGTTAGCTCTTAAACATGAGAAGCGATTATTACGTGAGTATATGTTTGACATTACAGCATGAAAGATAATATCGCGATGATGTAGTCGGCAGATTTCACAGTCGAGAGCACACGGGCTGATTGCAACCGGCTGGAAATCCCTGAGCAAAACAACGTCGGCTAAATGAAATGAACATGGATTCTTGATATTAGAATGAACATTCTGGAGACACAATGCACTCGTGCGCGTTTTTGCGAGTGATCATGACAAAGATATAACGTTTAACTGTGATTGGTCATACGGAATGACAGATCGCGTCGCGTATCTCTGATTGCTGTCGAAATAATTTCGCCCAAAAACTATTAAACCAACGAACGCGCTATTGTTTTTTTTATGTAATAGGAGGCAAACGGGCAGGAGGCTCACCTGATGTTAAGTGATACCGCCGCCCATGGACACACACTACCAGAAGGCTCGCAAGTGCGTTGCCGGCCTTTCAAGAATTGGTACGCTCTTTTCTTGAAGGAACCTAAGTCGAATTGGTTCGGAAATACTTGAGTGGGCTGCTGGTTCCACATAGTGGTGGTGCGCGGCAAAAAAACTGTCTTAGAAAACGCTCAGTTGTGGAACGACGGACGTCGAGGTGATACGGATGGCATTTTGTATTTTGCCTTGACGTCCGATAATGTGTAAATTTTAATAATTGTAATCATTAAAATTTTCGTTCGGATGAAAAATACACATGACCCAAAAGCTTCATATAATCTTGAGAGCAGATCATAGAGCAGTGTTGGCCTAGTGGCTTCAGCGTGCGACTCTCATCAGGTTCGATCCTCGGCTGTGCACCAATGGACTTTCTTTCTATGTGCGCATTTAACATTTGCTCGAACGGTGAAGGAAAACATCGTGAGGAAACCGACATGTCTTAGACCCATAAAGTCTACGGCGTGTGTCTAATAGGCTGATCACCTACTTGCCTATTAGATTTAAAAATGATCATGAAACAGATTCAGAATTCTGAGGCCAAGACCTAAAAGAGGTTGTAGCGCCTCTGATTTTTTTTCTTCATATAATCTTACAAACATTCCTATTTAGCTGTATTATAACTATTCGCTTATTTATAATATAACAAACGAAAAACTACGGGCTAGCCTCAAAAGGCCATTAATACTCAGTTTTAGTGGATGCGTTGACAGCTTTTGAGGGCCCTATGAGGTTTTCCTTAAAATACGTTAACACTCAGATGCACTCTCTCTTTTATATGAATATACATGTCCGGTCGCGACCAACGAGTGTCAAGTGGCAGCAAAAATGTCTAGTGGGCGGAAATTCATCCTTCCTTTATGATTTACAATGCACTTTTTAACCTCTCTTTCGTATGCTGTTCAGAGCAGTGTTGGCCTAGTGGCTTTGTGCGACTCTGATCCGTGAGGTGGTAGGTTCGATCCCCGGCTGTCCACCAATAGACTTTCTATCTATGTGCGCGTTTAACATTTGCTCGAATGGTGAAGGAAAACATCGTGAGGAAAACGACATGTCTTAGACCCAAAAAGTCGACGGCGTGTGTCAGGCAGGTGGCTGATCACCTACTTGCCTATTAGATTAACAAAAATGATCGTGAAACAGATTCAGAAATCTGAGGCCCAGAACTAAAAAGGTTGTAGCTCCACTGATTTAAATTTTTTTTTAGTATGCTGTTTATACAGACTATTAATGTTTAAAAATATTTGTGTGACAGTTGATTTCTCAATCAAACATTTCTTATTTTTTTAGAAAATAGAACATCAGACTTCTGTACCCAAAATTAGTTTAAGGGGAATAGAAAGTCGGATCTTGGATATTTCAGGGGCGATATCCACTAAGGCGGTCCAGATAAATTTAATTACTTTTAATGGCGTGTAATATAAATCTTTCAGGCTTCAATTAGTCGTTCAAAGTAAATCTTTGCCCAGCAGCCTTTAGTTAACGTCTTTAGAGGTCACTTAGTAAACATCCTGAGTCGCTGACGTCATCTCCAATAACTACGCTACATGCAAAAGTAAATAAATATGGTATGCCGTATGCCAGGAAATTAATTGTGATAATGATGTTTCTTAATAATTTATTAAATTCAAATACAGTTATCATTATCTTAAATGATTAGGTATTATATAAATGTTTAAGTATGGGGGAAACACTGGGTTGTGTACGAATCCTGGCTGTGTACCATTAAATGTTTCAATATATCTTTATTGAATGACTCTTAACTTGAATAAAAACATCGTGAGTCAGGCTTGTATACTCGAATAATTGACAGTGATTAGTGATAGCTATTTATCTCTACAAAATTAACAATACAATAGGCGCATACAGGCATTCGTATTTTGACATAACTTAGGTACCAAAAACTAACACAGACAGTACACGCGTATAACAACTCTCAGCTACGCTCTCAATTTATACGCACACACCCATTCATATACCCATACATTCACGCATACATAATGTCTTTTACGACGTGTTTGATTAGTTGTAACACTAAGACTACTTTTTCTTAAAAAAATGTTATCTAGTTACCCACAACACTAGTACAACACTGGGTACTAACGATAGATGAATTATGTCACAACCATATTTCATGAATAAAGGTTTTATTATTAATATCTGTTCTATACTCCATTATTGGTCACGTGACTTCATACCTAATAATTATATAAAACGGGCTCGTTCAATATATTTATCAACACATACCCTATGGTTGTGCCAAGTCTCGCATGTGCAGTTTGAGGTTAGGGTCTAATTGCGCAAATGGCAGTTAACGCGCTTTACTCTACGCTCCGGTCCAGCTTTAAGTGCATTACAGTTAACTAAACTAAACTATAAAGCATATTATGGTTTCACTAATGTGTAAGAACAGTTTAAAATTTATCTAAAATAGATGGACTAAAGGAAACATTTATCAAAAACAATTTTTTGTTAATTATTTATGCACTTCTTGTACTCGTTCTACCTTCTGTAGGTGTTACTTTTTTATTGTTCCATACTAGGGTTGCTTGGAAGAAATCGCTTATTAGCGATAAGGCCGTCCGTTGTCCTATTTATGCTACTTGCTTTTTAAAACATATATATATATGTGTGTGTTTGTATAAGTTAACGAATTGTAAATAAATAATTGAAAATATGTAGAGTCAGTTAACGTTTTACGTAGCGTCAGAAAGGAGGCTTCGTCTTCGGGGGGAGGGGAAGTGAGAATGCAAAACAAAGGTTTCACAAATGTCTAAGAACTGTTTAAAATTTATCTAGAAAAAACAAAAACAAAAGTTCGTAACAAACGTTGAGATGGTCTACGAAAGAAAATATTTAGTAATACTTTTTACGTAGCGTCAGAAAGAAGGCTACTTCGAGTGGAGGAGTGAGAATGCAAAACAAAAGACGGCGCGTTCTATACGATTGTGATTTGCCAGAAGTGTCTTTAGTCCACGCGTTGACATGCGACTTAATACGTCATATTATGTCTGTTTGTCCATCAATATAGAAACGTAAGGTTTGTCTCTCATTCTAAACCGCTTTTAGAACAAAATGGATAATTCAAAATGATGGTCGTAAAATAAAAAAACAGATGCTTTTAGTAATCGATCAATACGTATAACGATCATGTCGTGCTAAAACGTTGACACCCGTTTAATGTAACACCAAATATTCAACTCTAATAAATGGTTTTTATGATTTAGTGTTCCACCTTACTTTCCATAAGACAGCGCTTTTTAAGACACCAGCTGTCAGCAGGGGTATATCTGAACTGATACGACTTAGAATCCTTCAAGAAAAGATTCATTCCCTCAAAGGTCGGCAACATACCTGCTAGACCCTCGGCGTAGAACGTGTCCATGGGCGACAGTTAGCATTTATCAAAACCCTGCTGCCTGCGTCCATCGTTCGAGTATTATTTAGACTTCCTAGAACACTTTTTGATCGTCCGAGAAAAAAACCTTATTTTATATACAACTAGCTGACCCGGCAAACGTCGTTTTCCCATGTATATTATTTCTAGGAAAAAAATTTTAGTTCAAAAAAAATAGGGGTTGATCGTAGAGGGGTGAAGATTACGGGTTGTATGTATTTTTGTATGCTGTATCATAAAAATATAAAAAACAAAAAAAATTGTATAAAAAGTAAAAAATTAATTTTGGGGTGGATACCCCTTATCACTTAGTGGTATGAAAGATAGATAGTAGCCGATTCTCAGACCTACTGAATATACATATAAAATTTGATAATAATCGGTCAAGCCGTTTCGGAGGAGTATGGTAACTAACATTGTGACACGAGAATTGTATATACTTTTTTAGTATAAGATATAATATAAAGGTTTACTATTGTCCTATGTAGGGATTTGTACCTTAAAAACGTAATTAAATAGACATAATTAACTAAATAATCGAATACCTCCAAATCCTCTTTGAAGTGAATAAAAATTTATTTAAATTGAATTAGTCTTATTCAGACAGATCCCGAGTGAAGAAATAAAACCCAAACAATGGTTTTCCATTTAATAAATTAACATTTTGAGAGGACCTATAATATCTGAAATGAAATCTTTTACTGCGAAGGAAATTTACGATTCAGGAAACTAATAAAAAACGAATTTTCAAATATCGCCATGAACTTGTCTTATCGTTAAGCGAAATTTGATTTTGCGATTCTGTTAAATTTTGAACTTTAATATAATATATTAGAGCTTAGGTATTATCACCACGAGTACTGTATGGATAAGTTGAGCAGAACTTTGTATTCGAAACATTCGTGTAGTATACAGATTGTTATTTGTATTGTATTGGAAAATTTATACGTTCAAGCTGTCAAACAAACGTAGATAACAATATTTAGCAAAACTATCGTTTATTTACTGGAGAGATAATATCCCGAAACAAATGTATCATTTAAATTAAACTTAACAGAACCAAACGCGAAATTGATCCCGCTATAGGTTCGAACCCCGGCTGTGCGCCTATGGACTTTCTGTCCATGTGCGCATTTAGCATTCGCTCGAACGGTGAAGGAAAACATCATGAGGAAACTAACTTGCCTTAGACCCAAGAAAATTCGACGGCGTATGTCAGGCACAGAAGGCTGATCACCTACTCGCCCATTAGATTGACAAAATGATCATGAAACAGATACAGAAATCTGAGGTCCCGACTTAAAAAGGTTGTTTTTTTTAATTCCGAGTGCGTATGCAATCGTATTATCGAATAACAATACATAACATTCAATGTTTCAATTAAATATATAAACATATTTATTTCAGATTCCAAAGTGGATACTCGAATAGTATCTATACTGGGTCTATTCGAGCTATCAGTAGGGGATTCTCCGAGGGCTGATGGAATGTCAGAGTTGACAGCTGCGCGTTTGGCAGTGACACATGTCAATCAGAAGACGTTGCTCCCTGGATACAAGTTGCAACTTATCACAAATGATACTAAGGTTGGATTTTATTTAATGTATTAATAAATTATTACAATAAATTGTTTTACAACTATTTATCTATACCCAGTGCGATCCAGGTGTAGGAGTGGACAGATTCTTCCACGCCCTCTACACTGAGCGAGAGTCCAAAATGGCAATGCTGCTGGGAACCGCATGCTCAGAAGTTACAGAGAGCATAGCCAAGATTGTACCCTATTGGAATATTGTACAAGTAAGTTACTCTTTTCAGTAATACTTTGAAGATTTCGAAGAATATATGAAATAGATAATGAAATAAAGCCCACAAGGATGCACCAGTATTCTGATCTGAATATTAAAATCACGTACCACGTAATTCGAAGTTTGCGACATTGCGCAAACTCAATGTTCCGTAATATTGAGAAGTACCCACATCACCGAGTATTTAAATTTAAATCAATGATTGGCGAGACGCGCTTTTTCACCCTGGATGTCAAAACATATTTGAGTTTGACATACTAGTGCCAATCACTGTCACATATAGATATAAAAAATATGTTTTATATGCAATATAAGATACAGGTATCACTTATTCCACGTCATTAAATTTGAATGGGTAGACATTCCTACATCAAGGCAAAATCGACAGAGGGTCGAGAGAAAAAGCCGGCGTAAAAAACTCGGTAGGTACTCTTTTCAAATAGCAAATCATCAAACAATACTTATTTTAAAACAAATATCGCTAATTAATTAGAAGTAGTCAGCCACTAGGCCCTTTTATCACCTAGATAATCGTTAACTTTATAGGAAGCCTTTTTGCACAGCTTCTGTTTAATACATTTCTTAAATTTATAAAAGGCAGAGATAAAAGAGCCTCTGGGATTTTATTAAAGAAGAGTATCCCTTTTCCCAAAAAATAATTACTTACTAATATTTATAAGTATATATGTATCAATTTATAAGTATATAGATATATATACTTTTTAACTCGTTTCTTAAGGAACTCTGAAACGCAACGCCACTATGTGGATCCAAACAAATTCGACCTTAGATCTGTTAAGAAAGGAGCGTACAAATTTGTCAAAAGGCCGGCAGCGCGCTTTTGAGCCTTCTGGCATTGTGAGTGTTCATGTGTGTGTTCACTTAACATCAGATCAGCCCGTGGTCTATAAAAAAACTAAAATTACTTGTATGTGATAACATTTTCGAAAATGAGAAAATTAAATCCCGCGATCCTACCGATTAAACACAATTAATTGTAACTTTAGAAACTTCTAAATTCTAATTAAACAAAGGCAATTTTAGGAAAGTTAATAAAGAACATAACTTTGTGAAACTTTGATCTTAGGTAAGAAGTTTTAAAAGCTAACATGTTAAAATAAATATTAATCGATTCAAATGAGGTCGCGAAAGTTTTCTTGAAGCGTTCATTAAGAGGAAACTTTCACATAAGTTACATTGACTTTATTTTCACGAATTTTATTCAATATACGTATATTGTTTGGTGAAAACTGCTTACTGCCAGTGTAAGAGGTGCATTGAGTGGTTTGAAATACTGAAATTATTTTTTATAAATAATAATGTTTAATTAAGAATAGCTCAAATAGTGTGATGCCCTGCTTTTAGATAGCAGTAGAACTAGGCCTTTTATTATTTGTTATAGTACAAGAAAATGTTTTGTTTAACTAATAGTTTAATTAAGTTATACTTATTTTGGCGCGTTAGAAAAAAATGATGAGACAAAATTTTTACGATGTGCGTGCACACCGTCACAAATACCCGATGTTGGCTATTGTCAACATTTTAGTTTTTTCTATTTTTAGTGTTGTTTTTTTCTAAAAACGTAAAAACGAATAAAAATTTTAAAAGATTTTTATCTTGTCACTTCATAAAAGTATAACTTCTAACGCGTGTTCTAATATAGCTATTACGCAAACCTAGTACGAAAAATAATTTAGTTTATTCACTTAAAAGTATATAATTTTGTTATACGATAAAACCGTAGCATTCCACTAGTACAATAAGAAAAAGGCTATGTAAAAGAAAGGCTATTACTGAAAGACCCTTTGTTCACAAGAAAATTCTTGTCATTAAAACTTAAGAAATAGTTATAAGTTACACAGTGCACAATTACGACCCTCGGATGTTTCAAATCAGAGCTTATTTGACTGTACATCAAAGAAAACGAAGAAGAAATTGCCAAAACTAAAGTTCCTGGAAGTAATCTAGTAGGTTGTTCTTCGTAATTGTTATTAAAGATAGCTTTAGTGGTTTTTATTTATTTATTTTCCTTTTTTTCCTATTTTTACAGTAAATGAAAACTAATACAATAGAAAACTATACTAACACATATAAACATAACAAGTAAAATCTTAAAATCCAAACCTTTTTATAACTAATTATAAATAATGCAATTCTTGTGAATTCAGCCAGTGTGCAACTAAATATATGTCTCACAAGCAATAGTGTTTAAGGTGCGCAAGACACACGTAAATGGTGCTTCTCTGAGTAAATTTGCGCCCGAGGCACTGCCAGCAATTGCGACCGCTTACCACGCCGAGTGTGGTTATTTGGCACACGCAGCCCCAGTCTCTCCAACATTTCCGCATTATTTTACCTCTAAGGACCTTAAAAAAGTATAATGTGATAGTAAGGTCCCTCCTTACCTCTAACTTGTTGTATGTAAATGACAATTAGACACCATAAACAATGAGGTCATAGGTTCGAGACCTGGCTATGCACCAATAGTTTTTCTACGTGTTTTGTTTTCTGTGAGTTTTTTTACGGTATTTTGCGGAATATCTGCAGTGGTGTACAGGACAGAAGACTTACCTGGACCAAATACCTGATTTTTTGTTGCGTATGTCTGCGTTTATTCGATTATCCCTAGATATAAAGAAAATTTAAAATGAAAGAAATACCTTAGTAAACGGTTATTTTATCAGGCTATTTTCCCTATTTGATACAAGGTAATTTTGAGTTTTTAATTACATTATTGATTGGATAGATTCGCTGAAGATTTGAACAGCCATTATTCAAAGCTTAATGAAAAATTATTTTCTCAATTTCTTTGATCCAAAAATAACGTAACAATGACGTTAATGGTTTGCTTGTTTTAATTAGAGATTGGTTTTCCCCACGACCTCATTATTGTTTATCGAACGTTAAAGATATATATCTTTCAAGTACTTTGATCACTGTATCATTCAAGTTGTGTTTTTTTGTCTACCTTATACTCTGCGTTTTACAATAAAGGCAATAACTGTAACATTATTAAACAATACATAAAACATAATGATATCGACATTATTTTCTTTGGCATAAGACTACAAAATATGTTATTAAATTATAATAATTATTTCTTCCAATCAAACGTAATAACTTTGATAATACGGAAATTCACATGTTTCTTATTTTCAATTATTTACTTGTCTAGACTAAAACTATCAATAAGTAGGTGTATTTGCAATAGATAAACATAAATTTAATTCATATATAAGAGTAATTGCTGTAGCCCAACACAGCGTAAACCCTATTTAACAATAATACATTATAAAGTTTGAAACGACTATTATTTATTTATATCGTATTCCTACAGCTAACTTAAATCATATACAACAAAAAACAATTATCCTAAAGATAAGAATTCATTATATTATATACAAAAAGGTTCAAATGTTTAAAAAAGAAAAAATCTATAAAAATTATGTAATTGTTTTATAATGAATGAAACTCAAATATGTATTTTAAGAAACAACATTTAGAGTTTGTTATTTTACTTGAAAACAATCCCTTTTATCCTATTTCTTTTATAGTGCAAAGTGTTCAAACAAAAAAATTCTTCGAATTAAAATTCTAATGACAGGCCAAAACAAGCGTCTTTTCCACAGACTAACAAACAAATTAAATGAAACATCAGTTACCACATAATAGATAATCAATAATCTAATTAAAACAAAATCTAATGTAAGAAATATATTATTTATTTACATACATTTAACTAAGTAATACCTGATTTGGCTGTACTGTGTGATGGTGTGAAAGGTACGTACGTGGTCTGTATGTGAGGTATGCTCATGCAGCAGGTGATTTAGCGCCATGGATTATGACTTAATACAAAAAAAAAATGATAAACATATTCGGCAATAGCTTTACAAGTCAAGACTTAGGGCGTTGTATGTTATAAAACTATATTCGTAATAAAGGCTCAACTTTCGTCGTCAATTTATTGAATATTAACATGTATCGAAGCAATACGCTTGATTGAGTTCGTATTGTAATCCAATTTGACGTGAATGTGATCCGGTCAGCGTTACTGAATTCCCTCTAACGAACATTAGTCGTGTTTGATGTCAATCAAAGCCTCCTCGATGCCAACTGCCAGGGATTTACGAGCCTTTTCAGCTTTTTGGTTGTGTTTATTCGTAAGCTACGGCAAAATCTTTTGCGTCAAGATTGGTTTGGTACAAGTATTTTTTTTGTATTTATACTGTATTTCGTCGCTGTGGAACTAATAACTTCGTATGTCCAGAGAACCAAACTTTACAGGAAACGAAAAAAATGTTTTAGTCCATAGTTTTGGATGGTAAAAAGGACTTATAAATTATGTTATTAACCAATCCCTTACTTCATTAGATTATACCAGTTAAATGACATAAGAGTCTAAGAATTAAAAAAAAATGCTTTTTTTGACATACGAGGTTATCATTCTACAGTGACGATTTGTAATATTGTCTTCTAAAACTCTTTGAGCTTTATAAAAAACCTCTTTAATATATATAAATACGAATTGAATTTATTACATTATTTACCTATTCCGACGAGTTACTACTATAGTGAGGTACAAAAATAATAATTTACATTTTAAAACAGTTTAGGGCGCTACACCCCAATTTAGGTCTTGATCTCAGATTACATCTTAGATGCCCACATGGATAGAAAGTCTAGCGGCGCACAGTCGGGAATCAAACTACGACCTTTAGGGATATGTGTTGCACGCTGAAATCAATCGGCTAAAACTGATTCTTGTAAATATGTATTATTTATGTATATATGTATGTATTATGTACATGACATTAGTCTCGCTACACACGTAAACAGTTTTTTTAAAACATACAAATTTAAAAATAAAAAACGTGTTGAAATTAGTTTTCACACTTTTAGGTAACGTTTCAACCAAATCCTGTCCTAGAATGTTTTTTGTTTTAGGTTTGGATGCAAACCAAAACTTTATTCATTAAAATAAACTGCAGCGTTAGGTACATAGAACTGGTATTAAAAAGGTGTCAAATTCTAGGAATATACATCCATATTCTAATATAGCTATAATAGTACAAGGCTTGAAAGCAAATCTTATACCTTACGCGTCCTCCGTCAAGAATCTGAACATATGTCTTGATCAGTTCCTGGACTGTACAAATAAGGGGGTTAGTTAGAAGAATGGGCGTTACTTCTTTAAGATGGTTAAGCAATTTTATTTAAATCTCTACTAAAATTATGCTGACGCAGTCTGCATCTCTTACTTCTATCTTAAACTATGCTGATGTATGTTATTGTGATCTTAAATATATACTTACTTGAACGTCTTCAGAATTTGTGCACACACTTCATATCAGAATCCATAAAGTTTGTCGATCACTGAACCGTGAGAAACTGTCCAGCGGCGTCGTAAATATCTGACCGTCCTGTATTCCATACTTTTAGATTCCAAAACACAAACATTTAAAGGATATTTTATTATTTCCCATTTTCTTGGCTTCAATAACTCTATATCCCTTCGTTCTTTTTATAACCGTTCACTCTTGTTCCCTACACATATGTCAATCTATAAATATATGTTTAAGAAACAATTAACAATATTGTATCGTTAAACCTATTTGTTATGCTTTCAATGCAGGTCTATATAGTTAACACTTAATTAATTCCTCAGGTATCATTCGGTTCAACATCACCAGCTCTTAGCGATCGTTCAGAGTTCCCTCTATTTTGTCGGACAGTCGCTCCAGATTCATCGCACAACCCAGCTCGAATCGCTTTTATACGGTAATTGATACATAAATTTGCGAACAATATTTTCTTATTGAGATTAACTTGCTAAATTACCAAACAAATTTTTTTTTATTATATTAAAGCTATTAAAACCTTTAGAGTTTGAGGGTAGTGACAGATACAGACGTCCAAGGCCAAGATTTCTGTATCTATCAGGAGTTGTAGCGCCACTTTTTTTTAATGAAAAATTCAACACCTTTATTTACTTTTATAGGCAATTCGGCTGGGACACAGTAACTGCATTCTCCCAGAATGAAGAGATTTACTCCCTGGCCGTAAATGAGCTGGTCACACAGTTAGAAGCCGCCAATATCACCTGCGCAGCCTCCATCACTTTCGCCGAGTCAGACTTTAAGGAACAGTTGCAACAGCTAAAAGTAAGTTTACCAGAGTTGACTCGTTGACGTTAACCTATGTTCCTCATTAGGGCAGAGGGCATCCAGCTTAGAAAACCAGACTAAACGGTCCTGGGCACCTCTCTTAATTTCACTCCTCGTCATAGAAGCATGTCTATTAATTAAACAAAATTAAATGAAACTACGCAAACTTCCAAGAGACGGCGTTAGCCAACGTTTCTAGACACATAAGCACAGTTATTATTCTTCGTCAAAAGTAATTACTATGTGTCGAGATAGCTAGTTTAATTTATAAAAGATTATTTTGTGTTTCGAGATTCGCAAGATAATTTAGAGCAAAATAAATTTTCATAAATTAGCTGGTGGCTTATTTACACGATTTGACAAAGGCTTTATTGTTGTATTTTAACCATTCTAAAAGCTATATTTAAGAATAAGCGCTCGATTCCGAACTTTCTACTAAACAAAATACTTGTACGACGAGGAAAAACATCGCGAAGAAGTCTTAGTACCAAAAACCTTTTTTTGGCAGATGCCTTGCGTATAAAAATGTGACTGTATTTTACCCATGCCACTGTGCTTTCATAGATACAGACAAAACGTAATACTTAAGTATATGCTTGCCAAATTTCAATAAATTTAATTTACAACGAACAAGTCAGGTTGGCTTGTCAGTCAAACGTAATTAAAAATAATTAGATTCAGTTTGAAATCAACTTGAATGACTTGCACCCACTTAATCAATGTGTTTTCACGAACTTTTAATGGCCTCTGGTAATTGAATGAGGAAAGCGGAGATTAACTTTGAATTTTACAAAATTTCAGATAGTGTGTGATTTGTTTAAGAACTCAATTAAACACCTTTAACAGTAAAAAAGTCATAGCAAATAAGGTATACATCAAATAGATTTTATTACTAAATCTAAAAATGTGTTCGCTGAATTGTCCATGTCTGTAGTTCTTTTACCAGTGTATCAGTGTGCCGAGCGTTGAGAAGCTTTGAGAACCCCCAAATATGTTATAAACGTATTTACGTATTAACAAAAGTATCCCTGTTTTTTTCGCACTATATCTCGACTCTGCATCCTACCTGGATAAGGGTAAAGATTTGTTCGTATTCAATTAGTAAGCATTTTATTGTTCATTTCTCTACGAAGTCTCCTTGCATTATATATATAAATCTTACATCGTACAAACGAACATAGCTTTTATAAAACCAAGGCTGAGAAAACCTCTCATGCATTTCTTTTGATAAATTTGTATAGGAATAACTTCTATTTATATCGTGAGAGCTTTTCTTGTAGGCATGCGTTGTGATGTCAAGTTAAGTTATCAAGAAACTTCCAAAGTGGGGCGCTTATTTCAAGCAATTGCCGCTTTTGTTGATTCAATTAAAATAATTAAGTTTCCATTTCGATCTTATAAGATATTTTTATGTATATCTTTACGCCTTTTTCCCAAAGAGGTAGACGGATGTCCACCTGCTACGACCCTGACAAACTCACTCCACTCTCGTGAGTGATGTGACATTCTGGGTTTCATTAGTTATGGGCACTATTGACCTGGCTATTTTAATAAATCCTAATTAATAAGAATGTGGCAAACGGATTTTCAAAAATGATTGAATGCAATGTTTTGCTACCTATTCTAAAACCCGTAGATATCTATTCATAAATTAGTTTTAAAAGGCAGGCAACATAATCGCGAAGCTTCTGGCCTTCCTGCTATCTCTTCGGAAAGAATGCAGTTCTTATTTGCTAATATATTCTGTTTTTTGTTACCACGTGCGCGGACCGTTAAATCTTTTCCAGGATCAAGTATCTTATACGTAAGATTTAACTTATCAGCGATTAATATTTTTTTTTATTTACTATATATACATAATACATATATTACCAAAGTACGGTAATATATACATATTACATATTATATTCTATACAAGTTGCAGTTACCAATAAAATACAGGCGACCTGAAAACTATGAACCTAGTTGCAAAGTTGAAATTACTTAAAGCCGTAGGTGGTACTTGCCAAGACCAACCATTAGTGTTAGAAGCACTTAAATATTGCGCTTACTAGAAAACTTTGTTCCACTGTAAGTTTTGTTAAAAAAATAAACTTATTTCAGTATTTATATTTACATACATATATTTATTTCCAACACACAAATATACAATATTAATAAGCATATATGTAAATTGACTCATTAACCATTGGATTAGCTTTGACATTTTTGTTTATATTATTATTACTAATTTATTTTAGATTTTAATTTATTTTAGCTATAGTTAGTGTTACATGTTATTTTATGTTCTTTTTGTTAATTATTTATGCACTTCTTGTACTTTACCCTCTGTAGGTGTTTTTTGTTGTTCCATACTAGGGTTGCCTGGAAGAAATCGCTTGTCAGCGATAAGGCCACCCGTTGCCTAGTTACTTGTAACCTGCTTTTTTATATTTATGTTTTTGTATAAGGTAATGAAGTGTAAATAAATAAATAAAATAAATTGTTAGAACCAGCTGTGGGGTCACCGATACTGTTTACCAGGCGCTAAATTAAATGTTAGATTATCATCTGTCTCCGCTATCATTCTACAATTGCTAATTGTACGCAAAATTCTTCGTTAGCAAGGAGCTAATTAAGTAACGTTTAAACACATCAAAAATTAAACTATTGACCACTAACATAGCTTGATTTTACAGAAATTGGACACAAGAATAATAATTGGGAGTTTCTCACAGGAGATGATACCGAAGATATTTTGTGAGGTAAGACTTTAATGGAAAGTTTTAACTAAATACTGTTAAATTGAGTTCACTCTATATATTTATATTTACTTGCTTTATCAACTGGTACTCATATATATCATTGTTAAATTCATTTTGCGAATGTTCGTTGTGGTTGTTAATTAAAACTAAATCCGAAAATATACATCTGTTCATAGTTGATTTGAGTGAGCTTTTAATTGAAAAATAATGTTTTTTAACATTTCACTGTAGATAGGATTTAAAATCTGTTCTAAACCATCAGTACATTCAAAATATTTATGATTAAGTTAAAATTCCCGGGGAAAATCTGCGAACTTACAAGCGCGCCTTTTCCTTTGTGGTGATGGATCGCGTTGACAGATTCAGAAACAAGACGTGTTAAGATAGGTTGAATTTCTCTTAAAGCCTCTATGATGTATAATAATGTCAGTCCATATTATCATAGGCATTCCGTCTGGGTATGTTTGGTGCGGAGTACGCCTGGCTTGTAGCAGGGGCGCCGCCTCGAGTGAGGGGAGTCGCTCCCTGCTCTCGTTCACAGCTCGCCAAAGCGCTTGAAGGCATGGTATCTGTCACTGCACATAGAGGAATCGTTGGCGATGTTCCTTCTTTCTCAGGCCTGGTATGTATTGAGATAGATTAACTATAATTACAGTAATAGGGTAACTTCGCTTTTATTTCTGAAAACCACACATTGAAGAATCTGTTTGTCAAGACAGGTATACCTTTACGATTATTTTAGTTGATTGAACGACAAAGACTGTACGGAGACACTTCAACCGGTGGTGCGGACTATACGTTGGATCACTGAAGCGCCTATCTGAATGGATTTGCGAAATGTCCTTCGCCAGAAATCGGCAGTACTCTGGTATAATGGATGGGGTTACATTTCTACACTATCTAAGACATATGATGGACTTGAATGACTGTAGCCTGCAACTTTTTAGAGTTTAGATTAAAGTTTATAAACATATTATGTACTACATTCTGGTATTGTGTTATGAAATAAAAATAAAAATCTAAAATTAGCCCGTATGTGGTCTGCTCATATACATTTTAGTCTGGATTTCTTATTATTAAATTATCTATTAGTTAAACGCGAGATTCTCAAGTTGTCCTGTGGTGTGTGTACAGGCTATGCACCGTTGTTTTTTTTTCTGAGTCCAATTTCCACTTACCGTATCCATAAAGCATCCAGCATAACGGTGAACACCTCGGGCCATACACACCTTTTTGCTAAACAGGAATAATTATAAATATAAAGGTAAAGGGCTAACCCCTAAAGGTCAATGAAAGAAAGTTCTCTATTCCCAAAAGTGTAAACTAACTGTTAAAATATATCTTTAGTAATTACTTATTTACTTGCAACGATACGTTAGTCTGTGGGGAAATAATAAAGGTTATATGACTTGGAATATTGACTTTATTCAAATAATTTACAAGGTCTTTTGCGAAAGATTCTACTTGTAATTTCTTTTAAGATTGACTAGTTCCCCGCAACTAAGTGTGATCATCGAATGTCGAGGCAGAATATGAAATATCATCTCGATGTCAGACGTTCCATTGCAAGTGTTTTTTAACTATTTGCAACTAGCTGCCCGTTGAAGTATTTCCAAATCATTTCAACTAGGGGTCGTCCAAGAAAAAAAGGCTTGCAACGCACTCGCTATCCAACACAACGCATTATGGCATAGTGATTGTCCATAGGCGGCGGTATCACTTAACATCGTGTGAGCCTCCTGCTTGTTTGTCACTTGTCCTCAAAAAATAATAGTATACTATACTTTAACGCTCAGAGAGATAGATGGCTAAGTGATATATCAACTTTATATTTGACCATTGTAAGGTGACATACACCAATAAATTATCTTCAAAAGTCAAAATCATTTATTGATATAGGTAACATAATGTACACTATGAACGTCAAAAAAGAAATATAAAATAAATGTTTCTAAGTTTACATTTACTCAAATCAAGGGCGTAGAACGAAAGAGAACTGGCAAACTTTCCGCCACTCTTTTTAATCGCCAAGTTTTTTGTTATTTTTCTTTTATGTTAAAATAAAAAGTTAGTGATTTCGCCTTTAGAGGACCTGAATCGCCATCTCTCAAGGTGAAATTTATGAGACTACACCGTCAAATTCACTCAATCAAATTTAGAATAAAGCGGTTAGTGAAAAATTTAATTTATGACTCAGCTGTGAAACGTTCCTTTTGGAGATTTTTTATTAAGTTTAGAGCAATTGAAATCAATTTCAATAAAAAACCTTACTTAAAATGATTATTATTTAATAAAGGCGTGACATGTTAATGAACATATTATAATATCTAAATATATAAAACAAAGTCGTGTTAGTTACACCACTTACAACTCAAGATCGGCTGGACCGATGTTAGTTATCTCTTTTTCGGTGGATTCTTCTCTGCTCCGAATAGCAGAATAAGTAATACAATATCAGATAAGATATCGAATAACAATAAATAAGTAAATTAATTTTACGAATGCAAACAGCATGTGCCATCCGTTGACAAAACTACGCATCATTGTACGTCGAATTCGTGTCAGTTCAAGAAATTCCGATCTTGAGGAGGAGATGCATAACCAGGCTTTGATCTTGATCCAAGACGTTACCTCATCAAAAAATGTTGTATATCAGAAAGTGCAGTATCGCAATATTGGCGCTAGAGAGAAGAGGCCTAATGCGTAAAACTGACATTCTTCTTTCGCAATGGCAAGCAATAAAACATTTCTGTATTTGCAAAAAAAAAGTTGTATTAATCCTAAATTAAGTTTAAAAAGTTAACACGATATAATTAGACCGTTAGGCGGAACGAAGTTAGCCGGGCCAGCTAGTTTGTATACCTACTCGTATAAACAAATTAATACTTTTCAGACCAACGAAATGTTTCTACACGAAATGTCAGCTGCTGGAGTGGCAATTTCACCCTTTGCTCCTCACACATACGATGCAGTTTGGGCTATCGCACTTGCACTAAGCAGAGCAGAACAATTGTGGCGAAGTACAGATAATTCCACGACCAGCCTTGGACACTTCGACTACGACAGAAAGGATATGGCTGACGAGTTCCTTAATCAGCTCGGGAACTTGAGTTTTCTTGGGGTTTCGGTAAATATTATTTATTTAAATATAAAATGTAAATCATTGGTGCTACAACCTTTTAAGGTCTGGGCGTCAGATTTCTGTATCTGTTTCATGATCATTTGTAAATCTAATAGGCAAGGTGATCAGCCTTTTGTGCCTGACGCACACCCTCGACTTATTGGGTCTAAAGCAAGCCGGTTTCCTCACGATGTTTTCCTTCACCGTTAATGTTCAATGCGTACAAAGAAAGAAAGTGCATTGGTGCACAGCCGGGAATCGAATCTACGACCTCAGGGATGAGTAGTCCTAGTAGTCATTCCTAGTCTAGTCATCCACAATACCAGGGCTCCCTAGTGAGAAGGTCTCACTAGAATCAAAATATTTTTTATTTTTACTAAACTTTTTTAACATAAGATTTTTACAGATATATAATATACCCATACACTACACCGACCTATTGGCTACTTTACCACGTTCTCTCACTACCATTCGTAGCAAAGTCATTCCGTTCCGTGTTACTTATTACTCAAGTAAAATTTTAAAGAAAAAAAACCTGGAGAAAATTACTTAATCAGTAGTTAATTAATTGGACATCCAATTTCGTAGCTTTGATGCGCCGTGCTTTATAATTATAATTCAATGTATTTTTCTAAGTTCGGCTGCAATAAAGTGAAAATTGTTAATTACAAAGATTAGTTTTAAAAATCGTGTAATAAAAATAGTCATTAAATATATAGGCATAATAATTACAATTTTTTAACCTACATAGATAGTAATAATAAAAATGATTAAATATTAATAAAATTAAAACAAATTTAAAAAGTTTGATCCCTGTGGCAGTGTACCCTTAACGCTGGCAGCATTTCCTCGCTGTATTGCGATACGGTCACCGGTACTATCTACTAGGCGCCAACTTTAATCTTTAATAAACGCCTGTGCACTTGAACCCCACGGCCCAAGACTCTCAAAGGGAACAAAACCGAAGTTGGAGGAACGATATTTGAGCCGTTTACTATGAGAAACAATTATTACAATTAATTTCTAGAATCTTTATAAATTTAATCCTTGTGGCATAATGCTGTCAGTATTTCTTCACTGAAAAGATTTCATTACAATATGTATGCTGATCGAGAAAAACATCAGCTCTGGGGATACTGGCACTATCATATTAATAAATTATTCTTTAAGTACTTTTCTTTACATTGAATATAAAATATTCTTAATATGAAAAGTGTAGTACCTCAATTTTTTTTATATAAAGTTCTTAGGTAAATATATACAAGACATATTAAACCACTAAGATATAATTGCTGTTTCCGATCTAATAATATACGAGGTCTTGTGTAATATATTATTCACTCGACATACGTCTTCGATGTGGAAATCTCCTGAGAAATTCTTAAAAGCAGATCACATTCTATTTCTGCGGAAATATAATTTATAACTTCAACATACGACTTTCTTTATATTACGAGGTAATTCAGAGAAAATTATAGCTTACACAAAACATATTATGTATATATAACGTATATATAGACTTTTTCCACTATTCCTGAAAAAATAACAATTTGTAAAAGGTATTATTTTAGCGTAACATTTTCAATGGAACAAAATACTCTCCAGATCCAGCTTATTCACAAAATCGAATCTAGTTGCACCGTTTTAACTTACGTCCTCTTCTGAATCTTCTTAAGGTGCAAATAATCAATTATAATAATTAATATATCGTTTTTGCTTAGATTGTGGAATCTGTGTAAAAATGGCGATAAAACAAATACACGGGTAACACTGAAAATGTTTAGAAAATGAAAAACGGCTTAATGTAGAAAGTTGCCAATACTTTTATTGTTTTTCGAATTAATCTCCGTTGCTCTCTACACATCGTCGCATTCGATGGATCCACTGAGAAAAGCAATGGGCCTATTATTCCTTAGGGGTCTCTTCTATGGCATTTTCGTACGCTTTCACAGCATCTTCAGGGCTCGTAAAGCGATTGTCTTTTGGTTTCGGGTTCGTAGCAATATATCCAGCTTTCATCACCTATGTCGATGTCAAATACAGCATTTGAATCACCGCCGTTGAACTTATTTAACATTTGGCGACACCATTCCATGCGAAGGTGTTTCTGGTCGTCGGTTAAAGATGGGGAATCCATCTGGTACAAAGCTTCCTGACGCCTAAATGTTCGTGTAATATTTTTTGTACTTAACTCATACCAATGCCTAGGCTTGCCCGTATCTGCTGATAGGTCACTCTCTTATCTTCCTCTATCATGCGTCGCACAGCACTGATGATATCTTCAGTAGTCGCTGTTAAAGGATCATCATTGAGATTGCTACTACCACGCTTAAACTCGTTAAACCAATAATTGTAAATAGTGGCACGAGATGGGGCTTCATTAAGAAATGCTAATCGTAGCCTATCATATCTTTGTTGTTGAGTAAGCCCACAGCGAAAGTCATAATAATTCATTGACCGAAAATTTTCTCGCGTTAGGTTCATTTTCACGTGTAACAAGAGTTTTAGATTTGCCGCCAATTTACAAAAACAAATTCCAAATGAATGCAATATACTACATTAGGTTACCAACGGGTTCTAAAATTGAAATTCAAAAAAGTTTTAAGCAACGTTTCTAACTGGCCCGGTCTAAACATTTTCAGTGTTCGTACAATTTATCAAATTTAATAAATGTAGTAACTGCCGAAAGAAAATGTTTTATCCTCGTTACTCAAGGTCAATTTGAAAGAAAATTTTGTTGATTCTATATATCGACGTAGGAAAGCACATTTGCTGTAAGTAGACATATTGCAATTGTTCACCAGAGCAAAAAACTTTATTAATTTCGGAAAAAAATTAATAGTGTCTGACCTATCCATGATATTGCTACCATTTTTGAAACATATATTTATTTAACTGCCAGTCACCATTTGCAATGTAAACTTTTTATCCAAAGTTACTATAAGTAGGTTTGGCTAGTTACAGCAAACAGTTTTTTAAATCACAAACCTTTAAAACGCTGTAACTAAGGAAGAAAAATGTACGTGCGGAAATATTATCAATTTACAGGCGGTAAATATGCTGTATGCAGGAAATTTATGTATTTGGGTACTTTTAATTGCAATTCAAGATGTAAGATTTGTTTATAATTATGATTAGATCTAGAAATGCAGTGGGTCATTTGGTAATGTAAGGTTTGGTTGAAATAAAATGTCGTAAATGGTAAAAAAACCAAAACTGTAGGTTCCCTAAACTTGCTGTAAGTAAACGAATGTAAAAATCACACGCCGCTGAAATGCTGTAAGTAGCGTTAAGTTTTTAAATGGGAAGAAGTAAGTATTTGTAAAGAAAAAAATGCAGATTTTCTTTTGCTGTAAGTGCAAAATGTCTGAAATGACTAGATTTTGGTCTACATACAGCATTTAATCTTGCTAAAAATAATATAAGTGCGGGCGTTTTAAACGGCGTATGTAATTTTTTTTTCATCGTAGAGACACAGGACCCAGGTCATTCGATGCGGCTTTTTTTTCTGATTCTAATGGCAGGAAAAAGTCACTTAAGGTATTTTGTCTACTTACAGCAAATATGCTTTCCTACGTCGATATGTAGTAATACTAGTAATAATAATAATAATCAGTGGCGCTACCACCTCTTTACGTCTTGGCCTCAGATTTTTGAATCTGTTCATGATAATTTTTAAATCTAATAGGCAAGTAGGTCAGCCTCAAGTGCCTGCCACACGCCTTCGACATTTTGGGTCTAAGACATGTTTCCTCACGATGTTTTCCTCCACCGTTCGAGCAAATGCGTACATAGAAAGAAAGTCCATTGGTGCACAGCCGGAGATCGAACGTAAGACTTCTGGTATGAGAGTCGCACGTTGAAGCCACTAGGCCAACACTGCTCTTAATGTAGTAATACTAGTAGGTGAGTTAATAAATATGTACAAATATATGAATGCAAAAAACAAGCGGTTACTATGCAAAAGTAATAATTCAACTTTCGCACTGTACAAGATTGTCAACATTAATATGCTTCGCGCAAGTTTCCCGATTTCATTAGACGAAATGTCACGTAAACTGTATTTGCTTGAAGAAAATACCTCCTCACTGTTTGGATAGAATTAATTTCATCTTCAAACATTTCTTCGTTTAAATTTTATTTATTTATGCTTTGTTAAATAATATTCAAACTAATTGAATATTGACTTCACACAAGTATTACATATTGAAATAAAACAGTTTTGAATGTTTTGCAGCATTGTGATCAACGTTGTTAATGTTTTAACGACGAAATGAGAAGGGCCAAGAACACAAACATTAGGTATGGCTGAATATTTTTCTGTTTTTGGGTCTGGCGCCGGTTTCCTCGCGATGTTTTTCTTCACCGTACGAGCGAGTGTTATACGCATATGGCAGAAAGGTATTTGTGAATGTCTGGGATCGACCTGTCCCCGTGTAGTTGGCAAATTGAAGCCACTAGGCCAAGAGTAGATATCTTCGCATTTTCTCGCCTCGACATACCTTTGAGTTATATCGTATAAATGACGTATAGACGGGCGAAGAAACATACATAATTAATTAATATTTTTCAGGGACGTTTCCTTCAAGGCGCAATAGGAATGCACCTGCTCTATCAATTTCAGGAAATATTTTAAATATATCTATGAATGATATAGAGAGCATTTTAGTATTAAGCAACTAATAAACACCTGCCTTAATTTGGAAAAATATAAAATATTCCAAAAATCAATTCATAAAAGTATGCAATTTTTCATCAATGTTTTCTTATGACATTTTGATACGATTACGGATTACGATTGCCCGTCATCCGACTTTACAGACAACCAAATTGTTTTGACATACAGTTACAGGAGTCGTCAACTGAGCGGCGTCCATAGCAAGTTGCCCTTGCGTTGATAACAAAAATAGTTTAAAATTTAATAATCAACCAATAACAAATCTTCTATTTTTGTAAAGGAGTAAAACCGATATTTTGATCTAACTTTGTTATATTATTTTAAAATAAACCTAATTAATAACATTAAAGAATGTAATTATTTTTAAAACTTAAAACTTTTACCAATTACGGATACGTTAGGTAGTAAATTAATAAAAAATAATTTTATTACATAATATAGTTGTATAAAAATTAAACTTTAAACATCAGGAGGCCGCCCGAAGACTGTAGCTCTCTACACTCACGGAAAACAAATGATCTGCCCAGAGTGTGCCAAACCCCGTTGGGCGGGCGGGATTCCAGCAGCTAGACGCGTTATGGTCCTTCGAGTGGACTCAGTTTGGGCACCTGCGAGACTCGCCGTAACCGCCTTGTCGGCAGCTGGAGTTGCTTTAGCATTGGGATTTCTAGCTTTTAACTTACACTATAGTAAACGAAGGTATGTTAATATCAATACTATATTTTTTTTTTTTTTTTTTAATAACTAGCTGACCCGGCAAGCGTTGTTTTGCCGTGTATATTATATCTAGGAAAAAAATTTTTAGTTCAATAAAAATAACTATGGTTGGTGGACTCATTTTCCGCACTTAGTCTCATAATTGTTCCGTTGTGCGTTAAATAAAAATAACTATCTACTATAATAAAAATAGGGGTTGTTCGTAGAGGGGTAAAAATTAAGGGTTGTATGTAGTATTATTGTTTGTTGTATCATAAAAAATATAAACAAAAAAATTGTCTAAAAAATTAAATGTTTGGGGTGGACACCCCTTATAGGGGTACGAAAATACATAGTAGCCGATTCTCAGACTTACTGAATATGCATAAAACATTTCATAAGAATCGGTCGAGCGGTTTCGGAGGAGTATGGGAACGAACAAAGTGACACGAGAATTTTATATATATATAGTGATATGTATGTATATTATTATAAAAAATGTGTAAATGTATAAAAAATTTATGTATGTATTTTAAATAATATATGTTTTGTTATGAATATTAATTAATTATTATTAGATAATGACCTAATTATTTATTCTAGTGCGCTTAGGGCAAATGCTACAATGAATTAGAATGAAACATGTAATCAATATAATAAAACTAATCAAAATTATTATTAAACGATTTTGCAGGTTGAAAATGTTACCGATTATTTATTATTATTAAGTTTTTAATAATCAGTTATGACAAGCACGTGTCAAAAAAATATATAAAGCGCGAAGTATATACGCATTTTATATAAAAATGTACAGGGGTAGTACCCATGTCCAGCAAGCACGATGAACCAAAATTATAAAAAACATTAAACCACAAAAAAACTAAGAAACATTAGTTGTATTCTTTCGAACATCGTAATTATAATAATAAGGACGCAATGAATAGTCGAAAGTTTCACACCATAGATTGGTCTTGAAACTATTTTCCATTTAATGTTCTCCTATTATATCTTTGACATAATTACTACCCACAGATCCATAAAGCTGTCATCTCCGCGTTTAAACAATATGACTCTGATCGGATGTGTGCTAGTATATACTGCGGTAGCACTCCTTGGTGTGGATAATGCCATCCTGCCTTCTTATATACCATTCACAGCTATGTGTACTGTAAGTATAATAATATACCATAGAAAAACTCAGTTTCCTATGGTATATACAGAACCTGCAATAAAGTGTAGTGCCCATGCGTAGTCTCCTAGTAGAATAGTGTTCATTAGAGTGTTTTTATTTGAGTCAAACGACTAAATGTTTGGAATTTAAAATTTTGCGCACTTAATACACGATATATGTGACGGTAGTGCGTTTAGTAACTGAGACGAAAATTTCCTACAGACAATAAAATTAACATTTCGGCACCTCAATAGGTTAGTTTTGTAAGCTGATTATAAAAACAATTACACTTAAGTATGTTGTTGATGTCTAAATATGAAATATTTCTTCGTAATAGATAATGGCTGTTGCGCTATAAAGAATGAATTAATGTATGGGTTTTGTATTAAGTAATTTTTACGTTATATAGAGATTATCGTTATAACGAATGCCGTTATACAGAGCTTACAAACTATATGTATGTTTAGAATAATTAGTTTAGTTTATTGAGTGTTAATTTTTTTAACATGAAATAAATTATACCTCCCTAACTTAGTAGTGACATGGCGTGTAATCTGATACTCCTAGGTTCGATTCCAGTCAAAACAAGTTGGGTTGTTACAGGACTATGCGATATTTGTTTTAAATAAGTGTTGTTTGATGATTTGGAAAGTCCGAGACTAATGGGCCCCCCCCCCCGGCCGCCCCCCCCCCCCACACCCCCCGGCCCCTTTCCCGGAGGGGAGGGATCCCAAAAAGTCAAAAATTAAAGGGGGGGGAAAAGGGGAAACATGAACCTTATGTTCCAAAAAAAACACGACAAACAAACAAACAAACAACGACATAATATATCTTTGCATAATTTAATTTATGTAGTTTTATTTGTCTACTGATATATTAATTAATTGCAGAGCAGAGTATACATACTGTCAGCTGGATTCTCCCTTGCATTTGGGTCAATGTTCGCAAAAACATACAGGGTTCATAGGATTTTTATAAGGTATCGTATTAGCATAGATATACTTAGACCTTAGTTATTACTATATTTAAATATAGTAATTATATATATGTTTTAAGATAATTGTATAAGTACGATTAAAAAGAGTGGCGGTGAGTTTATTGCCAGTTCTTCTCTTCCGTTCTACGCCCTTGATTTGAGAACTGGCAGTAAATGTAAAATTAGAAGCATTTCATATATATTTATTTTTCGACGTACATAAGTGTACATTTTGTAACCTATATGAATAAATGATTTTAGAATTTTGAATTTTGAACTACTTTTAACTGAATTTTCCGAAAATGACAGAAAAAATATAATTCGACCTACTACAGACTGATTACCTATTTATTTATTTATACGTTCTAAAACAATGTGCACACATACACATCAATTATATAAGAACATAAAATCTATCAAACGAAAAAATTTAATAAAATCTATTTCTACTATAAATGGACGGAAATAGAAATTTGGGAAATAAGACAAAGGAAAAAATTTAAAAAAATTGTTTAATAAAATCTATTTCTATCTATAGTATATGGACGGCAAATAGAATATATTTCTTTCCTCGCGTACCTTACCATTTTTTTTGTTTAGCCCGTTTAAGAACTGGGCAAAATGGGCCATATACAATCTTGAAACACATTTGAAGGGAGTTTCAAGCTGCATAAAACATTTTTCAATAATAGGCCGGCCAAATGATGGCACCCAGTGCAACCCCAAATTTGCGCAAAACATGGCCCGTTTAGACGCGCCTTATAATATAAAAAACTAATCATACGTCGTACAATGTAATAGATATCACTTATCAAAATATTTTTAAAGATTACTATGGTTTTCTACTATTGTTTTTTTATAATTGGAAATAAAAGCCTTTAAAAATTTATTTACCACCGAGATTTTACACAATTTCTGTAAAAAAACTCGATCAAATGCTTTTATTTTTCTAATCCGATACATTTAATTTATTCAGTTACCGAAGTTAATTTTATGGTAGAAAATTAAAGTAATTTTTAATTTATTTATTACGTTAGAAAATGTGTAAATTTTCTGTACTGTAAACTTAACTAAAGACCCTTTTTTCCAATCCAATTAATTTAATTTATTTCAGTAACCGAAGTGGAGTTTGCAAGACAAAGCTTCTCCAAGACACACCACTAATATCATTAGTTTGCGCTCTGCTGGTGATTGATGGTCTACTTGTCACTTTGTGGGCGACTCTTGATCCTATGGAGAGGCATCTCAAGAACCTGACAGCGGAAATCAGTGCTACAGATAGAAGTGTTGTTTATCAACCGCAGGTAATATTTGTAATCTAAAGCTACGGTCCTAATTAATAGCAGTAATTAATTGTTCAAAGACGACTTCGTTTCTTCACTCGTAGGAAGAATAGGAATGTATAATATTTTGGAAATTAACTGGTATCATGTACATTTTTTTTTTCTGCGAAAACCCCTAGTAAAACTACTTTCATCTTTGATATTTCTGTTGTAAATGTGTAAAAAATTACTATATTACGAAAATAAATACAACATTGGTGTCCAAGTAAAATAAAAAAGAGTGGCGGAGAGTTAATTGCCAGTTCTTCTCTTCCATTCTACGCCCTCAAATTGAGAACTGGCAGTAAATGTAAAATTAGAAGCATTTCATTTTTTTTCTGACGTTCATAAGTGTTCATTGTGTTACCTATATGAATAAATGATTTTGACATTTGACTCTTGAAATAATAGTTTGTTTTTGAAGTTATACTTCTTTAGGCGCGTTATGAAAAATTTATGAGAGTGAAATTTTACGATACGCGCGCACCGTGACACAAAATTAACAGAATGATGTTTCCCACGGAAGATGCTACGGCATTGGACATAATTTAAAAACAACATTCGAATAATAATAGAATTTATGTTACACTTAATGTAAGAGAATAATAATAAATATTTATTTATTTAATTTTTTAAATGTAAACTGAACTTTATTGACTATAATGACTCCTTTTCCAGTCTTTGATTATTTAATTGTAATTAATTATTTGTATGCAATCAAAAACCTATTTTTAATAATGCCAAAGAAGTATAACTTCTTACGCGCGTACATGAAGTACACGCACCCTTTTTTTTGTAACATGCTTACTTTCATAAAATAAAAGATGTTCTTTCATATTCAGATAGAAATCTGCAAGTCACACAACACCACCGGATGGCTCTGCGTCTTGTATGCGTACAAGGGTCTCCTCCTCTTGGTGGCTGTGTACATGGCGTGGGAAACACGACATGTGAAAATAACAGCACTCAACGATTCGAAATACATAGGCATCAGTGTCTATTCTGTAGTCATAACAAGTACCAGTATAGTCGTTATTGGTACTATTATCTCTGAGAGGGCTACCCTAGCTTACATTACTATAACCAGCTTGATTCTTATCGCTACAACGTCTACGTTGTGCCTATTGTTCCTGCCGAAGATTATTGCTATTAGAAAGAAAGGTAACTTTAAGGTTTAAGAATAACTTTATTTCTCATAAGAATTGCATACATAATTCAGTAACTGAGAAACAATATGTTAAATAAAGGCAGTTTTTGCCGCGCACTACCACTATGTGGAACCAGCTGCCCACTGAAGTATTCCCGAACCAATTCGACTTAGGGTCCTTCAAGAAACGAGCGTACCAATTCTTAAAACAACGCAGTCGCGAGCCCTCTGGCATAGAGAGTGTCCGAGGGCGGCGGTATCACTTAACATCAGGTGATCCTCCTGACCGTTTGCCTCCTGTTCTATAAAAAAACTAAGATTAATAATAAGAGCTCACAGATGTACGTATATAAAATAAGAAAACAAAACAGCAACAAAAATGTGGATACACAGATAATAAACAGAAAGGTTACTTTTGCAATTAATACAAAATTTATTTTAAAGTTGAAAGCGGTTTAAAAACACGGAGCGTGTGAATTTAATAAAAAAACATGCTGTGCAAATAAAAATCCGTAGTTAAAAGTCCTGTATCCGATTATCGGTAGTTTAGTCAAGAACACATTATTGTAACTAATGGATAAAAAGTCTTATCTTGTACCTTATTTGCTATTCGTAAGTCCTTATAAGGTACTGAGTATTGTAATGAAATGATGCTCTTCAGGACACGACTATTCAATATGAATGTTGGTACAATACCGATTTATATTAAAAAATGGATGCATTTATATTAATTATGTAGGAAAGTTTAAAGTTGGTGATCGTGATTGTTCTAAAAATTTATGTACGTGTTCTAATTGTATTTAAACGATATCGTTTCATAATTGTGTTATTTCAGCTGAAGAAGATCCAGTAATTCAAAGTTTAGGATTACGTCTCGAATGTAAAACAAGAAGATTTGTGACGGACGAAACACAGGAGTTACATTTTCGAATAGAGATACAAAATAAAGTTTATAAGCGGGAAGTGGCAGCGTTAGATAAAGAGATCGCTAAGCTTGAGAGGCTGCTAGCAGAGCCTTTGGAGTCTAGCAGTCTCCATAAACGAGTAAGTTGTTCTTTGAACTGCATAACCTTTTTAAAAGCTTTAAATATTGTCTGGTAATTTATTATTCATTTATAAGTGTACTACTACTACATAACACTGTCTAATCACCGTCAGTAGTAGATATCTAAATCTTTATTGTTCTAAAATTCATGTAATTGGAGAACTTTTTAACCTCAGAAAAAAATTTCAGACTAGTTTAAAAAATTGTACGGCGGTATTTTATTTGCGCTTATATTCTACTATACAGATGTTGTGTTTCGTCATTATTAACGAATAATGTTATCATATTTATTGTTTTATATATCGCTTACTGGCTCAAAAATAAACTGTAATCTTTTTTTCAATAGGAACTTCCTTTTGAACAAAGACACTAACATGGACTTGGACTTTAACTTAAGTATACAGTGTGTGGTTTTCGTAGTTATTTAGATTTAGATCTGTTTAAGATTAGATTTCGTCAAGAAACTCCTGATACATTATATTTACATTAGAAATTGTGCACAATTTAATATAAATATTTTAATGTAACTATTATATTACACCAAATTCTTCTCGCACATTCATTCAACTTACAGTTTGTGTAAGATACACAATTATATAAAAAAATCTAAACTTTAATGTGATTTCAAACAATTTATTTAACATTCCAGAGCGAATTAAACACTGTAGAAGAAGAGAGCCACAAAGACAAACGTACACCAAGCATCAGTGGAGGTCTACCAATGTTGCTACTCTCTGTTTTACCTCCTGTCATTCCTCGAGCGAGCTGGCCTTCGGCTGAAGCTTACAGAGGAAGAAACTCCGTCAGTTTCAGCTCACAACCAAAACTATTCTACAGAAAATCCCAACAAATGGATCTTTACAACATTTGCTTCAAACGAGAGGAAAACCACGGCCTCCTAAAAAGATTGAAAAGTTTCTTCGGTAGCCGACCAAGCAGCAGAAAAGCCTCCACCATGTCCATAGCTGATCCAACAGGACAAAGCATAGCTGCAGCTTTAAAAATGCACGTTGGAATGATCGCTGGCCTCGTCCCAGGGAACAGAAAACACTCAATAGTTCATTCGTGCAATACCCTCAATGTACCAAGTCTAGAAATGAGATTACGCAGAGAATCATACGCTAGGAGTGGACCAATCATTAGAGTCACAGATGATGAACCGTCTTGCTCATATTCTCAGAGAAATAAATACGTAGCAGAGCCGGAAACACGCGTTAATTTCGTTCTGCCTACAACGCATAACCCAACGCAAAATTCGTTGGAAAAAATCAAAGGATCACCACGATTTCCACACAGAATATCACCATCTGCTTCTAGTATGTCCACTCTAGATACTAGACGTAAAACAAGTGCTGATAGTGTATTTAACATGTCGAATGAACTATTTGATGAGAATAGACGACATAGTCATCAGAATGTTATAAGAAATAATCAGGATATGAGTTTGGACAACCGCTGGAGGTCCACAGAAGACACGAGTCCGGGACCCTCAACAAAGCATTGATAGATATGCCAAATTTTCTTCCGGAACACAATGTAACTACTTTGACTAAAGATTTTTTTTAATAATTTTAGATATGAGTTTTACATATTTTTGATTGATCATTAATCTATAGCCAGCAGGGCTACACTGTAAAATCTTTGATTAAAATTGACCTAATATTTAACTAGAATAGCCACTCCCTGACAAAGTGCCAATAAATATGACATCGCTATCGTATCAGATGTTTGTAAAAATAATGTCGAAAACTTGGCATAAAGTAGTACAAAAACTTAATAGGTTTGTGCAGGTATAATAATTTCATGTTTTGAAGTATCACAGTATTAAACAGGGACCTCTTTTATTAACCCCGTAAGATTCATTCGTAAGAGTAATTAAGTTTTTAATAAAATATGTGTTTTTATAATAGGCCTAAATATTTTAGAAAAATATTGATTGTATTTAATTGTATTTGTAAAAATTAAGAAACTAAAAATTAAGGACAAAACACCAATGAGTAGAAAATCTTAATATAATACCTATGTCTATATAAGATTAGGACCCTTTAGGCATATAACGAAAAATATTTATTTTTAAATTTCTTTTGAACTAATCGCAATGCTATAACACAAAACAATTGTTATAACTCGTCTCTGCAAATGAATCAACGTGATAAAACATACTGTACCTAATTTAAAATATATGAATAAATTAGATTTTTCCAAACCTGTGAAACAGTAGATCTTCTAGAATATGTGATAGATAAAGTGGTTTATAGATCGTGTGTATTTCAAGCAATACTATAATAATAACTAGATACAAATACATTGTATAGTTCTCGGTTAATAAGTTGGTAAGTCGTTATATGCGAGAATTGCAACCCAAAGCTTGCCAAGTAACGTGCCGAGACATATATATATTTATATTGTAAAGTGTATTTTACTATTAGTGTCTTATAGTGTTCAAATTTACAAATCAGCAGTGAAATATTTTAATAAACAATTGTCTTGTAATATTTTGAGGTGTGAATAAAAAAACTACTTAGAAATTGTTTTGTTTTTATTTCAAAAATTTATAATTTACACCACTTCATTACGATTGTTGCCATTTAAAAATAAAAGGCGTTTAAATTTAAGCTTTTATTAAAATAACCTACTACTAGAAATTGCCATAGAAAATTATTAATATTATCTTTACCTTTATTACTTTGGTTTCTGTGTTTTAAT
This sequence comes from Pieris macdunnoughi, assembly GCA_905332375.1. NCBI lineage: Eukaryota > Metazoa > Arthropoda > Insecta > Lepidoptera > Pieridae > Pieris > Pieris macdunnoughi. The sequence goes on along the minus strand of CAJOBZ010000032.1, from coordinate 1,622,534 downwards.
TTTTGTTCTTTGTATCTGTGGGCCTGACAGATTCTTACCTTGGAGACTGCTTATTATTCTACTCATTGTTTGAGACCCTATTCTTGATTTTTGAGATACATTATTATTTCGATAGGTACTTTATTTCACCTAAGATTACCTACTTAATAAAATTATCGAGAGAAATGACCCATGTCTCCATTACAAAGACACTATTTATTCCACTTTCTTTTTAAATAAAACCACATCTACACTCTAATAATTTATTTATACCTATGCAACTCCGCTCATTTTCATTATTCTATTAGTAATTTGCCTTTTAATATTCGCATTTACATTTGGCAATTCATTGTTTCTTCTAACTGCTTCTTCAATCTTTTGAACTAGTTGTACTTCCCTTGGCCACGCTACAAAGTTAGTCACAGAAGAATCTTGGGGTGACCCGAGTCGTCCAGTCCGGCCACAGCGATGGATGTAATCAGATGTGTAGAGAGGGAAGTCGTAATTTATTATATGACTAACCTATGGAGAAAGAATATCATTTATTCATTTCAAGTTTGCAAGTGAATTGAGATCTCAAGTCTTTTGAACCTCTCTCAATCCAAAGCACTCAGATTTAAGAATTGCAACTTATACGGCATTATTATTTTATCTAAGTTAATGATAGGGTCATGTTACAATTTGGTTCAACATTACTTATTTATTGAACTTAGCATAGCAGTAAAAGCTTACTTATTATTATCACTCTAATTAAACTCATTTAAATAAAAAATTTTTTTTTTTTTCTGTTGTTTTGTGTTAACGCTGTGATAAAAAGAGATAGATTAGTACTTTAGTTAATGTAATGTAATTAGACTAATTTAGTTTTTATGAATAAGGGAGTTAGTATATATGAATTACTTAGTAATAAATGCTTTTTTTCTTTGGAATTGATAAATACTACCTACAGGGCTTAGCTAGTCATGGAAATGTGTATATGGGTTCAAAACATATTCTACAATAACATTACACATGATGCAGAAGTGACCATGCATTGTTGGTAGAAATTCACAGATTATTTTAAGGTTGACTTGCCAAGCCATGGTTTGGACAGCTTAAAAGGTCTAACTATAAAAAAGATGTATAAACCAATCTTATAACAATAAGGAAAAGGAATGAAATAGCAACACAGTACTCACCCCTGTAGTATCTAACCCACGTGAAGCTACGTCGGTACTTGATATGACCTGAACTTTTCCACTTTTGAACAAATCCATATTTCCAGCTTTGAGTGGGACAGCCATCTTTCCATTAATATTTAAGCATTTTATGCCATTCTCATTAAGAAACATTGAGACAAAATCGCAAGTAGACGTCTTATTTGAGAATACCATTACTTGACGTTTTAAATTTAAGTCTGCTTGAACAAGCTTCAACAACTCTCCTGGCTTTTGGGCTTTGCCAAGGCGAATAAATCTGTAATGAGTATTATTTTTTAGATTATTTGAATGAACCAATTTGGCTATACATAAATTATCACAAGAAACTTAATTTCAGAGAAATAAGTATTTGCAAGCAATTGTAATTTTTTAAGAATTTGGAAAGTTTTATGTGTCTTACAATTTTTTATTTTATTGAAACCTATAATATGTATTACCAAAGAGAACTAATTGTATAGATTGTTTTGGATAAAGATTTTTTCAGATCTAAATCCTTAAAAACTAAACAATTATGAAACAAAATTTACTTATGAGGGATGTGGGGTAATATCCTGTGAATTTTGTCTGTGGCAACTGTTCGTAACGATTGAGGATCCATGAAGGCACTAACTGATTCAGGTAACTCATGGGGTAGTGTTGCACTCACTAGGGTAATCTGACATCCTTCTGGTGGAGCTTTCATTTCACATTTGTAATGAATCTGTAATACATTACATGTTTTGTTAATTGAAACAAGTATTGACTGCCTGGGAATTAATATATAGGTATGATTTAAGCCCCTCCTAAATTAAGTGCAATTATTAACTAACCAACTCAAAAACTAAAACATTCATAGTAAAAATATCAATGCCAAAACACAATCAATTTGAAAAGGTTTAAATATTTATGAGAATACATTAGTAAATAAAAAAGCAAAAATGTGTAGAGAGGCACTTGGAGAATTGTATAATAGCAGCTAGAGAACTGACTACTTTACTTTTATGACAATTGTTTGTATTTACAATTATATAAATTAATAAAATGAAAAAGAGCCCATGAGAGTAAAAATGTACTGAGTAGGCACGATAATGGGAGAAACTGTCTAATTAATTGGTATTGCTCATTTTCCAATAAAGAAATTGGTAATATATAAGACTTGGTAGTTTAATGGAGTTCTTAGTTTACTCAAAATGCCACATAAGGTAACTAAACCCTTCTACATTATGAAATAATATACTTACTCTAAACTTCTTCATTAAAGCAACCAATTTTTCTATAAAAGAGTCATCAAGCAATGTGTCTGCTTCATCTAATACAACATGGTGTACATTATGTATTTTGATAATTCCAGTTGTAACTAGTTTGCTAAATGCTCCCAATGATGCAATCATAAGATCAGTATATTCAATAGGTGGGTCTATTATTTTCTTCTTTGTCTTACCACCTACTAGTGTGGAGACATTAATGTTTAAATGCTCTGAGATATTTTGAGCTATTTCACCTAGTTGAGAAGCTGTAATTTTATTGAATATTAAATTCAAAAAAACTGTGAAAATTACAGATTTTATTGGTTTGACTATAAATTTACCTCTGATTGATGATTATTTCTATTCATTCATCCAGATTTGATGAATGAAAACAGTGGTTACAACTTAATATTAAAAATATATTTTACCTAATTCTCTACTGGGCGTAATAACAACAGCTAAAGGACTGTTAAATTCCTCTGCAATATGTGGTTTCCAAGATGCTATTTGTTGTAATATCGGTAATAAATATGCCAATGTTTTTCCACATCCTGTTTCAGCTGTAATCGCAGTATTAAAACCTTGCATGATAGGCGAAAAAGATCTCGCTTGAATTGCAGTCGGCAAAGTATATCCTTGCTGCGATACGACATCGATCAACTCCTCGGATAATCCAATTTCCTCAAAGCTCTTTCTATAAACAGATGTCTCCGTTTTTTTAGTCTCTCCGTATATTGTGAAGTAGTCATTCTTGGATTTGGGATGTAACCAACCTTGAGATGCAAGCTTTATAACCTCAAACTTTCCGTACGTTTGTCCATCAAAATGATTGTATTCTGGCCGTTTGCATGAAATAATTGGAACTTTTTTCTTAGCTCGTTGGACACAGTAATATCGGCAATACGATATGTTAAGAAGATTCCGGATTTTCGCCATTTAATACTAATTAAAGTTTTAACTACTTGTTCCCAAATACAAATATTACTGAAATACTAAAAGTAAGACGGCAGCCTTAACTGTCATTTGTCAAATCGCTTAATCTGTCAGCTGTATCTGTCAAGACCAAATACAACTACCACAATAAGACTGTATGAAATTACCTTCTTAAATAAATTAATAATTTTACACGCAGGAAATGTTCATAGAGTATTTCACTGAGCCAGCTCCTTAATTCATTCTTGAAAACTACTTAAAGTCCTTTATCTAAGTAGTATCTAGTAATTTTTTTTTTATGGAACAGGGGGCAAACGGGCAGGAGGCTCACCTGATGTTAAGTGATACCGCCGCCCATGGGCACTCTCAATGCCGGCCTTTCAAGAATTGGTACGCTCTTTTCTTGAAGGACCCTAAGTCGAATTGGTTCGGAAATACTTCAGTGGGAAGCTGGTTCCACAAAGTGGTGGTGCGCGGCAAAAACTGCCTTGAAAAACGCTCAGTCGTGGAACGGCGGACGTCGAGGTGATACGGGTGGAATTTCGTACTCTGCCTCGACGTCCGATGACGAAACTCAGCTGCAGGTATTAATCCGAACAACTCCTCTGAACACTCTCCATGGTAAATGCGGTAGAAGATGCAGAGTGACCCCACATCTCTACGCAACGCCAAAGGATCAAGCCGCTCGGAGAGGGATTGGTCGTCGACGATTCGAACCGCTCTGCGTTGAATACGGTCAAGTGGAAGGAGCTGGTACTGGGGAGCCCCCACCCAGAGGTGAGAGCAGTACTCCATGTGGGGCCGAATTAGCGCTTTATATAGTTGCATGCGGTGGCCCGGAGTGAAGTACCGTCTCGCCTTGCTGAGCACACCAAGCTTTTTGGAGGCTAATTTAAGCCTTTCCCTCCAAGTGACCGCGAAACTGAACGTTGTTCGATATGTCAACGCCAAGTATTCCAATGCTGGCTGTGGCTTTAAGAAGAGTGTTTTCGAAAAGAGGAGTAGCGACAAAGGGTGTTTTTTTAGCGGAAATTCGTATATTATTTATTTAATGAAACGTATTGTGTTCTTTAGCGCTTTCAAAAAGTTACTTAAAATACGTACTTATAACAGAAACTAGCGATCTACTATTTATATCTTATCGCCGCTCACTACCACCCTAGACCTGGTGCTTGTAGATGCAGTTCCCCGTAGTTCTCGACTAACAAGTTGTAACCAACATCTCCCGACGACCTCTATTATGAAGAGGAAATCAATGTGAAATGAAATAGAACTATGACATGCATACAAACGCTAAATTAAGATAAACTAAACAATGTGAGATATTTTTTTTTCGAAGGTCAACATGTTAACAAAACAAAAAACCTGTTTTTGTCAACGAAGTCTAACATTTTGAAATAAGATTCTTCACGTGGTGGTTCACTTATCTAATACTCAGTTAACGCAACCTTATCATAAAACATTAATTAACTTTTTTCGAAATGTTCATTAGAATGTAAATTATTTGAATAGAAAATGTTACTTAAACTACTTATTACCGGTACATACATATGTAGGTAAGTTACGTCGATTATAAAGGTCTGTGTTGTCATTATAGTATTTATTGGACATACATTCTATGATAAAAGTAAGTAAGTACCTACTTACCACATTATTGAAAATATAAATATAAATTTTTATTAATTATTAATTGTTTTCAAATTCTTTTTTTAATATTATGCTATTTTAGAAGATGTTTTTTTCTATACACTTTGAATAAATTTATATAGCTTTTGAGAATAGCTAGTTAATTATTTTACTTATAATATATCGGGTGTCCACTGTCCATGACATCACATGGCACCTGCGGTTAGAGGACGTTGTGGCGGTATTGGATAGTAGGTATTCCTAGATATAATTAAGCTAGAAAGCTAAAAATATAACACCCTTTGCTACTCCTTTATGGTTCGACACCAAAACTGAGTAGCAAAGGGTGTAATATTTTTTAAATTCATGCAGAAATACTATCCAAAATACAGATTCCTTCATCTCGGCATCGCAAAGCGTGATTTTTTTTAATTTTAGAAATTGTCGAATATCTCAATAAAAGATTTTATAAACACACTCCAAGCTTAAAAAACACAAGCTTTTCTTAAAATATTTGTGCTTTCAGAATGGTGCTTCTCACGACTCTAGCGAGGATCGACGTAAAATTAATCGCACCACTTCTCGCTGTGGTACAGATTTTAATTGTAAATATTTCTGAGAACTTCAAATATCAGAATTATCCACCTCAAGCTAATTGTACTGGTGAGCATATACACTATAAAATATTATATGTACAGTAGGAGTTTTGTTCGAGTATTATCGCAAAACGCGCTTGTATGACCACATATAACTCGGTCTGTACTCTGTACAAATTATTCACGTTTAACTTTTCTCGTTAAAGGGGATTTAAATCGAATATCAGGAAGCAAGGTAGTTGTATAAAAACGATTCAACACACAGTTAATATAATAGCTGACGTCATATTAACAAAAACTTACCACATAACTATAAATAAATTTTTATCGGATATGTGTGAAAAAAGTCAAGAAAAAATTCAATTATTACTTTACATTTCTTTTAAAGTTACTTTATAAGTTATGAAGACACCTTATTCAGTGAGGTTATTGTAAGAGGGTCGTCCAAAGTATATAAAATAGTATTCAATATTGTTCTTGTCAAACTTTCCCGGTTTCTATTGTTTTGGTTATTACAGAGACATTTTTTTCTTGTCTGTGAAGACATATAAAATTTAAATATTCATTAAAAACGGGCATATCACCAACATTAACCTTGTAACAATAAAAACTGTTCTCAACTTACCTCAGAAGCATCCTTGATAATGCGTTAACTGGTCACCTTATTATACCATACATGTGAATATACTTGAGGTATGAAAATTATCACGAGGCTTATCTACGATTTGGAATTTAAACACTAACACTTAGATGTAAGTAGATGTATCGAACAAAGACACTTTTCATATCCACAATTTTGGTACAAATTATGATCAAAATTATATACACATTGTAAATCTATATAAAAAGGAGTAGATACGCGAGTCTTGACTTATTATATATTGTCTCCAAATTTTAGGAGATTTTAGGAGAAATAAGTCAATCGAATTGATACTACTACACACACGCACCCACACATTGCTCATTCCCACACAAAAGGCAAATTAGTACTTAATCTTTGTCTTATGGCGCGTCTAAACGGGCCATGTTTTGCTGCAATTGATGGCTGCACTGTTGGCCACTAATTGCCCGGCCATTACAAAAATATTTTAATGCAGCTGATGGCCGAACAATCTATGGCTGGGCAATGTGTTGCAATAGTATGGCCCATGATGCAGACTCCTAAACGGGCTACACAAACCGGCAACAATGGCTGACGAAATCACACTTGTCGCAGCAGCTTATATTGTTTTAAAAAAGAAACAGAAAAAGAAGAGATTGTGGATTCGACCTTACTTAAATAGGCGTGAAACTGTAGACAATTTGAGTCTAGAAATAAGTCTTGATAATAAATTATTCAAGAACTAGAATGTCAAAACTAGTCATTTTTACGTAGTAATCTAACGTCAAATACAGCTGATCGCAAAACACAGAATAAAGCAACAGGCACACTTCACTCAAAGCAAACGTCATGTCGCGTAGAAAAGGATACACTATGCCATAACAAAGAGAGTGACTGAAACAACAAGAGAACTGGCTGTGCAATATTGCAGTTGAATTCGACAGCCTAGCGATCGTCCGGCCACCCATCGGGGCAACATCGGCCATATGTAGCTATACAAAACATGTTTGGCTATATGGCCGGGACATTACTGCAATATTGCATAGTGTGGCTGCTATTGTTTGCAATGTTGCCGGCCACAGTGTTGCAGCCATCAATTGCAGCAAAACATGGCCCGTTTAGACGCGCCATTATGTGTTATCCGTTTTGGCTATATGTAGTTTTAATTTAAAATATAAATATTATCTATTTTTTAACCTGTGGTTTAATAATATTATTTAAAACACTTTTAAGAAATAGTCAACACCTCCTCAAAAAGTGTGTTTTTTATGACTTTTTCGATCAACGGTGCCAGGGGGAGTGTACTGCGAAGCCTTTCTTAGGCTTTCAGCCGCACCTATACATAGGATTTTTAGATTTCGCTCTATGCATTCCACCTTAGATACATCCAGACAAACGACCGACAGAGCTCAGTAAATACCTTGGTTTCCGATATACATATTTAAAGTAGAGGTCACAGGTAGTGAAGGAAGTAAATTCCCAACTATCATGTATTAGTTTAACTTCTTGGTATAATAATATAGAAAGAACAGGAAATTCGAATTTAATATATATAGTAGTTTTAAGTAGTAATAGGTAAGCTTATGGCTAACAAGTTTCAAACAGAGAAAGCCGATCCTACTAGAGATAATGAAGAAAGCATGTTTCTATTTATCCCGAAATTTCGTATTCTCCCTCGACATCCTACGCACCTACGAGGTTGTCGTATGTAAAAAATATCTTTTTTGCAGATGGAGATAGCTTCGACTTTATAATAATAGGTGGTGGAGGTGCTGGCTGTGTAATTGCCAACCGGCTGAGTGAGATCTCGAATTGGTCGGTTCTCGTTATTGAAGCTGGTGAAGATCCGCCTCTTGCATCTGATGTAGGTATCCTATGTAGTTCCAGGTTTTGAATGCTACACTATATTGGTGCTTTATCACCTATACGTTTGCCACTATACGTTTTACTTAAAGTGTGTTTAATTTATATAAATCAAACTTTTAGATCTATAATTTTAGACCATAATTACATGTTATAGAGTCCAGGAATTTCAACGCTAGTAGCACCCAAACTGCCACGGTGGGAATTTCCTTCTACGGATGATCAATACTCAAGTCAAGCGCTGCAGACGAAGAAAATAGTTTATTCTCAAGGAAAGATGACAGGTGGATCGACTGGCTTAAACTTTATGTATTATGTCAAAGGCAACGACAAAGACTTCGCTGAATGGGTCGATAAAGGTAATAAGAATTGGGATGCGGAAATGGCACGCAAATATTATTACAAATCTGAAAGATTTACAGACAAAGAAATTCTTGGCAGTGAAACAGGTCCATTGCATAACACAAAGGGATATCTAGGAGTTACTAAATATGACTGGCAGAAAGAAACTGAGGAATTATTCAGCGCGTTGAAGCAAAACGGACGTAAGATTCTTCAAGACACCAATGGGAACGAGCAAATCGGATACTCACTACCTCAATTCTCAATAGCCGATAAACTAAGACAGAGTTCTATTGTATCCTACATAAGACCGATAAATAGGCCAAATCTTTCACTACTTAGAAGTAATTATGTCAGTAAAATAACCATTGTTGGCGATGTTGCTACTGGTATAGAAGTTACTGACAAGGATGGTAATGTTAAAAAACTAAAAGCTAAAAAAGAAGTAATTTTATCAGCAGGAGCAATAAAAAGTCCGCAAGTACTCATGGTATCTGGTATAGGACCTAAAGACGAGTTACGAAAATACAATATTCCAGTAGTTATTGACTCGCCACACGTCGGTGCTAACTTTCATGATCATTTGATAATTCCTATAATGATTTCTGGAAAGAAAGATTTCTTGTTTAAATCCTATTTCAGTGATTTAGATGTCCTAAGTAAACTAGATGAATTTCCAAAACCTTGCGTCATGGGATTTGAAGCTTTAGATAAGAATGACACTCGGCCACAGTATCAAGTAAAAGCTTTTCCTTTCCCACATGGCAGTTTGTTCAGCACACTTATGTGTGTCGAAGTATTTAGATGGAACCAAAAAATTTGTGAAAACATAGCTGAAGCATCTCATCATGATGCGTTATTTGCACTTATCGTATTATTACACCCTAAGTCTCGGGGATATGTGCGTATTAAAAGTAATAATCCAGAAGATAATCCCGTAATTACAACAAACTATTTTGCTGATAAGGAAGATATACAAACTTTTGCACGTTCAGCCGAAGATTTCGTGTCAATAGTCAACACGCCCGTTTTTAAAAACAGTTCTATGAAAGTTGCCGATCTTGGTGTAGAGCAATGTAAACGCATAACATTTGCAACGCCAAAGTACTGGGAATGTTATGTTTTGAACATGGCTTCTACACTTTTCCATCCAGTCGGTACATGCGCAATGGGTCCAGAGGGCGTAGTAGACGAAGATCTTCTCGTGCGAGGTTTGAAAAATTTACGAGTGGTAGATGCCAGCGTTATGCCAACGATAGTAAGTGGAAATACCTATGCAACTGTTGCTATGATAGCTGAAAGAGCCGCGGATATAATAAAGTCAAAGCATAGCGCATAGAGATAGGTATTATATAATTCATATAAATTAATATTTTTAAATCCACTGTTATCAACAATTGTGCATATGGAAACGACTTTATGATAGTGTCTTTATTAGAGCACTATAAAATACTGTAAACGTATCTAATCCATATTATTTATCTACTGCAATATAAATAATATTGTAAAATAGTTAACAAAAGTAAATAAAGATTGTTCGTTTGTTTTTTTTTCGTTTTACTTTATGAGTGTTTGTTACCCCCATGTTTGTCCTCTTCTGGGGGTCCTCCACCGGTACGCTCAGCACCCGGTGGAGAACGCGCAGGCTGCCATCCGTCTGGGTAACTCTGCGCTTAATAACTCGAAAATATTTCCGAACCAATTCGACTTAAGGTACTTCAAGAACAGAGCGTGCCAATTCTTAAAAGGCCGGCAACGCACTTGCGAGCCTTCTGGCAGTGAGATCATCGATGGTAGGTATTGCTTAACTTCCGGTGAGCCTCCTAGCCGTTTGCCCCCTGATATATAAAAAAAATATTAAGGCCCAATTATCTACTAAAATAATACTTTAAGCCTAAAGACCCTCCGAGGACTTCCTAATCCAGACTTAAGAAACATCTATATTCATATGATATGATACTGGAGTAACTTTATTAAAGTAAATTAATTATATGAGGACGCTGGGATATACCATCAGTATACTTTAAAATAGGCCATCTGTATGCTTTTTTGACGTTCATAAGTGTATATTGTTACCTATATGAATAAATGAATTTTGACTTTTGACTTTTAACGCGCTTACTGCTTATCTATGCACTTTTTAACAGTCTCTCTTATGATTTTCATAATTCATGATCTCTATAATCGCTTTGAAAATACCAAAAATATATGCCTTTTTAGCAATGAGACTTATACTCATTAATTCTACATTTATTCACGTTTCATGTTTGTTTTTATGTTAAAGGAAAATGTGATAAATTACACTATTAAAAATAATTTTAATTAATAGATTATATTATTAATTGATAATAATAATAATATTTTTTATTAATCAGACAAATACAGTCCATTGATTGATTAGAGAGTTAGTAACAATAGTTTCTTAAGATCTATGTTAGAGAATTAGTAAAAATAAGGAAAAAGTAGTTAAATAAAAACTATCAGGTACAAAGCCCTGCGGAGATGTCGGAGCAGTGTCGTAAATAGGGGCACTCCATTCTTTCGACTATCATCCGTAAGATGTTGCTGGAGCCGCCCTGCACCCGGCGCACCAAAGAAGCGCACCGGTTTCGCATAGTGGCGAAAAAGCAATCCCCACGCGCCTCTGCAAACATTCTTGATGCACTGCAGAAGCGAGGCAGCCCCAGCAACATCCTAAATGCGTTATTATACTGCACCCGAAGCGAGTTGTATGTTTGTCGAGTAAAACTGGCCCATAGGCTGCACGTGTAGAAGTTAGTGCAATATGCTCTGAATAATGTGACTTTTACGTCATGAGAACAACGTACAAACCTACGAGCCAGCATATTTGCTCTCACCGACAACGCTCTTCGTTCTCTCTCTATATCGCCATTATCTTTGAGGTCGGGGAGTAGGACGTGCCCAAGGTATTTAAACTTACTAACTCGCTGTAAAACACAGTTGTTAATAGTAACCGTCGGCACATTTTGTAGTCTCCTCCTCCCTGACTCAAACACCATCACTTGGCTTTTCTTGGCATTATAGATAAGACAATATTTTTCACAAATAGCTAATAATTTTCTTAACCCGCAGACAGAAGCGCTAAGCAGCACCATGTCATCAGCATAGCTTAAATTGTTAAGGTTAACGCCATCTACGTTACAGCCAATTCTGGTGCCGGTTAACTCCTCTATCAGCTCATTTACATACCTACAAGTTAAAAAGTATGGGAGAAGTCAACCCACCTTGCCCCAACCCACACTCCATCCTATACGGATCTGACAGGACACCCTTCCAACGCACACTATTGACCTGACTTTTGTACCAATATTTAAGAATATTTATGGTATCCTGTGGTAAATGGATTTTTTCAAGTTTTTTCCAAAGCAGATCATAGGAAACAAGGTCAAATGCCCTGGACAAATCCAAAAAACATGCGAAGACAGGCGTCTTACGTTTAACATAATAGTTAATAGTATGCTTAAGACTCAAAATAGCACCATCTGTGGACAGCCCAGGTTTAAAACCAAATTGGTTATCGTGTGGCTTTATATATTTACTTAATTGAGTGTTAAGCACACCATCAAACACTTTTGATATAATGGTTGCCAGAGATATAGGCCTATAGTTATGAATATCGGCGAGATCGCCTGTCCTATTTTTAACTATTGGAACTACAATACTACTTAATAAAACACTATTTTGACCAGATCGTGCGTGCGTGGTCACCGTGACCACGCACGCTGTAAAGCACGCGAAACGTCGGATAAATTTAAAATTATGTTAAATAGTTGTAAATTTATAATAATACATAACTTCAATCCGGTCAAAATAGTGTTTTATTAAATGAATAAAAGTCATGTTAATCAAAGACAATACTATGTACAATACTACTTATCATATCTCTAGGCATGTAACTATGCGCTATACAAGCATTAAATAGAAGAAATAGAACGCGAGGCAAGTGTGGGCCTGCAAACTTTAGATGCTCGATGCTGAGACCGTCGTGCCCCGGTGACTTACCTCTAACCATAGACTTTATAGTGCTATCTATTTCTTTAATAGAAGGTTTCAAACTTATGCCACCTTTACACTGGGTCACAGCATCTAGCCTCGACTGTGAGGGCCCAATCGGCGATTTAACTGTAAAGTAATTAGCAAATAGATCACCAATTTCCTTGGGCTCACACACTCCGTTGACACTCACAGGGAGGCCCGACTTATCTTTTAATCTATTAGTACATTTCCAAAAAGACCGAAAATCATTCTTAGCGTGATGAGCAGCCAAAATATCCATTTTTATTTGGTCTTCGTTATTTTGGCACCATCTCAAGCGTGACTTAAAAATTTTACGACTCAAAATCATTTCTTCATATAACTTTCCTTGTAAAAGCTTACCGTGCTCTAACCATAGGCGAAATTTTTGCCTGGCCTCTCTGTGATGCCCTTGTACATGCTTATTCCAACCTACAATCGGTTTTTTCTTTTTTTGTACTGACTTACAAGTTTTAACAGAAGATGCCGAAAGGGCCAGAATAATATTGTCATATAGCTTATTAATTACTTTTCTATGACTAAGATTACTACATAGCTTATCACTACAATAACGAAATTCAGGAGGAAAGTCAATTTGTCTCAACCTGTCATGACATTCTCTCTGATACATTAATATTTGTTCATGTGTTCTTTCCCCCCAAACCACTGCATTATTATAGTTATTTAAATGTATTCGTTTTCTAACAACCATATCTAAATTACACTCAATAACCAGCAGCATGTGATCTGACCAAAAAACATCATACATGACATACACATTTTGAATAGTCTTCGCCGCGGCTTTAGTTACTAAACAATGATCAAGCCACCGCCGTGACCCGTTAGCATCACTTACAAACGTGTACGTATCAGAAGTGACACCTAAGCATTCAATATCAAAGCAACACCATTCTTGCTCTCTTACAAAATTATCCATTTCATGATAAAAACGTTCATATGGATGAGCATTAAAGTCCCCTAAAATGTATGTATTTTCTATCGCACAACTGTCTATTATAGCACTTACTGAGCTAAGGACATCCGTAAACTCGGCTACATTTACCGCCTCGTCCGTGGGCATATACACACTTAGCACTAGGAATGGTTTATCATTTGAGATCACTTTAATCGCACACACACGCGGGTTATGACACTCAATCACTGAGACATTTTGAAAGATGCTCTTTCTCCAGAGCAGGGCAACACCTCCGTATGGCCGACCTCTTAGTAAGCCAGCCTCCGCATCCATTGACGATACCCCCGTGCCACTGAATTCTTGACTTATGGTACTAAGAAGTGGCATCTCCTCCGAGAATAACCATGTTTCTTGCAATGCTATAATATCGACAACTTTACACATATTACGTAAGTCATCGATGGACCGTTTTACGTTCTTAAAATTGAAAGAAGCAAATTTATACGTTGGTTCCAGGTTCATAATATTAACGTATGGAAATCGTGCTGCCTTCCTTCATAGACATTTCAAACTTACGCTTTATTTTGAAGTGAATAAAGCGACGGAAAATGATGCCTTCTGGCCACATTCCATGATCCAAATAAACTGAAAGTTTTTTCTGTGAGACAAAGAATTTAAAAGCATTGTAGTCGCAAGTGCGCTTTATGGAGATCTTTTCTAAGCTGACAGTGTCTCCAGTTTTTTCCTTAATATAATTTATTATGTCCGACTCATTTGTACTTTTGTGGACATTCGTTATGAATAGAGGTGTTTTTCTTTCTGCAGCTCTAAACAATTCCTCCGAATTCACTGCCAGCGTACCCGTCTTTCCCTCCATTCGATTTCTATTAGGTTTTCTCCTTCTTTGTACAACTTTCCATTCTGAGTTGATGGAATTAGCGACAGCGGAGTAAGTCTTCTTATTTTCATTGTCGTTAATAGTTTGTTGATATAATAATAATACATATACACATACACATAATACATAAATATAATACAGTTAAACGAGATTTTGGATTTTACCAAAGAAAATGCGTAAAATAAACTATGGTCGATAGTACATACAAAACCCTGTCACAAAGAAATAATGTAAACCATACCTACTGTTTATTATGTAAGAGGTTATTTTTATTAAAATGTAAAGAAAGTTGGTCTAGCATTATCTTTCAAAAAATTTACTCAACGCGGGGAGCACTGAAACAGGTCTGAAGTTTGACGGATCAGACTCACTACCTGCCTTGAACAATGGTGTAATCTTACTTAGTTTCATTTGGTTCGGAAAGACTCCACAATCGATACATCAGTTAAAGATTATAGACAATTCAGAGCTTATTACATTAAAAACGGAATTTAAAATGACTTTTGACATAATCCAATATATCATTCCTTTTTTTTTAAATTAAGCTAAAGTTTTAACCATATCATTACAAGTTATATGTTTAAACTGAAATTTAATATTACATTTAGGTACACATTTTTCTAGTATTGAGATCGCAGCAGTAGGTAAATAGGAGGATGGTGGTGACTATGTGGTGGACCAGTGCCCGACTTGTACATCACAACTTCTTACAGAATGGCAAACAATGATGGAGATGCTCGCAGTTCAACAACTAAGACTGGTCAATTGCTCTTCCCCATAGCTTCTCCATGGCAACGCGCGAACTCACACTTCACGACAGACCTACCACGCAAAGCTACAAGAATTATAGCTGGAAGCTTTCTGTCACCTATCGTACTCACCGGTCCCCAACAAATTTCTGGCTTTTTTTGTAAAATTCAATCAACAAATTTCTCCCATCCGGCAGACTTCACAGTAAAGGTATAAAATTTGGGCCGGTACTTTATTTATTAGTAATCTTATAACACCTATCCATATTATAAAAGAAAACAAGTAGACCAAACACAAAGCCAAACAGATTACGTTAATAAACAAAATATATGAAACAGAAAACATAAGTACATTAATAGACAAAAAGAAAACTGTAATTAAAGCCTTAAAAATGCGACAATTAATACGTAATATTTTAAAGAAAGCTTTAAAGAAAGATTTTCCCGCTTCTTCAAATATTTTCTCACATCCTCTTTGGTAAGGTGGAAAATATCACATAGTCATATTTAGCTGAAACCCGAAACATTGGCGATTATTTATCTTACATTAGCGATTCACATGCAGAAACACGAGACCCATTATCAACTACACCGTTTAATTAACTAGATATTTGCTCATCGTAAACATAATTTACGGTATCATCTACGTAGAAAAGTTGTTAGTGTAAAATATATTTCAATACAAGCGAATGCGATTAAAAAAGTAATTTACAGATGGTCACAGCTTCGATTTTATTAGTGGCGCTGCTGGTTGTGTCCTAGCTGACTGACCGACATTATCTAAGTTGACAGTTCCATTAATAATCTGACGACTATGCCCTTATAACAAAAGTAAATTGTTTATACTGTGGAGAAAGCCTTCTCCGGCGTTCGGTAGGATCGTTGACCAGTCTAAGCAAAGAAAATAACAAGAAAGGAAAGGCTGGGAAGATGCAATCTTTCTTAGAGGAAGAAAGATTTTAGAAGACATTAATGATTATGAACTAATCGGTTTTGGAAACCCTCAATGTTGAAGCGACCTGTTTAAAGCTGTGTAGAGAATGACACGTAAATAACTATAAGAAATAATAAGCACAACCTTCACATACATAAAAAACTTATATAATAAAATTATGAATAAAAGACCTTGTGTCGAGGTAACGGACGATACAAATAGCTAATATAGACGTTATCTTAACGGCTAGAGCTATAAGATTAAAGGACCAACAAAGCTACACGACAACACCTTCCTTCCTTCGCTGAATTTAGAAGATTATACCAACCTTCGCTGAATTTAGAAGATTATACCAACCTTCGCTGAATTTAGAAGATTATACTTATATTGCTCCATAATGTCTTATCGATTTATTTTTGATTTCCCTACATTTTACTTGCTGGAAGACAAAGACAGCGCCTTGTTCTGATTATCCAAAAAAAATCCATTCCTTAGCAGTTTGTAACAAGCAAAATGGATCGTATATGTTTGGATCTGGGTTCTCGTACCACATTATAATGAAATTGATGCATGTTGTGAATTGTGCTCGTATTTCAATAGAATATTGACAACAGTAACTATTTATTAAACATGGTAATTGTAAATGTGGGAAATGTATGCAACTAGAAAGTTAGTTCTAGATTCTCTAAGTGTCATAATTGTCAATATGCACTTCTCCATCATTTATAGATGATGGAGGGGAAGAAAAAGCCGTGATTGCCACGCCAGTAACGGCTGGTTGTTCTGGTTGAACTGGCTGAGCTGTTCTCCACCTCTGGAGGTCCACCCAATAATACGCTGCTGGCTGCTGCCATACTACGGCAGCACTTATTTAATGGCGTGCTTATTCGCCATGTTGTGGGGCAGACGTAGAAATATTTAGAGGATCTCCCCTACTGTCATGATGTTGATTTCTCCATCTAATTCTCCTCAACGTTAAATAATAATAAAACCAAAATGAAATTCTTGCCACATACATTTAATGCCATCAATCTTACATCTATAATATAAACATATTTACAATTATTAGTTACAAAAGATCACAGAGCGTTGAATTTATAAGTGAAATACTTTATAACTTCAAGAAGGTATTGAAGGTTAATAAAAAAAATAGTAAATATTTACTAACATTACACTAAATTACATCAGAGCTGGTACTAAAGCTGGCTTTATATCCAAACTTCAATATTTGCGTATAAAGTTGAGTACGCAAAACTGGTGCGTACGCGCTCGAAAATGCATCTCAGTTAGATTTACATAGGTAACTAAGTTCATATAATCTGTGGAATGCATGTTAACTTAAATCTTAACAACAAGAAAACGCATTAATTAGAATCTATATTATACATAATAAATAACAAACACGATCATTGCCACCCATCATTTTTTTTTTTAAATATAACAGGGGGCAAACGGGGAGGAGGCTCATCCGATGTTAAGATATACCGCCGCCCATAGACCCTCACTCACATTGCCTGAGGGCTCTCAAGTGCCTTGCCGGCCTTTTAAGAATTCGTACGATATTTTCTTGAAGGACCCTAAGTCGAATTGGTTCGGAATTACATCGGTGGGGAGCTGGTTCCAAAACTGGCCTTGAAAAACGCCCGGTTGTGAAATGACGGATTTCGAGATTTTGCTCGCAACGAGACGCACATAAACTCGGAGGTGGGGGTTTTGGGCAAAACAATAATTGTTTATAAGTGCACAGAAGCAATTAAATAAATATAACAATGAAACAGTTACACTTTGGTACAATGTTCATCATTATTTTGCCAGGAACCAATCCACGAAAAATTCTTGCTTAAATAAAACATAAAGAAAAAACTTAACTTGAAATTAGCATAATTCATCTTTGTT
Organism: Pieris macdunnoughi; assembly: GCA_905332375.1. Taxonomy (NCBI): domain Eukaryota; kingdom Metazoa; phylum Arthropoda; class Insecta; order Lepidoptera; family Pieridae; genus Pieris; species Pieris macdunnoughi. The sequence continues at coordinate 1,604,741 of CAJOBZ010000032.1, read as the reverse complement.
AAAAAAAGAGGGTAGTTTTAAAACGACATCCCTTTTGTTGTTGTGACGTCACTTTACATGCTCATACTAACATCAAATTAGAATAGAGTCGACTTTAGGCCATGTTGTGAGGTCATAGCTACTTTTAGGCTAACTCACTTTTTACATTTCGTTTAATCCACATAAAATAAACCGAATTTTCGAAACCCGTACTTTTTAGGGAAAGTATAGAAATCATTAGGGCTTAGGTCGGGGCTGTACGGCGGATGGTCTAATAATTCTATGTTTTCTTGCTCTAAAAACTCTTTTGTTCTGTGCGCGGTGTGAGAACTCGCATTGTCGTGATGGAGGATGATGCGGCGGTTGCAGTTCTCTTTACGGAGTTCAGAAACGACCTGTGGCAAACTAATGCTAGCATACCATTCTGCATTAACCGTTCTTTGTCCCTCAAGAGGAATAGTCGCAACATGGCCGGTTTTGGAGACAAACGTGGCCACCATTTTTTTTTGCAACACTCCGTGAACGAACAATTTTCGTTGGCTTTAACTCATTTTCGAACACCCAAACTCGTGACTGGTTTTTTGTTTCGGGTTCGTACGCGTATATCTAGGATTGAGAGCGAATGCGGTATCCATCGGGAAAACAACTTTTTTACACCATTCATTACACCGTTCATGCAAGATTATTTGTATTTGACTCATGCCAATGTCTAAAGTTGCGTGAATTTTGCGGTATGTCACATGTCGATCTTCCTCAATCAGCTTACGCACAGCATCAACGTTTTCTTGGGTGACTGCCGTTTTTGGACGACCTTGACGGGGATCATCACTGAGCTTGACACGTCCACGTTGAAATTCAGCAAACCAGCGATAAATTGTGGTTTTGGATGGGGCTTCACCAAATGCAGAAATCATCCGGTCAACACACTGTTTTTGTGATAAACCACTTCGAAAGTCATAATAAATCATCGATCTTGAATTTTCTCGAGTCAATTCCATTTTCTCAACGACTAAACAAGTTTGACAAAACTTTGTGAAAAGACCGAGAATCTTTTTTAAAAAAATGAATGGTATTCGATTAAAAGGAAAAGGCGTAATGACAGGAACAGCGGTATTATTCCATTCCCGATACTTTTAGTGCAGCCTATGTATCACATGTTCATATTTAGCGTCATATTTAGCTGAAACCCGAAACATTGGCGATTCTTTACCTTACATTAACGATTCACATGCAGAAACACGAGACCCATTATCAACTACACCGTGTAATTAACTAGATAATATTTACTCATCGTAAACATAATTTACGGTATCATCTACGTAGAAAAGTTGTTGGTGTAAAATATCTTTCAATACAAGCGAATGCGATTTAAAAAGTAATTTACAGATGGTCACAGCTTCGATTGTATTAGTGGCGCTACTGGTTGTGTCCTAGCTGACTGACCAACATTATCTAAGTTGACAGTTCCATTAATAATCTGACGACTATGCCCTTATAACAAAAGTAAATTGTTTATACTGTGGAGAAAGCCTTCTCCGACGTTCGGTAGGATCGTTGACCAGTCTAAGCAAAGAAAATAACAAGAAAGGAAAGGCTGGGAAAATGCAATCTTTCTTAGAGGAAGAAAGATTTTAGAAGACATTAATGATTATGAACTAATCGGTTTTGAAAACCCTCAATGTTGAAGCGGCCTGTTTAAAGCTGTGTAGAGAATGACACGTAAATAACTATAAGAAATAATAAGCACAACCTTCACATACATAAAAAACTTACTTAATAAAATTATGAATAAAAGACCTTGTGTCGAGGACGATAACAAATCAAGTGAAAAAGCTAATATAGACGTTATCTTAACGGCTAGAGCCATAAGATCAAAGGACCAACAAAGCTACTCGACAACATTTGTGTTTCAACAATTTTGACTAACCTTCGCTGAATTTAGAAGATTATACTTATATTGCTCCATAATGTCTAATCGATTTATTTTTGATTTCCCTACACTTTACTTGCTGGAAGACAAAGACAGCGCCTTGTTCTGATAATCCAAAAAAATCCATTCCTTAGCAGTTTGTAACAAGCAAAATGGATCGTATACCTGTTTGGATCTGGGTTCTCGTTCCACATTATGATGAAATTGATGCATGTTGTGAATTGTGCTCGTATTTCAATAGAATATTGACAACAGTAACTATTTATTAAATATGGTAATTGTAAATGTGGGAAATGTATGCAACTAGAAAGTTAGTTCTAGGATTCTCTAAGTGTCATATCTGTCAATATGCACTTCTCCATCATTTATAGATGATGGAGGGGAAGAAAAAGCCGTGATTGCCACGCCAGTAACGGCTGGTTGTTCTGGTTGAACTGGCTGAGCTGTTCTCCACCTCTGGAGGTCCACCCAATAATACGCTGCTGGCTGCTGCCATACTACGGCAGCACTTATTTAATGGCGTGCTTATTCGCCATGTCGTGGGGCAGACTTAGAAATATTTAAAGGATCGCCCCTACTGTCATGATGTTGATTTCTCCATCTAATTCTCCTCAACGTTAAATATAATAAAGCCAAAATGAAATTCTTGCCACATACATTTAATGCCATCAATCTTACATCTATAATATAAACATATTTACAATTATTAGTTACAAAAGATCACAGAGCGTTGAATTTATAAGTGAAATACTTTATAACTTCAAGAAGGTATTGAAGGTTAATAAAAAAAATAGTAAATATTTACTAACATTACACTAAATTACATCAGAGCTGGTACTAAAGCTGGCTTTATATCCAAACTTCAATATTTGCGTATAAAGTTGAGTACGCAAAACTGGTGCGTACGCGCTCGAAAATACATCTCAGTTAGATTTACATAGGTAACTAAGTTCATATAATCTGTGGAATGCATGTTAACTTAAATCTTAACAACAAGAAAACGCATTAATTAGAATCTATATTATACATAATAAATAACAAACACGATCATTGCCACCCATAATTTTTTTTTTAATATAACAGGGGGCAAACGGGGAGGAGGCTCATCCGATGTTAAGATATACCGCCGCCCATAGACCCTCACTCACATTGCCAGAGGGCTCTCAAGTGCCTTGCCGGCCTTTTAAGAATTCGTACGATATTTTCTTGAAGGACCCTAAGTCGAATTGGTTCGCAATTACATCGGTGGGGAGCTGGTTCCAAAACTGGCCTTGAAAAACGCCCGGTTGTGAAATGACGGATTTCGAGATTTTGCTCGCAACGAGACGCACATAAACTCGGAGGTGGGGGTTTTGGGCAAAACAATAATTGTTTATAAGTGCACAGAAGCAATTAAATAAATATAACAATGAAACAGTTACACTTTGGTACAATGTTCATCATTATTTTGCCAGGAACCAATCCACAAAATTCTTGCTTAAATAAAACATAAAGAAAAAACTTAACTTGAAATTATCATAATTCATCTTTGTTAAAAAAAGAGGGTAGTTTTAAAACGACATCCCTTTTGTTGTTGTGACGTCACTTTACATGCTCATACTAACATCAAATTAGAATAGAGTCGACTTTAGGCCATGTTGTGAGGTCATAGCTACTTTTAGGCTAACTCACTTTTTACATTTCGTTTAATCCACATAAAATAAACCGAATTTTCGAAACCCGTACTTTTCACGTGACATTTGATAGATAGAGGTTCATTGACGCTCTAGTTCTTATTTGAATTACAATTTACAGGGCTGCCTGCGTCCAATATTATTTAAATTTTAAAGGAGAAACCGATGCAAAGTGACATCACAGCGGCGACGGGTCTTGGACACCAACAATTATTACATAAACTAGACAAAAAAAAATATCTAGATACCAGAGCCAAAACTAATTCCCTAACATTTAGAAACTAAATTCGTTCCATTATATATACTATATCATACTATATAGCGACACTAGTGACAGTTGTTATGTGGAAAGAAACGTTTTTTTATGTGGAGTTTGACTGTCAATTGTCATTCTGTGAAGTAGTCTACTCTGTGACAAAAATGGTCAAAAAATCAGTGATTTAGTTACAACAGATTAAAACATTAAATTACTATATCGTACGTGCACAGAAATACATATGTCTGTGCACGTACGATATATTGTCAAAACTGTTACGGTAGAGTTGATAAAAAAGAAATAAAGTACGCCATAAATGATTGCAAAAATTGTGATCTCAATCACAATGCACAAAAAAAATATGTTGAATCTACGGTAATGGGAGTTCTATGGAATCCGTATTATAGTATTTGTAAAATAAACTTCTGTGGCAGAACGCAAATTACATAAATGCTTCAAATATTTCTTTACTCTTAAATGTGAATTCATAGTGTATAAAACATACGCAGAATTGTGCATAAAACCATAGACGATATTTCGTTCGAATGTGATTGGTCAACCGCATCTGTAGTCCAACTAGTCTATCGTTCGTGATTTACAATCTCACCTCTACGATAATAAACTATCAGTTTCGTTTCCCATATTTAACTAACCGATAGTTCTTCATATTGTTTAGGGGATGAGAAAATATACACTGATTGATTTGTAAATGAGTCCAACTGCAGTTTTGACTAGTACTCTTTTATCTCTTTTCATCGTAGCGTAAACACAATGTCACAGAAAGAGACAAAAGAATAACAGATTGCATAGATTCGTTAGTTAAATACAAGAACATAACATACTATTTACTTATAATCTACCGATTTAATCAGAACAAATAAATATTCAGTCTTGTGAAGATTTATGAAATTCCTTTCATGTTTATTCAGTGAAATGTGTTCTCAATGGTCTACCTAATGAAGACGTAAGGCCGACATATCTTAGACCCAATAAATCATACCAGGCGCAGAAGGCTGATCGCCGACCTTTTTACGACAGGAAGGCAAACGGGCAGGATTATTCTTCTGGTGTTAAGTGATACCACAGACCATAGCATTGAGAGTGTCCATACTCTCAAAGCCAGAGGGTTCGCAAGTGCGTTGCCGACCTTTTAACACGTTAACAGACCTTGATTAACAAAAAAATATGATTCATATATACCGCGAGCGTAGCATAAACAAAAATACACTTTCAAACAATTTTAATAAAAAATTAAATTCTCTAAATCAAATAATTGTAAAACAGTAAATTTAAAACACAAAATATCAGTGTATTTTCATTTATATTAATTTAACTAAAAAACTATTATTAATTGGCTTTTCTATAAAGTTATCCAAAATTCTGTCGTAAAAATTCCCGTTAACATATTTTTAATTACACCTAAAATTAAACCAACAAAAAGGAATCTCATCTTCAAATAAATAAAGCGTTATAACCGCTCTTTACAAATTCTAGACTAGAGTAACGTCGCAGACAATGGTCATTTTATTATTATTTAGATATTCAGCAGACACCGTGACACTAAGAGCGCGGCTATAAGATGCGGTAACGGTGCGGTGCGGCGCGGAGCGGTGCCGCAACGTCATGCAACATACAAATTACTATAGCATGCCACACGCCGCGTCGCTCCGCAAGCGCGCCGGAGTTGTAACCTGCGAGACGAGGCGGGTAGGGGTAAAATATATTGCCACACCGCAACGCCCGTGTGGCACTCTATAGCTTGAAATAATTGCGGTGCGGCGCCGCACCGCACCGTTACCGCAACGTGTAGCCGCGCTCTGATAGAATATAAAAAAAAATCAATGGCGCTACAACCTTTTAAGGTCTGGGTTCAGATTTTTGAATTTGTTTCGTGATAATTTGTCTATCTAATAGGCAAGTAGGTGATCAGCCTCCTGTGCCTTTTTGGGTCACACACGCCGTCGACTTTTTGGTCGGTAGCAAGGCGGTTTCCTCACGATTTTTCCTTCACCGTTCGAGCGATTGTTAAATGCGAATATAGAAAGAAATTCCATTGGTGCAGAGCCGGGTTCGAACCTACAACCTCAGGGATGCTGCTGCCTATCGCATGCTGAAGCCATTAGACCAACTCTGTTAATAAAATATAAACCCTTGTATACATTTCTTTACTTTTATACCCTTTAACTGATTTTGGTAAATTTTGATATATTGTCCTATGAAAATTGAAAAGATGCAGCGATTAACCAATCCATGAAATTATGGCAACAACTTCTTAAAGGTTAAAAATTACAGGTTCAGTCAAAATATTTCAGGCAATTTTTTTAATATATCGCGAATAAAAATAATAAAACCACTCGTGTCTGCGACTGTACTAAATAATCAATGCGACAATTTTTCCTTACAAACTATAAGAAGCTCACTTAACTGCGAGAATTTGCTTGACGCCTCCTGAAGCATGTTTCTGAAATTATTTTTTTATTATTCAACTTGTTTTTCAAATAATTCTTTAATTAAATTTTTATAGGGAAATTTTTTTTTTTTTTTGTACTAAGAATAAAATAAATAATGGTTGTTTCTATATTATTATTATTTATATGTTAGGACTTCCCACATTTTTATGTCGCTTGAACTCTTGGCTTAAAACACCTGTCAACAGTATTCACCTAGAATACCTACACATACCCATTACTACTGAACCGGTTTGATGAAACTTGAGACTTGATAGGACTTTTAGTTTGATAAATTTGTGGACATACCACTTAATGAATAGTACATGAAGCCTAGTATTATCGGATTCCAACAATATCACGAATTTTTGAAGTCAGTTTAATTTTTGTAAACTATTTATTTTATTTATTAGCATTATACATATACAATCAGGTAATGTCAATTATTAAGGAAGCAAAGGGCGGCTTTGTCGCTGAAGCGATCTCTTCTAGGCAACCCTAGTAAGGGAAAATAAATACAAAAGATGTAAAAAGTGGTAAATACCAATGTGGACTTATACAATTACCAAACTAACATCTAAAAAAAAGGGTGCGTGTACTTATGTACGCACGTAAGAAGTTATACTTCTTTGGCATTATTAAAAATAGTTTTTGATTGCATGCAAATAATTAATTACAATTAAATAATCAAAGACTGGAAAATTAGTCATTATAGTCAATAAAGTTCAGTTTACATTTGAAAAATTAAATAAATAAATATTTATTATTATTCTCTTACATTAAGTGTAACATAAATTCTATTATTATTCGAATGTTGTTTTTAAATTATGCAATGACGTAGCATATTCCGTGGGCAACTTCATTCTGTTAATTTTCCGTCACGGTGCGCGCGCATCGTAAAATTTGACTCTCATCAATTTTTCATAACGCGCCTAAAGAAGTATAACTTCAAAAAAATATTATTACTTCATAAGTTCAGATTTCATTTGACCATTGACCAACTGACACGGCTCACATGATGTTCCAAACTTTAACAGCTGAAGATGCCATTATGTATGTACGAATAGGTGTAAGGAGTATTTAAGATATTGTTAACAATAAATCAGATTTGAACATTGCTTATTCATTTCTCGCTTCCTCTCAATGTGAAGCCTCTTTCAAGCCGAGATAATCCCACCACCTTGAACCTCAGATCCTACCAAAACTCCATCCACTCCTTTAGGTCTCCTGGTGCAAACTAGAGATGTTCGATGATCATCAACAAAGAAATATATTAAAAGGTTCTTCTTTATCAACATTACTTTTTATTCAGTCAGTTGATAATTTGTACTGTTTCTTAATAAATTTCGTACCGTTTCAATGTATTTTATTTCTTTGTCAATTATTAATGCAAAAATATCCAATATCGATGTTCGGTTTTCGGTAAATATCTAACATCAATGTTGGGCTTTCGATTATAACATCGATGTCAATATCGATGTTTTCCTAACATCGATCATCCCTAGTGCAGACATCCCGTACTTATTTATATATTCACTATTTATGTACAATAATAATGCAACATAGTAATGAATGAATACCTGTATTTATTGCAGAATATCCTTAGTTGATTCCTGGATATAGTTTTGTCTAAACTCAGCGTAGTTAAAGACTCGCTCAAGGATTTCTCGAGTTCACTCAACGCGTCCTCTTTCATGTTAATACTTTCTTCTGCAGATAATACACTAAAAAAAACAAAAATAAAATTATTCATTGACTTATGAATAAAAATATATTAAGCTTTATTTATTTAATATTACTTTTTATTTCTTAAATTAATTAAATTGAATACAACTTCACTTAAAAAAATATATGCAGAATTGGACAGATGTTTAGCCATAACTTTGGCCTTAGTTAAGTGAGATGCGGCCTATAATTGAAGGAGCCTGTTTAACCCCCGATTAAATTAACCCATATTAAACTGTCTAAGGAAGCTGGAAGGGAATAAGGAGTTCTACTCCTTTGCTGTTTTTACAAGGAACGACGAACCAAATATGTTAGCTATTTCGACTTTGTGTTTGCGTGTTGTTTTCACGAGAATGTAAGTGCATGGTCCTATTTCACTTGCCTCCTGCTGATAGAAGACAAATATTTGTTTTTAATTCATTTTATTATTATTTATTACTTAAGATGTCATGTGGAACATTGTGTAATGGTTGCAGCTCCTTACAAACGCTGTTTAAAACAAAAAACTTGGCGGTTAAAGAGTGGCGGAGAGTTTATTGACAGTTCTTCTCTTCCGTTCTACGCCCTTGATTTGAGAACTGGCAGTAAATGTAAAATTAGAAGCATTTAATGTATATTCCTTTTTTGACGTTCATAAGTGTACGTTGTGTTACCTATATGAATAAATGATTTTTGACTTTTGAAATCGAGCAGAGCGGCATCTGGGCATGTCAACAACGAAGGGGTGAAACTCCAGCATGCTTCTAGATAAGATTTATTTGGAAGGGGATGACGGGGACGAGAAATCCGGCGGTATCTACCGCTGAACTCACGTCAAGGAGATTCTGCTGCAACTGAAGGCCTGATTTCAGGGGAAGTGGGACAGAACAGAACAGTATGCAGAACATTAAACAACGGAAAGTTGCGTACATGGGCCACGTATTGCGCCATGATCGATCAATAAATTATAATGGGTAAAATCCAGGGTTGACGGCGTGTTGGTAGAAGGAAGAAATCATGATAAACGTTAGGGAGTGGACGGGTATTGCGACTGCGTAAGAGTTGCTGCATCTGGCACAGGACAAGACACGCTTCAAGATACTGACGACCAACTTCCAGTAATGGAGGCACTAACAGAAGAAGAAGAGACAGAACAGGGAGTGTTGGAAGTTTTTCGTTTCGCAGGCCAATCGGAGTATGAACTTAAAAAAACTATCTTACCGTTGTATATCTCTCGCAATGGAGTTAATATTTGTTGAAAATATATTCCACTTAACGCTAAGTGATTGCAGACATTCATTTTCCGGCATTTTGTCCTCTAAATTGTGAGCGATGTCGGCCGAGGTCGCTAGCTTCGCACTAAAACATTGTCATATTTTAAAAAATAGTAGTAATGCACGATACCATAATAAACATTGCTTCGAATTAATGCAATTGAGTTGTCGAACTTGTAGTATTGTGACGGTCACTACTAATACTACTAATACTAATACCAGTTTTACATTCAAAGCAAAGTATCGCGCTTACACACTCGTCCTTCCCACTTCCCTGCCCAATTCCCTGCTCATCCCTGCTCACTACGGCTGAATATAAATGCGGCATAAAACTGATGATACCTCAATGACCTCATTCCACATGCCACTGCTTGCAAGCACATAAATAATCTTTTATTTATTCGCCTCGACATTAAGAGTATTATTGGCCACACCTACACTCAATCTGTTTTTCTCTCTCTTCCTCTCTTTCTATTTACGGTTAATGACTGTGAACATCACGAAAAATAGCCAAGGCGCAAATGTTTTTACCCTCAAATCGCAATCTGATGTTGAGTAATACTGACACTCTGACACTGATTACTTATGAGTATTTTTATTTCCGTTAATTTATTTATTTATTTTTTAACGTAATACATATTTTAAAATTCTTTTTCCGCCAGGTTAAAATAAACACGAATAATTCTTTAACAAGTTTGACAAGACAAAATAAATTTTCAACTCACCAATAACTAGAGCAAACTGTCCATAGACACTCTAAAGTGTCGACAACGGAGTCCGTGTTGTCTTCCGTCTCGCTCGCACAGTCGCGCGACAGTTGCTCCACGCAGGTTTTAGCCAATTCCATGTATTCAGGTATTATCTGACATCGCTTAGCGATATCTAGACACAATTCTTTGAACGTTGACACTTCAGATTGGGTAATTGTTTTTGCGTCTGAAAATATAATTATTTCTAGTAAAAGCGCTTTAGGAGACTGGATGCCTATTTCAATACGGGCCTATAAGTAATATTGTCTCGTCTCTACTGACATATTGTGTATCACTTACTCTTGTTCTGCAAAGTCGAAAGCGTGTTTTTCAGATCAGTAATAAGGGGTTCGATTCTCGGAAAGACTTCATTAAATACAGCAATCCAATGTTTGAGGAGACATTGTAGAACATCGTCTAATGTCCATGGAGGCGCTTTTATTATCACATATTGCCACAGATTGTCATATTTCGCTCGCATTTCGCTCTGAAAATATTAACTTATTACTAATGTGGGTAAGTGGTTTATTATTTATTAATGACCTTAAATAAAAATGTGATTTATTGGTAATGGAGCGTCGATGTTTGTATTTAAATATATAATTGCGCTTAGTATTTTTTCTGATTATGAATACAATAAATAAATGCATTATGAAATCAGTTAGCCTGAACCCTCTCTATCTATCATAGCGTCAACGTGATTTGTTAGAAAGAGACAGACTTAAAAATTTGATTTAGTTTCTGTGTAAAGTATATTAGTAGTGTAGTGTAGTGGCTAGATACATTATGTATCTAGCCGTAACCTAGTCATGTATCATACATAGGTAGAGGCTTATAATAATTTACTAAAAAATTGTGTACAAAATGACACGTAAATAAACTATTTCTCTTAAACGATATCACAATTCCGTTAGACTTGAAGAAAATTTTTAGTTATACAAAAAACCCAAGATGCACAATCTCGAATAAAAGCAACACTCGAAAGTGTCCCGAAACACTATTTCTGTCTCTTTCTATAAGTTACAAGCATATATTATTGCAAAATCAACCTTACGCGAATTGTTTAAAGTTGTTATTACAAACGCAGTGTACTTAAAGCAATAAAATTTTACGACCGACCGTGGTCGGTAGGACAAGGTATTGAGTGGAGTCGAACATGACTTTTTTTTTTCATTATACATTACTATTTAGTATTTTAAGAGTTTGTTAAATTGTGTTTTAAACACATAAATATACTTTTATTTGTGCATAAATATGTTTTTGGGTAGCCTATGGGTATATATGTATATCAAAAAAACAAATTATAACTGTTAAAATTGTTTATTCAAATATTTGGTTCAAAACGATAATGATGAATGGTATTTATTTTGCAAAAATCAAATCACTTTTAAAGTACATAAATTTATTTATTAAAAAAAACACAAATAAAAAAAATCTACTCCACTTATTAGAACAGGGTCATTTTTATAATGCGACTAAAATAAAAAGAAGACTGTAATGCGTTGTTCTAACACTGAACAAGCAGCCATTGAAGTTGGCCGTATAGAAGTTTGTGCGTTGAATGAAGTTTTTAGAAAAAATAAATAAAAATCACACATTGCTTGTTATAATCAGTCATAAAAACAACAAAAACTAATCAATAAAGTTTTTTACTTACCGAAAATACGATATCTCATCCTTTTTTAGCCTTTTTGACGTAATATTTTTACAATTTCTCACAGAACACTTTGGCATTTTTAACAACTGCTCCCAGACGCGAGCGACGCGAGACTATTTGAAATAAGCGCACAATTTAGAATGTTGCGCTCATTTTTTGCGGACGTTTTTTAGACGTTGAGTGTGCATCTTGGGTTTTTTGTATATCAATGTGTAATAATAATAAAAATAATAATTGTATTGTGAAAAAAGCATACAAGATAGCTAATACAACACTAGCTCCTAGTGTTCGTTGTTTACGAAGCGAGAACGCGCGCTCTCTTAACAACAGTGATGTATCAGAACTTGTGTGTGTGTGTTATAAGAACGATGAAATAGACCTTTTTGTGTGTCCAAACCAGTGCAATTGCACAGTTTTAACAATGCTCCTCTCTCATTTCATCACAGTGTAAACACAATTTGACAGAAAGAGATGGAAGATTTTTACAGACTTATATGCACTAAGTGCTCATACCTCTAATATATTAGCCAGTAGCGGGTACACAATCTCACTGGCATGAACAAAACTCGCATACAACTCATCTGAGGCCGGCTGAGGTTTGTTCTCCAACATATCCTTAAGCGAATCAATTTCTATATATTCAACTGAATTTATATCCGCCTTATTGCATAGGTTTTTATCGTTTGATATGAGAAGCTGAAATATTAAGGTAAAATCTGAAATATTTTAACCAGAAATAAAACTTAAACTTGACAGGTTCCATACCATTTTATAAAAGTTTTATAATGTGTATTGTGTGCGGGTAGACAACCCTCATGAATGAGGTCACTGCTATACTAGATTTCTTTTTTTTTATGACACGTTCATTACAGTATAGGGAGCGTTCAAGTATTACGTAACGAATTTGGGGGGGGGTACTTTTGTAAAACGTTACGATGCGGGGTGGGGATTGAATTACGCGTTATTGTTAATATTATTTTCGACTTTCCACTACTTTACACCACATAATGGTAACTTTTAGGTATAAAGAGTCACTGGGTGGTCACGAAACGTTTTACTATACTTGGGTACAGAAAAACGTTACGGCGCGTTTTATGGGGGGGGATCAATAATCTACAAAAATTGCGTGACGTAATACTTGAACGCTCCCATATAGAAAAATACATATAATTTTTTTGAATAAATGAACATAATATCAAATGTCATGGTAGGTCTTTTTTGCACAGACTTTAGTACTAGTGTTAACCAAAGACAATTTAGTATACAATAGAGAAAATCAATAGACTAATGAAATTAATTTAGAAATAATTTCAATACTAATAAAACAAAAGCCTATGTTAATTTAGTTGTTAGTTTATAATAAAACTCACCACATTCTTATTACGTTCCACTTGCTGTAAGGCACAGTTTAATATTTCGTCATCGGGCATTTCACATGGATAAATATGGCAATTCGCATCTCTAAGTGATTGACCTGTAACATAGGTTTACATACATATGTTACAGTACATACATATGCTACACATATGTACATAATAAAAAAAAAATGTAAATCATTCATTATTAATGGTTTAAATCGCTGACAGCGGAAAATTTATTAGAGGCTCTTGAAATCAAAATATTTAAATGCTAGTAAATACATTATTAAAAGTAATTTATGTTTTTAAATAAGTTATGTAATTTGCTTCTAAACTATTATACATTTTTTTTTATTTAAACTTTGCACTAATATTAACTGCTGCTAATCTAAATGTAATTAGATGTATGTGATTTTATTTTACCTTTGATCCTAGTATTAACTGGCAGGGACTTATACAAGTAATCCATGGCTGCTCTCGCTCGTTTGGACAAAGAACTGTTACCATTATTATTATCCTTTAGACGATCTAACTCATTTATCACCCGCCAAGGAACCAATAGATTTGGCTGTTCACTGTAACCTGGAATTTTGTTATTTATTATAAATACATAAATTTATATTATTGATACTCTTAAGTTAATTGTTTATTAAACTTTGTTAATATAAATTTCATAATTGTAATATTTTATATTTACTTAAATTTCATGAAGTTCATTATCTTTATTAAAAAAATGTTTTTGTTTTTTTTACATTAAGAAATAGAAACATTAAATTATATTATTATACTCCATTTAAATTCAAGATGCATTGTAATAGCTATATAGTTATATACATATTAATATAATACAGACCTCTCAAGTGTGAATTTAGTACATTTTTAATTATATCCAAATGATGTATAAATATATTTGTGTCAACAACAAGTACAATATCTTTATCATTTTTGTCTCTCTGTGGATTTATCTGTGTCTCTTTGGGCTGAAATTAAAAACGTTATTAGTCAAAAATATAAAGAAATCTTTCAAAAATGGTTTACCAGTTATTAGTCATTGATTATCACATATTAATAATTTTGTTAAGAATTTCTACATTGAGACACAAATAAAGTTGTTTACAAAGAAAAATTTTAAAACTTTTGCATATATTGTCTGCTTAATATTTCCCTTCAATTCACTAGTATTATTTAATAACTAAAAGTAGGCAGGTTCAAGAGTAATATTAACTAACTAGGAAAGAACTTTTAGAAAATAAAATAAACATATACTTTTACAGTAAACAACCATTTGGGGAATTTTAATTTTATGCTGATATAGCAGGTAAAGTAAAAAGTTCTATTGTTAAAATACCTACCTCCCGAAAATCCTCAACTTCCATTGCTTCAGAATTTGAACTTTCTAACACTCTGCTATTTAATGAGGTACTTGTTTCTATTTCCTTCGAAACACAGTTTGTATCTTTTGGAGTATTTATTTTGTAACCTAATTTTAATTTGATAGCAGATACTAATTTACTTGCTTCTGAAAACTGTGGTGGTGTAGCCGGGTGCTTAGAAAATGGATATTCTGGTGTTTGATTACAAATGCCCTTCTCAATATCAGCAAATGTATCTTTCTGCTTGTCATTATTACAAAATTTCTCAGGTAACTGTGCTTTCATAGAAGATATTATTTTATTTGCTGTGAAAAACTGGGATGTTGAAGGAATAGAGTGTATGTTGTCATGGGTTGGCGATTGGTTTGCCTTATCATTAGGGCTTTTGTCTGTGGCTTTTGAAGGATCATTTGAGCTTCTTCTTTTCAGAGAGTGAGCACTTTCTTCTTCCTGAACTTCTTTATGTAGCTTTGCATTCAGATTTTCAAGTCTTGTGCTTGCTATATTTTTAGCCAATCTTTTCTTACCTTTTTTGTTTTGATATGATGTTGAGGGCTGATGTTTGTTGTGTGTTGATTTTAAGGGAGTCTTAGGAGTATGTGTACTTTGGTCATTTTCACGTCTATGAGTCTCTTTCTTTTGCACAGAATAATATTTTTTACGGTCTGATTGTTCTAAAATCAATGTATTAATTATTCATTAATACACCAAATCCTATTTTTTTCCTATGCAACTAAATTAAGAAAGATATTTAATGTTTTACCTACTTGAACTCCCTGACTTAGGAATTCAGCTGAATATTTATGATTTTTTTTAATTCGACAACAAAATAATCGTAAATGTATAAATAAAATAAAGCAAAGAAATATTTTTTACCTGGCCTTTGCTTTTTATTAGCTGAAGACCCTTCAATGCCATCACTTTTTCTTTTGTTCCCTCTTCGTACAACTTCGTCAGATCGATTTATTTCCAATTTTTGATGATCTCTTTTTCCCACTTTTTTATCTTTATGATCTGTTGGCTATTAACTCGTAGACATTAATTTTTAGAAAATCCTGCAGTGAAACCCAAAAAAAAGTATTAGGAACACATACCTGTGGTTGCGTCCATAGGGATTTTCCCGTTTTTTTGTTGAAATAGTACTTTCTTCCTGGATTAGACTTGGAAGTACATAAAACCCAACCATCTGGCAGCTTTTCCTCGTCAGGTTTTTTAGAACTCATGGCGAGAAAATAGAAAACTATTTCAATTTCCTATAATTTATTTGGGTTTCTTGTTTGTTAAAATTGACAATTTAATTTCGTTGTAATAATTGTTTTGAGTTTTGACTTTGATAATTATCGTTATTATCAGTCACAATTTGTTAATTGTCAAATGGCTGTGTGTCAGTATGGCATGGCAAATAGGGAAATAAAAATTTGTTGTGGGCAATACTAGAGAAATTGGATTAAATGAACTTGATACTATTTCATTTTTATTTATCTTTAGTATTAATGAACCTGAAGTATATTATTAGTTATTTGTATGAAGAATGTTGTTAGACATCGGGTTCTTAAGATACGAAAATATGTCATGAAAAATAAATCAGTCGTAAATTACTTTATGTACTAATTTATTACATATCATTTCAATCATACAAATAACTTAAAACCTCATTCAGAACTAGAAAACGATTCCAAGAACTCCACTTGCATTTCTCGTTCTTCATCAAATGATGAAGATAAAGAGGTGTTTATTTTAAATCGCTCTTCCAGCATTTCAATTATTATATCTTGCTTGATGAAATCGTTTTCAATTTTCTTTACATGTTCACAACCTTTTCACCAATCCTCTGCACTAATTTGTGAGAAAGCTTCTTATTAATAATAGGCTTCATCTTAATATTTGTATGTCACTTGCAGGTCTATTTACTAACCTCAGAGATAATATATTTTGTCTAACCTCAGAGATTCTCTTTCTTCACTGACATCAATATCTTGTAGAAGAAAAATTGTAACAGTTTCATTACTGTTGGAATTTCTTTATTCCCAGTCAACTGTAAATTGAAACTATTCAACTTGATTTTCTTCTTCACTTTTTACCAGGCGCGGAAAATACACCATCATTCGATGTGCGCCGATACGATTCGCCGTATAGTAGTACCTACTGGAAACTCCTATAAAGAAGTCACAATAAGGTACCGAAGAAAAATATAAAATTAACCAAAATTACCAAAACCACTCTGTCCAACTTACCGGTCAAATCTACCACGCGCTTTAAAATTAAAGATTGAGTTTGATTTAATCCTTCTTCTTCCTTTATTTTACAATAAACGTTGAAAACAATATCTCTCGCTTGAGATCAAAGTGGTTTTCGACATTTTCAAATTTAAACACAACAAATATCAAGAAGATAAAATTTCAGCAGCGGTTGACTGATCTCGTACTTTGAGATGACACTTCGTCGCTTAGCTAACAATACCGCACAAGTCATATTTTAGCCAAATGACGTTTTTTAAACCATTCGATAGATTACTTTCCCGCGCGTCTAATGAGCTCTCGCTAGAGGTAATATCGTCCAATAAGAGCGCGTTATTCAAAAACTAGTAACACAACACAACTCATTGGCTGCGCTAACACCGCGCAAGTCATCATAACGCCATAGTAATTTGGCCGTGCCACGTCGCACCTTATAAGATCGTTTGTCGTTTTTAAAAAAGCGGATTTTTTGTAACGGACTGGCTCCACTGATGTAGTTTAAAGGTAAGGTAACTTAAATAAAACATAGTATTCATATTTTATCTATTAAAATACGTCATACGATTGCTTTTAAAAACATGAATACTTAAGCGGTGTTGGAATGAACAGTTTCGTTGAGTTAGGCGGTTTTCTCTTTACTTGGTTTCGATGTCTGAATGACTTACAATGTACTTCTGTGTTGAGTTTCTGACTGCTGCGGTATTCATCGATATAATTAGCGATTTTTACGCAGTTTTTTTAATGATTACTATATCGTAATTATATTATATTTTACTTCAGAACACGAAAATGGACAAAATGGTCGATAATGATACCACGCCTGATGACTTTTCAAGAGTTGACGCTAAATGTAAAGTTATTACTTTACGTGACTTACAAAAGAGACATAGAGAAAAAATGTTATTAAATACATTGGGTATTAAAGAATGGTTTGTCCGATACTGGTTGATAACGACAGATTGTGCTATGCCACCGCCTTCTGAGATTTCTCGGAATGTAGATTGCTCCAAAAAGAACTCTGATGGTCACGAGCGTCTACAGCAATTATAGATAGCCTGCCGAAGATGCCATCGTCTACTGTCGAGCAAACTCATCCAGACGATACCTAGAACCAGTATTTCATACCATGGCACAATTAAACAAAGAATACGTCAGTAAATGCGAATTAGATTCCTTAAAATGTCTTAGTCGTAGGGTTTTTGACAATGTATTCTTAAAACAGAATCTTAGTCTGTTTCATCCCAAAAAAGATCAATGCGATGTATGCTGTGGTCATAAAGTTGGAAATATAAACAATACTGAAATTGCAATACATCGCGATAGGAAAGACAAAGCTAGAAAAGAAAAAGACACTGACAAAAAATTGGCAATAGAAGGAAAAACGTGTCATGTATTTACGCAAGATGTTCAATCAGTAAAATTTGCTCCCTACCTTCAGGCTAGTGCCATATACTACAAGACATTTTATCTGTTCACAATTTTACCATGTACAATTTGTCAACACATGAAGCTTGCTGCTACTGGTTCGATGAATCAAATGGCTCCCTTGAAGCTTCTGTTTTCGCATCGTGCATTGTGGATCAACTACAGATAATTTTAAATAGAAAATTACTACCGGTAATATTGTATTCTGATGGCTGCTGTGCACAAAATCGAAATTCCATCTTAAGTAATGCTCTTCTGCGTTTATCCATCGATAAAAAAGTTAAAATAACTCAAAACATCTTAGAAAAAGGTCACACGCAGATGGAATGCGACTCTGTGCACAGTGCCATCGAATGTAGATTAAAGGGAAAAGAAATTTACCTTCCTTCCCAGTATGCGAATATAACAAAGACAGCTAGAGATAACTCAATGCCATATGAGTCTCGATTATTAGAATTCACTTTTTTTACCAATTTCAGTAAGGATTTAATTTACAAAACCATTCGTCCGGGCAGAAAATTCGGAGATCCCACTATTACCGATTTAAGGGTATTAAAATATAAACCAGATGGAACTATTTGGTATAACTTTGACGAACCTTTGCAGCCGTTGCCTCAGCGTCCAATGAAAATTACCAATGTAAAACCTTTAGAAGAGCTGCCGAAATTATTTTCTGAAAGACTGCCAATTTCCCAAAGAAAATATAAGGATCTCCAAGATTTAAAGGCAGTGATACCTTCGAACTGCCACGCATATTATCATGAGTTACCTTATAAAAATTAAATATTTTTCATCCATAAACATTTTGTATTATTTTTAGAAGTAGGTTAAGTATTCGAAGTGTTCTTATTGTCTTATATTGTTTGTGTTAAATGTACCATTTTATTAAAGTTTTTGAGAGTTTAGAATTATTAGAAGTTATGGAAAAAATTACCTAAATTACAAAGCAAACCACCTCTGGTTTCCATTGTAACTTAGATAATTTTATTGATCTCAGTAGGTAAGTAGTTGATCTCGTCAAACAGTACAGTCGTAAAAGTCAGTGAGTTCCTATAATATATTATAATATTAGCGAACCCGGCAAGGGTTGTCCTGTTGGAATAAGAAAATAAAACGGCAAAGAAATGTGTTTTTTTTTTTTTTTTGATAAAAAGCTAATTTAGCAATCTTTTTTTATTTTATTGAAGTTAATAATTAGTTTTATAAAACTGTTTTTGAAAAATGTTTTTATTTCGATAGTTTTTCATAGAAAATTTTCTATGAAAGACTTATAGAGCTTAAATATAAAAGGTAAAAACACCGCGTAAGTCTTTATTTTGTTAGAGTAAAACTGCTCAAGTCTTGAAAATGACCTAATAAGACGATATTTCTTTTATTTGTTTTTATAGTTATCATGCTTAACTAAATACAATATATTAAAATTTTTATCATGCATGTATTGTACAAAATGTTAAAGTAATACAGTTTTTTGTCTCTCCTGAAAACTAAGCAAATCTGACTTATGCGGTATTGTTAGCTAAGCGACGACTTGACATTGTCATATGAAAATCTCTATTTTTGTTTTATGCCATGAGATTCTGATTTCTGGTAGACCTATACTGAATACTGAGTACTGACCATAGAGAAATAATATATACTCGGGATACTGACTAAATGTCTGAAATCTGAATAGCCGGAACTATTCAGCTGTTGAATATTCTTAAGACAGATTTTCGTGTGGATTTTCATCATTTGGTTTTCTTCAATAGCATCCTCGACATTATAAATATTAAATTGTATTAATGTACAATGGTAATATTAAACAATAAATAAACTTAAATAACCAGTTAAACCTCTTACAATGGAAAAAGCTTTGAAGATCGTTAAGACACTAAGAAATAATTGGAAAAAGTCTGTTTTTGGTGCAATTTTAGTGTATTATGGTGCTGCAACTGCAAAAGAAAAATACGAGTAAGTATTTAACTAAAAAATTAACGCAACTGTTCCACGTAGTTACATATACGCTGTACCGTGATTTTCGTTAGAAGTATACAATATTAATATCGACTAATTAACTTACAGGATTAATATATTAATGCGAGCAGCATGCAAGGAAGCAGTGAAGTATGGTGATGCCATGATTGAATATGATAGAAACCCAACACTAATAACAGTTGTTCTTAACCCAGTTGCTAATAAGAGAAAAGCTAAAAAAGACTTTGAAAAGTATTGTGAGCCAATACTTCATCTTGCTGGTTTACAAGTGGATGTGAAAGTAACAACTTCTGAGGGCCATGCTAAGGAAATTGTGGAGAACTTAAAGGGTACTGAGGCTATTATTGTAGCAGGGGGAGATGGCACACTTTCAGAAACTGTAACAGGTAAAATTTATTTAAGCCGTTAATAAATAAATAGATCTATAAACTAAGGAAAGCTAGGGACTTTAAAGTAAGAAGTGTAATTTTAGTTTTATGATATCGGGTTTCAAATGATGATGCATGTAGTAGTACTTTAAATATAATCTGTTATTATTGAACTGCCAAAAAGTAAACCTATTCTTTATCCTCTTTTGCACATCTAAAATAACTTAAAAGTAATAAACACCTAACTCTGACATTTGTAATATTTTTAGGACTGCTACGCCGAAATGATGATGCTAACCGCTTTCCTCTTGGTATTTTACCTTTGGGATCAACTAATAGCCTTGGCAATACATTGTTTCCTGGAGGCAAAGGTGTTGAAAGAGTCAAGCAACTTATTGAAGCTTGTATGGCAATAGTTCAAGGACAGACAGTTTTAAAGGATGCTATGAAAATTGAGCCTTTAGCAAATGAGGAAGAAACTCCAAGTAGGCCAATTTATGCCATGACGTCAATAGACTGGGGAGCATTTAGGGATATCCAAGCAAAGAGAGATAAATATTGGTTGTATGGTCCGTTACGTGAATATGCATCTTACATTTTCAATGGTTACAAGGATTCTATTACATGGATTTGCAATGGAGTTATAACATACACTCCTCCATGTGCCGGGTGTAGTAATTGTATAACAAAAAAACCTGAATTAAAAAGAAAGTGGTCTTTCTTTATGCCAAGCACTCAAGCCACTACCGATACTGATAAATTAAAAATTTTAAACCCAGAATGTGCATCAACACAGGAACTGTGCTTTAAGACAAGTGAAATAAAAATAAGTCCCAACCTTAGTGGGGGTATACCAGCTCTACGTGTAGAATTGGGAAGAAATAAATATTCATATACAGAGTTTGTTTCTGAAGGATGGCGGAGGATTAAAGGTGATAGTAATATTGAAGAAGTTGTACAAGCACGAACAATTCTTTTGCAACCACAAAGTACAAAACCAGATGAGGTGTTTGAGATAGACAAAGAAGAATTTGATGTTAAGCCTATGAAAGTGACTATATTACCAAATATGATTAAACTGTTTTGTAAAAGTGAAAGATTTGATAAATAAAATTGTTTGTTGTTAATTTTTTTTAATTTAAATCCTGCTTACTACTTAAAAACTATTGTAAAACAAAATGTCATAAATGTTGCTAAGCAGAATTTATGTGAAAAATCTATAAACAAAATTAGATTTTGAGAGTAGGTTATATAGACATTTAAAAAAAATGTACTCTAAATTATCTCTTATTGGCTTAAGTAGGTTTTGCACCCATAATTCCTACTAATGCAATGCAAACCTACTAATGACTATATTAAACCAAATACATATGTTATGAAGTAGTAAAAAAATATTAGGCTGTTTTTATCCTGGCACTATGTAGACAAACTTACGGTTGAAATAAAAAACCTCAAATATAGTATTTTTTTATTAAAACCAGAACATTAATAATAAATAACAAAACGTTAAAATTAGATATAATATATATTTTAAGAAACAATATTCTTGCAATAATAACAACCGTAATTAGAACATAATCCAGCTTTTATATAAAACATTACATATGCTGTCTTGTATATTCCCAAATAAATATAGCAGCGGTGACATGCACATTGAGTGACCGTAGAACGCCGCGCTGAGGTACTTCTACACATATATCCATATGAGGTAATAAGTCACATGGTATACCTGACTTTTCGTTACTGAAAGTAAATATATGATTAATTAAATAAGACACTTGTGGGTCCTTCTTGTCCTGGAATTTAAGATTATTTTTTAACAATTTAGTTATATTTTTTAATGTAAAAAAAACGTGTGGCACTCGGGGACTGCAGCGGTAAAGCAATTACATATCATTTTTTATCAACTTAAATAATTATTTATTTATGCAGTATTATTTTTTCTTTGTAGTTTAATTTGTAGGTTATATATGTAATATATTTCCGAAAACTGTAGTCGTTAAAGGAATGAATCCAATTTAAAATCGTACTTTATAGAATTAATTAAAATTGAAATTAATTTTAAAGGTTTCTTCATTAAAGTTTACCATATCCTATTCTGCTCAATCGTGACTTTTATAATTCTTGTATTTCTTATTCGTTAGTATTGTTAGCTTTTTAGTTTCTTATTATTATTTTTTTGTATTATATTAGATTCAGGTTCTATATTTCTTTTATAAGATTTGGTTATGTACTTCTTGCATTTCACCCATCGTATGTATTTTTTTAGTTTATTCCCTTACTAGGCTTGCTATGATAGCTTCTTAACTATAAGGTTGCCCGTTGCATCTCTTATGTATTACTAGCCGACCCGGCAAACTTCGTTCCGCCTAACAGTCTAATAATTTAGGATTTCATTAAGGTGATAACATTAATATTTATATTTGCAAATACAGAAATGTTTTATTGCTTGCCATTGCGAAAGAAGAATGGCAGTTTTACAGATTAGGCTTCTTTCTCTAGCGCTTATATTGCGATACTGAATCTGCACTTTCTGATATACAAAATTTTTTGATGAGGTAACTCATGTCTTCGATCAAGATCAAAGTCTGGTTATGCATCTCCTCATTCACTTCAAGATCGGAATTACATTCAGACACGAATTCGATGTAAAATGATGCGTTAATTTTGTCAACAGAAGGCACCACATGCTGTTTGCATTCGTAAAATTTAACGTTATTGTTATTCGATAACTTTCCGATATTTTATTACTTATTCTGCGATTCGGAGCGGAGAAGAATCCATAAAAAAGAGATAACTAACATCGGTCCAGTCGATCTTGTGTTATAAGTATACACTAACACTTTGTATTATATATTTAGATGATATGTATTTGTTTTTGTATAAATGTAACGAAGTGTGAATAAATACAAAATAATTGCATCGGTTTGAAATAACATATCAAGAAATTTCACATTAACTTAATATTGGTACGAATATATTATCAGGCTATTAATATCTCCTCTTTTAGGCTTTGTTACTAAATATATTAGTTTCGATTTCAGCTTCAAAATAGCGGAACTGAAACCACAGTAGGCAGAACATCAAGTAAAAAAAACCGACTAAAGATAAATATTTTACAAAATACATACCCCAATAAAAGTAAAGTTTTCTTGGGAAACTTGAATCCCTGCAGGCTTGTGCTATTGGATGTTTGTTCTGCGGCGACTATTGCGTATCCTTCGGACTTTTTCAACGCCAGATAATCTTTTAGAGGCTGCCCAGGTCTCACTTCTATCACGTTGACCCATCTCTCAGCTGATACGCTGTAAATTAATGTCGATTTCTAGAAGCATCCATGACTTACGATTTATTAATTTGACGACTCATTGGTCTGGTGGTTGTATGCTGCGATCCATGGTCCGTTTGGTGAGACACCATGATTAGGTTGTGTGTGGGTTGGTTTTAAATATTTTTTATATTACTACTAAATATAGTTACACAAAGTTAAAGGATAGGTCATTGGTGTGAATTGTCTTTAAAAAAAAAAAAATTCACTTCAGTCACTTCACTTGCAGTAAGTACCTTTAGTTATAAGTACGTCAAATAGAGACAAAGATCTTCTAGTGTGGAGGCTAGTGCTGTTTGTTATTTTATTCTACATATTTTTATTATGGGTAATTAAGTTTTCTTTTATAGAACAGGGGGAAAACAGACAGGACGCAAACCTGATGTTAAGTGATACCGCCCATGACACTCAATGCCAGATGGCTCGCGAGTGCGGTGTCGACCTTTAAACAATTGGTAGCCTCTTTTTATTAAACTCTGTTATATAGTCGTGAAAAAGGCCGGCAATGCACCTTGCCCATGGGCTATAGGAAACAGTACCCATGGGCTGCGACGACTGCCCTTTTTGGGCTTCCCGTAGCCACGTTTGCCCCTATTCTATAAAAAAATCTAACATTTAAGTATGCTAAGGCTTGGAAATAATTAAATTGAGCGAGCAATCATCATTTTTAATTGATATACAGACTAGCAGACTTTTCTTAATGTTTTATAATCTCCGTTGTAAAGTTAAAGACTTTTAAAACCTTTTTAGGTCTGGGCCTAAAGTTTCTGAGTTTCATGATCATTTGTCAATCTAATAGGCAAGTAGGTGATTAGCCGCCTGTGCTTAACACAGGCCAACTTTTTGGGTCTAAGGCAAGCCGGTTTCCTCACGATATTTTTCTTCATCTTTCGAGCGAATGTTAAATGCGCACACAGAGTGCATTGGTACACAGCTGAGGATCGAACCCACGACCTCGGGGATGAATCATGAAAGTCGCACGCGGAAGCCACTAGGCCAATACTGCACAAAATATTAACAAACATTTTAATACCTGAGTCCCTGAAACTGTTTGTCCTGTAAATGTCTCAGGCTGTCAATGACGTACGTGTTCACGGCGAAGATTTCGCTCGTTCGCGCCATACCGCCCAAATTTGGCAACTTATCAATCAATGATGCCACTACTATCAACTCAGTTTTGTTTATCTGCAATATATATTTATCGTTAAATTCTTACCATTATATAATATTTAAAAGTCGTTATTGAAGTTCTACTGCTTTTGGCGCGTTAGGGGAAAATTGAGAGTAAATTTTAACGATGCGCGCACACGCCGTCACAAAAAACCGACACCCTGAAGTCAACATTTTAAAATAAAAAAATTTCCATTTAATTATGTAGAAATATTTTTTTTATATTTAAATAAAGTTTATTTAACTAGATAATGTGTTATAAAACTTTCAATGTATTAAATACGTTTTTTTCTATTGTTAGTGTCGTTTATTTCTCCAAACGTAGAATAAGGTGAAAGATAAATTTAAAAAAAATATCTCCATCTTGTTAGACCAAAGAAGTATAACTTCTAAAGCGTGTACATAAGTATACACACATGTTTTTTTTCTGCTCAAAACTACCTAGAACGTTATATTATTTCGTTACTGCATCTGTATACGTTTTTGACATACAGAAGCCATACTCAGCGCTCGATTTTGAATCGTACCCAAACAACAATGTAAAACACACTCTCGCACCCAGCGGTCATAAACCTCTGTTTAAAATTCGTCAATACAGAAATATTTTATAAACGCGCAAACGTCAACTGTTATTTTACTACAATTTCCATGAAATCTTGAATAGTATTACTGCTAGACTAGTTTAACCACCGACGTCCGGTTTCTATATCCGATTAACCAGCCGTATATACAAGTCGTAGTTTAGTTTCAATTGATTTAGCCGTTCCGTTTTCAGATGCAGTTGTCTTTCCCTAACAATTATATAGCTTGGCTTATAAGAACCGTGTTTTGTACAATAAACGGTATTTAAATAAGCTATCATCTAAAATGCGCAAAGGCGATGAGAAAATGAGAACTTGGAGAAACTGATCGTGGTTGGTAACACAGAAGGCAAAAGATCACGTGGCCGTTCACCAACCAGATGTACCGATCAAGTGAAAGACTCGTCGTCCTCAAAACTATACACTGTCATAAGACACGCGCTGCAACGAAACTGGAGGAAACAGATGGTCCGCTCCACACGTTTTCTTGCTGACCACGACGCTCAGACATGAGATGCCGAATAAAAAGAGAGATCATCTAAAGTCTAAATAATCTGATAATAGGCCGTACCTAAAAATAAATAGGGATATTGTCGTCGGTCAGACCGTAAGGACTGACTTCGCCAGACGCAATATGCAAGCAGACTTTATCTATTAACGGATTGGCGAAGAGACTTAGTTCTGCAGCCTATGCGGTTAAAAAAATTCGCTCACTAACTGATGTCGATACAGCTAGACTTGTTTATTTTAGTTACTTTCATAGCTTAATGACTTATGGCTTATTATTATGGGGTCATGCTGCTGATGTCGAAACTATTTTCATCCTGCAGAAGAGGGCTATTCGTGCAATCTATAATTTAAAATGTAGGGAATCTCTTAGAGATAAATTCAAGGAAATTAATATACTTACCTTTCCCTCGCAATATATTTATGAAAATATTATGTATGTATACAAAAATAGTGATAAGTTTACTAGAATAGAACATACGCACAATGTTAATACACGGAACAAACGCAGGCTGCAATTTCCCCGTACTAGACTATCTAAAGTTAGTAATTCTTTTTTTGGGGAAAGGGATACTCTTCTTTAATAAAATCCCAGAGGCTCTTTTATCACTGCCTTTCAATAAATTTAAGAAATGTATTAAAGAAAAGCTGTGTAAAAAGGCTTACTATAAAGTCAACGATTATCTAGTTGATAAAAGGGCCTGGGACTAGTGCTAGACAGGCTACTTCTAATTAATTTGCGATATTTGTTTTAAATAAGTGTTGTTTGATGATTTGCTGTTTTAAAAGAGTACCGAGAGTTTTTTACGCCGGCTTTTTCTCTCGGCCTACACCCTCTGTCTTCTTTGCCGATGAGTAGGGATGCCTTCAAATTTAATGACGTGGAATAAGTGATACATGTATCTTATGTTCCATAATAAACATATTTTTTATTTTATATATATAAAAATGAAACCCGTTTTCCGTTGTCACGACATAACATGAAAACGGCTTGACCGATTTGTCTGATTATTTTTTTATAATATTCCTTGAAGTACGAGGATGGTTCTTACGGAGAGAAAAGTTAAAAAAATTGAGTGGAAAAGTCTAAAAACAACACTTTTCTATATTCCCATACAAAATATTCGTAATAATATTTAAAGGCAATTTGAACTTTAATACAATATCATAAAGTTCAAGTGTTAGTGGAGGGGTTGAGGGAAGGTAAATTTTTATTTTTTTACATAATGTATTTGTTGTCCTATCAATTTTCTTTTTTTTTTTATCTTACTAGCTAGACCGGTGTCCCGAATAGCAGAATAATTATTTTAAACAAATAAAGCATCGACTATTAGGCGGTACGATGTTCGCCAGGCCAGCTAGTATATAATAAATTAAATAGGCCGCTTAACATCTACCAGCTCACCGTCTACAATTTAAAGATACGACTAAAGGACTGGCTTCTGAGCATACCTTGCGCAGTGTTAGAGATCCTTTTGAGACCTAGTATGTAGTTACATACTTTTTTCATTCACTCACTGACTCACTCACTCTCTTACACATTTGCACCCACACACTCACTCAGGCGTGTTGATAACAGTTGAAAAGTAAATAAAATAAAAGATGTAATTAGATTATAAATACAAATATTTTAAGGAATTTATACATAAGTTTGTTATGGAAGAGCTGGGAACCCTGACACAGGTATTTCTTACTTAAAAGGTTTCCCAAATCTTACACATTGTAATGCATAGGTACTCAAAATGAATAAAGGCATTTTTATTATTTTATTAATCACTTACCGGAGTATCCACATCAACACCAACATCACACATATTTTTCCACGGTATATATTTCTTTTGGATTAGACTCGTTGCATTCATTTCTACGTCCTTCACCTCCGTCGTGATTGTATTGAACTTTTTTAGTTCACTCACACCCAAAACCGGCGCTGCGTAATTTTCATCAATCTTTTCGTTCACTCTTTCATTATGAGCGCTATAGTAGATTGCACAGGGTGTCAAATCTTTAATTATATCGAATTCGTGGACAAAGTAATCGTGCGTTAGTCTTTCCAGGCTCTTTTCTTTTAACTTCGCCGCTTCAGTCAACGTCTTGTTTACTACAATTATGGCTTGTTCGTAGCCTGCGATTTTGAATGATTTAAGATCTATTTTCGATAAAAGGTATTGGGCGTGCAAACGTATGCTGTATGTTGGTCCCATAGTATTTTCTAATAGATAATCTAGTACTAATTTAAGTTCCTCGTTGCTGTTTGATGTCTTTATATACCAGTACAGAATCATAAATTGTGATGTTATGGGTACTGAATTTGTTTGTAAAAGTTGTATAGTGTTCGCTACGTTGATTTCCTAAAAAATAATGCGAGCATACATATTTGTTACATTTTAAAATTGTTAAATATATCATCATTTTATCACATATATACTTGAAAACATAATCATCCAGAACCAGCGCGTAAGTCTTCAAACTAAAATTATTATACTTTCTGCGGAATCGACTTTAAAATCATGTTAAGAGTTAGTAATGTGTCTTAGTACAAGGACGGTTCTGAAAATCGCCTGTTTTAATATTATCATTCGTGAATTTCGTAAACAGTTGAAAAAAGAGTATCGGGAATTCACTATTAAGTTTGTTATGGGAGATGGGAACTTAAAAGGATTCCCAAATCTGTGTAAGATTAAGTAAGATTGTAATGCATTGTTTATAATGATTGAGACATTTCTCTTATTTTTTATACTTATATTAATAATAAATACCTTATAAAAAATACCAAGAGCTATACACCACTCTAAGTACAAACGTGTTGAAGCTTGATGAGGTATTCGGCCCAAGAACTCAACACACCATTGAAAAATATCTATATCCTTATTATTCCTAAGAATAAATAGTAAATGTTGTAAACCCGCGTGCAATATTCTATGTAAAGTTGAATTTCTATGATATCTCTGTTTATGTTTAAAAAGTTCGTCAATTTTTTTCATAATAATACGCGAAATTATGTTTAAAGTTTCCTTATTTTGTATTTTTCCCAGCACCTCAAGGGTTTTGTATTCAATATGAAATGTTGTGAACACGCCATCTCTGAAAACGAAAATATGTATGTATAATGCGCTTGTTGTTCCAACAATCGATTTAGAAATCTATATATATCCTTATACATACATATATAAATCTAGTCTCAATGGATGAGCCAAGAAATAAAAAATCAGGGTTGGAAGCAATTACATTATGGCAAAGATATTACAAGACCTCTAAACAGTATTATTTCATTGCCTTCAAGTTAATGCATTTGGATTTCTATTATTTTGTATTAACATGAGCTAATACTATACAGTATCATTCTTGTTTTAATGCCACCTGTAGTGTATTGACTAAATAAAGTGTTACTTGGTTGTCTCATGCGCCTACGTCACTTGTCAGACTGTCAGTCGTAATCCGACATCCGAACGGAGCGGTTGTGTGTAGAATGTTTGTACAAGTGTTGTGGTGTTGGTGAGCCGTAAATCAGTCCAAGAAGCAGGACATTACATGTGGCGACGAGGAAAAAAGTGAGTACACATTAGTAAAACAAAAACAAAAGGGAAAGATACGGTGCAGTAAACAAGTGACGTCATTCCCAGAGTCCTTTGCCTATAATTTACTATGACCCGGTTGTTTTAATCATTAGCTATTGATAGCAGAAACAGTTGCTTCTTGACTTCTGAACGAATGTAGATAATTTTATTGTTGACGGGAAATATGAATTTGTATTACAATATTTAATATTGTCGTGCCTACATTTAAACAGTAAGCAACAAACCTCTGCAATTACTGAGCTAAGGATATAAACAAATAATTATCTATAGGTTCATCTAATCTAAACTACGGGCACCTACATTGAATGTACGATTGTTTTGTAGCACCTACCTACATAGTGATAGAAATATATTGTACTAGTAGACCGGCCAAGCGTTGCTGTGGCTAAGGTTTTTGTTATATTACAAAGTAGTTAACTATTCAAGGGAAACGGTACGAGAACACCAATCATGGGGACCACCATGCTTTATGGTGCTTATGCCATTAAATTGTAGAAACGTTGATAGAATTATATGAAACGTTGGTACTTTTAACACAGCGCCATCTGTTAGAATGGTGACTATTAAATAAGAAACAAATATTTTGCAATAAAATAATATTGCGGGTATAAATTGAGATGTACCCTATCTTTTAAGCAAGATCAAACTGCACACGGTGTGCAAATTTGATTGATATCGGTTCGGTAGTTTAGGAGTCCATAGCGGACAAACAATGTGACCAGTAATTTATATATACTAAGATTATGCTTGTGTTTAGTGGTGTTTCTATTTGTCTAAAAAAAAATAATAATAATAAAAATAATAGCAAGGTTTATTTACAACCGTTGACCGTTAAATCGGTAGGTACCTGTCTACCTAACTAACGCAGATTTAACAAAGACCCTTAATTGGATCTGGTTCAATAAATTAATTAAAACTATGTGGTTGTGATTAATACTGTAAAACAAAAGGAAGTATCTACTCAAAGCAGTTGGAACCCAACTGATCATTAAATTGATATCTGTAAATAAAAATAAAAGCAGACTAAAAGTCTGATCATTAAATTGATATCTGTAAGTAAAAATAAAAGCAGACTAAAAGTCTGATCATTAAATTGATACCTGTAAATAAAAATAAAAGCAGACTAAAAGTCTGATCATTAAATTGATATCTGTAAATAAAAATAAAAGCAGACTAAAAGTCTGATCATTAAATTGATATCTGTAAATAAAAATAAAAGCAGACTAAAAGTCTGATCATTAAATTGATGCCAGTAAATAAAAATAAAAGCAGACTAAAAGTCTGATCATTAAATTGATGCCAGTAAATAGAAATAAAAGCAGACTAAAAGTCTGATCATTAAATTGATGCCAGTAAATAGAAATAAAAGCAGACTAAAAGTCTGATCATTAAATTGATACCAGGAAATAAAAATAAAAGCAGACTAAAAGTCTGATCATTAAATTGATGCCAGTAAATAAAAATAAAAGCAGACTAAAAGTCTGATCATTAAATTGATACCAGTAAATAAAAATATAAGCAGATTAAAAGTCTGATCATTAAATTGATACCAGTAAATAAAAACAAAAGCAGATTAAAGGTCTGATCATTAAATTAATACCAGTAAATAAAAACAAAAGCAGATTAAAAGTCTGATCATTAAATTGATATCAGTAAATAAAAATAAAAGCAGATTAAAATTCTGATCATTAAATTGATACCAATAAATAAAATAAAAGCTTTACAATAAAATTATTATTGTATGTTAGTGGGTACTAACTTAACAGATTAAAAATCTGATAATTCATTTTATACGTTTGTTGGTTATGAACAGCTTAAGTAGATTTATGCGGATAAAAATATAATCCGATCATTAAATTCATACAAGATCATCTAAGATAAAATCTACAAACTTAGCAGATTCAAAATCTGATAATTAAATTTATACGTTTGTTGGTATGGACGGCTTAAGTAGCTTTATGCGGATAAAAATATAATCCGATCATTAAATTGATACGAGATGGAAGCATCTGAGATCAAATCTAACTGCAGATACATAGATATCTGAATCATTAAATTGATAAATTCCTGGTCGCTCCAAAGATGTCACTCCTTTACTGGAAAAGTTCGACTGTAACGGTAAATCTACCTCAATGGGTGCACGATGGGAGCGATGGAAACGAGCACTATTCATTTACCTCGAAGCGTCTAACATTGACGAAGACGTAAAGAAAAGGGTCTCTCTTCTACATTTCGGCGGGCTAGACTTACAGGAAGTGTTTTACAACATTCCTGGAGTTAGCTCCGTCGAACCAACTGAAGGCAAAGACGTGTTTGAAGTAGCAATATCTAAACTTGATGCCTAGTTTGCACCAATACAGAACAAAGTATACGAGAGACATATATTCAGGCTCCTTAAACAAGAACCTGACGAAAACATTATCGACCAAATAACGAAAAAAATGTTTTCTACCCGGACAGAGAAAAACGATATCACAGATTGGGGATGAAATTACATTAGAGCAAGTAATCACCGAAGCAAATACTCTTGAAGTTGTTAATAAACAATTAGACGACTTTAAAAACCCACTGAAATCAAATGAGAATCAAGAAGTAAACAGGATGGATAGTAAATCTAAAAGGGACTTTGATAAATTAAAGAATTTTGTACATGGATTCGGTAGATGATACTGCCGAACGAAACAGACGTTGAAGCGGAAAGTGGAAATATTATAATAATATAGACATGATCAAAAAAAAAAAAAAAAGGTCGTTTCGACAGGAAGAAGAACTTAAACATAGGGATATTATAGAGCCGCTAGTGGGTTCTTCTAAATGGGTGTCCCCTGTAGTGCCGGTGCAGAATACAATTACAATATTGGATATTAAAGATGCATTTACCAACTTGAATACATAGAGCCTGCTTCAAGAAACAACCACCTTTATAACCAGTTAAGGCTTATTAAGATACAAGAGACTCATGTTTCTCATATCGTGTAACCGAAAACTGGGGACCAGAACAAAAGGGGTATTTTAAGTCGTTGAAGGAAATCATGACAAATATTCCTAGCTTAGGGTATTATAATGTTAGCGATCGTACGATTGTCATAGCAGATGCTAGTCCTGTGGATTTAGGTGGAGTTTTAGTTCAAACTAATTCCAAAGGTGAGCCCAGGATTATTGCATATGGCCACAAAACTCTGACTGACTGTGAACGCCGCTATTGCCAGACAGAAAAAGAAGCGTTAATTCTCGTGTGGGCGGTGGAACATTTCCACATATTCCTTTATAGTAAAAAATTTGAACTTATAAGAGATCACAAGCCGTTGGAGGTAA
Source organism: Pieris macdunnoughi (assembly GCA_905332375.1). Classification (NCBI taxonomy): domain Eukaryota; kingdom Metazoa; phylum Arthropoda; class Insecta; order Lepidoptera; family Pieridae; genus Pieris; species Pieris macdunnoughi. The sequence goes on along the minus strand of CAJOBZ010000032.1, from coordinate 1,571,858 downwards.
TATTTGGTCCTAAATCTAAACCATGTGCAGCCTGGATAGAGAGATGGGTTATGCGCTTACAATCGTACGACTATAAAATAGTTTACCAACCAGGGAAAACCAATATCGCCGACTCATTGTCGAGACAACAAATAAGCAAAAATGCGGAGAAATCCCTGATAAAATTGGAAGACAATCACATTTGTCATGCACAATGGACGATAGGAAAATATTAATCGTGAAAGAGGGTTTATATCGGAACATATGGAACGACGATGTGAAGTTGTATAAAATCTTACAAAATGAACTTTGTTTTCATGAGGGTATATTATTGAGAGGAATGAGAATTGTGGTTCCCTCGCCACTCCGTATAAGAGTTTTGGATGCAGCTCACGAGGGACATCCCGGTATCGTGTCAATGAAGGCGAGACTTCGTATGAAAGTCTGGTGGCCTAGATGCGACAGAGGCTGATAAAATTGTTAAAGCCTGTAAAGGATGTACTCTAGTATCTGCACCATGTCCACAAAACCCTATAAAACGGCGTGAGTTTCCAGAAGTGCTTTGGATTGATATCGCAATTCATTACAAGTGGTGACCACATATTATAAAGAAGTGAAGATTTGTCGCAAAATTACCTCTACTGAAATTGTAGCCAAACTTAAAGGAATATTCAGTCGATTAGTAAATCAATAACTGCAGATAATAGAAGACAGTTACTCAGCGAAGAGTTTAAATCATTTCTAACAGAAATAAACATTTTTCTTTTCAATACAGTACCATATTGGCTGCGACAAAGCGGAGAGGTCGAAAGACAAAACTGTGTCATACTTAAACGTCTTAAAATAAGTATAGCTGAAAATAAAGACTGGAAGGAAAGTTTACTGAAATATTTAACCATGTACATACAACACATTCTGTTACTGGAAGAACCTCATCAGAACTTTTTTCAAAAGGAAGTTTAGAGATAAATTACCTATGGTAAACGATACAATTGAGAGGACAGCACTAGACACTAAGGTTAAGGATAGAGAAAAAAAAAACAAATAGGAAAAGAAATCGGATACGATAAACGGAAGGCTGGATAGTGTGATTTAATACCAGGAGACATAGTGTATATAAAAATATGAATAAAGGAAATAAATAAAAATAAAATAAATAAATCCAGAAACACACACGGTGGAAATCACGAAAGGAGGAGATATCACGGTAAGAAACGATGAAATCGGTCAAACTCGAAGAAGGGACGTTGTACATTTGAAAAGAGTTCAAGGGAATGGAATGTCTGAAAAGAAATGAAGTTAACGACGAGGAAATCAATGTCGGAACTTAACCCTAGTGTAGCTGCATAAAACTTTAATTTCATTAATTATGTTTGATTCATGTAAAATCCATCACATTACATCCAAGTTACATTAATGAGTAATCAGAGAGATATAATCAATAAAAACAAATAAAACAAAAAAGGGATGTAGTGTATTGACTAAATAAAGTGTTACTTGGTTGTCTCATGCGCCTACGTCACTTGTCAGACTGTCAGTCGTAATCCGACATCCGAACGGAGCGGTTGTGTGTAGAATGTTTGTACAAGTGTTGTGGTGTTGGTGAGCCGTAAATCAGTCCAAGAAGCAGGACATTACACCACCCATAGAAGACTGAAGTCCTGCGAAATACTGTAGAATATATAATATGGATACTGTAGTGGATACCCAATAGATTCTCAGAAATTGAAACATACTAGTAAATAAAGAGAACAAACAAACTCACTTTGGTCTTAAGTTATATTCCTTTGAAATTTCAACTAGGAGGTTATCTGTAATTCTGAAACAAACGGATTTAAAAACTTCTTAATGAATGGAAAACCTGGAATTATAAGAAATAATACATGTATTTTGTCTCAAAAAGGGAAATCTGATAACACTATTAAACAAAAAATTAAATTAAATTCCTTTGGCGTTACAAGATAAAAATCTTTTCAAAAATTGTTTTCTACGTTTGTAGAAAAAACAACACTAACAGTAGAAAAAACTAAAATGTTGACTATAGCTAACTTCAGGGTGTCGGTTTTTTTGTGACGGTGTACGTGAGTAAATTTTTACGCATCGTAAAAATTTACTCACATCATTTTTCTTTAACGCGTCAAAAGAAGTATAACTTCAAATACCAAAATGTCAAAAAGAGAGTGATTATAATGATACACAATTTCACAGCCACTCACAGCGCAGCATTATTAACGATAGTACATAAAAAACATTTAATTCAAATTCGGCACAATAATGTTTATATGTATTACCTAATATCTCTTCTAGGAACTGCAACAGCTAGCAATATATCACCAAATATATAAACCATGTGACCATATGTCAACACATAATCCTTCTCAAGTGCTTCTACCAAATAATATAAAGGCATATTTTTGACCATTGCATATTCAATAATTTTATTACAATACGCAATTACTTCGTTATTATATGCTGGTTGCTTAAGCAGTGCCTCATTTGTTATTAACTGAACAAAACCTTCAATACAATTGGAATATTCCTTATTTGTTTTTATTGCTTCAATTTCATTCCATAGTTTTCTTAAAAATTGTGAAAGTTTAAAGTGTTTGCACTCTAATATTTCCTCAATTTTTAGATTTATTATATTTAATATCCATCTAATAGAGTCACAATCACCAGATTCTAAAGCATTATTCATAAAATCAATAATATCAGTAACATTTTCTATTGTATAATACTTGGCCATAACATATATGAATTCAGTTGCTTTAGAATTATAAAGATTTCTTAATTTCCCATTTCCCACATTAGTGTTCAACTTATTAACATTAGTTAAAATTCTTATCGTATCAGATGCAGAAATTTGTAATTCATGTTTTTGACTTGACTGAAATATTATATTTAGTAAATAGACACTTGTAATATTTCTTCTAATATCAGTACCATCTTTAAGTATTGTAATTGCGTTTTCATATATATTGTTGTGTGCTTGTTGGCAGTGTAAATTGTATAAGTCTTGATAATTATCCAGCATCAACAAAATATCTTCAGGCTCGTTATTTGTTTCACTTAGAGAAACATTAACAAACTCAATAAGCATTTCACTATTATCAATGAGAAGGCTTTTAATACGTGGAATAGAAAATGAACCTTCATTCACTTTTCTCAACAAAACCATCAAAAATATTGCATCTCCTATGCATTCAGACTTATGGTGACCATTTTTAATATTCAAAAGCATTTCATTAGAGATTTTTAAAAACTTATTTAAATCTGCTACATGTCCTATTAAATATAAAAGAATAAAATCTATGTTAAAATATGATTGTTTTAATTCTTTAAAAAATATGTTCAAATCTGTAATGCTTAATTTATCTTTGATGAGACTGTATAGAGCATTATCTTGTTTATTAAATCTAAGTCCATCTTTTCTAATGTCTAATATGTCCCCGCAGTTTTCAAAATTACATAGATATGGATTAATAAGATTGAATAGATGTAAAATATTTTTCCAATGTAGATCTTTACAGCAATTTCCAACAAAAGAAGATAAATTTTTATAGAATGCGTTTCTTATTACCACATTATTGCAGGGCACTTTTAATAAATCATACATAAATTTATAAAACTCACTGCTATCTATTTGCATTTGCACATCTTGCTTTTTTGCTAATATAGTGCTCAAATGGTAGAGTGGTATTGGCGACCATTTTATACAAGGAATATTTTTTAAAACAATTATAAAAAAGATACTATTTCTTATCTGCCCTTCAAACTTCTGTTTAATAGAAGCACCAATTTCTTCATGGTCAAAAATATTCATGTCATTAAATGATTCCAACAAAATTATTGCTTCAGAGTCATCTGTAACACTATTTTCTAGTCTATGTAAAATACATGTTGTTTTAACTTCCAAATTGTCATGTTGTAAACCAATATTAAAAGCACAATTGACCCAACATTTTTCAAGACCTTTTAATAAGGAAAACAAGTGCAGTGATGGTAGCACTATGTTACTCTGCTTCTCTTCTAAACTGTCAATTAAAATAAAGAAGTTTTCCCAATCATCTTTTAATTGTTCTTTCTTTTCAGATACCCATTCTAATGAAACACTTGGTGAAATAATTTTAATGTTCTTGTCAGTTACTAATAAGCAGTCTACAGCTCTTTTAAGAAGGTAAATGGCTAGTTTTCTATGTGTAGAAAGTTTGGAACTTAAACCACGAAGATTAATTTCCCAAAATTCATTTTGAGAAATAATATTAGATTCAAGAAAAATAACTCCACACTCATTTGGCAAAGGTAGATAGAAATCTGCTAAAGCACATAGAATATTTAGTGATATAAGACAATCGCTAGTTATTTTTTTAGTACAACTCCATACTCTATCCAATATATTATAGCCCAAGACTCCATCAAAGAGTCTCTTTACTGTTTTAGTAAGAAAATGCTTTTTTAGAGGTTCATTTTGACTTACAACTATGTTTTCTAAGGGCACATCTAAAAATGGCAAAGACAGTTTCTTGCCCATTCTTGCAACAGCTTCAAGAACACTATCACACAACTTTAAGGTTGTTAACAAATGCGTTTCTTCACATTCTATGTGTTGTTTTTCAAAAGATATACTTAATAGTTGTTGCAATAAATGTTCAGATTTAAAAACAATTGTACTTGGACTTAAACAGAGGACTACACTTACGATTTCACAAATGATATCAACATGTTTTTCATCTACTTGTTCTATTAATTTTCCGATAAATTGAAATTCTGCATCGTTGTCACATTCTTCAGCTTCTTTAATGTTTAATAAATGTTTATAATTTAGCATGTGCATCACATTAGATAAATGTTGATATGTGAAACTCTTTCGACTCATAACAGATTCGAGGCGAGAGTTTATCAGTTCTTCGTCCAAATCTAATGTATCCATAAAATACAACAAATCACTTTCCTTCATTTTTAATTGAAAATGAAATAGGTCAATACAACAAAACTGTTCACTTTTATATTTATCACGCTATCAAGCAATTTTTATTGGAAATGTTAAAGTTATAGTTATTTTGGCTTGATAAGTAAAACTACTTTATCTCCGAACCTTAATTACTTTTGTTTTAATTGTATGTAATTTGGCTGCCTGTATGGATTAGAAGGCCTTTTTGTAATAAGTTTAAACTTTAAAGCTAAAAGCACGTTTAAAGTTTAAATAGTAAACACTAAAATAATACTCTTATAACTTATTATATTAGTTTATTATCTATAGTAAACAGACTGACACAGGACACTCTTGACTCTACAGTACAACGTATTTTTTTTAACTTGTTTAGGCAAAGGCAGAGGAAGTTTAGCATGATAACTGACTAATGACAATTGATAATAATAGACACAAACCTAGGGATGCACATTCTGCATTAAAAAATCGATTTTTGTTAATCGATTGTTTTTTTAATATGAAAAATCGATTACTAAATAATCGACTTTTTCCTTATTTTTGAAATAATTTCAAAATAAACACCTTTAATATGTTATTTTTCATGGTTTTATTACTTAAAAAATAAACAATAGAAATTATAAACACAAATGAAAGTTTTATAATAATCAAAATTGAAATTAACCTAATCTCGTTTTGATAGATTTAAGGTGAAATTTGATAGATGCTGAGTGTATGCCTTTTCAGTAGCACATTGCAGTATTTTTGTTGTATTTTTTATTGTTATTGAACTGAAATTTATTTAGCAGTTCAAGGTGTAACCTTACCGATTTATTTTACTTTTAAATTATAGTTTTCAATTTTAACTTGAGTTTTTGTGAAATTAACTGGTTTTATCACCCATTCGATGTTTTATAAAAATACATCAATGCATCGAGTATATCCATACATCTTTAAAGCATCGGATCTATTCAATGTATCGCACTGTAAACATCGATGTATATTGAACATCCCTAATAGTTTATTTTAGTGTCATTGTGTTGGGAGGTGACAGATGAAAAATCGACTATGATTGATTTTCAATTATCAAAAGAATCTATTATTATCAATCGATTATTTTTAGTAGTAAAATCGCGTACAAAAATCGATTTTTTCCAGAATTGATTATTTTTTCACATCCCTAACACAACCGTGATACATCTTTAAAAATCAATATGTGTTTCAAAAGTTCTAAGGGCCAAAAACAAAATATATGGTGCATTTATCAGTTTGACTTGATTTGAAACAAACAGAGAGCTAAAAATAAAGGTTATGTTCAGTATGTTCGTACCTTAGCCTTACACAATCTGTTTTAGTTTTAGTGACTGCGAATCTGTGCACTTATGACAGCTCTAGTTCGAATTATAAAATTTTTCTAAAAAATTAGACAAAAATAAAAGTAACTTCTTGACTCTTGTAGTTTGTTGTAAATTTAATTTTTTCCTTAAGATTTTCGTGTAGTTTTAAACAGTGAATAAGTATAAGTTTGTTTATATTGATAGTATGCGTTTAGTAGTTATGATATATTTAATCAAATTGTAATCTTTTCTTTTAATATAAGATTGCGTCGTAAGGTCAATAATTAGTAGAAATGGATGATAATTTGCCAAGCGATGATGAAATGAAAGATTCTCCGATGAGCCCTAAATTAGGAGGCAAGAAATTAAAATTAAATGATGGGAGTTCACAAGACAGTCTTAACGAAGGGGGTAAGTAGTCGCTGTTTTTATTCCATAAAACATGTTGTAAGATTTCAATGACTTTATTTTTTTAGCATCAGGTAGCAAAGATATTCAAGACGAGAATGTGGACAGCGGTGTTTCTGCTGATAAATCTGAAAGTCCTAGTGAAGTAAATAGCGAAGAGCGTGCAGTTTCGTCTAATATGGAGCCAACCAATGAAGTAGTTAATGCAGCACCATCCAGCAGCAACGTGCGAGCTATTTTGCTGGATTTGCGACGCCCAAGACACTGCAGAATATATAGAAAGCGTAAGACACCTGACCGTGATTCTGATGAAAACTCTTCAAGGGATTCTGATGACTTGTCAAATGATGAAAGATCAGACAACATTCAGCTGTTTAATACTTACTATGAAAGTGCACCAGGATCTTCAATTAATTCATCTCCTAGCATGTAAGTGTTCATTAGGTACCTTTTGTAATTTAGTTAGTTTAGTTATTATTATTAATTACTTAAGATGTCATGTGGAACATGGTGTAATGGTTGCAGCTCCTTACAAACATTGTGTAAAAAAAACATGGCGATTAAAAAAAGTGGCGGACAGTTTATTGCCAGTTCTTCTCTTCCGTTCTACGCCCTTGATTTGAGAACTGGCACTAAATGTAAAATTAGAAGCATTTTTATTTATTTCTTTACTGATGAGTCATAAGTGTACAATGTGTTACCTATATGATTAAATGAATTTAGAAATTTTGAATGTTAATTATTTTACATTCAAAATTCAATACTTCATACTATTTGAAATACTATTACAGTAGTTCAAGTGATTCATCAGAAAGCAGTAATAATGATCACAGTGAAGATAATACTCTTGACTTGGAATTAGAAGAAGATGGAGATAGCGAAGACACTGTATTTCTTGAAAATGAACAGACTTCATCTCGGAATAAACAAGACACAGCAACTCCACCTGTACTTCTTAAAACAAAGCCTAAAAATAATTACGTAATTCTAAGAGGTAATAAAATAGTTACATATTTGTTTTAGTAGTGATGTCAATGAAATTGCACAATTTTCCTGAAACAATATCTAGAAAAAAAGAAGTGTAATAATATTTTATTTTTTTCATACAAGCCATGCAGCCAGTCTAATAATTGTATCATACTAGTTGTGGCCAAAAAACTTTGTATCAACTCCATGATCCTCAACAATGAACTATTTAATTGTTCAATTGCTTCTTTTAATGAAATAATATTTTATTTATATTGGTATTCAATAGCTTAGATAAAATGTATAATTATAAATGTATGTCATTGGTTTTTTTCTTAGATATATGAAAATAAGTTGTGGTATAGGGCAAACATTTTGTTTCTTGGCATTACCCTAAATCATGCCTAATTTCTTATTCTCTTTGGGAGAAAAAAATTAATGTGAATTTATGACCGTTTCTTTACAATAAGATATGAATGATTTACAGAAGTTATTAATCGTGAAATGGGGCTGACATTTCCATTGGGAAAAGCTATTAAAGAGGATGTAATTTTTGAGAAAAAGTTCTATGGCTCATTACATGCAGTGTACAGAATGGCAAAATTTGACTCACTAATGAAACATCGAGGCTGTGTTAATTCCATTAATTTTCATCCAGAGGGTAAGTACCTATAATTAAACTCATAACTTTTCTAGCCTGACAATACTTTACTAAATAAATAAAAAAGTCAGGAAGTTAATATGCCAACTATAACTACAATTATTGACACAATTTTTTTTTAATAAAATCATTTTATTGTGTCTAGTCTATATTTATTTAATAACTATAAAAACAGTATATTTTTTAAAAAGTACCTTAGTTAAAAGACGGCAATTAAGCTAATTTAGTTTTTAAAAGGGAATTTCTTGCTTCCACATTTCTATACATTGGGTATTAGATGATACTTTATATTGTCTTGGATAACCACATGAAGTTGACACCTAATAATTTAATACAATTCATCGAATTGTATTATTTTCAGTATTTCTTTTCGGTCTGTAGACCATACCCCACCTTGTCATACTTTTTTAGAAAATCTCATTGGACAACAATTTTAGCATAATGCTTATTCAGTAGACAAGCAACTCTGGTAGTAATTAAAGCCTATTGAAATGTTGCCATATTAACAGCATTTAGCCAGTTGGTATTTGGCACAATATTCTTGGATATTACAATTTTTTGGAAGTTAACGACCACTGCAATAAAACCCTTGTTATTGTGCAATTAAGTCAATGCAAATGATTAATATTCGTATTTCTTAAAATGATTTTTTTTTACAGGTCATTTATTGGCCTCTGGTTCGGATGATACCAATGTAATTGTTTGGGACTGGGCAAGAAATATTCCAATACAAACGGTGAAAACAGGACACAAATCAAATGTGTTTCAAAGCAAATTCCTGTATTTGAATGCACAGACGCAACTCAATATCGTCACTTGTGCGAGGGATGGACAGGTAAGTTGTATATTACAATTTATAAGAATTTAAAGGGTGATAATAGAGTCTAATTTGCTTGTAGGCCAATATTATTATTGGCTTGATATATTTCAATGATTATAATGACTTGCATTGTATATTGTTATTAAATAAATTAATGTTTAGGTTTGTACGGCATAAAACGGCTCTTACCCTCAGATTTAGAGATAGGACTTAGCCGGAGTCATACTTAGTGTTAACTCTTCACTCTAATATGAGTGAAAACTCGGTAAATTGGAATGACAAAGAGCATTTTATCCGTCGCCAAAAATGGATTGTCTTTTTAGGGTTTGGTTATTGGGATGCAGATAGCAGATCGACGAGCGTTGATCACCCTTAGCTGCTCACAAGCGACAGAAATTAATTCCAGACTATACTTATTTAAGGTGTATTTATAAAAATGAATTGTAATTGCACTAGGTCCGATTAATCCAATGTCCGGCCAGCGGAATGAGCGGCGCGTCGCGTCGTAAGCTCGCGAACCACGCTCGGCCCGCGCATAAAGTGCACGTTTCAGCTCACGAACCACATTTGGTCATCTCTGCCGGAGAAGACGCGGTCGTGATGCGGTGTGACGTCAGAGAGGAACATGGTTCCAAGTGAGTCGATGGCTGCATTATCTAGTAGTCGATACAACTGATATATTTAATCAACACTTTTTAGTCATTTAAATTTATGAATAAAACCGTAAATTATATTTAGTTTGATATTTCAGTCCGGGATCATTTGGTTTTTTATTATTTTATTTGATAAAACCATTGAAAGATCCATTGCTAAAATAGCATTTAATGTTAAATACCACAAATTATTTTTATTGAATTTAAATTTTCACAAATGTCGACAACAAGATACAAACAATGTATAGTTCTAATACATAACATGTTACATCTGAATATTTAATATATTTTTGTGTTTAAGTATCGCATTATTATAAAGTACTAGCTGCCCCCGCTAACTTCGTTTCGCTAATATGACATTTTACTTTACCTACCCTTTTTAGTAGCTACATACCAACATATGGAAATTTTGCTATGCTACCCTATTTAAGCGACTGATCGCTTTCAGCAATAAAAACCTAAGTTCTATATACAACTAAATTTTTCTCTTTTTTGTATTATTTTCCCAATGCTTCTCTGCATAAAAACCTTCCGCAGTGTTCTCGAATAAAATAAAAAATACTTGAATTAATTGGACCAACCTTCTTTGAGTTTTGAGCTTAGCGACATATTTTGCGATTAATTGTGTTAATTATGTACTTATTTTAAATAGTTTTGATTAATAATAATTTCAGACTATTCCAAGTACGCGAAACGACACCTATTCCCTTATATAGTGTGGCGGGACATCCTCTGAAACCGGAGCAGCTTTTGGTAGCCGGCCGCGATATGTATCTGCGAGTGTTTGACACGAGGAAAACGGATAAACCATTGAACTTTTACACGGCAAACTTCACTCCGGTGAGATTCAAATTTTTTTTGTGTATAATTGTATTTAATTGTTAATAAATAATAATTTATTTAAACATACTATAAGGTGTCTCAAAAGAAGGTTCATATTTAGTTGATCGTTTAAAAAAAGTAAGCCGTGTATCAAAAAAGTGTTTATTCATTATTAAAGTACACATTTTGGAAATCTTAAAAATAATACCGTCCAAATGTAGAGCCTCGTGTTCGCGGCACTTATTTAGTCGAACAATGAAATTAAAAAGTAAGGGCCGATAATCCCTCGCGCTGACATCGAAGCCCATACAGCCCCTATAGGCGAAAGAAGGGGTGTGTTATGCTTGCGTTTCAGATTCGTTTCACTCCAGTAGCGGCAATTCTGCTTATTTACGTGTCCATTAAGATGAAAATGAGTTTCATCCGAAAACAAGATACCGTTTAACGTAATAATCGTTGAAAACCGCTCAGTTACCTAATTTACGAAGTCAAGCCTCTGACTGGCATCTCGGGGCTTTAATTCTTGCGCCAATTGAATTTTGTACTGATACAGCTTTAGGTCTTTGCGTAAAATGCGGTGTAAAGAAGATCTATGCACATTTAAAGCACTAGAGTAAATAAAGCCTAAATGTAAACTTTTTTTGAGACACCTGTTACAACAATATAACAAGTCATTTGAACTTTTGGTAATTATCTCTGGGCCCTTGAGTTTCCAATTATCGAGAGTCGACTGTATATAATAAACTGAATACTCTAACCAAAATGTAACTATTTTTTTCTATTTTACATATAAGCGCCGCAAAAAACATTACAATTTGAGATATTTCATTGAACACTATCTTAAGCAACTACAAACCATAAACAAATCGTTAAATCCTGTCAAACATATCTGTGAAACTTGACATTTGACAAATTATCAAGAGTCCGCTGCACTTATACTTAAAATTCTATAAAGCATTATGGTTACTTTAATAGAAATTAAATAAGTTAAGCATAAATACAATAAAAATAATTCCATACACTATCCTTACAGAACAAAACAATACACAATTAAAATTCCTTTAATCAAATATAAAATTATTAATCTGAAATTACAGGTAATAGTCGTCTTTGAGTACATAATTAATGCGTTGATAATTTCAGAGGTCGGGAACGTCGGTTCACAAGTCAATGATGCATCTCACGTGCGCCGTGTACAACCACGATGGGTCAGAAATACTGGGATCGTATAACGACGAAGATATCTACTTGTTTGATACGAAACTTGATGTTTATGATAAGTAAGTTTTCTCTTCAAATTTGATGTTTTAAAGTTATTAAAAATAATTTTTATCATTAACGCTGTCTATTGCCACATATGTATTTGCATTAAGTCGAATTTTTACAAAAATGACAAATTGACTAATACACCCTTAATTATTAATATGGCAATACATATTTTAATAAATACTAATAGAGTAAGATCCCAGAGCGATAAGACACAACTTATTTTCTAAAGCATAGAACTTTCGGTTCTAAGTAGTCTCTGGTGTGCTTTTTAATACCTGTACGCTTATGGAGTTGGCTCGGTGACACCTGCGCAGGTACCAGGTGAGAAAGGTAACTAAAAATCAGAGTTACTTAAGTTAAATTTTAATGACTGATTTTTATATATATTTTGTAGAATATTACTCTGAAGTAATATCAAAAAAGTCAGACGCTTTCCATGGGCCAGAACTTTTGTCAGACGCTTTAAAGCTCTACAAAAAATAAATGAACTTAAGTTATTTTTAAATGTCTGATTTTTATATATGTTATTCAAATAAATATTACAAAGTTATATTTAATCAGTCAGACAAATTGTAATGACCAAACATCCCCTAAACACAAAAATTACTCAACTATGAGTATGAGCGCGAGAGCAGTATATATGCGTTTCTCTGGGATCTTGGACTATAAACCTTTCAGTTATTTGTCACTATCATGTGTCAAAAAAAATTATATCGACCGTTTATATATTGTAAAGTATAAAATAGCCCGAAAATCTTTAATCTCTGACCATATTTAAATATTGTACTTGAACGTGAGAAAATGGATTTCCAGGGACACAACGGACATCGACAAACAGACATACACACACAAATACAGCGGGCACCGGAATAGCGCGACATTCAAGGGCGTGGCCTTCTTTGGACCCCAGAGTCAGTACATTGTGTCGGGGTCTGATTGTGCCCACATTTACATTTGGGAGAAGCAGTCGGAGGCTATCGTTCAATGGATGGATGGGGACAATAGTGGTGTGGTAAGTGTTCAGAGAAAATCAATTCAGTAGTTTTGGAGATTAGCATATACAGACAGACAGACAAATTGATATTTTTTTTAATTATATCACTCTTTGCTCAACTAAACATGGTTATTGCATATTTATTTTAATGACCCGATTACAAAAAACTTCCAAATCTTATCTTCTTGTTAATTTAATGAAATAAAACATTAATTCGCCGCCGGAGGTTTTAAAAAACAAAGTTCTATGAAATTTTTAAATTACAAAGTGTGACAGCTCACGGTTGCTTTCTTAAAAGTCTAGATTATATCTATATTCTAAGTAACTTATATCAATATGCCCATGCCTTCGTTACACTGAGTAAGCACAGTTTGACACCATAACCATACAACAAAACATAGCAAAAATTTGTTTTTAAGAATGTGACATATTATTAAAGCAATATTACTGATTTGTGCATTACCTTTGTAGAATAATCTAGTGTGTATAGTTTACGTTTTAAAATACTTGCGAAGTATGGTAAATGATTCGTATTTAATACGTGTACGTATCGCATGACATATTCGATGACCATATTACAGCTTTGTCCACATTCTTGTGAATTAGAGTTATGAACAGAAGAAGCAGCTATACAAAAATTCGTATTTTTTTAAGACCCTTAAAAAAATCACCTTTGGCGTTAATATGATTCCCACATGCAATTTGGCAAGAGGCCTTTGATGCGCAGGAGTCATTTTATGTAACTTACCGCTGTACATAGTCTTTCCGACTAATATCTATTTGTATAAATTTCAGGTAAATTGTATAGAGCCCCATCCCCGCTTCCCAATAATCGCTTCAAGCGGGTTGGACAAGGATGTCAAGATATGGATGCCGTGTCGACAATCAGATCCTGATTTCAAAGGAATGGAGAAGGTATGGATCCACAATCTTTTCTCTTTTATTTGACCCTGGTTAAGTCCAGTTAATGATGGATGGCGTAGTCTTGCTCTTTCGTGAATTTTGTAAACGTTGTTGACATTCATAAGCATGCTCTAAGAAGCATCTAAATTGAATAAACGTATTTTGATTTGATTTGATTTAAGTCGGCACTATATTATCCAAAATATAGCGCCCCCCAAACTTTACCTTATTGCAAGTGATCGACGATTTAATAATTATTTTATTTTTTGACTGTTAAAAATAAATAAACATTTGCCCATTTTTGCCTTCATCACTAATGACATATTTATACGTATGCACTGTAGGGAGAGGGCAAATTCAAAATCAAAATTCATTTATTCAGTTGAAACACGTGATCAATTTGAATCGCCTACCCAACCGCCTGTTCCGAATTTCGACCAGCACACGAGGAGAAAGGCTCGGGCTAGTTTTTTTAATCGTCTTAAGTTACCTAGAAGATAAGGAAGCTATCAATTAAAAATAATTTGCACCAGCTATTTAATTTAATTAAATTGTTACTAATATAAGCATTGTAATTATATTAGTTACATTTTAAATTATTTTTAATTCCTAGCTTCCTTATCTTCTAGGTAATCCGATATTTTATAATAAGCTTTCCTAGAGAGTGTTTTATAATTGGTGACATATATATATTACGTCAACAGTAATTATTTACTTTTAACACATATTACCCACACATTGTCTTTGCTTGAAAACGAAATGCATTTTCGAGGATTCCTACAAAAAATTGTAGTACATAAACGTTATAGTTAACTATTGAGAACTTTTTTTATTAAATATCAAGACTAGGGATGCATCCGATACCGATGCCGATACCGATAAATCGGCGATACTTTGGGTTTGCCGATATATAGGCATCGGCGATATTTTCATTGCCGATTCACCGATACTTTTCAAATTTAACGCGCATTTTGTATGATCTAGTTTGTTGCAAACGAGCCACGGACTATTGTTGCCCGAGAAATCCCCGCGTTTTATTCAGTTTGTTGTCTCTATCATTCGCTTGGGGACAAAGCATTATTATTTATGTATATATGTATTTCATTTCGCTAAACACTATTTATTTATTAACACTTTGTTAAAATTGAACATAATTAAATGAAAAGGAGGGCAAAAATACATATTACATATAAACTAAAAAAAGTCTACATGAAAAATAAAAAATGCACATGAATCACGATAATTTACGATCAGTCTCACGTCAGTTAGTAGTTAGTACGAAAAACTCTTGTTGGATTGATTAGTAGATTAAAATTTTTACTCGAGTCAACTATCTTTGCCAGCGCATAGTTATTAGTAGACATCGGATTATATGCACTATCAAAATGCCAAAATATGCATGCAAATATGCACTAAAAAAGGGCGAAATATGCATAAAATATGCACAATAAAAATGCAATTAGAATAAAAAATAAAACTAATAATTTATTACATAGAATTAATTAATAAACTTATTTATTATAATTCTTGTGACAGTAAACAATAATATATTTTTCCAAGTTTTCTTGAGCAAACTTGTGACGTTTGTCACTTAATATTAATTTATAGGCTGAAAATGACCTTTCTACGTCAACTGACGTTACCGGACAGAACTTAAAATTTGGCGCCATTTCTGCAGAGACCTCTTCAGGCAGACTTTGTCCGGTGCCGTTGATAAACGCGTCAATTTTCAAACCGGGGTTTTTATACAAAACTGCATTTAATTTGCCACGAACTTTTTGCGATAGTCAACTCGGAAGGGCATTACTCTGTTCAATAATTTTTTCTATTGTTTCCAAGGACTGGCATAGAGGAAAGTTTTTTGTTTCTAATTTCTCAATCGCATCGGGTATATTACTGAAATGTGTTGAGATAATAGCAATATTTGCCAAACACGTATACCTAACTATTGAAATAAGCACTATCAATGAAAAAGTACCAAAATATGCAATAATGCTGTAAAAATAGAATTATATGCATTTGCATATGCAAACATGCAAATGCATATAATCCGATGTCTAGTTATTAGATATTATGGCTTGCGGGAGATCATTGAGACTTTATTGAACTTAGATTTGAAGATCATTTAGTTGGCTTTTAACTGCTATCGCGAGTAGTATTTTTTCGATACCAAATTTAATAAAATACAGAATAACAACAATGTTATCATTGTTAATTTTAATTATTAACAGTTATTTATTTTATTTTAATTAAATTATTACTCTTAATTCTTAATTTTAGTAACAAAACTAAGTAATTCAAAGTTTGTGACTATTTTTTTATATATTTTTTAATAAAAATTATAAACTTTAACTTAACTTGATATATTTTACCTTAATTTAATTTTAATTCAATAAGCGTTGGTATCGGTATCGGTATCGACGATATTCCTATAAGTGTATCGGCATCGGTATCGTATCGGCAAAAAAGCGTATCGATGCATCCCTAATCAAGACTATTGTCAAACTATACTGAAGTAACTGAAAACATAATAAAAATGGTTCAATACTGCAACGACCTCAAATCCCGGTTTTTCGTAAGTCAGGAATTAGGTATTGTGCTTCAAAATTTCCCTTAAATAGGGAAACAAGAACATTGTTTGTTATATATAAGGTATTTATGTTCATAGGTCGTTCGAAAGAACAGCGTGACCCGCTCTAGTCCAATGTTCACGGATTTTTTACCAACACTTTATAGCGCCTGGCGTGGGACATTATCCGACGAAGACTCCCCGGCCTACGGGACTAATATAGACTTCGATGGCAACGCATGCACCACTTTCTAGCGTTCTAGGATTTCTCATCTGAACTAATTTCATGTTTTGTATATAGCATAAGTTTCAGAAAGGTATTTGATTTTCACACTAATATTTTTTGTATTTATAACTTTAAAATTTTATGAATATCTGTTTTATTTAGGTTTTATAACATTGCTATTCTAAAATAAAGGCTTTATTTAACATGGCAATATTTATATCTATGTATTACCAAATTCTGTGTCATATGTTAGACAATATTTAAAAGGAATTTGTTTATTTACGAATAATATCTTCGATTTAAATGTACACGCGCTTATCAGGTGTCAAATATGTTTGTGGCACGTTTACATATATTCTCATTAGTAACATGTAATATAACAATGTATATTATGGTTAAAATGTGTAAAAATGCAATTTTATTGTAAAAAATTACAATTAGTTTGTGGGGCCTTATACATTGACTAAAAAGTTTTAGTGTTTGTGGTGAATATTAAAACTTAACCATGGCAACATATAGTCCACATTTTTATAGGTTTGTGTAAGAATTTTGCAAAATCTAAAAAAAATTGTTTTATCATTATGTAAAAATATTGGATACTTATTAAAGATTTTCTTATTCCTCTACTGCCAGGACTTCATTAATATGGCATATAAAATTTCTAAATTTGACATAGCGTCGGCACGAAATTTGAATTACAAATCGACTCTGGTGCGTAACTAGAGGTAAGATTCTCCAGAATTCTTACGCAGAAGTTAGTGTTAAAAAAATTACTTCAATATAAATCAAAAGACAAAATTCAACAACTGTTGGGATTTGCTATGTTGTTTTTATCTATAATTTATGTAATTTTGAAAATCCCATAAAAGTTGATAATAAAAGAAAATTATTTAAAGTTATAAATAAAAACCCAATTTTAACAACCAAAATTCTCAGTCAGCCCTGCCTTGCGATTCTGTAACTCACTTTTGATAAACAATAAACTACAAGCTCCCACCACATCAGAATGCCAAATCATAAAATGACTGCTTCACGACTGATTTGAGAGCGAAAACCGCTGTGTGAGTTCGAAAAGTGTGTTACAGA
The DNA here is from genome assembly GCA_905332375.1 of Pieris macdunnoughi. Classification (NCBI taxonomy): domain Eukaryota; kingdom Metazoa; phylum Arthropoda; class Insecta; order Lepidoptera; family Pieridae; genus Pieris; species Pieris macdunnoughi. The sequence continues at coordinate 1,554,238 of CAJOBZ010000032.1, read as the reverse complement.
ATTGCAAGGCTGGCTTTTGAATATAAATTTCTAAAGCTAAGTAGCAATCTCACTTCTATATGTGCCTTCTATGCATTCAAACCCAAAAGGTGTTCTTAGGAGAGCAGGACCAACGGCCATTTATCTTGTTTCTTAATCACCTAAAGTTTTGTATATATACATAACAGTAAATGAACCCTTACATACCAATTGTAATGAATGTAAATAAATTGTTGTAATAAAATTAGTATAATTTTTGAAATAGTTACTAGTGCTAGAAATTGTATTTAAACCTTAGATTTAACCACGGAAGAGATAAATAAGATTATTTCCTACTTGTGTGAACAAAATGTTTGCCATCCATTTAGTATAATTAAGAACATACTTATATAAAAGCTACACGCTTGCCTTATTTGTCTAATGGAATTTTAATATTGAGCAAAGTTGATTTTGTTTGTTGTAAACAGTTCTTGAAATTGTAATCGGCTTTTATTTGTTTTCATTTTTTTTACTTTATCATCATGTGTAGTGTAACACAATGGCATACAAAGTGTTTTCGGATAAAATATATCTTAATTCAAAAAGTTATTTGCTCTCTTTGTGCTTAGTTATAATAAAGTGTGAACCAAATTTGTAGCTGTTTTCACATTTATTTGATACATATTCACATGGCCTTCTATATATATGGTTATATCTCTGAACGGTCCGTACGTAGTAGAGGAACGCAAACTATAACAATAATAAAAAAATGTAACCAACTCCAAAATGCATCAAAAAACGTATTCGAATACACGAAGGCGACTTATGAATTGTAAAACTTCATTGGATTGCAATCCTGATGATCACGGTACTTGGAAATTTCTACTAGTACATATTTTCCCGGTTATGGTGACACTTGATAGTTTATACGTCGTACATAATGAAACTAATGTGCTTATATTAAATAGCTAATACTCAATTGTAGATAATTGTTAAATAGCAAATTACTATGGAATAAAACGTTAGTTTTCTTTTAATGGAATATTAAGGTTAAGTAATGATTTTGTACATTTTCATATTTGGTTTAATAATTATATGAAGGCGTCCTGTCAAGTGCAATAATTGTGGTGTATTGTAGGCTAAAGACTGCAATAATTAATTGAATTGCATTTAAATATAAGTGTTTAAATGCAATTCAATTACATTTATGATTGACATGGGTGAGATTAGACTATTTATTTCGGGATAATAACGGTTTTATTTGTTACCAAATGCATTAGTCAATTGTCAAAATCGGTCCTAATGACTTTGAAGTTATTTGGACAATAGACGCCAAACTTAGGGCTCAGGTAAAAATCCTAGAATACAATGCTTTATGATTTTACCAGTAATTTATATAGAAATCTTATTACAAAAGTAAAGAATATCGTGGTGTTTTTAAAAATTAAACCAATCAGGTTTTTTTCTACTAAATTCATTTACGCGAGTATCACTTATTATTCATATTATATATTTAATTCCACAATTTCTACAAAAATTAAGTACGGTTTTATACAAAAATATTTAATATTTTTCAAGTTCAAATAAGTTGGAACAATTCCCTATCGACTGCACCGTTTTATGTGTAAATTCTAGGACTAATAACTTGCTCACTGACATGACAACAAGTAGGTATGTAATCTTTAACCGATTTAATAAAATATTTTATCAGTTTGACCTGTATATGTATTTGATATTGATGGAATTTGATAATATTTGAGTTCAGTAATCTATTCAGGCTTCCAAACGAATTTTTTTGTATGTGTGTGAAAATTGTGAAAATTTCCCGGAAACTAAGACATATTGAGTTAACCTTTTTGAATTAAATTAGGTATATTTCAACTAAGAAAACAGTTAAAGTCTTATCAAAATCTTTTAAGAACTTTTAGCGATATGGGTATCCCATACACATGTACGCACGAAAGGCATAAAATATATAGGTACCTAGGTAAATAATAAATTATATAGTTAATTCCTGTTCAGTTGTCAGGTATTTGACGTCGACCAAATTTTTTTAATTACTTTTTTATTTTTCTACTAAAAGTAGGTACTTTCTCTAACCTATGCAAAATCTGACCATGTAACGTGATAATATTTAGACCTAAATAGATATATAAAATAATAAAATTGTAGCTACAAGGGAAGGTCAAAGGTTTATGCAGCTAAGTGTAAAAAGTTTAAAATAAAACTAAAATTTATAAAAAAAATGCATTTTTCGCCATAACTCTACTGTCGAAAAAATTTATATTGGAGGACTCGTCAGTACACTAGGTAGACGACAAAGTCACCATTATTTTTGGTATGGCTTGTAGTGTTTAATGTCCGAATTTGGTGGTTAAACCCTTTTAATTCTAATAATAATATTACGTTGAAGAAGAAGGATGGAAGAAGTTCCAATCCCTGTCAACTGTAAATAAAATAAACTGCGCGCCTACTCAAATGACCATACGCCGAAGTTTCTTATATTTATTTAAATCTAATGGTATTAAATAGGTATCTCTCGCACACATTGATTTCACCCATTTATGAAGACTGAACATTATATATTATTATATTCATAATCATTGATGCTATCAAATTGAATCCACTTAGTATATATGTATATTAAATAGAAGTACAAAAACTTAATATATTTTACAACTATAGATACTATAATAAGGTAGGTAGTATATGAATATGATATTAAATGCGCATAAAAAACATATTATTTGCATCAAACTTCAAAGTACAAACATTTCCCGCTATTTTCGTGATTTATGAATGACATGACAATTAGCGACACGTAGTGACCAAATTAGGAACTAAAAAAGATTTTTTTGTAAAATCCCTTCGATTTACATAAAATGATAACATTGACGACAATCCCACTAAGTTCAGCATAATAGAAACATTATTTATTTTAGTTTTAATCATTAAATTGTAATGGTTAGTATGACTTTAGCAGAGTTTTTATTTTCATAATTGTCCACATGCTGCTTTCAATTTTCCAATGGTCGCAGTTCTCGACCAATCAAATGCGAGGCGTGTAGAAGCCCGCGCCATCTTCGATTTCAAACTCGTCTCGTCTCCGCCGCTCGTTCACTTGATCAGTCAGTCGCGCGTCGGTTTCGAACCACTATATACTTAACTTGTTTTAATTTTAGTAATTAATATAAAAATCAGAACAACCATGAGCTCCAATGATAAAAACAGTGAAGTGGCCGTAGACAAGGTTGGCGAATCGGGAGACGCGAAAAGTGATCTAAAGGGAGCCAAAAGGGCAGCAGAGGTGAGTGCACATGTCAGATATTGTATTCATTTTAGAAACTCGCCATTTTATTGAATGTTGAAAATTAGGTTATCTTTGGTATGTTCCCTATCTTATGTGGTCTTTTTATGCATTTTACGTGGTATTAGCAAGTAGTCACGTTTTGGCGCTCAAATGACATGAAGTGGTACCGGCTTATACTGAGTATAATATAACAAGCGTGTTAGCAGCATGAGGTAATCGATGAGTCACTTAACGTATTTTATTATGAAAAATGATATAATTATCTTCGTAAATAAACTGAAAACGTTCAGTTTTAGTTGTTTTTAGGTTTGTTTACTCATTTTCGACAGGCAGGCATGACCTTGGTAGAAAAAACATGGCGCGAGAACGTTCCTACGTACTCTCATGTCCTCGTATAGTTTCTGTGAAGTTCTGAAATAAATTGTCTACATGACTATCGATTTTAGAGACAACGTTGTTATTTTTGAATCATTTTCATTTGCATCTTGATACCTACCCAATAGCGTGACGCTATCTGTATATTTTATAGAAACATGGCGGCCGCAGCGCGTGAATGTCATTGTAGAATGTGGTCTGCCATAGATAAAACTAGTAAAATGTGCATTTTATGACAGGCCATGTTATTTTTATTGAACTTATTTAGGTTATTCATTAGTTTTGTTAATCGAGCCGACACGATTAAATTCTATGTATGTAACTAGGACTTACTCAAATTTTAAGTTAAGTAGGTATGTAGTCAATGACCCGGCTTATTTGCATTCACACTTCCTTTGTTTTGCGATGGACTAAATCTATGAAGCGCAGGTTGTCTAGTTTAATGAACTGACATTATTTTTATTTAATCAATAAAGGTTATTTATTTATTTACATTTCCGGCACCAAACAGTTGCAGCGTAGGTAGTCTGTTTAAAATAATTGAAGTTCAATCGCTAGGTGCATCTTTAAAAACTAAATCTAATACACCTTGTCGTTTTGGCGGTTAGTAAACGTTCTCGGTTCTACGTCACTGCTCATGCTTTGGCCGACCGGTCGTCTCCCGTACTCTTTGCCACCGAATATGAGACTTTATTGACATATGATAACTGAGCCTAACTCTTGGTAATTTACAATAAACCATGTTAAACAACTCTTGCTTGAATTGGTAAATGAATTTTATCTTTCCAACCGCTCTCTACTTTGTACATAAGGTCGCGTTTTCTTTAAAGTTTAGAAAACTTAGCTCGTTTATTTTCTTGTTTCCTTTCCTCACACGTCTTATTACCCACGGCACTATTGTTACGTACCTTTTTGTCACCAGCGAAGCATATCTTGCACGTTAACAGGAGTCATTTTAATCAATACTGGATGATAGCCAATTTAAATCAGTTAATTAAATATATATTTTTTAAATAATTTGTTAAAAAATAAGATTTAATTTATCTTATTAGAATGTTATGTTCTTTAGGAAAAAGTTACGGAGGCGAAAAAGGCGCGAAAAGAGGAAAACGGTGGCGGTGGTGATGATGGAGCCCACAGTGAAGAAGAGGATATAGAGGGAGAGGGTGAAGAAGGAGAGGATGATGATGAAGAAGTGGAAGGGGAGGAAGGTGAAGAAGATGAGGAAGAATTAGCTGAAGAAGACGATGACGACATTGAAGGTATTTTAGAAATAGGCCCATCAGAACATTTGCATTAAAAAAGTTATTAACACAAGTATTTTAATCATTGATAATAATCAACTACCTGTAGAAAGACAAAAAGTATATAGGTATGTTTTAATATCAAAAAGTATTTCCTTTTTCATTGCTCATTGCTGAAAACTCTTAGAAACCTACAAAGTTCCTGATTCGTCTAGACTTAACCCTCATTTGATTCTTATCTTACCTGCACATGATAGGTCCCATTATTAATGTAAACGACCAACAAACTTGTTTTATTATCGTATTCTTATATTTAACTATTTGGAATTCAAATATTTAAAATGTTGCTGTTTTTGCAGATGAAGAAGTTGAGGAGGAGTTAATAGATGAAGAAGAAGAAGATGACGCGTAATAGGGCTCACGCCTTTCTATGGACAATGTCACAGTGTAGTAATTATGAGTGCATGTGACGCCCGGTTTCGGCCTCGGTTCGCCCCAACTGAAAGCGACAGCGGCACCAGCCCAGTTGGGAACTTCCGAGGCCTACGCTCCCACCTAAAAACGGGTGCACCTCTGTTTAAATGACAAGATTGTAATTAAGTCTAAATCCAGTGATTTTCAATTTTTTATCAAGTTCAAGTATGGTTACTGGTTGCAACAAATATCTCTTAAGACTTAGTAGAATGCTGTTGAATTTTGTCATGAAATGTACAAATGTGTTTTGAAAGTAAAATTAATATCTAAGTGAATCCAATCTGTATTTAGGTTAACCTGTGAGCCCTAATGGTGAAGTTGTGATATTTTTCTGTACTGACCAATGACCATATATTTTCACATACAGTAATTGTAACCACAATAGATTGTTATAATTTATAGAATAAGTCACAAAACTCATACTTTCGTTGCGGGTGATGAGTCTGTGTGTACATATTTAGCATAAGTGGAGCTTAAGAATTGCAAATCGTAGTGAAATATCACAAGACTAATCACTTTTATTATACAAAATAACCAGACTTCCCCACAACTTACTATCGTTTCATTCGAAACTTTGCTGAAATCTTTAAAATTACAAAGATTCTAATTATGATCCGTAAAGTCTCTAATTGCTATAGTCAACTAACTTTTCCTGTGTATTAACACAAGAAAAACATCACAATTTTGCCATTATCTTGTGCACATCGCGCGCCCGCCGCTCGCTCCCCTAACGACTGATAACGAGAGCGCGACGGCCGCCGCGTACGTAACGCGTTGCGATAGCGAGCCTTCATACCTAAAACCGGCCTGTAATTTTGTCCATATTATAATTAGGATTTAATTTCGGCTCGGTATTTAAACGTTTCGAAGAACGGAATAAGAGATTCCTAGGCTAAAAATTAGTATGTAGGTTGGTACGTAACAATAATTCATGAGGGGACGCGCCGGGTGCTAGCCGGGGAGAGGGGAATGCGCGGCTTGTGGCGTCAGCGTCTCCCCTCCCGCGGAGCGCGTGGCCTCGTTCGATTTGCCGCGCTGGGCTTGGGTCCCCGCGCCCCGCGCCCTCTTCGCTGGCGTCTGTCGCGACCGACACCTACCGACCGACGGCAACGTGTCGGCCGCCATGAAAATCACTCATCGAGCGATATCCATTGCTGCTCAATACGTTGCACTCCTATAATAGCGATGTATGACGAGGCTTTGTCTAACGTCGAATCCTTGTGCATATTATTTTCTCGTAATTCGCGCGCCCGTTGCTGAATGCCGGTCGATTAAACAATAATGTGCCGTAAATGGTTATATTTTTTTTACCTAACACCTGGCATACAGTAGACGGCGTTGTGGATCGAGCGGCTTAGCAAATATTTCTCCACTGACATTAAAATAATAATATTGGGGGATATTATTTTAATACACTCGTTAAATATAGTAATAATACTTATAGTAGTTATGGACAATGAAATAAATTCAAATTTTAAATGAACTTTTATCCTTAATTCTGACGTCCCGCCTTTTTTAAATGGTAAGATTACTATGCTGTCGCATATTGTGTACGATGTACGGCTGATGTGAATACCTTAGTACGATTTATTTATTTGTGATGTTAAACACATTGATTTTCTACAATTGACGAAATGTAAATACAACTGATTTAAGTAAAACGTTATTTTGTTTTCTACGCTTATTTATTTGTCCCTAAGCATGTGCTCACGGTATCAACTATCAATATAACCTCAATCTTCTTGCCAAATTCTATTTTTAATAATACTTACAAAGATAAGCTGTTATCAAAATGGAGACATCGGTATTAGGCTAGCAAACAAACGTACTATGTATCGTGGATGGTTACAGTTTTTAGCTTACATTCTACTTAAAAAAGGTTTACCGTGCAGATACGACATGGACATTCCGCACGAGTCTTCATAACAAAATGAAAAGAGCTACACTATATACGGGATATAAATAATTACTAATAACAAGCATTTCGTAAGAAAGTATAACAAAGATCTTTGACCTGCAAGTTATTTTATTGATTAATTCAACAGCTGGTACATAATAAGTTTAGTACCTATATTCCTATAATAATGGTATGGTGATAGGAACTAGGCTACAATTAAATGAATAAAAAATTAAGATGTTACATACTTGATTTTTTTTGTTGTGACAGGTGGGGAGTGCCCTCTAGCGTGAGCTAAAAATACATGTTCTAAGCAGGTACAGAGACATCTTGTGGTAAATAGTTAATGAGCTGGCAGAGACCGGGATTTGGCGGTAAATTCAAAAATTTGTAATGATAAACGATAAAATAGCAATTTTTTAAAATAATTTAAATCCTTATTTTTGCTATTTTTCTAAAGGCGACGTGATCATTCAATAAATCCAATCCTAAATGTTTAAAGTATGTGTAAAGGTTTTTTTCCCGTTATGGCTCTGGCACGGTTTGTGCATTAGCCAGCGTCAAGTATAAGATTTTTATAATTCGTGCTTGCCTTAGAAATTCGACCGTGTCCTCCATGTACGGTTTAAGCACTCGCCCGGTACCGCACAACCCTCCCAAAGGCCGAGAACAAAATTAAATGAAAACTTGCCCCCGAACCGGGAATCGAACCCGGTACCCCTCACCTAGCTGCTGCCACTTAATAAGACCGCTAGGCTATGAGGCCCTTAGTGTGTAAAGGTTATACTGATATTAAAACTTACTTGTACAGATACACAATAAACCAACAACAAAAAATATTAAATTGAATTTACGAAATATTAATAGTATCTGATTCACCAATAATATCATATCTATCGGTAGTTAAATAAATCCTAATGATAAGTATGTTAAACGTAAATCTACTCGCTTAGATACCTACTTAGTTATTGTTTCTGCAAGACTTCATTATTACCTCTTATCACAACTTATTAATATTGTAAAGACGCGCCGTATTATAATGAAAATACTCTTTTTATCTGTTAACGTACCAGTAAAGGGGCGTCCATAAATTACGTGAGGTGTTTTTTTTTTAATTTTCTGACCCTCCCTCCCTTCCTGGTGAGATGTCGTGAGATTTTATTTAACCCCATGCCCCAATCTCACGTGAGATTTTTCAAAATGTGGGTTTCTTACGTAAACGCGTTGGATTGTTATTGTAAAAAGAAAAAATATTGCTTCGTGCTTTTATTTACGACTAGTTAAGACAAGTAGTCAATATTGCTGAGAGTTTAATTATAAGTGTACTAAAAATTTAAGAATAGAATATGTACTTAAATCGTAACTACTGTGATTAAAAAAAGAATATCTACTCTTATTCAGTCCATGGAGAATCATGCGCGGTCTCATTATTCAAGAGTTATTGCGGTTTGAAAATTAAAAAAATAGTGTTTTATCAAACTTCTATCAGACTAAAGACAGCATAAAGAAGCTATCTCTTTGAGCTCGGAGATCTCAAAATAACACAGAATTCGTACTTTTGAGCTCGAAGAGCTCAAAAACAAAAAAAGTGAAATGTTGTGCATTTAGGTATGGAGTTAGCGGGAAGTTGCAGAGATGGCCTTTTGGATCACCCGTTTTCCTATATTTTTTTTCAATCAGAAAAAAAATTGCGTGATATTTGCCGAGACCCCCCCTCTCTCCAAAGTAAGATTAAATGAGATTTGACTCGACCCTCCCCCCCCTTAAACACCTCACGTAATTTATGGACGCCCCCTTAGCTGGATAGGTTGTATTAATAATAATTACGTAGATAAGATTTACTGTGAGTTCTAAAAGTTCTCTTAAAATTAATACATATGATATTTACATTTAAATATAATTGTAATTGGTCTGAACTCTGAGGGAAATATAAGTCATAACTAAAAAATATTGTTCAAGTGAAAATAACGCATTCAATAGATTGTCAATTGCCATCAAAGATATGTCACTTTGACGGCTTTGTTTAGGTATGCTCTGTAAATTGTAGACAGTAATCAGTTCCAGTATTAAAAATTTTAGTCGGTGTCGTACAATTTGTTCTGCTGCACGTGTCGTTATCGAAGTTCTATCCATGTGTTATGGTTAAACGTATATCGTAAATTTAATTACAATAATCATATTACCAAGTGTACCTACTTAATTAAAGAATAGTCTAGTTTTCTGAAACAAAAATAAAATGTGAAAGTGTTGCAACTCATCCAATCAATTGACCGAGAACTTGAAAACAAAATTGTGTTTTGTTATTATACGGTGATTTAAAAAGGTAAATATTGTTATACGTTTCAATAAGACCCTCTTCGGAGTTAATTTGTAAAAAGAAAGGTATTACAGAGACATATTATTTTATATGGATTTTCCATATAAAATCTAGCTGTGTAACAAATGACTTTTACAGAATAAAGAGAATTTATTTTCCCACAACAGGACATGGGCCACTTTTCTGTGGCTGTTCCAAAATGCAGTTATATTGTTACAGTAGTCTATCTAACATTTGACTTATGTACACAAGATTAAATATCCTTATGCAAATAATATAAATGCTATATACCAAATAACCAAGTTTGAATAATTACGCGCATTAGACCAATAAAATACTATACTGGTTGGAATGAAAGCGTCATTTATTTTTTAATGACGTCCTTTTTTCCAATATGACCAATATGAGACAAGAGAGATTTTGCCGATTTCGTGAAATAAGACAAACTAGCAAAGCATGGGTTCCTAAATAAACACAGGCTTTGCGTAGGTATCTGAACACTTAAAATAATAATTCTATCTTTAAAGATCATTAATAAATATTTGAACCAAATTAATAAATGCAATACACAAATAATTATAATTAGTGTACTAATTTTTTATCGCTACACGATAATTCTTCAGTGGATTCTTTGTTCGTATACAATCAGATATTGTATTGACCGATAGTGCGATATAATTTTTGTTTTTCGTTTAAAACAAAGACAATGGCATTGCTAATTTAAACATTAGTCACGCAATAATGGCTAAACCGTAAGACGTTTGCAGGCTGTTCTACATCGGTAGGAAATATTGTAGTAATGTCTTTTGCGATGACTGTACTGTGTGAATCATTTAATAGCTTATAAATGTACTGATTGTTCTGTTAGTAAACGTTAAATGTATATAAATAATAGTCATGTGTGCAACAGTTAGTCAAAAACGAAACGGCTGGTTCCACATAGTGGTGGAAGTAGTTCCGAATCAATTCGACTCCGTCCTATAAGAAAAGAGCTTACAATTTTTAAAAGGCGTATATACTTGCGAACCTTCTGGGCTCATACCCACGAGACGGCTCACCGCGCCGGGAGTAGCTCCGGTGCCGTCGGTCGTGTGGTTGGCGTCATAGTGTCCCATAGGCCATACAAGACTGATGACCGGACGTAGACCCGGAGCTAAGCCCGGCGAAAAACCGTCTCGTGGGCATGAGCCGTCCGGCTGAATGTTCATTGAGTCTCCTACCCTATAGCCCCTTTTTATATTAAAAAGACATTTTAAATGGTTTTTATAAAATATTCTGGAGCTCTGATGCAGGCTGGTTGTACTATGTATCATCATCATCATCAATCGTTATACAGCCCCTTGTGGGTCTTAAGTACACTTCGCCATCACAATCTATCCTGGTTAGGGCATCGAGCCCGGGTTTACCCGGACCGAAAAAACCCGGGTTTTCCCGGTTCTGAGGATTACAAAAAAACCCGGGTTTAATTTTTAAAACTCGGGTTTTTCGGGTTTTTTTTTAATACTTTTGTTATTGTTATTTATTTAGTTTAAGCCACTTCGAATGCAATAATAAGTAAATGGAATAAAAAGACGCTTTGATAAATTGTTCTTTATTACGTAAAAAGTAGCTTCGTTGCTACGTTCCTACCAATAAAACAAGCCTTGCAAGCTAAATTCGCGTTCCGCGCGTCCATCTCAAGACATGAATAGAGTGAAGTGTGGAGCAGTGGAGAGGGGAGGGTGTAGCAAAGCTTGTCGCGTGTTGTGCGGGTTTTGCCGGTGATGATTTTTTTTAAATAAAAGCTTTAATTGATTTAAAAACAGATATTGTATTTACTGATGATGACTGGAGAAATAAAGATGAGATCCAAACAATATTGGATGTTATTAAAACTGTCGTCGAGGCGCTATGTCGACGCGATGCAACATTACTTACACCTGATGTTTCCCTAAAATTTGCATTGAAGAAAATGGATGAAATGAAGACACCACTAAGTAACAAAATGGCAACTGCATTTGGCAAACGATACCCCAAAAAAAAAACTAACTCAAGCAGCCACACTACAGTACCTACTTGACAAATCCGGGTAAATATTTTGAGAACATTCAAAATGAAGATAAAACTGTTTAAATCGGCCTACAGTAAATGAAATGCTAAACGAAATTGTTAATCTGATTAAACGCACAACCAAAAAATAAAATATACCTCTTGAAAATTTGCCAGCGCCAGACCAAGACCTGCGAGAAATTGACATTCAGCTGTCTACTTTGACAAATGAAGAGGAACTGAACAGACAGTTAAGTCAAGCTGTTGCTACTGATAATAATGCTCCTGAAACTGAATCAGCTTGTCCATCAGACGATTTGCTTACCTACTATGAGGGTAGAAATAGCACTCTTCGAGAATGGCGGTACGCGACAGCGAGAGCTTTCCTCTCTTTTTTTCTCTTTAGAAAATCTTGGTCAGATGGTCAGAGGTTATGTCTTAAATAATGTGTCAAATGCATAACTACTTTTTACTTAATATTTTAGGTAATTATAGAAAGACCTAATTATTAAGAAAACGACTGCAATTTAAATTATAGTAGAATAGAAGACTAGAATTATTTGTTACTTAACTGTTAATGCGAAGAAGAGCTTTATTAATATTAAAATTAATTGTGATACTACAAAAATGTCTTTTGAAGATTTTATTTTTATTAGCTTTTAAATACAATAAGTAAATGTTTCCAAAATAATTCATTTAATGTTAAAACCAATCTCTGCAAGTCTGTGATTTAAAAAATACTAGATTACTTACTAAGTTTTAAGATATTCTGAAGAAAAAATAAATCTTTATCACTTTTTTAAACATTAAAATTGTTTATGTAATTTGTAAAGTACTGTTTCATTTATTTAAATTCTTCCTCATCCTTTATATTTTGTATTCATTGTAGGAAATCGATATATAAACCCAGATTAGTGCATTTAAAAAAAAATTCAATAAAAAGACCGAAATGCTCGAAAAAAACCGGGTACCCGGGTTTTGATTACTCTTAGACCCGAAAACCCGGGTTTTAAAAATTGGACCGAGTTTCGATGCCCTAATCCTGGTGCACTGCACTGGTGCTTCCCGCGTCCAATTTCGAACCCCTATTGTTTGGAGGTCCTTGACAACTCCATGCTTCCAACGCAGCCTCGGTTTACCGGGTTTTCTATTGCCACCGGGTTGTGAGTTCAGGACATTGGGGTTCTGCCGTTCGCCATTCGGTGCACATGTCCCAGCCACTTGAGCCGGTTGCACTTTATGATTTGGACGATGTTGGCGTCGTCGTCGTTTGGCGTAAAAAATGATTTCAGTAAATTATAAAGCAATAAAAACCTAACTAACAAGTTGGAAAAGCGGGTATTTATTGCGAAAGTTAACCTTGCATTATTAACTCCATTCAGTGTTTGGAGCTTATGTAATTATAAGTTGCTTTCCTAATTAGTAGGGCAATTCAATTTGTAACCCTAGAGGGCAACAGTGCGTGCAATTATCGCACGAATTACAATCGACCGATGCGAGAAAGGTCTAGCGTTTTTGATTGAAATTTGTATTATGGAGTTGCATAGGTCAAATTACCTCAAAAAGACATAATAAATATTTTATATTAAGAAAAAAACGCATTGTAATAAGTGCCAAATCAACTAGTAACGAAGCGAATTACACCTTGTTCCTGCTCGTATTTGATTTCTTATACAATATACGATACAATATATACATTATACATGCTTAAGATATACGTTTTTCTCATTTAAATATGACAGTGAACAGACTACGTCGCTGATAGCCCTAATCTTTTTTAACGCCACATAAATAATGATATAAAACACAGTTTAAACTATTTTAAAGCAATTCGACTGCGACCAATTCCCTTAAATAAAGTTTTTAAATAAACTTAATATTATATTATATGTATTGAATAGTTAATTTGTAATAATTGGACGTTTTGGGAGCTTTTCAGCAATCGAGGTAACAAGTGACTCTTTAACCTGTTTAAATCTGTAGTGCTCGCGTAAACTTAGACAAAAAAAACATTCGAATAAAATAATTGCGTCGACTTCGGAAGAGTTGTTGCATCTGGAACAGGACAAACCCCGCTTCACGTTACACACACGTTACAGTAATGGATAAGCATTAAAAGAAGAAGAAATTTAGACAATATAATTTTTTTTTTTTTTATAGAACGGGGGGCAAACGGGCAGGAGGCTCACCTGATGTTAAGTGATACCGCCGCCCATGGACACTCTCAATGCCAGAGGGCTCGCGAGTGCGTTGCCGGCCTTTTAAGAATTGGTACGCTCTTTTCTTGAAGGACCCTAAGTCGAATTGGTTCGGAAATACTTCAGAGGGCAGCTGATTCCACATAGTGGTGGTGCGCGGCAAAAACTGCCTTGAAAAACGCTCAGTTGTGGAACGGCGGACGTCGAGGTGATACGGGTGGAATTTCGTATTCTGTCTCGACGTCCGATGATGAAACTCAGCTGCAGGTATTAATCCGAACAACTCCTCTGAACACTCTCCATGGTAAATGCGGTAGAAGATGCAGAGTGACCCCACATCTCTACGCAACGCCAAAGGATCAAGCCGCTCGGAGAGGGATTGAAGGAGCTCGCTGAAGGAGCTGGTACTGGGGAGCCCCCGCCCAGAGGTGAGAGCAGTACTCCATGTGGGGCCGAATTTGCGCTTTATATAGTTGCATACGGTGGCCCGGAGTGAAGTACCTCCTCGCCTTGCTGAGCACACCAAGCTTTTTGGAGGCTAATTTAGCCTTTCCCTCCAAGTGACCGCGAAACTGAACGTCGTTCGATATGTCAACGCCAAGTATTCCAATGCTGGCTGTGGCTTTAAGAAGTGTTTTTGTAGAGCGCAGAATTGCCCCCAGAATACGAAGGGCAGCCTGTGCGTCCACCACCGGGTGCTGAATGTCCCGGTGTTGGACGCCCAGAGGGGGATTCTCCACCGCGAGCGCGTGTGGTACCCCCCTGGGGTAGATTCTCTTTTTTCTGCACCTTCATATTTCATGGGGAGGGGGGTGGGCTCCGGGAGTCTCTCTCACCGCACGAAACGCGAGTACAATAAGGTGAACTTATTGCATCACTTCACGCCGGTTTTCTGAGAGACAGTGGTACTGCCCCGGTCGTGCCTGCCCATTTGGTTGAAGCCCGAAGGCAACAGCATGGCACTCCCACTAGGAAGGGGTTGACTGATTGCGCTGATGAAATAACCTCTGTCACAGGTTATTTCACCAGTGGGCGATGGGGTCGTCACGTCCCGACGCCGAATAACTGTTCACTTGTGTGTGGCACAGAGTTGGATCACTTTCAATAAAGTGCTAACCGCGGCCCTGCAATGCCGGGACCGCCGCCATACTATTTCTAACAGAAGCTCAAGGGCTTAATAATAATAATCTTGTCGGTGCATGAGTGCGTTACAACCACTTTTTTACAAGTGGGTAGGTTACGTTTTGAGCTGCGTTGGCCTAGTGGCGTCAGCGTGCGACTCTCATACCTGAGGTCGTAGATTCGATCCCCGGCTGTGCACCAATGGACTTAACATTTGCTCGAACGGTGAAGGAAAACATTGAAGGAAACCGACATGTCTTAGACCCAAAAAGACGACGGCGTGTGTCAGGCGCTGGAGGCTGATCACCTACTTGCCTATTAGATTTAAAAATGATCATGAAACAGATCCAGAAATCTAAGGCCAAACCTAGAGGTTGTAGCGCCACTGATTTTTTTTAGGTTAGGTACGTTTTATCTTCTACGCAATATTGAGGTTGTAAGTTACCGTTTAAATGTCACTCTTAATCCTTTCTTTAATTCCTTTTAAAAACCTATTTACCTAAAATTTAAACCAATGTTATAAATTTTGTTTACATAATTATTTTTCAAAGACAGTTTTTTACACATTTTCGTTAGATTCGCCTTGTACTGTCCGAATAGTCATAGATCTTATGAATTTAAATACAATTTCCACAACGTATATTTAAATATTTTGTCAGTAAATAATCTTCTGATTTAAGTATAAACGTTGTATGTGAGGCGGTGTCAAGGTGCATAGTAAACGCAAGGACGAACTGATCGTGTTATGAAATTAACTCCGAAACCAGGTTTTATACTGCATTGATAAATCGCTTAAACTTATGAATTTAAATTATTTATTTTATTTATTTATTGACAGTATTTTATTTTATTATGAAATTTATTTCAACTTAAAATATTAAACGATTTAAGTAGTTATTTTATATAAAATTAACAGTAAACCTTTTGGTATCTATTAATGTTTTCTAAGTTTTCTAGTATATACGCCTCACAAATAGGTCCTTCTCCGGCGATGAGTCGAGAAAACTATTAAGCTAGAGTAAGCGAATGGGAGCTTGTTGACTCTAGACAGTGAGAGTCGAATACACAGCAAAATAGTAATGTTTTCGGCAGCGGTGATGATTGTCTGGAACGTACAGACTCTAAAAGTCAGAATAATTACTCCCAGCAAGTATGCTTTCCGTTTCCCACCTCTCATTCCATGGTACTGTGCGTGATGCGACGTTCAAGAAGTTTTACTTCAAAAATGCCCAGCCTTGCAGTGTTAGCGACAAACCGCTGGTGCAATAAAAAAAAATTGCCCAAAGGGTCTTATACTTAGGGGTTCTTTACACACTACTCCGCTGGGGCCCAAGTGAGTCCACCTTGAACTCATGACAGTCCAGGTATTCCAGCTCGAGTCCGTTATTCTTCCATGCTCAAGGATTACTTGATCTTTTGTCTTTAGCTTCAACTTGCTATTGGGGAGGACCTCGTAATTTTTGCTCACCCATCCCGTTTTGTCGAGCCGAGCGTAAACATAAACATAATATAAGCTTACAATAGTTATTATTTAACCTTATAACTCATTTTTGAGTGTTCGAAGCATTTAAATGACTTGCTGATTCGCGGCTATAAATATTACTACAATTCCTATATCGCTATTAAAAATTGGGGGTTGGTCGTCGAAAAATTTAAATTAAGACTTGATGCCGAATCATAAAAAATCTGATAAAACTGGATTGGGATATCACTGTGTCAAATAGTTAACTACGTATTCTCAGACCTAACGAATACACAAAATAAAAACAAACATCGGCAAAGCCAAAATAATAATAATATCTTTGTCACAACAGGAGAAAAATAACTGAATATACGAAGACAAAGGATGTAAATGGGCGGTCTTACGGCTAAAAGCAGTTTCTTCCAGATAATACATTAAACCCCCTTATAAAAAAATATCACGGTACTCTTAAACGCATTTTCATATTACGCGATTTCAGTCCCTCGTATAACTCGGGCATTCCCCCATATAACGCGGGGATTTCACACGTTATATTCCAGTACTGTGTCATTTATAATGATTTGTACGCACTTATTTTGTTCATAAGAGTTTTTTCTTAATATTCGATTTAAATCCCCTTTAACAAGAAAAGTTAAATGTGAATCATTTGTACAAAACGCGTTATATTCTGTCATACAAGCGCGTTATGCGAGAATACTCCTACAACGCGTTTCCTACAACGTGATTCCAACCTGGTTTAAGGATTGATTACTATACCAAAATCCTGTGACAGAAGAGCTTTATACATTTTATAGAATACCTAGACTTAATTATAGTTAAAACAGTGGCTATATAAATAGGTATTGATTAAAATGAGTGGAAAGATCTAGGTTTAATTATTTATTTATATAAAGAAATATAAAGATATGGATTTTATAATACAGTGATAGGGTCACTGTATTATAAAATAGTTTACAGCCAAGCCGAAATACCGAAGAATTTTATAAATTACATAGACATTATATATAGAGCTAATTTAAGTTAAAGTAGTGGCTATATATGTACATATGTATTGCTTAAAAGGAGTAGAAAGTTCTAGGTTTAATTTCTATATGCGGTTGTTTTGCCGTATGGTGATGAAAGTGCAGCGACCACGTTGTGAAATCAAAAATGTAATCATTTCTGTTCATTCGTATTAGAGCATATTTATCCAATTTTATACACATTGTTTGAAGCTAATCATAAATTTATTAAAATACGCCATATATACGTATAATGAGGTTATCTATAGTATAAGTTATAATCTCTATTGTGAAATACATGACAATTACGGTGACCATAAATTTTACAAAAAATATTACACTTCCAACTATAATTAGTTTTTACTAGTATTACTAGTAATAGTAAACATATTTATGAGGCGAATGAGTTGATATATATTATTTAAAATGTACTTAGATAAGATTCATGGATATCAAAGGTTTTTGTTATGGAAATGCTGCAGCAATATACACACCACCACACGGACCAAAATTTTAAAATTTGTTTTAGGTTTTTATTTATAAATTTTTAATTATTATTATTACTATATAGGTTAAGAATATTGTAAATACTGTTGTCTATTAGTGAATTTATAATTTCATAATCAAACACGTATTATATAAATATTGATAAATAATTTAAAAAAAAGAAAAATAACTTATCGAACAAACATCTAGAATGTTGAGTTCTAATAAAATTAGTATTAATTAGCTCGTAATACTTATTCAATGCCAAATTATGATTGGTACGAGGTTAAAACATTGTTTATTTTCTTCTCCACGCTAATAAGTATATTTTGTTTGGATACAACGGGTTTAAGTAACCTTTAATTGTAATACAGTCAAAACCGGTTATAACGACATTGAAGGGACCGTATAGTTGCCGACGTTATATCCGATAGTCGTTATAAGCAATGTCATGTACACAAGTACAGTACATATGTATGTACATAGTTATCGATCTAGAATAGGTAGGTATGGGTTATAATATGGTATGTTAATATTATAATATGTAAACGAGTCAAAAAAGAAACAAAAATATTTATTACGAAATAATTAGGTACAAAAGTAATCAGTCAGTCTGTTTTTTTTTTAGCCCAGTCTCAAATATTTTTTGCATTTTACGTTTCATACTCCTCAAGGTATGAGTATCACCAGTATCAAACTGTTCGTTAAAGGCAACAAATTTTTGCAAAATCGTTACAGCGTTAAGAGCCTCGGAAATCGTTGTTGGCTGAAACTGTTCGTTGGGAGAAAGTGCGTAGGTAATAATATGCCTAAATATTCATTCAATGCTTATAAATAAAATTTAAAATCGTTTGTTTTGTTTTGTTTTACTGAGACAAGAAGCGGTTGGTCGTTATATCCGATGAATATCGATAAACTTTCGTCGTTGTAAGCGATATGTCGCTGTATCCGATGTTGTTATAAGCGGTTTCTTTACTGAATAGTTTACTAGGGATTCGGACGGGACCATACAATCTGGTTGTAATAACCGATAGGTCGTTGTAAACGATGTCGTTATAAACGGTTTTGACTGTATTAGACATTTCTGTTACGCATAAGTCAACTGCACAAGGTTATCCATGACTCAGAGAATACCAGGACCAATTCATTTTAATGTAAACTCAATTGTAAAACACTGAGAAGACAGAAAATCCAAGTGTATACTGTACCAATATTTAACTGATAATTTCCTCTCTTATGTGAAAGCGTTTTCCTTTATTTTATTCCAATTAGAGTAACTTTTCGCAGATTTTTTATTTGAGTTATAATATTAAACTTATCGCATTATATATATATATATATATATATATATATATATACACTATATTCGTCTAAATAGCTTTTCAATCAAAAATCATTTAATCATATAGTTAACACATTGTACACTTATGACTTGTCAGTAAAGAAATACATATATTAATGCTTCTAATTTTACATT
The DNA here is from genome assembly GCA_905332375.1 of Pieris macdunnoughi. Taxonomy (NCBI): domain Eukaryota; kingdom Metazoa; phylum Arthropoda; class Insecta; order Lepidoptera; family Pieridae; genus Pieris; species Pieris macdunnoughi. The sequence continues at coordinate 1,534,868 of CAJOBZ010000032.1, read as the reverse complement.
TAGTGCCAGTTCTCACTAATTCATAGTACCTAGATATGTAACCATTTGTAAAGAGTATAGACTTAGATAGTAATAGCTATTCAAACTAAAATTCTTTAAAGCGATACCTAGTTATATAGCTACTACTATAACTTTGATTAGGTCTAGGTATAAAATGTCTATGTAATTTATAAAATTCGCCTGTCACAGTATATCGAAACGCATTGGCCGATTTATGTTTTGTGTACTCGGCAGGTGAGAACAGGTCGTAAACAATGTCACAGTTTTATACAACGATAAGGCTGACCCACTCAATTTTTTTATCAGTTTTTTTATGAATCGGCATCAAAAAATACATTATTATCTTTCGGCCACCTACTCCCACTTTTTATTAGCGATATCTGAGCGAGAACTAATCTTTATCCTGCAAAACAACGCAGCCTGCAACAGTAATTTAATAGTTAAAAAAAATACTTCCTAATAGTTAGTGTACGTTAAACATCGATAGACTATCGATAGTATCGATAGTAAATGGCTATCGATACTATCGATAGTTTTTAAAACAATCGATCGATTGTTTACTCAAGTATTACGTATACATCTCTAGAGTCTAGGTATGCATGTATGTAGGTTATTCCCCGGCCAAAGTGACAAAAGCGTAGAAATTAAGATTGTTCTCTATGGTAGGGGAATTACCGTGCGTATTTCATTCATTCAAAGGTGTAGACATTGAGATTATTCTCTATGGTAGGAGAATTACCGTGCGTATATCATTCATTTACAAGACAAAAGACAGTCAGTTATTTTATTGTGGATGTTTGAAGTTGAGTGGAGTGGAGTAACAATAAAAAATGAGTAGCAAGTCACGTGCGTGGGAATTCTTCAAAAAGACTAATGAAAAGTTTGCAAAGTGTTCTTTGTGTAAAAGAGAGTATAAACTAAGTGGAAATACTACGAACTTGATTGATCATATGAAGAGAAAACATAATGAGGTATGGTCATCCAATGTTTCTGTTACTCAAGACGTAGATACCACTGAGCAAAATGAGCAAATGGGCCCAACCCCTAAAAAGAGAAATACGTTAAAAAATTATTATGATAGAAGTAGTAAATATCCAGATGGGAAAACAAAGAAAAATTTGGATAACAAATACGTGCGCATGATTGCTGTTGACATGGAACCTCTGCGAAAAGGAGAACATGAAGGATTTCGGGACTTTGTAAATGCTCTCGATAGTAGATATGAAATTCCTGATACAACAAAATTGAAGAAGAAATTGCTGCCGGAATATTATGAAAACGTGAAACAGGAGCTCGTCATAGCATTATCGAAAGCAGAACATGTTAGTGTGACTACTGATTTATGGACATCAATTGCAAATGAAGGCATCCTTTCAGTTACTTGTCATTTCTTTCACAACGAAAAATTAATTGCACCATTATTGGAAGTCGTGATGATGGAAGGAAGTCACAACGCAGAAAATATAGCCAGTGTAAATATTTTTAATTTTCATTGCCTTGATACCTACCAATTCAGTGTTTCTTTATCATCGGACATAAACTGTTATTATTGTTTTCAGGTGTTGGATGCTACTCTTTCAAAATGGGGTGTCAGGTCAAAATGTGAATCAATAACAACTGATAACGCTCAAACCATGATTAACGCCGCAGTTAAACTGCACCTGCGACATATACCCTGCTTCGCACACACACTTAACCTGACGGTGACTGATTCGTTTGCTGTGACCTGCTTAGACCAGATTCTGAAAAAATGTAAATTGATTGTGACATTTTTCAAGATGAGTACTCTAGCTAGCGATAAATTACGAGCTATTCAACGTGAATTAAATAAAGCAGAACTGAGAGTGATCCAGGAAGTGCCTACCCGCTGGAACAGTGCATATCACATGCTGCAGAGACTTGTTACAATGAAGACAGAATTAACTCTCGCACTTAATGAATGTAATCGGGCTCCACCAGGAGTCAATGCTGACGAATACCTAATTATTCAAGAAACAATTCAGATTCTGGAACCTTTCGATCTAGCTACGACAAAAATTTCCGGAGAAAGCTATATAACATTGTCACTGGTAATACGATTGATTCGTGGAATAAAAACGAAATTGGCAGAAGTTGAATCTCAAATTGTTACTGAAAGCGGAAAGAAAATATTACTCTGCGTGAAGGCATCAGTTGACAAAAGACTAAGTCCGTATGAAAACAGGACACCTGTTGTACTGGCTACAATATTGGACCCCCGATTTAAGAAGAAGGGGTTCAAAACAAGTGACGAAGAGAAGCGAGCTGTTCAGTGGCTAGAAAAGGCCTATGCTAGCCATTTATCTAAAGAACGCTTGGCTGAAGAAACGCAACAACCAACACCATCCACGTCTTCAGGAACACCTGGTGACCTGTTGGAGTTCCTAGACGTTCCAGACGTATCGACCCCTTTAAGTAACTCATTGGTAGATGTCAGGCAATATCTGGAGAAGCCAGTAATTGACAGGAAAGAGTGTCCTATAACATACTGGAGATACACTAACAATAAATTAAAGGAATTAGCGATGCTCTATCTGTGTATTCCAGCATCTTCTGTGCCTTCGGAACGGATTTTTTCGAAGGCCGGACAAATCTTAACCGAACGGAGAAATAGATTAGAAGAAAAAAGGTTAAACGAATTGTTGTTTATAAAACAAAATAGTAACTATTTTAATGTTTGATTTGTTTCCTTAATAATGATGAATGCTGATTTTTTTTTATTGTTATTTCAAATTTAATAGAAAATAAAACTCTTCGTTTCGTATATAACATTTGTTATTTTATTGATGTTACGCTAATCCTACAATCTTTTAAACTATCGATAGACTATCGATACTATCGATAGCTTTTAGTAAAACTCTCGATACTATCGGATTACCAAACTATCGATGTTTAACGTACACTACTAATAGTGTAGTATATGCGAAAGGATTTATAATCTGTGAATTAGTTTGATTAGTATTACTAAAGACAAAATAAATATAGATAATATGATATAAAGGATAACTGCTTGTCTGTGACCTAAAGGTTGTAAATGCCAGGTCATAAAATCCCAAAAAAAATGGTATAGCCAGAATTGTCAGAGCATTGTTGGTCTATTACTTTAATTGTCTTTGGTATGACTTATAGACATGACAATGACCCGAAGGCTAGTTCATCGTTAGAACCTTGATGTTTTCCTCTCCACGTGTTAGGTTTATGATTGTCAATTAATTAGAATTATTTGGCAATAATATTAATGTCACTTAAGTTTTTATACATTACTTACAACGTATTATCATTGCAATTAATTTGAAACGATTATTAAGTTTAATATGATTTTTTTTAAATAATGGTCAAAAGTCAATACAGCGCAAACTGAATCCCTTGTGTTAAAACTTATTGCATTTGATATTCAGGAGCTATAATGTTATTAAATCAATGAGTCAGTCTTCTTTTTAAATTAACATCGAATTAAGTAAATATGGTAGGTGTTTTTCACTTAAACTATATAATAATAGCTATAATATTTATACGGTTATAAATATTATTATTAAGATAATATGTAATTCTATAATTCAGTTTTTAATTAAATTATTTTACAATATTATAAGAGGAAAAACCATTAATTACAATTATTACAATATTTTTTATATTTAAAATTAGAGGGTAATCCTCTGTCGTATTTTGTTTTTTAATTCACCTTATAATTGTTAGTACGTGTGAGCAGTATTGGCTTGGCCTAGTGGCTGCAGCGTGGGTACTCATCCCTGAGGTCGTAGGTTGGATCCTCGGCTGTACACCAATGGACGTTCTTGCTGTGCGCATTTAACATTCCCTGGAACGGTGAAGGAAACCGGCTTGCCTTAGATCCAAAAAGTCGACGTGTGTCAGGTACAGAGGCTGATCACCTACTTGCCTATTAGAATGACAGATCATGAAACAGATTCAGAAATTTGAGGCCCAGACCTAAAAAGGTTGTAGCGCCATTGGTTTTTTATGGTTAGTAATATAATTGCATATGAAACATAATAATGTGATCTAAAACGAAATAGGTTCACGAGTATTTCCGTCAAAATACCAAATAAAAGTCAAATCACGTCGACGGAAGAGATTTCAATGTCATTGCTCTGCGCGCGCGCAGAATTGCGATCGACGAGTCTAGTTTACTTTCATTTGTGTCATATTTTTATACAATATCATTTGATTACAATACGTTATTTAATTTTCGTAGTTATGATACCTTTTGTAAATTATGGTTAATTAATTCACATAAATTTTGTGTGCTTTTTATATAAAAAAAAAAAAAACATTCGTTAAAAATGAATATTTTTTGCTTGACTAATAACTATTGATTTTTTATATATTATAAATTAGATAAAAAATCAAGTTTGCGAATTTGTATATGACATTCATATGTTTCGAAGTAAATGCCGATAGGAGAGAATGCTAGTCGGTCAAGGTAAACAATTTATCTGACTTATGTATGTATGATGAAGTCCACAGAAATAGTGGAGGGCGCGCAAAAGCGTTGCAAACTCCATCGTATAGAGCAGTGTTTGTCTAGTGGCTTCAGCGTGCGACTCTCATCCCTGGTCGAAGATGCGATCCCCGGCTGTGCACCAATGCACTTTCTGTCTATGTGCGCATTTTACATTCGCTCGAACGGTGAAGGAAAACATCGTGAGGGAACCGGCTTGCCTTAGACCCAAAAAGTCAACGGCGTGCATCAGGCACAGGAGGCTGATCACCTACTTGCCTATTAGATTTACAAATGATGATGAAACAGATTCAGAAATCTGAGGCCCAGACCTACAAAGGTCGCAGCGCCACTAATTTTTATTTGATATAGATATATGATTTATACGAGTATATATATTAAATTAATTAAATTCTATTGTATTAAGTTACTGTAAGAATATTTAAAATAGGGAAATAAATAAATAAAACTTAAAGCCAATTCTCGTAGAGATCTGCTGGGTGCTGTTTCTTTATATGGAGAGTGTTCAGAGGGGTTGTTCGGATTAATACCTGCAGTTGAGTTTCATCATCGGACGTCGAAGCAGAATACGAAATTCCGCCCGTATCACCTCCTTCGTTCCACAACTGAGCGTTTTTTAAAGCGGTTTTTGCCGTAGGTAGGTGGGTAGCTGGTTCCACATAGTGGTGGTGCACTATGTGGAACCAGCTACCCACTGAAGTATTTCCGAACCAGTTTGACTTAGGGTCCTTCAAGAAAAGAGCGAGACCAATTCTTAAAATTCTGCAACGAACGAGCCCTCTGGCATTGAGAGTGTCCATGGGCGGCGGTATCACTTAACATCAGTCTCCTGCCCGTTTGCCCCCTGTTCTATATAAAATATAGCATCAGTACGTTGATCTCACCTCATATCTTGTTTCAATTGAGAATATCTCTGTTCTTAGAGGTTTGAGATGTTGCAAATACGCTGATACATTTTGTTTCTCCACAAAGCGCTCTAACGTATTGGTCAACGTTTCACTAAACAGAATGGCTAGAATGTGCATTCTTCTACAGATCCCGAATCTTGATATTTTTGGGATTGCCCATCCGATTACAGGAAGGGCACTGTTATCATTCTCTTAGTACTATACTTTATAATTAAGGATCTATTTTTGTGATTCTCTTGTAATATTTCATTATTTTTTTTAAACTTATTATAATAATAAATAAACAATAAATCGTTTATTTGCAGAGAAAGTGGTACATTCGGAATGATTTATTATTAAATCGCACTATCAGGTATATAAAAATAGGCATACAAATGTCATTAATGGTCAAAGTGTCATAATAATGACAGTTATTTATAATTGTTGTCAAAACTTATGGTCTAAAAACTCTATAAAGGTACCTTACCTTTAAATTTTATTAATATAAATATAAGTATTATATTTGCACGCCGTCCACATTTCTTATCGAGGCCACACATTGCATTATAATTTGTATGACTTGTTTTTTTCCTTTATTTTTTTTTTATATTTAACCTTACCTGGTTTGTACGACTATAAGTAAATAAAGACAATGACGCCTAAGTAACCGGTGACCCCGGAGCTGGTGCTTTTCTCAACGAATAAGCATCTCAATACAGCGCGGAATTGCTGCCAGCGTTAACGGTACACTGCCACAGGGATCTAACTTTTTAATTATTCTATTTATTAATTTTTAATTATTATAATTATTACTATGTAGGTCAAAAGTCAAAAATCTTTTATTCATATAGGTAACACAATGTACACTTATGAACGTCAAAAAATAAATCGTCATAGTCGTAGAATAGTGACGGATCTGATAAATAGTCAACTTTACAGGGCAGCCATTTCAAAATAATATAATCATGTTAGTTTTTGTCATAACTATTTTAATTCATATTCTGTTATTATGAATATTGGCATACCAGCAAACAATATAAAAATAATTACATTAAATTTCACAATTTTCAAGAAAAATCACGTATCTATCAAATCCGTCATTTTACAAATTTCAATTAAATTTAAAACACATGGATTTTTTTAATGTAGCCGTAATATTTAGTCAATGTAGTATCCAAATATGATAAAAAGCGGATTTTGGTTTTTTTTCAAATCCGACATTGTTCTACGATCATGACGAAATATACATACAATGCTTCTAATTTTACATTTACTGCCGGTTCTCAAGGGCGTAGAACAGAAGAGAAGAACTGGCAATAAACTCTCCGCTACTCTTTCATTCTTTTTAATCGCCAAGTAGTGTTTTACTGTATAATTTATTGTTATGTTTAGGTTTTAATAAACGCAATTATACGTCTAATAAAGACAATTTAAGGATTGTATAAACATGATAGTTTGAAGGTGCTGCTGTTATCGCTATGATCAAAGGCACTCGATGAACATATTCAAAACATTATTTGTGCTCCCGATACAGGAAAATATATGCTGGACATAAGTGTACAAGTGTGAGTTATATCCAGGCCCAAAACACTTCTAGGAACACGTCCAAATTATGTCGCAGCCTCGGTCTCTTTTCTTCCATATCGATCTACAAGAGAAGAAGATCTAAAGCTATGATGTGACCTTGGAATCGCGAAATACTAAAGTTACCTGTGGATATCGGCGCTGGGTCAAAGTTTCCTCAGCCATTCCTGGTTCCCACGCTCCCGTGGCTAGCATAGAATTTTTATTTTTTGTGGCTTTTATGTTTTTGGGGATGGTTCTAATCAGGCTGAGCAATCAAGATCTACAGATTTGCAGTCGAAAAAACCCACAAACTATAAAAGTCTGTTAATACCCACTAACAAAACGTATTCGTAACAATGTCAATTCATTCATTCGACATTCGTCCAATTCGTGATGCGTCCTCAAAGGTCACCGTGACCGCCTGGATCACTCCGTCACAACATCACCCATGACCCCAAGATCCATCCATAAAAAGATCTCGCTGTCAATAACAAATTTAATTGTAATGCGACATATCTCTTATCACTTATTCGCAACGGTCAAGTGAGTCACCTACATTCAACGCATTGTTTGCCGAGTTGTTTGTTCGGTGATGTGATCATTGTGGATCAGTTACTTATTCAAGACAACAAAGGCAAGTTCCACGATGACACGAAAACAGGCCGATAAATACGCATCTATACATATAAAAATGCTATGTTGGTTTGTGTACGTTTCTCCTTCCCGACAAAAAAGGCTCGTAGGAGGCCCCGACACACACTAACGGATTCGGATGATCCAATTACCATAGCAAACAATAAGTCTCACAGGAGACGCCCTTGCGCTAGTCGCGGGAAAAACGCCCATTCTGGCTGAGCTTCGCTCGCCAAAACAGCCCGAGCTGAGCTGTAAAGGCCCTTAAGGCCAACAGCGAGATTCCATTCAAAAAAAAAAAAAAAAGTGTACGTATCAAAAACGCAAAAAGTTCTGCACCGATCGAGCTGATATTTTGGCATGATATATAATCGGCATCAAGGATTGTTTTATTTATTTTTTTGGAGTTTACTCCTTAAGAAACGAGTTATAAGGCCCGGTACGGAAATTTTATGAGGAGTAAAATGAAGTGTAACACGAAAAGTTGAGGCGTTATATAGAAAGAGACAAATGGATTGAACGTGTAAAAGAATGGGAGATGGAACACATTACACAGACTTTTCTATTTTGAATTCACGTTTTGACAGCCACGTTACAACATTGTCAGTGTTGACAGGTGTAAAAAATAAAAGTAGATTGTCTAGCGTGCCATAGAGTTTTGTCAATAGTAATGGTCAGTGAAATTAAAACTAAAAAGATTGTTCATTCTTATTTTTCTCTTACTATAAAGGTAACTTTGGTCACAGAAAGAAAATCCTATTTGGGCATAGATGATGTAGGTACGTTTTATTAGTACTACAAACATTTATATTATAAAAACATATATTCTTACCACCTTTAGTATGAAAATATGGTCGACAGCCACAGAACATTATCGCCATTTTATCGTTCGTAAGGAGTAAACTCCAATCGTGCGTCGTAGCTGACACACACACAGTTTTTTTATTTTCTCATGTTTTTCCACAAGTATTGCAAAATTAAACTTATATGAAATGTTTTCTTTGTTTTGTTTCTCATTTCTCAACCATTCAATCACAATGTGCCACAGCGAAGCGTGGAAGGGAACAGCTTAGTTGTCTAAAAATATAAAATGTATAATAGTTTTTGTAATCAATCTCTTTCGAAGATGTTTTATCATACCCTTAAGAGGCTTATCCCAAAAATTTTTTTGGACAAAAACAATTTTTTTTATAATTTGGCCTTAAAATACATATAATAGAAATAATTTATACAAAAAAACGTTTGCCGGGTCAGTTTTTTTTTTTTTCCGTGGGGAAATGCGTTACGCATACCCTCCCGCGGCATGGTTGACCTGGGGAAGGGTGATGTGGGACTCGCTGTTGTGCATACCCACTAAAACCCCACGGCGCCACCAGCAATCGCCCGGGGCAGGACTCGGTAACAGCGTAGCCTTGTCCGCATCCAGCCACGCGATCAACCGTTAATATTACGGTCCTCTACGGCCACGAATGATGTGGAATGGACCTTGGCACAGCAAGGGCCTTTCACATCGGCCAATTCATCCTGTTTTATAGAGCTGGGGGAGGCCGGGTACAATGCTAGCATATATATTATTATGTCTTCAGTTGTCTTTTATTGCGTATTTTGTGCTTAAGCAACACTAATATCTGATATGCTGAAGCAATGAAGAAACTAGTAACATGATTTTAGCATATTGCTTTTCCTATGTTTGAAATCCCGTAATTCTCAATATACGTGTGTAAGCCATTGGGGTAGGGCTTCATATCTTTTTATATGCAAGTAGTTTTGACATAAGCCGATTAAATCTAAGAATAAGATTCACAGTCTAGACTTATTAACATATATAATAAATATTTTGCAACATATTCTTGCAAATATATTATTATTATTATAAGTGCGAACAATATCCAACACATTTCGACGTTTGACAGTCAGACTTAGCGTTATATTTTGTTTCTGAATCTGAACCTTAGACATGACGTTTCATACAATGTTTGATTGTGTACATAACGTCAAGTATTTGCCTACAAGAGTAAATTACTTCCTTCACATATTTCAGTTACGACTTTTTTTGGAATTTCATTTTAAAACAGTAAAATCAAGTGTGTTTTTATTGATTTATTCATTAATTAGCTATAAATCCTCAGTTGGCGATTTCAATTGTTAATTAGTCGATCTTTCCCTGATATAATCTAATTTATTACGTGATTTCATAAAAATGCTATCCTTAAAGTTTATAATTAAACGTCGTGATTTAAGGCAATAATATTATAATTAGTATCATAATAACTCTGAGTTCAGACGCAAGTTGTATCCAAAAATTTATTTTTGTTTAATTTGGACAAAAGTTGCTTGAATATTTTGATCTTTTTAAACCATTTTAATGTAGCCATTGTAATTTACGTAATTAAGCAAAGATAAATTGTTTTTTAAACAGTCTTGGTCCGAGGGGTAAAGTTCCCCCTCGTTCTAACGGTCTTAGACAGCTGTTTGGATGAGATGGCGTTTGAAATTTATAAAAAAAAGTTTTTATTTACAGATGCATCTGAAGCTCTTTTGTACGTTCGTGTGCGTTGGCCTCGCACACTCGTTACGTGTTGGTGCGGGTATTGCTGACGTCACGGGCCCACCTGCAGAAATTGGTTTTGTATGATTGATTTTTATTATCGTCATGTTATCCGAATAAGAGTTTTATATTACTGTTAATTAATATTAATTATATATTCGAATCACGCAACCTCTCAGCATTTGGGTACTTACGAATTTTTCCTGCAAATTTCTTTGTTTGAATTCTAACCTCAAATCCGTCCGTCTTTCCACAACTAAGCGTTATTTGAGGCCGCGCACCACTACTACCTGGAACCAGCTGCCCACTGTAGTATTTCCAAACCAATTCAAATCCGAGTCCTTCAAAAAGAGACCACCAACTCTTTAAAAGCCGGATCTGATGAGCAACATTCCCGTTTGCTCCCTTTTATATACAAAAAACCGTATAGTCTGTTTCACGAGGCTGTTTCAGCGCAAAGGAATCAGTCACCCACGTAGTCCTGGAATGCGAGGCTGTGGCTAACCAACATGCAGAAATCCTCAGTGCAGTGAGGTCGCTCCGTGAAGCCTGCTAAGTGCCCAGGAGTCTTCTGTGCTTTTGGAAGGAGCTGGGCTGGCTTAGTTAGCCTGGAATTTACGCACAACGGACCCATTAAGAGTCTAAGTGCGGAAACTGAGTCCACAAACCAATAACCAATGGTTCTGTTTCACCCAGAACCTCCGTTTTGTATGCCACACAGTGTATTAGGTGAAGAATATGCTAAACCACGAACATAGTCTCATGCCCTTCTGCCATTCCTACATTTCAGATGGGTTACGCGCACTTCGAGCAGGTCGGGCATGGACTACATTTACGTCAGTTCTCGCGAGCGTTTGTGCTGGAGGATGAAGAGAACCATCGCTTCGTGTTCGTCTCCGTGGATGCAGCTATGATGGGACATGGTGTACGACGAGAGGTTGGTTTAAATAATATAATATTGAAAAAGATATATTGTAAATTGTCGTACAATATCTTTTCGTCGCTGTAGAATGATAACCTCGTATGTCAAAAAAACATTTATTTTTCATTCTTAGACTCTTGTGTAATTTAACTGGTGAACTAATGAAGTAAGGACTTATTTATATTATTAATAAGTCCTTTTTACCGTCCAAAACTATGGACAAAAGCACAAACCTAATAATATTTTAACGAACATTGACGAAATGAAACATTTTTTTCGTTTCCTGTAATTTTTGGTTCTCGGACATACAAGGTTATCATTCTACAGCGACGTTTTTCCGTTGCGTTATTATAGATTTTAGTAGCGGTATCATTTTCTGTCAAGACGCCAAGTCTTTTAAGCAAAGTCCCTTTATAGGATAGGGGAGATGTTACACTCCCCTCCTGCCTAATTCGGCCCGAGATCTGCCTAGTCGCGTACCTGTTAGGCTACTATGCAGGGAGTTTATAAATAAGTAACAAAAAACATATGACCCGTTCATACATCTATTAAATATCGTTAAGAGTATGATTTTTATTTTTGTTTGTATTATCACTGTTTTTTGTACTTGATTTCGCTGGACGTGTCCGCATGTTGTTGACGGCACCGCTTTTGTGGCCTAAAGAAAAAAATTGAAAATTCAGTGTCAACTGAGGTTGGAACTTGGACACGCTAAACACTTTTTGGTGAATTTATGTCGTGACAGCATGTTTAAGATTAGATTTTATCGAAACTAAATTTGATTTTATTCATTTTTTTACTAGCCTCAGCAAACAAATACATAATTGTGTATAGTTTTATAATATTTTAAGTTGAAATTTGGCCATACATAAATAAATAAATCCTGTTACAACATTTTTCAGTTTCACTCATATTAGAATAGGAAATAGATACTATACTATTTAGAACAAAACAACTAGATTAAGCGTAGGTATAACAAACAGAATAACAAGCTTCTTTAGAAAAAAATTCTATAAAAATACTTTGTTGATATCCAGGTGTTGAAACGCCTGCAAAAGCGTTACGGTAACGTGTACAGTGAGAAGAATGTGATCATAAGCGGGACTCACACGCACTCCACTCCAGGTGGCTTCCTTCTGGATTTCCTCTTCGATTTGTCTATCCTTGGCTTCGTGAAAGAGACATATGCCGCCTATATAACTGGTATACTCAAGGTAAATATAGCGATGTACATGTTCTCAGTCAACACTCAACATAGGCCATTGCATATTTACGAATCAAAATTTTAACGGTACTTACAAGTCGTTGGTTTGAACACCCGTGCCTTGAATGTACGGTAACCTGACGGACCATCGTTGTTTGACAGTTATTAGATATATAAATAACTCCTGCATAAATGACCAGTTTTAGATAACTTTTTGCAAGGTAAACAATTCAATTCTGACGGGGCAGTCGAAACCGCCTTCGAAGACTTTATTGATTCCTGTCCGAATGGGTTTTTTAGTTATTGGATCAATCAACTACATATAAGATGGCAAAAGTGCATATATAGCAATGGTTCATGTATACTTTGATTAATATATGAAAATTTGAAAATATATTCTATTTAAAAAAATCTATTTCTTTTCCTCCCATAATAACGCCAATTTCATATGTAAAGACCTAATATTAAATTCTTTTACGGACTGTCAATGGAAAATATAATAACAATTTCACTGTTCTAATTATTTATTTGGATGTTTCAGAGTATAATAATAGCACACAATAAATTGACATCAGCTAGAATGGAATACGGTGAGGCGGAACTGCTGGATGCCAACATCAATCGCTCACCTTCATCATACCTTCGAAATCCACCCGAAGAAAGGGCAAAGTAAGCTTTTTTACATAATTTAATTATTTAATTACTGTAGACGTAATCACCAAATAAGAAAATCAAAGAACTAGGTATAGTGCTTAAGTAATACTTGAACGGCCCCTAAACTCCTTTGCAAAAAAACGGACACTTAAGGAAATTCACGTTCTAAGGTCGATTTCAGTTAATAAAATGAAATTTAATTGTCGTACATAGTCTGTTCACTTATAATCGAGCAGATTAATACGCGTGAAGTGAGTTCTGACAATTCTTTTAGCCAGAAGTGATGACTTCCAATTGAGAATGTCTGAGATGTTTTAAAGAGGCCACTAATATCAGTGCCATCTGCCCCACAAAACATCAGGGAGCTAAAATGAGACATTGGGAAAAACAGTGGGAATTTACTTCTCAAAACGTTATTAAAAACATCGTGAAAAGTATTCCCAGAAGGATAGGCTGCGATTTTGTCACACTCGTAACTTTATTTAATTAAGCAAAAGTAAAAAAAAAAGACGTCTTGCACTCCGGGAGTGCCGGCAGAAGTGAAAACTTGAATATTAGCGTTGTGCATTTTTGATATTTTGGAATGGTTAGGGAATAATTTTGCACGAATTGCTTTAATTATCAGTATAAAAGTACTATCATTTATGTGGTAAAATACAATATTAATTTATTGCGCTATCGTACACAAACATGACAATTTATATTACATTAAATACGCCGCGCCAGCTGTCTACTCTCCATCCGTCTTACGAATTTTCGATCAGGTCACGTGTCCTGATGCGAGTTTAACATATTTTTACCCATTCCAAAAAAAGTGTACAACGCAGCTAAAGAAGTTTTCACTTCAAAAATTATATTATTACATTTTGTACTTACCTATAAAGACTACCTGATCAATGAATCAGACACAGAAATGTGTGCATCTGGTTTAAGTTCTCCCATAATAATCTTCAGGTACGATTACGACGTGGATAAAAGGTTAGCTCAGATCCGCTTCCTCACACCGAGTAATGATATCCTCGGGGTGATTAACTGGTTCGCAGTTCACCCCACAAGCATGAATAACACCAACAAGCTGATATCATCAGATAATGTCGGATATGCGTCGATCCTTATGGAGAAAGCTCTGAACGGCAATGAAACTTTGCCAGGCAAGGTATATTTCAATTTTTTTTTATAGAACAACAAGCAAAATTGCTTGTTCCACTAACAACAAAAATGCACTAACACTAGTCCAAATTGTTTCGTCCTTTTCAATCTTCTTACTAGATCCGTGTCAATCAATAATTGAAACGTGTTTTTAAACATTACAGGGTCGTATAGTGTGTGCGTTCGCGTCTACCAATTTGGGCGACGTCTCTCCAAACACCCGAGGCCCTAAATGTGAATTTTCTGGTCTTCCGTGCGATCAGGAGAAGTTGTTGTGTAAGGGGCATAAAGAGAGATGCTTCGCTTCCGGCCCAGGGAGAGATATGTTTGAGAGCACCAAGATTATCGCCACGAAGCTCTTTGACACGGCTATGGTGAGGTTTTCCTATGATTTTTTTAGTATTTGTAGTGGTTGCAGCTCCTTACAAACGTTGTGTAAAACAAAAAACTTGGCGGTTAAAAAAAGTGGCGGAGAGTGTAGTGCCAGTTCTTCTCTTCCGTTCTACATCCTGGATTTGAGAACTGGCAGTAAATGTAAAATAGAAACATTTAATGTATATTCCTTTTTTGACGTTCATAACTGTATATGAATAAATAATTTTGAATTGAATTAGTCGCACCAAAAGATTTTCTATTTATGAGCGATAATTGCGACGATAGTCAATGCAGAAATATGTCTTTTACAGACTTTACGGGGCTTCACACTTGCAAGGCACTTATGTAGATATGTATCCAGAAATTTAGATATTATATATAAATAATGATAAACAAGCTTCCATAAAAGGAATTTTGTATAGGTTTATTACAAAAAAATCCCTTTTTTATTGTAGGGAGTGTAATTTGGCTATTATATACTCTGTGAATTCATTGTCACAAATGAGTAAACTTGGGGTGGCATGAAATGAAATGAAATGAAATGAAATAGTTTATTCTTGCAAGTAGGACTATATAAATCACTTTTACAATGTCATCCTAAACTAACTCAAACTCAAACTCAAAATATCGATCTGAGCAAGCCTGTGCCAGCAGACGGCAAGCATGCCCCGAATAGCTCATGCAGCTCAACCATTTTTGAGGGAGCTGCACAACCCGGTACACAGCAATACCGCCAGTGGCACCATAAAAATATGTGGGGCAACAACTCACTCAGATCGCCAGCCCAAAATAACTATATACTAAAATGTATCAAATTATAAATCAAGCAAAAGAGTTTATGATATACCCGCATAATGTTTACACTTACAATGGATACAAAATGTATTTTTAAGGTGTACCTTAAAGCAAGGAAAAAATAATGAAATTAAATCATCAGAATTCTACCAAGAGTATTTGTGACTAGTTGCTGCAATTCTCCCATATGCTGTATTTCTTGCGCCTAACCTGTGATTCGAATAAAAAAAATAATCACTTGTAAAACTAAATAATGTAAATTATTATTAAACGATTCCAGTGCTAGGAAACGATGTGAAAAATTAATCCCGGTTGAGTTTGTCACCATTTTTATTTATTTGTGACATTCCTAAGAGATCATGTTATCCCATATTAATTCCAGAAAGTTCTCCGTCAACCCGGCGAAGACTTAACTGGACCGATAGGTGTGGTTCATCAATTCGTGGATATGCCCAAGCAAGTCGTATCTCCCTATGATCCGATTGCACAGACTTTTAATGCGGTAAGTTTTATAAATTAATTTTTGAAGTTGTATTGTCTTGGCGCGTTAGGGAAAACTAATGAGAGTACATTTTTACGATGCGCGCGCACATCGTCACGAAATTTCGACACCCTGAAGTTAACTATAGTCAACATTTTATTTTGTGATATTTAAATAAACTTGATTTAACTAGATAATGCGTTATAATAAAACTTTAAATGTATTAAATACCTTTTTGAAGTTATACTTCTTTAGGCGCGTTATGAAAAATTTATGAGAGTGAAATTTTACAATGCGCGCGCACCCGTGACACAAAATTAGGAGTGTGATTATAGCGTGCGCGAGCGAGATAGGAATAAGACAATCTACAAGTAAAAAGAAATAGAATATGCGTGAAGTTCGTATGCCAACAATTTTGAATGACCATAATGACATTTGTCATTTACCTTTTAAACAAATAAAGGAGTTTTAATTATTTTTTCAAAGAAATTTAGCGATGCTTTTTGAATTATAATCAGAAGTGATTTAAATTGAATATTTAAACCAATACTAATTAATATTTGTGAAAAAACTGTGCTCATCAACCTTCCTAAGTGCTTCAATACAATTGAGGTTAACTATCCGTATGTATTATTAATATCGAGTAATGTTTTGATTAAAAAATTAACCACATTGTTTAATCAAAACATGTAATTTTTCTGATTTAATCTAGCAAATATAAGGAAAAGAGACAAAAAACAATTGATGAATCAGTGTAACTGCACTAAATTGAATACAATAAAAGAGTTTTCATCTTATCGCTGTGAAACATCAAAAACTGGAGGTGGAACAAAGCCAAACTATTTTTAATATTGCCAAAGAAGTATAACTTATTACGCGCGTACATAAGTACATGGACCCTTTTTTTTTCTATTATTAGTGTCGTTTTTTCTACAAACATAGAATACATTTTTTGAAAAGATTTTTATCTTGTTACGTTAAAGAAGTATAACTTCTAACGTGTGTATATAAGTACACACATGTTTTTTATTTTATACACAACGGTTTCTGTTGTGAGAATTTTGTAAATAACCTGCATCTTCAACACACCCCACATACACACACACACACAGCACAGCCGAATAAGATATTACGTATTTGATAATTTTTATTCATTTTTCCTTTCGTAAATATTTGAACTTTTGTATACATTACGTGTTCCATCTTTGGCTATATTTTTTAATATAATTGTTTTTTGTTTTATATAATTTATTATTTACCTGTAGGATTGCGAAATATACTTTTATTTATGTTACTTCTGAACCTGTTTTTTTTAAATTACAGAGTGAAAAGGTATCAGGTTGCATACCCTCTATGGGGTATAGTTTCGCGGCAGGGACCACAGATGGCCCCGGTGCCTTCGATTTCAAGCAAGGAACAACTTCGTCTAACCCCCTTTGGAACGCCGTACGGGACTTCCTCGCTGAGCCCACGCAAGAAGACATTGCCTGTCACGCGCCGAAGCCCATATTATTGGCCACTGGGAGGGTAAGTGCTTATTTGGAATTACGTGATAGATCATACTTTTCTTTCAATTTGGTTAAGTGTTTAAGCACGAGTTATGTATTCTACCATTAGTTTAGTCGCATATTATATACCTATTTTATATAATATGTAACTAAAGTAATAAGTAATGTTTACTAATGATTGCGTCGCAAAAAGTTTCTTTTAACATATATTTGAACATCCCTCCAACTAACTATTCTAAAGTGTATCTTCGATCGTCTTAAGATCATCTCCCTTTTAGATGAAGTTCCCATACGAATGGCAACCTCGCGTTGTATCGTGTACAGTGGCCCGAGTTGGGGGCTTAGTAATCGCGGCCGTGCCTGGTGAGTTCACTACGATGTCTGGTCGGCGCTTGCGCAGCGTGGTCCAAAAGGCGTCAAATGCTAAACGGGTCGTTTTGGCTGGATTATCGAATATCTATTCGGATTATGTTGCTACGCCTGAAGAGTATCAGGTATTCATTTTAAATATTATTTTGTTCTTCATGCAATTACAGTAGATCCTCGATAAGATAAAGTTCAAGGGAAACACAAAATATTTTATGTTATAGAGGTTTTAAGTTATCAAGGTTCTATGTCAGGTAAAGGTTAATATAGAGGTATGTACATGTTTCTATGTACCCTTCCTCCCATTTTTACTTGAATGCATCAGAAGGATGGAAAATTAAATATGTAATCATATTTATTCACATTATGTACTTACATTACATAAAAATAAAACAACAACTAAAGGTTTAGTCTACTTAAAAAAATCTGTGATTTTCTTTTGTTTTAAAAAATTCACTGTTTCTAAATCGATTTGATTTTCAATGACAAATAGAGAGGAGAATACATTAACACATTAACTTATGATGCAAGTAAGTCGTTGTCACAAAGCTAACCGCCGCAAAGCTTTGAAGAATTTAGATAAAGCAAACAATAGGTAATGTATTGTTTACGTTAACAATACATTAGTAAACACGTGCAAGCAATAAATACCGAAACCATTTGTTTTGACACTCTTATAAAATGACTCATTCACAAACAATTTTATGTTATAGATGTTGTGGAAACATTTCTTTTAGTTACTGAGGGCCTATACAGAGATTATTTATTTACGTTATAGAGGTTGCGTATTTTAAGTTATAGAGGTTTTGGGCTCTGATGGGAAGGGAACATAGTATTTTTTGAAGTAACCGAGGTTTTTATGTTACCGAGGTTTACGTTATCGAGGTTCTACTGTAGTATAATAAATGTAAGGAATAATGTTATAGGCTCAAAGGTCGTCTCTTTCTACCGTATGATGTATACAATTGTAGAAAGAGACAGATAGATTCAGGAATAATGTTATAGGCTCAAAGGTTATCTCTTTCTATCGTATGATTTATACAATTGTAGAAAGAGACAGATAGATTCAGGAATAATGTTATAGGCTCAAAGGTCATCTCTTTCTACCGTATGATTTATACAATTGTAGAAAGAGACAGATAGATTCAGGAATAATGTTATAGGCTCAAAGGTCATCTCTTTCTATCGTATGATTTATACAATTGTAGAAAGAGACAGATAGATTCAGGAATAATGTTATAGGCTCAAAGGTCATCTCTTTCTACCGTATGATTTATAAACAGGTAAAAAAGAGACATAGATTCAGGAATAATGTTATAGGCTCAAAGGTAATCTCTTTCTATCGTATGATTTATACAATTGTAGAAAGAGACAGATAGATTCAGGAATAATGTTATAGGCTCAAAGGTCATCTCTTTCTATCGTATGATTTATACAATTGTAGAAAGAGACAGATAGATTCAGGAATAATGTTATAGGCTCAAAGGTCATCTCTTTCTATCGTATGATTTATACAATTGTAGAAAGAGACAGATAGATTCAGGAATAATGTTATAGGCTCAAAGGTAATCTCTTTCTATCGTATGATTTATACAATTGTAGAAAGAGACAGATAGATTCAGGAATAATGTTATAGGCTCAAAGGTCATCTCTTTCTACCGTATGATTTATACAATTGTAGAAAGAGACAGATAGATTTAGGAGTAATGTTATAGAAGATTCTTTAAAAAAATGAAAAAAAAAAAAAATAGTCAGGAATAATGTTATAGGCTCAAAGGTCATCTCTTTCTACCGTATGATTTATAAACAGGTAAAAAAGAGACATAGATTCAGGAATAATGTTATAGGCTCAAAGGTCATCTCTTTCTACCGTATGATTTATAAACAGGTAAAAAAGAGACATAGATTCAGGAATAATGTTATAGGCTCAAAGGTAATCTCTTTCTATCGTATGATTTATACAATTGTAGAAAGAGACAGATAGATTCAGGAATAATGTTATAGGCTCAAAGGTCATCTCTTTCTACCGTATGATTTATAAACAGGTAAAAAAGAGACATAGATTCAGGAATAATGTTATAGGCTCAAAGGTAATCTCTTTCTATCGTATGATTTATACAATTGTAGAAAGAGACAGATAGATTCAGGAATAATGTTATAGGCTCAAAGGTCATCTCTTTCTACCGTATGATTTATAAACAGGTAAAAAAGAGACATAGATTCAGGAATAATGTTATAGGCTCAAAGGTAATCTCTTTCTATCGTATGATTTATACAATTGTAGAAAGAGACAGATAGATTCAGGAATAATGTTATAGGCTCAAAGGTCATCTCTTTCTACCGTATGATTTATAAACAGGTAAAAAAGAGACATAGATTCAGAAATAATGTTATAGGCTCAGAGATACGAAGCTGCGTCGACAATCTTCGGCCCTCACACCCTCGACATTTATCTCAACAAGTATGTTGAACTCACCGACGCACTAATTAAGGTGAGTAAACATATTATTTTCCATTGATACGAAATAAAAATCAGTGACGCTACAACCTTTTTAGGTCTGGGCCTCAGATTTCTGGATCTGTTTCATGATCATTTGTCAATCTAATAGGCAAGTAGCTGATCAGCCTCCGGTGCCTGACACACGCTATCGACTCGGGTCTAAGGCAAGCCGGTTTCCTCACGATGGTTTCCTTCACCGTTCGAGCGAATTTTAATTGCGCACATAGACAGAGAGTCCATTGGCGCACAGCCGGGGATCGAACCTACGACCTCAGCGATGAGAGTCTTAATTTATTCTTAAGATTTTTTTCTTAATGCATGCCTGTATCACTACTTTCCGGTGTTAAATAATAATTCAAAAACTGTTTGTGTACGTGAAATCCTGA
This sequence comes from Pieris macdunnoughi, assembly GCA_905332375.1. Classification (NCBI taxonomy): domain Eukaryota; kingdom Metazoa; phylum Arthropoda; class Insecta; order Lepidoptera; family Pieridae; genus Pieris; species Pieris macdunnoughi. The sequence goes on along the minus strand of CAJOBZ010000032.1, from coordinate 1,514,396 downwards.
TAATTTCCGGTAAAATCCGGTTAATTAATGGTGTTATAGAATCTGTTACTTAACACGTTCACTGCGTAACAGGCCGATATCGGCCTGCCGCGGTATTTCAGCTGGTGCGGACGAAGAAATCTATGTCCCTCTCGCTGGTGCGTAACGATTATCTCAGGTGTTTGTAAAAATTCGACAGGGACAAATATATATTTCATCTTGCGGTCAAAATTGTAGGTGTTCCCCATCAAAACATAACGGCAGGCTTTTATCGACCTACCACGCACTGACGCTGCTGTGCATCCACTGAGAGTTAATCTATCCTAGTGCTGTTGGGTCTAGAAAGACCTGCCACGCACTGGCGGAAATATCATTGGGGGCGCATTTTGGCCCGCCGCCGCACCTGATGAAGAATTATGATTTTACTTGCCGCAGTGAACGTGTTAACGTATACGTTCGTATACGTCAACTGGAACTCGGTAGAGTCTAGCCCACACGCAATCCTTTCTTAATATCTTCTTTATATTTTTTCAAGTCAATATGACGTCGTATGAAACACCGTTCTAGCTTTATTTATGAAGTTAGACACATATGACCCCATACATTACAGAATTTCTTAATAACTCAAATCATTTTTTTTTATATTTTGCCTATTACTAACTGTTATCTGTGTTTATATACTTTCACATAATTATAATATCTGTATAGAAATATATATTTTTGAAGTGAAACTTCTTTAGGCGCATGAGGGTAAATTTTTACGGATGAAACGTCACGAAGATGTGCAGCGTTTTTGTCGAAGAAAAGGGAGAGAACGATTGAGACCGATTGAGAGAGAGTGAGAAGGGCGAATTACCTTATAGAAATTCTAATTTTAAAATTAAAATTTCGTAAGAGAATTTATGAAATATTAGTATGTATTTTATATTTTATGCAAAATAATTTATTTAATAATTCAAGGGTACACCAGTGGAAAACGGCCCAGAGCCTCCAGATTTCAGCGAACAGTTGATCACCCTCGTCCCACCGGTGCTGTGGGATGCCGCCCCTTGGGGTCACGAGTTCGGAGATTGTGTGGAACAGCCCCAGCATTCCTACAGCTGGATGGATACCGTTACCACTAAATTTGTAAGAATTCCTCGATTGATTTTACTAGCTGACCCGACGATAGAAGTAACACAATGAACACAAAATAAATATTAAGTTCACTACATTATTAAGAAATTAACGCAAAAATAAATAAGCAATGCTATTCGGGACGGAAACATAGACAACCAATAAAAAAACATGAAATGAAAATCGGTCGAGCCGTTCTCGAGTTATAAGTGTTCGAATAAACCCGACTTTGTTTTATATTAAGTTATGAAATTAATGGACAAATATTGCTCCTAAAGTATGAATCTCTGGTTTTGTAACAGACAAAAATAAACAATAGACTTTTACCACATAATTATAGTATATTTTCTTACAAATTATTTAAAATTACGCAAAATGTAAAATTAACTTAATATAAATATTATCTCAGGTATCAGGTCATCCGCGTAATAGCATTCGTCACGGGCGCTGGTACTCCACGGTCGAGAGGCTGGAGTCGGAGCAGGATGACGCCTGGAGCGTTGTGGCCACCGATGCCGATTGGGAGACCAAGTGAGAAAACCTTTTCTCTATTTTATATGAGCCGCATTCGTGACTAACTTCAGAGCACCCACAAATGATCTTTAATCGAAATGTGCAAATTACAATTTTCTAATATGTGATTGACTCTCTCCTGAAACGGTCAGAAATCACATTTCAGCCTGCTGAAAAGTTCTCTAAGTAGTGGAAATATTGCAGTCGACCCGTTTTCGGAACGATATTATATATTCCATCTTTGGCTAAATTTAGTATTATTGTTTTTTTTTATATAATTTATGTTAGCTGTAGGAATAATTAATTAATAAATAAAATACCAGTGGCGTTACAATCTAGGTCAGGGGACCTCCGAACTTTGCAGCCTTAAGGCCATACTGATTACTCCAGTAAGTTCCGTGGGCCAAAACCATATGTCATTATGCTTGTTATAAGTTATGTTTTTATCACAAAAACAATAACAATAAGCCTACAACAATGTTATGAGTAGTAAGCCCATGACCATATCAATGTAGATGTCATATTATTCAACATAAAATTAGAATACTTCAGTAAACTAAATTTAATTTGCTATAAAAAATATGTTCTCTAAAGGGAGTTTTCAAGTATGCTAGCTCTCCGCGGGCCGGACAAAATCTGTCCGTGGGCCAGATGTGGCCCTCGGGCCGGAGTTTGGAGACCCCTGATTTAGGTGAACTTCAGACTTATGTATCTGTTACGAGACAAATTTTCTCCACACTCAAGTAGACAGCCTTTTGCGCCTGACAAAGCCGTTTTCCTTCATCGTTTTAATAAACCTTTGTTTATAGATTCACATGGATCCGTAACTCAAAAATCCTGGGGACCAGCCACGCTCAGATAGACTGGGAGATCCCCGAAGGGACCCCACGCGGTACATACCGTCTCCACCACTATGGGAGCTATAAATATATATTGGGGGGGTATTTATCCGTATAACGGGTTTTCGAATAGTTTTGAAGTCACATAATTTATAGCAAATATGTTTGGCAATTTTTTAATATAGGTTATTATGGCTATTGTAATAGACTGTTTCACACAAAAATATCGCGTGATACAATTTTGTGTCTTAAAGAAGTAATTTTAGCCAATTACAAAATATACTGTTTTGAGACCGACGTTTTTGTTACCTGCTGGGCTTCTTTATATCTGATGCCGTTACAATAATATGCTGCAGTGCAATTATTAAATAATTTAACAATTATAATTATTTCGATGTACATTTTTTTATTAGTACTGGATTGTACCAAAATTTTAATATATTCGTATAATACTAGAGTAATAATGTTTGCTCAAAATGGTCCAAGGCGTCTGTCTCACGATTTTATATATACGAGATATAACAAAGATTTTTTTCAAATTATTATTTTTATATACAAATGTATTTAAACATAATAATCTAGTCTAAATGTAATTTAAAACCAGCATTTTTATACCGCAGGTTGAAGCAAGATTATTAAGACATATTAAATGTCGTGTTTTTCTAGAGTTCTCTAAGTACATACTTGACATTCAGAAGTCATACTTAGCGCTGTCTAGATATTACCCGTAATGTATCGATACCAAAGTAATTGTAAAATGGTTCAGAATAAAACGCAATTATTTATTACCTATACATGAACTATATCTTATTGTATTGTCTTTGATAATACAAAATTTAAAATAAATGATTAATCGTTAATATTTGTGAGACATATGCGCGTTTTATGTAAGTTTAGTATATTGGACCCTCTTATTTATACAAACTAAATAGAACTCTCTCTTTGAACTATAATACTCTCGTCTCTTTCTGCCAAAGTGTAATTACACTGTGATGATAGGAGACAGTTGAATATTTGAGTTAAAGCGGTGGATGTTTTTTATGAATAAGTGGAGGGGGAATATAATTCCCATCCCCTTGTTCATGCTGTATATAGACGTTTGAGAAGGGAATTTAATTTAAGTGATGGAAATTCAATTGAGGTAATTGTGCCCTCACTGTGCCATTTAAGGGCATTTTTTGGTTAAGAACATCACTTGCCTTGTGTTATATAATATTATTAATACCAGAAATGTATAAAATGAAGAATAATATATTTTTTATTACGAATGTGTTTTTTTTCTCTTGAAATTAACTAAAATAAACATAATAAGCAAGCAGCGCGTTTTTCTACATTTTAATTCACTCAAAAAATTATTGTAATTATAATAAAATATACAAAAATCTCCAAAACAACACTACTTACTAGTTTACTAGATGCAAGCAACGAAATATGATGTCAAGAAAATTGGCATCTAATAGACAAAGGGAGTAAACCCCTTGTTTCTTAGAATAGAGATAAATTCAGAACGAGGCAAGAGGTAATCCAGAATGAGACCAGAGGTAAATCCAGAGTGAGGCGAGAGGTAAATCCAGAGTGAGGCGAGAGGTAAATCCAGAGTGAGACGCGGGACTCCAAAGTACATCACTCGAAAATAGTCTCTCCTGACTCTGACTTTTCCACCTCGAAGATAACGTTTGGAAGTATAAATCAGTAGATTTACATTAAGAGACATAATTTTTAAGTATTGCCTTAAAGAAACAATGTGTTTCGCGCAGTTACAGATATATTTTTTTAATTTGTTTTGCACGTGGATAACTTTTGACAGCCAGTTACGTTTCCATACAATGAACGAACATTGAACATCGATCTCTTGGTGATTAAATTTACAGAGAACTACCTTATGTTCAAAAATTATAAAAAGTGTATTTAAAAAAAAAAAGAAACTGCAACGCATACATAAATACAGTATAATTAAATAAAAAGGAGGGCAACTGGCGGCCTTATACCTTTCGAGCAATCTTTTCCAGGCAATCACTGTGAAAAAAATTAAATTCGTTAAAGTTAGCGTAAGGAGCGGAAAACTGTGAGAGGGACAATAATAAAAAAGGACCCGTAAAAATTAAACATCCCTTTTAATTTTAAAGGGAAAAGGGAAAAATCTTTAAACGGAAAGATTATTCTATTTGCTAAACAGAATACAAAAAATTTTTTTGCGTGTACTAGGTGTACACACGTAAGAAGTGAAACTTCTTTATGATCTTATTTTTCGAAAAATGATCTACTATATGCAACTTTACAGAAATTCGTTAAATTAGATAAAGTTTAACAAAAGGCTTTTATTATCATAGACATGAATACAAATATTTCATTTTACCTTATTACTACGAAGATTATTATAGAATTTCATTAATTGTAATAAAATTATTACTATCATTGAAAAACGTGACGATTTGCTACAAAATTTCTCCCATACGTCGATAAAGAAGTTTCATTCCAACGCCGATAAAGAAGTTTGACTTCAAAAAGCAACATGGCGCGTAACCGAAAAATGTGACGCGTAACGAAAAAATGTTACACTAAATTTTTTTCCAACCTCGATAAAGAAGTTTCACTTCAAAAAATCTGTGGCGCTACAACCTCTTTAGGTCTGGGCCTCAGGGATGAGAGTCGCACGCTGAAGCCATTGGGCCAACACTGCTCAAACAGAATACAAATCAAGATTAAACTTGGATAGAATCGCAGACAGCGAACTCAGCAGATTGCAACAGCGTTACCAACTTTGAGCTGAGCTTGAACGAGTTAAGTACGAGCGCGTATGATAAGGGAGCGTTCAAGTATTACGTAACGAATTTTGGGAGGGGGGATCCTTTTGTAAAACGTTACGATACGTTACATCTGCACTTTTTATCTTCTACATAACTTCCAAATAATCCATTGATAAGATTTTAATATGAAAATAATATGAGGTTATATAATAACAACTAATTATCGGACTTAATTTGTATAAGATTAAACTCAGATACTGTATTGATAACATTTTTAGTAATTAAAATTGCCAATCGATTAAAACACGTGTTCTGCTGTGGATGTTTTAGATTTAATTAAGAAATTGAGGCAATTATTATATATAGTTAATTAGCGGTGAGTATTTTGGATAACTTCTTTGTCACGTTCAATTACCGACGAAATAATGTTAGGGGTGGTAATTAAACATAAGTTAGGACTCGTTTTTTACTTCTTCACTGTACTAATTAATTCCCGTATCACCTCGAAATCCGCTGTTGCACATCTGAGCGTTATTAAAGGCAGTTTATGCCGCGCACCACCACTATGTGGAACCAGCTGCCCACTGAAGTATTTACGAACCAATTCGACTCCTTCAAGAAAAGAGCGTACCAATTCTTAAAAGTCTGGCAAAGTACTCGCGAGCCCTCTAGAATTGAGAGTGTCCATATTACTTAGCATCAGGTGATTCTCCTGCCCGTTGGTTCTATAAACAAAAAAATGTTGATTTATACGTATAAAAGATATTACTTTATTCTCATTTCAAGGGGATAATGAACAGGATACATATGCCAAATATAATCTGCACAATGCACATAGTGTAATGTCATCAAGATTAGGTAAAATACGGCTGATACCGACGTGTATTTCGTTCGTATATATTAAGTTTCTCATGTAAATAAAAATGCATTTTTTGTAATGAGAAATAGAGTTCTTTAAACATTAAAATAGTTAACTTTCTACATTTTATTGTAGAGGTAAAAATGGCGATACCGATCTTTGGTAAAGTGGTGATGTTGGCCATCACGCTCGGTGTGATTGCCGGTTTGACAGCGGTGATTATTTTGGTGGTGAACGATTCTGCGGAGAAGGATGATGTATCCACTACTACATCTACCACAGAACCACCAAGGGACCCAGATACCTTGTACGACGTCGGAGTTGGAATAGCTGATATGACAGGACCATGTGTACAAATTAATTTCGTAAGTTCATACAACGTATCTACGTTTTATTCAGAAAACAGTTAATGCTTTATTTAATTATCTGTCTCTAGGTATAAATGCTAAACCCTAAATGTGTTTAATTAAGTAAGTAACCTAACGTACAACGGTCTCGGTACATATTCGTAACTTAAGTAACAATCCGTCTAGAGCGCTGTCAAATACGTCAAACGTCATACAGAAAAATGTTTTGACAGCTTTTTAAGTCTGATTGACGTTCTATACGGAAGTACGGAAACTGAGTCCACCCTCTAAGGGTGAGATCTATAGTGCGCACTTAGACTTTGCTCTGACTTAACTATCGAGCTAAGACACAGTCGGTATTTATAGAGCAAACTGCGAATCTCTCCCTAGTGTTGGCTTAGCTTAATCTCAAGTCCACGAAATCGACGACTTACCAAAAACTTTGACTATAAGCCTAACAAAAATAATGGCCCAAAATTTGCTTTTACCATCATATCTTTTACTGGACTTTTTATTTTTGTCGGTTTTTAATGAACGGTGTTGCCATTTTGTATCGGAGTTCCATAGACTTTGGGAAAAATAGAATTTGAATTCAAAGAAATTATAAATGATCTTGATAAATACCTATGAAATGCATGAAATAAAATAATTACACATTATTATGGTATTTATTGTTGTTTATTTATATTATTTATGTAATTGTTCAAACCCCATTTTTGAGAAATCTTAAAAATAACTGGTGTATTTTGTATGTCACCTGGCAGCCCTGGCATATTATAGTGACAACGAAATTTAAACCATAACCTAACCGATGTCTCTGCTTCACATCTGTTTTTTCGTTTCCTGAATCTTCTACCATTTATTACCTGACTACCTTAAAAAATTTGAGGTAGGAGTGGAACATATAAATTAAAAATCTGTTAGAAATAGAATTTCTTCAACAAAAATATAAATTAGTATTAGAAATATTATTACACTTAAAAAAAGAATCAGAAAATAAATGATTAAAATGAAACAAGTTTTGTTTTGATATTCTTTATTACCAAACAAATTACCTAGTTAAATTGTGCAATCACAGATTGCCGGAATGCTAGACCTGTAGGAGATCTTTCATTGTTTCTGTGTTACTCAACTTCTGCTGTCAGCAAGATCACCATCATCATAAGCATCGCCTCTCTGTATACCTATATTATCAATACAGCACAAGCTATAATTATATATAACTAGTATTTGTCAATTTAGACTGTAGTCCTAGCTGTAAACATGGAAATTTCCTTTTTCACACTCCGAAAAACCTTTAAAAATATGCCTAGTTCTTATTTGAGAATAATTAAATATTGTCAGCTCTTGTATTGATTTAAATTTGTTAATGGTTATTATAACCGTTGTCACCTACTAAAACAGGCATTTTCTAAATATCCTGTGTCGTGTGAACTGCCAGGCCACCTAGTCACTATAGAAATATTTCCATATCAGGCCCTATTATTGCTTGCACATTTACAGAAAAATACCCTTTTTTATTTCTGTATGCTTCAGAGTGAGCGATACCTTTGGGTCTATTAATTTTTATATGGTCAGTCAATAGCTCCGATTATACTGTTTAGCCATGGGGATATTAGATCTGTAATTTCTTGGAAAATTTACAAATCTAGGAAGTAATTTACTCAACTCTGCAGAGACTTTATTTATAATTAAACAGACTGTAGATTGGCTTATGCTGTTCAGATCACCACACACCATCTGTAATGTCAATAAAGTATTATTAGTCACATATATGTTATGTTTGAAAGTCAGAAGACAAAAGTCTTCAACATAGTACTATTTAAAATCATTTGAGAAGAGGTATAATATATCAAATTGAAAAACCATACATATTTATGAACACAATATTACCTGAAAACATCCAGTTGCATTTTTATGCCTTAATGCAAAGTATTGCAATTGGTAGGTTTGGCGATCCTCTGTTGTTATAAGGTTGCAAGTTTGTAATGATAGGTCAGATCACATTTAATACCGTGTTTTCAAAATACGGTTCCTTCTTTTGAATTCATTCTCACCGTACAGGATGGAAGGATTTTGGTTTTATTAGTTCCGAACATATACAACACTTTAGGCATTCGTGGATTCATATCGGCTGCAGTTCCTACCCTTTCAATGTTTTCTATTGAAGATAGAACTCTCTCTCTCCATCATGTCACTTTCGATATTGATATTTCCAAGCGGTCCATGTAACAAAGCCAAATCACAAAACGTCACAGTGTTTCGGGAATGCGTAGGTCTTAAGTAGGTATACGATCCAGATTGTCCAGGTCCAAGTCACAAAGCCAGTCGTTGTTTTGAAGAAAGATCAATTTAATAAATTGTCTTGTAAGTGGTTTAAAATTTTCAATTGTTGATAGTTGATACAAGTGCTCTGTTGCTGTTGTCAAAACATTGCGATCCGTTCTACGTAATAAAATTATTGTCATCTTTAAATAATTAATACATTTTCTAAAGGTTACTCGTGAATTTCTAGTTATTGCAATAATAAAATAAATGAATACATAAATAACAATAAATTGAAGATATATGTGTACCGTTTTAGATTTTTAAATATTTGTTATCGTTAACTTTTTTAAAGGATAATAAACAAAGTATTGCATGAAATGAAACATCAATTTGTATTTTGACATTTTCTGTCTTAGCTTGGGCTTAGCTTAACTCACCGTTAAAATGTCTATAAATACGAAATCATAGTTTAACCTTAGTGTACACTAAGCAAAGTTTTTCGTAAGGTAAGTCTGAGCAAAGTCCAAGTGCGCACTATAGATCTCACCCTAAGTAAACACGATACCGCTATTTAAGTGTATAGATATCATCTCTAAACACGACAAATTTACAAATACGAAAATAGATATTGTAAACTTATGATATTTTCTTTTTGATTTTTGCGTCGGAGATTAAACAAAGTTTTTAAAGCTGTATTAAAAAGATATTTTAATAAAATAATTGACCATATCTTCTGAACACAAGTTGTTGTGATGTATGTTACGAATCCTTTATACAAAGTTGTTAGTCTTGAAGACAACGGCGGGAATCAAAGCTATGACCTTAGATGTGTCTGCCCACCCTAAGCGTTATCTTACTTGTAGGTAATTAAAAAAAACCATCTCTAACTAATGAGTACAACTAATAGTCCCAGATATGGGTTGATAAATGGCTTACGAAATAACTGACCAATTTGATTATCTAAACGATAATTTTCTAACACAAAGGATTTTAATGTTAGTAATCAATTGTTTTGTAATACTAACTAGACATTATGATACCCAATAACCCAAATGAAACGGAAATTTGGTTTAGGAAAGCAATTCTAGCCAACATTAAGTTAAATTGTAAACGTATTATGCTTTGACATTTGAATTCTAACATTTGCAGTAAAATTTACTAACGCAAGACCTTCTTTTACTTTTTAAGATTTTAATTAAGTCAAAGTAAAATAAATTAACACTTTTACAGAATTAGGTAAAGTTATAATTTTATAATATAGCGTTTTGGATGTTAAGCCTCTCACTAAGGTCGCACTGTTATTCTTTATTTGTCAGGTTTCTCTATCTTAATCTTTGCTTATTTATTATAGGCAAGTACGATGTTCTTCATCTTTTTCATTGTACAAGTATGTGGTAATTGAAAGGAAAAGAAAACTACCCCCTTGATCTAACGAATTTGAATTAAACTTTATCAATAAGTTAACAAAACATTTTTTAGATGGGTTACGCAGACATAGGTCAATCTGGTCGCGGTATCCACACGCGCCAGTTCTCTCGTGCATTTATTTTTGTTCAAGGAGATACCAGGATTGTTCTGGTGACAGCAGATGTCCTGGCAATCGGGATTGGCGTAAGAAGAGAGGTGGGTACAAACAATTAATTAATATGCACATGCATATTGTTTACAATTTATTTTCATACAAGAAAGTTTACCTAGCCGATAAAATAAACCATTTTAACAAAGAGAACTGCATACCTATGGCATATAAACGGATTAGAGAAATCATTTGCGACTTGCATACACGCAAACGATATAAATTCAATAGATATTCCGATCCATATCAACTTCATTTATGAGTTTTTTCATCGTATAATTTGTAATTAACTGTTACTTTTTTATACTTACGTTGCGGCTGAAACCAAGCCGGAACTGTAACAAGTTGTTATAGAAATCTAATATATGAAATTCTCGTATCACAATGTTCGTTCCCACATTCCTCCGAAACGGCTCGACCAATTCTTATGAAATTGTTTATGCAGATTCAGTAAGTCTGAGAATCGGCTACTATCTATTCATACCCCTATTTTTATTATTGATAGTTATTTTTATTGAACTATAAAATGTTTCCTAGAAATAATATACATGGCAAAACAACGCTTGCCGGGTCAGCTAGTAGAAATATCGAATTTGTATCAGTAATAATACCACATTTACGTTAATTTTTTTTCCAGGTGGTGAATAAACTTCAAGAGATTTACGGAGACATGTACACGCTACGTAACGTAATACTTACAGCGACACATACACACAGCGGACCTGGCGGCCATCTTGTAGATTTTATATTAGACGTTTCCATACTGGGATTTTCAAAGGAGACATTGGACGCTTATGTCGAGGGAATTACTAGGGTAAGTAAAATCCTATGGGTTTGTAACGGGATACAGTCTCTGGTACAGTATATGATAGATAATAATTGTTTTCAAATCTTTTACATTGAAATTCAGCACGAGTTTTACCAACTGAGTTTAAATTAAACTTGTTATTGCTAACTAGTGATTTGAAGTCGCATACAGCTAAAGACCTCGCACAGCAAATATTTTATTATCATTGTTATTTAACTTGCAGCATTGGCATAGTGGCGTCAGCGTGCGACTCTCATCATTGAGGTCGTAGGATCGATCCCCGGCTGTGCACCAATGCACTTACTTTCTTTTCTTTGTGAAGGAAAACATTGCGAGGAAATCGGGCTTGGCTTAGACATAAAAAGTCGGCCTGTGTTAGGCACAGGTTGATCACCCACTCGCCTATTAGATTGATAAATGATCATGAAACAGATACAGAAATCTGAGGGCCAGACCTAAAAAGGTTGTAGCAACATTGATTTGTTTGTTTTATTTAACTTACAGAGTATTATACGCGCTCATGAGAACATAGTTCCCGCTCGTTTGTTCTACGGCAGCGCCAGTGTATTAAATGCACAGTTGAATAGATCGCCTTTCTCCTACAATCAAAATCCTGAAGAGGAAAGAAACAGGTCAGACATAATCTATCATATTATATGAAAAGTGACTGCTATAATGACAATAATCTTCTTGCCTATAAAGAAAAATAAACAAGAAACAGATTGGATATGTAAGACCTTCTGCACATTAGACAACATCTGATTTGACTTGATTCTTAGTTTTTAGAGAATCTTAGTACTATCTTTTTTTGCCGCGCACCCCCACTATGTGGAACCAGCTGCCCACTGATGTATTTCCGAACAAATTCGACTTAGGGTCCTTTAAAGAGCGTATCAATTCTTAAAAGGTTGGCAACGCACTCGGGAGCGCTCTGGCATTGAAAGTGTCCATGGGCAGCGATATCACTTAACGTCAGATGAGCCCGTTTGCCCCCTGTTCTATTAAAAAAAAGTGCGTGCGTACAAAGTACACACGTCAGAAGTGAAACTTCTTTGGCAAACTAATTTTTAAGTCTTGTTATATTTATACAAATCTAAAACTTTAGATTTCCGAGACTTAATTTAATGAATGAATGTAATTAAAATATTAGAAGTGTCGACAATTAATACAAATTATAAATTTATTTCTTTGATAATAAAACACGTGGCATTTTAATTTACAATTCTTCATTTAAGATTTCATTAAATTATTTTGCATAAAATATAAAATACTAATATTTCATAAATTCTCTTTACGAAATTTTAATTTTTAAAATAGAAATTCTATTTTTAATAAGGTAATTCACCCTTCTCACTCTCTCTCAATCGGTCCCAATCGCCTCATGCGCCTAAAGAGGTTTCACTTCATAAAACCAGCTGTTTAGTGCTTGATCATAACGTATACGTATATATAAAAATGCACAATTGCCAATTACGTATAAATCATTGTTATTTAATTAATTTTTTGCAGATACGACACCAATACAGACACAGACTTATCCGTAGTTCGTATAGAGAAAGCCGATGGCAGTCTCCATGGCGTGATGAGCTGGTTTGGAGTACACACAACTAGTATGAATATGAGCAATCATCTCGTATCTTCGGATAATCTGGGATATGCAGCAATGAAGCTGGAGGAAACTCTTAATCCTGGAAGTCAGATTGGGAAGGTACTTGGCTTGTTATATTTTTCTGTAAATTATGACTAAGAAGCATCAGAGGAAGACTTCTATAAGTCTATAAACTCCACTTTAGTCCTTCTGTAGAATGAACAAAAGCATAGAGAATTTTAGTTTTACTCTATATTAACCACTCGCTTACAACAATAATATAAGCGAAATAATGAAATGTTAATTGCTATTTAACGAATAGATGCAATGTTACAGTCGAAGAGAGTGCCTACGTTTGGCTATACTCTTGGGGCGTAACTCCCGTGATTTAGTTAATTGCTATGACCGAATGACTACAATGTAACAGTCGAAGAGAGTACCTGCGTCTAGCTATACTCTCGGGGCGTAACTCCGACGATTAATGTAATCGCCACGCTTATAAAACTAAGAATGCCTGAGTGAGCAAAATGTACAGCCCTGGCTCGTACAGGCATACTTAAAAAAAACATTTCTTTCAGCCATCGATAGTAGCCGGTTTCTTTGCTGCAAGTCAAGGTGATGTGTCTCCAAATACACGAGGTGCACGCTGTGAATTTAGCGGAGATTCTTGTGACAACCAGTTCGAGTTGTGCGCACAGTGGGAACTTTGTTTCTCAGTGGGACCTGGAGATGATATGTTTGAGAGTACCAGGATCATTGGGACTTGGGTGTATGAAGGTGCCCTGGTCAGTATTTCATTATAGCTAGACAAAATATTTACCTAACTTTATATTAGAAACATAATTTTGTGATTGGATCAATTCATATTAATTTGTAATCATGGTCGATAACAGATACAGTTATAGTATCTTCAATGCTTTAGGGAGTGTTCAAGTATTACGTACGATAATCTCCAAAAATTGCGTGACGTAATATTTGAACGCTCCCTTACTCAGTTCGTCGTTTTAAATGTCTGATACTAAAGTTTTTATATATTTGAGCGGGTTTATTAACTAATCACAAATATAACTAATTTATACTTCAGGGTGTTCTGAACAGTCCTGGTGAAGAGTTGCGAGGAGAACTAGCTGTTGTTCATCAATTTGTGGAGATGCCATCAGAGACCGTTGCTAAGTACAATCCAGTCTCAAGGACTTTTAATACTGTGAGTATCTCATTTTAATTATAAATATACACACGAAGTAAATTTATTAATTTAGAACCATCCAAAAATTACAGTCTAACCCAGTGAGCGGTTGCGTTCCAGGCCTCGGCTACAGTTTCGCTTCAGGGACTATAGATGGCGCTAATCTACTTAATATCACACAGGTATGTAATACCCAGTTCTCTACGATACCTGCTTTCGATTCCCAGAACCATGTAGTTGCTATCTAACAACTAAGCTTTAATAATTCCAACTGTCGAAAGGCTGGCAATGCAGTCGCGACCATACTGTTAGTTTCCGTTGGCGATAGCACTTAACATCAGATGAGCCTATCATCCTTTTACCCACTCTATAAAATATATTAACGATGGCAGATGTCTGCTCATGGTTGTTAATACAAACGTTCAAAGTACAGTATAGATACCAGCAAACTTCTTGAGCATTAAACAAGGGAATGAGTGGACATTTGCTCAAGATGTTTGCCGGTATCTGTAACCCTTTACATAACACTTGTCCATCGTATTTTAGAATATGCTACTGTAATCTGGTCACCACATTTCAAAAAGGTTTTGAAACAGTTCAAAAACGTTTCCTTAGAAAGCTTTGCAATTGTTGCGTGGTCTATTGCAAACTTCAATACTAACATTGAAGAAAATGTTGATATATTTTACAACAATCTTCCAACTTACCGTAACTTTGTTGTTCATGCTCTTACTGAGGTTTAAGTTACTTAGTTTTAGTTATTGTTTTTTTTGTGGTTGCTTGTTAAATTTTTTTCCCTAGCTTGCGTATGTAATATGTTCTAATACAATTGATGTGAATGTGTGTATAATTAGTGATGTCATATTTTCTTGTATCATTTTATGCATACACGTTGTTTTAGAACTTATAAATAAATAATAAAATGTCACCATTATATTCTTTATAACCTGGTACTAAAATTAATAGTGATCTCTTTTCTAAGCTATCGTCATTATTATAAAAGTGTACAAGTTTATGTTATACCATTTCAGGGTACATTAAATAATAATCCATTATTAGATGAAATAAGCGGTGTAATAGCAAAACCGACTGTTGAAGACATTGAATGTCACGCGCCAAAACCTATTCTTCTTGCCACTGGTAGGGTAAGTAGGAACATTTTTTATTAGTAGGTAGATGAGTTTGTTTGAATGGCCTTATCTCAGGAACTATCTACTACTACTGGTTGGAAATTATATTTATTGTATTGGTTATTGTTAATCTTTTTATCGGCAGTTACCAGTAGGTTTATTTTTTAAATAAGAACTGCAAAAAAAATCCACTCGGGCTACCTACCTAACCTTTTTTAGGTCTGGGTCAGTTTTCTGTATCTTTTTCTTGATCATTTGTCTTTTGAAGTTACACTTCTATTGCCGCGTTAGGGAGTAAATTTTTACGATGCGCGCGACACCCTGAAGTTAGCTTAGTCAACATTTTAAAATAAAAAAATCCATTTCTTTAATTATGTAGAAATATGTTTTTTGTGATATAAACTTTATTTAACTAGATTAAATGCGTTAAAATAACACTTTCAATGTATTAAATACCTTTTTTCTATTGTTAGTTTCGTTCTACAAATTTTTGAAAAGATTTTTATCTTTTTATGCCAAAGAAGTATATCGTCTAACGTGTGTACATAAGTATCCACACACATGTTTTTTTCTAATAAATAAAGTACATGATCAGCCTTCTATTTTCGTCGAGCGAGTTTAAACGAGCACTCTCATGAGCGAGCACGAGCCGAGATTCAAACCTACGACCTCAGGAATGAGAGTCGCAGACTGAAACCTCTTGCCACAGCTCTATTTATAAAATAACACGGCTTAAAAGAGATTAGGATAAAACAAAATAGTAATTTGAAGCATTCTCTATTAATTTTCTATATGAAAACATTAATTAAATTGAAAAAAAATTTAGGCAAACTTCCCATTTCCCTGGCACTCTAGCGTGGTGTCAGTCTCCCTAATTTGGCTCGCTGGCTTAGCAATAGCTGGTGTCCCAGGTGAGCCCACGACAATGGCAGGCAGGCGGATAAAGGATGTCGTCAGTTCGATTCTGGAGGAAAAAAATTTGGAACCAAGAGTTGTTGTATCTTCGCTCTGTAATGAATATATACATTATATTACTACGTTTGAGGAGTATCAGGTAATACAATTAATTTACAATTTTTTTCAACTATTATTGTCCGTATTTTATTTATTTCATATATATCTATCTATATTGTTTATGTATTTTAAAATTGAAGGATTTTATATATAGAACAGGGGGCAAACGGGCTGGAGGCTCATCTGATGTTAAGTGATACCACCCATGGATGGAGGGCTCGCGAGCGCGTTGCCGGCCTTTTAAGAATAGCTAAGCTCTTTTTTTGAAGGACCCTTAGTCGAATTGGTTCGGAAATACTTCAGTGGGTAGCTGATTTCATATAGTGGTGGTGCAAATACTGCCTTAAGAAACGCTCAGTTGTGGAACGGCGGACGTCGAGGTGATACAGGTGGAATTTCGTATTCTGCCTCGACGTCCGATGATGAATCTCAGCTGCAAAGTCATATTTCATCATTACGAGCAAATTTTGATTTAAAACAAACAGAAAGATATATCATACTAATACCAGAGAATTAAAAGTTTAAACAAATAATGTAAAGGCAGTAAAGGCATAGAAAATCTGTATAATACTTTTTTCTTACAGGTGCAAAGATACGAAGCAGCATCAGTCATTTATGGACCGAACACTTTGGATATATTCCTTAACAGATTTAGGGAGTTTACTAATGTGGCGTTAGAGGTAAACCAAATCGGGTTTGTAACATGCACATTGCACATCGTAAATTCAAAATTGTACCCATCCATTATATCTTTTTATTAATTATGTAATTAATAGTTTTCTTGCCCTATTCTGAAAACTACTGAGTTTCCTAAAGATGACTGTGAATGGAAAATAATAATCAAACAACGATAAAAAAGGCTTCGCTATTAAGTAGTATTTTCCAAAAAGAATAATGAAAAAATTGTCTTAAACTTGTGAAGAAAAAATTATTTAAATAAATTAACATAGCGTTTAATTTACAGCAGTATTCTCCTGTTTAATCGTGTGTCGCTTGATGATTTTCCTTAATGGTTGCTCAATTAACAATATTCGTATAGTGTAGGTACATACCGAGTAACCGGTCTGTCTTTGAGAAAAAAAACTCTGAAATCTGATCACTTAATGGTTGGCGTAATAAGCTCACACCTTTTGTTAATTTTCAGGGTGGCAATATCCCAGCGGGCCCAACGCCCATAGACTATCGTAACAGCACAATTAGCCTCGTCCCATCCGTGATCTTAGATGTAGCACCAATGGGTCGCAACTTTGGAGATGTATTGGAGGAACCACAGTCGGCAAGACCTGGGGATACTGTTAAAGCTACCTTTGTAAGTATTTGCTCAAAATAGCACATTTGAATAGATACATTGACCAACGATCCATGCTTGCTTGAATGTAAAATATTTGTATTTGTTGTACATTATTATATATGTACTAGGTGATACAGGAAACACCATCCTTATATGTGCATTAACTTGTAAACTGCGATATCATAAAACATCTGTAAACTTTGTGTTTCGTGCATACTCAAAGTCTGTTAAAACGCGTTTGTCTTTTTTTGTCTCGCACACATTATAAAGCCATATTTAAGTAAGATTCAATATTTTATTGAATCGTGCTATCACGAAAAGGCAACAGAAAACTTTTTTTTTTTTCAGAAAACTGTTAAAACGCGTTTGTCTTTTTTTGTCTCGCACACATTATAAAGCCATATTTAAGTAAGATTCAATATTTTATTGAATCGTGCTATCACGAAAAGGCAACAGAAAACTTTTTTTAATAATATATACTAAGGTATAAGAAGGTATATGTTTATCTTAAAACATTAACACTATATACATACAGTACATTAAAACTACTCCAAAAATTAATTAAACCATGTTGTATGTACAACTTAATTTATTGGCTACACAATATCATCTAGATACACGAAATAAACAGTTTCAAATTGTTTTTATGGTATAACGATATTACCTATATAATCTGTCTGATATATTCCTGAGATTCAGACTCTAAGGATAGTATAGGATTTTAAAACGATTATTTTCGTAGATTGCAGCAAACCCGCGAAACAATTTACGTCAGGAGTCAACTCATGCCACAGTTGAGAGACTGGAACTGGGTAGATGGCTGGTCGTGGCTACTGATGCTGACTGGAGTACCAAGTTAGTACCTTCACCTTGCTTTCCCATACATCTGAAGTAAAAATACTGCTTGAATTATTCAATGCGTTCGTAATCAGCGAAATAATAGTTATTTTTGGTTAAAGCCGATTAGTGTTAGCAAATCTCTAATGCTTCATATTTCGTGTAGTTGCAGCGTTATATTTTTATATTTATTTTTCATTTTTAGTTATATCTTTATATTTCATTAACAGGCGTTATTTTTTCTTATTATACTATATGGGCTATATTTAATTTTTACAAAATATCATTTTACTTTTATACTATGCTATTTCTTAGCAGTATAACAATGTAGGGTATACTTTTTTTTAATTAATTTTATATCTTACAGATTCACATGGCAGCAAGAGTCCATCTTAGGAACAAGTACCGCAACCTTTGAGTGGACAATTCCTGCCGACACTCCGATCCTTCAGGTCCCATACCGCATCGTGTACTATGGGACTGCAAGGGGAGCTCAGGGGGAGTTTTCGAAACTTTGAAGGAAGATCCGCCAGCTTTAATATTAATACAATAAATAGTTAATGTTATTCATTTGTTTTATTTTGAATAAGTTAATCAA
Organism: Pieris macdunnoughi; assembly: GCA_905332375.1. Lineage (NCBI taxonomy): Eukaryota > Metazoa > Arthropoda > Insecta > Lepidoptera > Pieridae > Pieris > Pieris macdunnoughi. The sequence goes on along the minus strand of CAJOBZ010000032.1, from coordinate 1,495,700 downwards.
TCATTTTTGTACCTAGGACATTCAGAGTACACGTATTGAGTATACTGAGTACATGACAGAGTTACGTAGCCACAAGTCGTCAATTATAGTTATAAATATAGTACTTCCTTGTGTATCACGTGCTAGAGTCTTGCCACGGAATAATCTTCTTTATTGCTAAGAATTATGGTCTAAATACAGTGTAAAATACCATGCGACATTCAGTGTTTTTCATGCGTTTCGACTAGTTAGTCTTGTCACTGTTATTACAACTGCATAAATTACGACAAAATCTGTGAAATTATGACTATTCAGAAGATTTTAAAGGATTACAACTGATGTAGGTACAATACAGAAATCATATTTATCAATGAAATAAGAGTTTTTTTTAAAGTTATAACTACCAATCAACGTGTAGATTACACCAAGATTTGCCCACACGGCCTTTGTTGTTTGTAAAATAAGAAATAGTTTTCCTTCTATAACTGTCAATTGTGTTCTTTCTAGATAAGAACATCATAAAAAACTTTCAAAGTATTTGTTGATCGTAGCTAAATACATTTTTAGACGTTCTTTTACTGTATTGGAAATTAAAACGTTATGTTTTGTTTAATTGATAATAATAACAAACATATTGACATTTGCATTGTAAACACTAAAATATCTGGGGTCATAAACTTAACGACGATAAATATTTGATAAGCGATATACTCATTTGTCTTAGCTCTGTTTAGTGATACAGTGTTTAAAAGTTTCAAGGTAAGAAAAATTAATAAGAATTTTAAATATTTCTTAAGAGGTCGGACAGTTTTTCTAATACAAGCATATTGAGTTACCTAATAGTTTCCATTGTACTTAATTCTAATTTTAGCAAGCACATTCGTTATTTGAAAAATATAATTTAGATTACATTTAAGACATCGCGAATATAATATTATCATTATTATTAATATAATGTTATAAAATGTTTAAAAAAACCTAAATCGATGTCAGATACTATATTTTTATACATAAATACTAGCCGTTTCCCGCCCGCTTTGCTGGGCGAATTAAAATAGGAAATAAATAAAATTTTATGTTTCATTATTTTTTTTTTCATATTTTTATTATTCTTCTTTTTAACTTCCCGCTAAGAATATTGAAAATTTTCGACAATCGAGTTTTTAACAGATGTTGAGGTTCTAGGAAGCCTCCCCGAATGTTTCCGAGGTGAAGTCCGTATGTATAAATTTTCATAAAAGTAAAACAGCAATAAAAAACCATAAACCATCTAGGAAAAATTTTGCATCGAATGTGTCGATACGATCAGTGGTTTAGGCGTGAAGGAGCCTCAAACGAAGACCATTTTTCTTATATATATATAGATAGATATACACTAATTACTAATATTTTCAATGCAATAATCTAGCGTTCAATGTCCTAAGTTTATTTTTAGCTACAACTTTACATTGGGTAGGTAGTTGACACTAAAAATTGAATTACATCAAACACTTACATTCGTTTTATTCTACGCGATTTTAAGAAAATTTTTTTAAATATAAATCAGTGTCGATACAACCTTTTTAGGTCTGGGCCTCAGATTTCTGTATCTGTTTCATGATCATTTGTCAATCTAATTAGACATAGGTGCTCAGCCTCCTGTGCCTGACACAAGCCAAGGACGTTTTGGGTCTAAGGCAAGCCCGGTATCCTCACGATGTTTCCCTTCACCGTTCGAATGTTACATGCGCACATAGACAGAAAGTCCATTGGTGCACAGCCGGGGATCGAACCTTCGACCTCAGGGATGAGAGTCGCACGCTGAAGCCACTAGGCCAACACTGCTCCTTACAAAGCACCTACTACATTAAAATAATCTTAATTGTCACAGGTAATTAACGATGGCGAAAATAATTACAAAGAAGATAATAAATAGTCCAGAAACATGCGTGGATGATAATCTGCTTGGAGTTGTGGCTCTTTATCCTAGTTTGAGGCTTCATCCAAAGCATAGAGTCATTACTATACGACAAAATGTAAGTTAATTATCATTTAAATATACATTAGGTTGGCTTTTCAGGCGGAATCACAAAACATCTTAAGCAATTGACATACGCAATGATATTCACAAACGTAAATACGAAAGTATTACTTTGTCACAATTATTTATTTGCAAAGTGACAAATAAGGGAAAAGCGTAAAAAATACAACAGATATTTAAGACTATTGGCGTTACTAACTTAAAGTAGCTTTTTGAAAATTTAGACTAAGTTGTAGCTTTATTATACATTATTAGTAATATTATTTATTGTGTTCCAGGTTGATTCTAAAAGGGTAGCGATACTGGGAGGTGGTGGATCTGGTCATGAACCATTTGCAGCAGGTATTGGACTGTTATTTATAACATAACATTTCATATACATTACACTCCATAAATATACAGTATTAACAATAATCTTAACCTATAATAATAAAAAATTATGAATAGAAGGTTAAAAGAAATTTAAAAAGTTTGGTCCCTATGGCAGTGTACCTGAAATACTGCCAGCATTTCCTCGCTGTATTGCGATACTTATTCGTTGAGCGAGGAAAGCACCAGCTCTGAGTATCATCTAGCAGGTGCCTACTTAAATCTTTAATTAGCGACTGTGCCCTTGAACCCCACGGCCCAAGAGTCTCTATTGCAAAGGGAACGAAATCAAAGTGGGACAAAGTGACAGTATCATCTATTTCCTTGTACATAAAATACCATTTTAGGTATTCACTTGATGTATTCTTTGATGCAGCAGTATGGCAGTACCCTCTATTCTTTGGGCTTACATAATTATGTCCTATTAATGTTATCAGAATAAGTTTCTTGTTTCCCCGGTATTAATACAGACGTTCTCTTTCATAAATGTTTAATTAAAATAGTTTATTAATAATAGGATTGATCGGCTCTGGAATGTTGGATGGTTCAGTGGCTGGTGGAGTATTCGCATCTCCTCCAACAGGTCACGTTCTGTACGCAATAACACAACTGTATAAATATAATTCAGGTAGGTTTAATTCCACTTTTAATTAAACATAATTTGTATTTAGTATTAAATACCAATGCTAATTTATAGGTGGAGTCTTGGTGATACTTGGAAACTACACGGGTGACAGATTGAATTTCGGCAAAGCTATTGAAAAAGCTAAAATTGCGGGAATAAAGGTTAATATTGTATTTGTATCAATTATCTAAACTAATAAAACTAATTTCTTTTTTATAAATACATTGTCTCATCACTGACACATCTTGGAACATTACGATCTAGCCTAGCTTAAGACTAATAAGTCATTTAAGTCTAACCTAATTTACTAAAAAGAACATTAACATTAGAAAGAGTCCAGTAACACTACTTACAGTCTCTATTAAGGTCATAGCACACATATCAACTCGGAAAGGGATCGCCGCCGTATCACCTCCAGCCGTTCAGTATTGTTTGTATGAAACTCCCTTCTGCAACGCACACTAATCGGAATCGTAACGTCATCGCCTCGCCTCGGAACAGGCTCAGAACCGCGATGCGGTGCGTGGTCAACTTGCAGTTCCCACGCTTACGGCTCGTCGTCCCCGCGCTTACGGCTCGTCGTCCCCGCGTCCTTCGTCCACCATTGCCCCTGTCCACTCCTACGACACTCCTCTCTTTATTCATATTGTGTACCCAATATCTTTTTCTTCGATTTTTGCGATTTTCTTTTTACTCTTCATCAAGTGGTAGCAATCTCACGTATTGTAACCGGGACATAACCGTGCACTACACTTAACTGATCTGGTGCCAACCAGATCAAACAGTGGTCGGCGAGCCGTAAGCGCGGTGTTCCCTAGCCGTAGCCGAGTTGACGTACAGGAGCTGCTGATACGCTTTGGCTACGTGCATACGTTAGGTTGACGCCTGGTTGACGGCGAGGCGAAAGGTGATACGGTGACTATCCCTTTCCGAGTTGATATGTCTGCTGTGACCTTTAAGGGGTAGACACTCTGTTCTTGTGTTCTATTTTTTCACTTACCACTGTATAGCACTTCTCTAGTCACTAAAATGTATAGTTTTACATTGCTAAAACTAGTATAACCCCAGTTGTTTGGCGCAGGTGGAAGGTCTCATAGTGGGAGAAGACGTCGCATCCAGTCAAAATAAAACTGGAGGGCGGAGTATGTGCGGGGAAGTCTTCTTTTATAAGGTAAAGTTTAAGTAATTACCCATATAACATAATATGTATGTTCTTTCTAAAGTGGAAAATCATTTGGCTAATATTAACGGCTACTCTTTCAAGTCTTTTCAAATTTTCTAGAGCAAATTTTATGATTAAGAATAATTTATTTTCACTGCATCGAATTTAAGCTGATCCAGTGGATATAATTATTTGCTGGTTACGAAATAGTAGACAGAACGAAGTAAAGAAAATACATTTAAATATCAGTATTTCATTAGAAAATTTTCTATCTCCATCTTTTTTGTTAATGTATTAAAAAATTTCGCGAATTAACGCTACTTATACGGACCTTGATATATTTTATAGTCGGCTGATCAATTAAAAATAAAACGTTGTTAATCGGGTACCTTAGCCGCATTGTTAAGTGAATAAGTATTTTTTAAATTAGTAACTAAAATTTTTGTTTGTAGGTGTAATTTTTTTTGTAAATTTAATGTTCACCCTTATGTATTTTAATATATCTAATATCGTAACTTATACGTAGAAAATGCATTATATATGATTCAATAAATTACAATGTATTCAAATTCATGTATCAGTTGTGTGGAGCTATGGCTGTAAAGGGATATGATGTCGAATCGATTCGCGAGATGGCGCTTGAAGTTAACAGAAACATGGCGACGTTGGGTGTCTGCCTTACTGCTTGCTCTCTTCCAGGTATATATCATAAGTGATCAAACAATTTTATATATAATCTCTACATTTAAAAACCTCCTACACTTATCAGGCGATATATCGAAAAGGCACTATATTTGTAGTAGTAGATAGTCATTTATATAAATTAACAAAAATACTTTTGATAATAAAACAATTTTTTACCGGATTTAAGTTATGTATTTACAATTATTTTTCATAATTTTACATTTAACCGACGTTTCGCGTGCTTTACAGCGTGCGTGGTCACGGTGACGGTAATTGTAAAAACATAACTTCAATCCGGTAAAAAATTTGTTTTATTATTAAAAGTGTGAAAGTTATGTCAATAAAAGACAATACTAAAAATACTTTTGTAAAATAAGTTAAAATCCATAATTTAACTCTAGAATGCTTAAAACAAACACACATTACATTTTCCCACACACACCACAACCAATAATTTATTAGTAAATTGTCTTGGTTAGTACGTATACGTTATAATATATGCAATCAGTTTTGGATGGCTTTGTATTTAAAAATTGTAAATTATATCTTAAAAAAGCGGATTGTGGATTATCAATAACTGTAAAATAAAATAAATAGATTCTAATTTTTTTGCAGGTCAACCACCTCTATTTGAGATAGCATCAGATGAGATGGAGATCGGCGCAGGAGTTCACGGTGAAGCCGGTATTGAAAAGCGGAAGATGGGAACAGCTAAAGACATTGTTAAACTTATACTTGATCAGGTATTTCAAATTTGCCAGTCTCAATCATCATGTAGTTGTAATTGTATTTATGTTTACACCACTGGTGTTTTGTTATAGCCTTAAATATCGCCTTAGGGTTGAAAGAGTATAAATACAAATTAACTTAAGAAGATACTTTTTATACTAGTCAAGAGCTGCTAGAATATTTCAACTTTTTCTTATATAGGTCATAAGCCATTTGAAGCTTAAAGAAGGAGCTACAGTAGCTGTTATGATCAACAATATGGGGGGTACGTCTATCATGGAAATGAATATCATCGCAGCTGAAGCAAGACAATATCTAGGTAACTTTTTTATTTTCTTTTTATATTTCCATCGGTCTTCCAATATCTTTGGATTTAATAAAGAGTATTCATAATCTTAGAGGACTTGCATACAAACACAGGGGTGACGAGCAAAACGTTTTAAAATTCTTCCAAATTTTCCAGATAAATCTAAAATCCGCGCTGAAAGAATATATTCTGGGCATCTAAAAACCTCCCTGGAAATGCAAGGTTTCCAAATCTGTTTACTCCACCTGAACGAGAGTCATGGAAAGTTATGGCTGGACCTCTTAGACCAACCCACTGAGGCCCGGGGCTGGACTGGAGGTGTCATGTCTGTCAGACCTACACAAGAATTGGAACATGGAGATGAAGAAGACTTGCAGAGCGATGTACATGAGGTAGCACTAATCTCACGTAATCGTCGAGTTAGCCTGTCGTGGAAATAGTATATTATCAATAAAAAACCCATATTTTAGGGAGATGCCGGTCCGTCATTAACTAAAAAAGATCAAGATGTGATACAGAAGAGTTTGATGGCGGCTGCAGAAGAGTTGGTGAAGAACGAAGAACTCCTTAACAGACTGGACTCGGGTTGTGGAGATGGAGATTGTGGTATTACGATCAAGAAATTTGCCGAAGGTAATGTTTTATTATTATAAAATATTTATTTACCGATAATCCTACAATTAAAAATCATTAAAAAGTATATATATGTTGGAGCCATGGCGCTGGTATACGGCTGTTCATTATTTAATAAATCAAAGTCAATTAATTCAAACCAGTTATTTTGTTTATTAGATTTACCTAGATCTTATAACTAATAATATAGCAAGCTGCTCTTGTGAACTCAGCCAGTGTACAAATAAATAGGTCTACCTCAAATAGGTCATATAGGGTAATAATATTGTTAAGGTTGATATAGGTGATAAACACAAGATTGAGATACATTTGTTAAAGCTAAGAGTAGACGCATCTCTTCCAGTATTGCCTATATAGGTAATAGGTATGTCTTTTGCATTGTACCTTATAAGAACGTTTTAATGTTATGATTGTCCATAAAAAAATATTGTTGACTAGTCATACATCCCGACCCTGGACTAGGTTGCTCGTAAGTGTAATCAAACGTAACAAACACTTTTACGTATATATCATTACTGTTTAAGGAGATTTAAATTTTAAAATTGTCCTAACGTTGCACGCAGAGCATCATGCATGGTTACCGGACTACGTATGTGATTGTAAAAATATTAAAAAAAAAGTGTGGCACTCGGGGACTGCCGCGGTAAAGCTATTGCATGGCATATTTTATCAACTTATGCAATTATAATTATTTATTTATTTTTGCAGTATTTTTTTTCTTTGATATTAATTCAATCTACCACTCTAATGCGTACCGGCTGCACCGGCCGCGCTTACGTCACGGAACTCGTCATAGATGTGAATACGCAGTATGCGTTCTGTCCCGCTCTAACGCGTATTGGCCGCACCCATATTACGTCATCGCGTGTTAGGTTTTTATGTTCATTACGGAATTCCTTGATTCGGTCGCCGCGATAGAATCTATGCAATAGCTTAAAAATCGTAATTTTACAGCTGTGAAGTTATATTTGAAGACGGCATTGTTGGAATATCCGTCTAACGTGTTGTGGGAGCTTTCTGAAATGGCAGAAACAGATATGGGCGGCACTTCTGGTGGCATTTACAGTTTAGGTCTTGCTGCTGCCTCACAGGCTTTGGCTAGGTCAGTTTATATACCACTATTAAACGTCTCATAGCTTCATAAGTTAACTTTTACATCCTAAGTCAAGTTAGTTAACAGGTTGCTAATTATGAAATATTGAACTGTTAAAATGTGGTATTTTATCTAAATATATTTTTATGTGTTAGGGGAAAATCAAATGATCGCCACATATGGTTATCTGCGTGGGAGAGCGCGATGGAGGCCATCTCCAAGTACGGTGGGGCAGAGCCTGGTGATAGAACTATGGTAAGACACTATAAAGATCTATGTTTATTTCCTGGGTTGTGTAGTTGAGCAATATTATTAAATAGCAAACAATTATCCATAGCGCTAAATAACCTGCATCATGGGCACACCCCATTTCCACACCATCACATACACAGCTAAATTAGGTACTACCTAGTTAAAATTATTTAATAATTTTTATACATTTTTCTTTTCGTAGATGTTTAAAACCTTTTTGTATATATTATGGCCATCTTTGGCTATAACTTTAGTATAATAGTTTTTTTTTATATATATATATATATATATTTTTAGCTGTAGGATTACGAAATAATTAAATTTTAAATAAGATAAGATTTGCTAATAAATTTAGTATCTTACTTAGTTTTCGAGCATGCATTTGCAAATAAATAAACAGTAACGGTAACGGTATATATATATATATATATATATATATATATATAATTTTTAGCTGTAGGATTACGAAATAATTAAATTTTAAATAAGATAAGATTTGCTAATAAATTTAGTATCTTACTTAGTTTTCGAGCATGCATTTGCAAATAAATAAACAGTAACGGTAACGATATATATATATATATATATATACCGTTACCGTACTCCATACTGTTTTGACAAATGTTTATTCTATTTCCCAGTTGTTCTGTCAATGCGTAGATCTGACACCCGTACAACAAACGGATATAATATATTATACTAAAATCTGACATAAAATATACTTAAATGTATTTTTGACTTTATCAACAGCTAGATACGTTACATAATGCAGCGGAAGCATTCAAGGAAAATATAGAGGCTGATATAAAAACAATTCTGTCGAAAATCGTTGAAGCAGCAGATTTGGGAGCGAAAAATACTGGCAACATGACCGCGAGGTAACATACATTTCTTTAATCTAACAGTTTAAACACGTTTCATTCTAAGAGATGTTGCATTGACTGAAAACGCAATCATTTTGACAGGCTCTGTTTCACTTATATCAACTAATTATATTTTAGTTTTTTTAATAAAATAAAACCGCGACGCGATCGCTATTACCAGATAGCTCGAAGGACCAAAATGTAGGGATCCTGGATCATCGGGTTGCTTTAAATAATAGAGGGCTTTATTTTTACTCTATATTAACCAATTATTATTATTATATATTAACGAATGAATGCAATGTGTTTAAGAGAGTGCCTACGTCTACGGCTATACTTTCGGGGCGTAACTCTCACGATTTACGAAATCGCCATGCTTATAAAACTAAGAAGTAAGAAAGCCTGAGTGAGCAAAATGTACAGTCTTGGCTCGTACAAAAAGTGGACCAATTTAAAATATTATTTCAAATGCTACAATTCCTACAGAGGCTGAAACGTTCAAAAATATTTAAAAAATAATTGTACAGCGCTGCGCAGTTGGCGCAAGCCGCTAGTTATCTATGAAGTATTATTAAGGGTATTCTCCTTATATAACATCAAAATCAAAAAATCTATAATTTAATTTCATTATAATTTATTATTTTCTCCTATTTGTAGTTGCTTATTTTTTTAATACAGGGCTGGTCGTGCCTCGTACGTAGCGAGTGCTTACATTCGCGATGAAGACGCCGGCGCACGCGCAGCCGCCATTTGGATCAAATCTATACTTACGACTATGGTTGACAATTTATGATTAGAAAATCAAAAATGTCTCCTATTATTTTAATAAAATATAGAAATATAAATAAAACAAATTCTATTAACAATATATTTTATTTATCACAATACTAACACTTTAAAATGATTTATATTACACTACATTATTTTAGATGTATCACTTATTTTAAATTTTGAGGATAAAAACTAAAACCATTTTATATATTTAGACACAGGTGATCAGTCTAGAATCAGTCTAAAAATATATAGACTCTAATGTTACGATACAAAAATAGTAGCGATTTGAGATAATATAAGTGATACATTAAAGTATATATTTCTAAAAATCCCATTCCTCGGTTTTTTCAATCTCCATATCGGAAAGTTTCTCTTCAAGCAATAAAGCTGATATATCACCTGAAGACAGACAAATTTTCTTCAGAAAAGAACTTATTAATAGAGAAACCAGTGGCATTACAACCTTTTAGGTCTGAGCCTCAGATTTTTGTATCTGTTTCGTGATCATTTGTTTTTTCTATTTCTTATTTGGTCTAAGGGATGTCGGATTCATCACGATGTTTTCCTTCACCGTACGAGTGTTAAATGCGCTCATATAAAGTCGTGCACCAAAGTCGTGTCGTGTACTTTCTATGTGCCAGAGCCGGAAAGCGTTCGAAATCAGGGATGCCACCAAGCCAACCCGCTGCCCACTAAAGTATTTCCGAACCGAAGTCAGGGTTGTTCAAGAAAAGACCGTACCTATTCTTAAAAGGCCGGCAACGCACTTGCGAGCCTTAATGTGAGTGTCCATGGGCGGCGGTATCACTTAACATCAAATGCCCCGTTTACATAATAGAAACCCTATCCGATAAACATGTATTATGCAAATAACAACACAATTTATAAACGTTAAGTAAGCATCAAATTGCGAAATCTTTAAAATTCTTTAAAGTGATAAGTCTAGTTCCAATGTTTTAACTCCCAAAACCCCACTGTGGGACATGAGACATATCTGTGTCTAAAGAAAAAACTGTTTAACCGGATTGAAGTTATGTATTATTATAAATTTAAAATTATGTTAAATAGTTGTAAATTTATAATAATACATAACTTCAATCCGGTTAAACAGTTTTTTCTTTAAATGTGTAAAGGTTATGTAAATCAAAGACAATACTATATCTGTGTCTCCTTATCTCAAGACAAGTCGACGAACATTCTTCTGTACCCACCAATCCGTAACAAATAAAATAAAAAAAATAAAGAAATAAAAGGTATACTTACAATGGTCTGGTTTAATTGGTTTAACTCGTCCAATAAGGCTTGGTAGGAAGTCTGTTCGTCGGATTTGTTTGAAGAAAGCGTGATTCAACAATTGACTCGCTGACGGACGCTTTTCCGGGTCCCTGAGACCGTAAATAAATATTAAAATCGCTAATTTAATTATTTGATATAAGTAATCGTTTAATGTGATGTAAAGTTTAATAAAAGCAAAATGAAACAGTTTTTTCAGAATGAATTGTTAAAAAAAAGCAGCGGAGGTAGAACTTTGGCCTAGCCTACACACGCGGTCGTCAGTTAGGTCTAACCGTGATTCGAACACACAATAATTAAGTAACATCAGTACAAAAACAATACAATTCACGAGAATTTAAATTCTGAAATAATTTGTTGTGGTAAAAAATCATTTTTTCTTCTATGCTGTCAGAAAGTTGATTTAGTTTAAGGTTTAGGTAAAAGAGTGCAAAAACATTAATGGTATTCGAACTATTATAAAATTTATAATCACAAAACATGTATTCTTTAATAATACAAATTTAAGACTTGAAGATTATACGAAAATAATACGCATTTCGGTTAGGCCATTTCTCCACTGCTCCGGTCCAGCAAACGTTAATTACCGATCCGATTTAGAAACTCACAACAGTACTTACGTACTTCTCCACTACTCCGGCATCCGGTTTTTAACAATCCGATAATTTGCTAGATCGGAACGCGGTGTTTTATCGGTCCGAAGTGATCGACAGCGATGCCTCTTTGTCTTCTAACGTATAACAATATAGCTAAAAGTTGTTGGCGATTAAAGGCAGGACTCATTGTGAATCGTAAAGCCGAGGAATTTTAATAAAGCACTGCGTTACGTCCGTTGCGACGGGGTGACTTATTTTTACTGATCGATTATTGTCGGATACTGGAGAAGCACAATACGGCCTTCCGATATTTTTCTCATGACTCATTCCGGTTTTCGACGCCGAACCGGAGCAGTGGAGAAAGGGCCTTAGGCCACGTTCACACGGCGATTATTTTCCCGTATACCGTATACGAGATTTTATCGAATAGAGTAGTGACAACAGAATATACAGTAGAACCTCGATAACGTAAACCTCGGTAACATAAAAACCTCTGTTACTTCAAAAAATACTATGTTCCCTTCCCATCAGAGCCCAAAACCTCTATAACTTAAAATACGCAACCTCTATAACGTAAATAAATAATCTCTGTATAGGCCCTCAGTAACTAAAAGAAATGTTTCCACAACCTCTATAACATAAAATTGTTTGTGAATGAGTCATTTTATAAGAGTGTCAAAACAAATGGTTTCGGTATTTATTGCTTGCACGTGTTTACTAATGTATTGTTAACGTAAACAATACATTACCTATTGTTTGCTTTATCTAAATTCTTCAAAGCTTTGCGGCGGTTAGCTTTGTGACAACGACTTACTTGCATCATAAGTTAATGTGTTAATGTATTCTCCTCTCTATTTGTCATTGAAAATCAAATCGATTATAAACAGTGAATTTTTTAAAACAAAAGAAAATCACAGTTTTTTTTAAGTAGACTAAACCTTTAGTTGTTGTTTTATTTTTATGTAATGTAAGTAATGTGAATAAATATGATTAAATATTTAATTTTCCATCCTTCTGATGCATTCAAGTAAAAATGGGAGGAAGGGTACATAGAAACATGTACATACCTCTATATTAGCCTTTACCTGACATAGAACCTTGATAACTTAAAACCTCGATAACATAAAATATTTTGTGTTTCCCTTGGACTTTATCTTATCGAGGTTCTACTGTATATGAAAACTTAAAAATTGTTTACACGGCGATCATACGGGAAAATCCCGTGTTCGAGAAATATATTTTACCGTATACCGTGCGAAGTTGTCACTGGAAACGCCGCGTCGGAAACGATTTTATCGAATACGACACGCAGTGGCGCTTATGTTCATGTTGTCTCGTTCACACGACTCGCCCATTCGAGAATCGTACGCACTCGCACGCGTGGCAGTTGCCCTTGTGCGTTGCATCAGTCGGTTGTCAATATGGAGGACAGAATTCCAATATTGATCGAGGATTTTATTTCCTTGATCGAGAAAAAAAATCGAATCGAATGGTTGCCATGTGAACGATTGCATCGTATACGGTAAAACCGTATACGTGAAAAACTCGAATCGAATGGTCGCCGTGTGAACGTGGCCTTACGGTGCCAAACAATAAAATCAAAGAATTTAATCACCCAGCATCCATTTTCACAGTAATTTCCGTATTTCTAGTCGTTAATTAGTTATTGACTTTAACAAATATAAAACTTACAATTTATTAATGTTATATGTTAGACATCATAATTCTAAATTACCTGTGTAAGGCACTGTCAGTGAGTCTATGAAAGGCATCTGACAGTTTACGTCGTGCGTACACCAGCCGTACTCGACACATTCCCTCCGCGCTGTCACCCACACCGCTGTCAGTGTTATACATACCTGTCAAAATAAAGGAGATTGTATTGGTATATTTATAAAGGAGACAAAATAAATCTTTAAAAAAATCTCACTTTTCATTTCCCCATCATCCAAAGGTTCCGGAAAAGATGAACAGTCAAGTAGTTGCGGTCGATTGCCCCTCACTTTTTCAGTGAACATAAGTGTAGTCGGCACTTCAGAGAATGGAACTGCTCCATTGGCTAACTCACAGCATAAGATTCCCAAGGAATATATATCAGACTGTTCATCATAGCCTTTGAGATTCTGAAACAATTCTGTCATAGTCAAATATGAAATTATGATTGCAATGGTATTTTCTATGATTAAATAACCATAAAGCATATATGTCGCTCATACTTTTTAGATGAATGCAAATCAATTATAAATTAAACACCTATAAAGGTAAGGATCAGCAAACTGCATTGTTTCCAATCAAAGGTGGGCACATTTTTAAATTATAAATTGTTTCCACAGTTTTTAATATTCATAATAAATATATAACAATAATTTTTATAGAAATAATGTAGGAATTTCACCTGTTCTAATAACTCAGGGCTTAGCCACATTAAGTTAGCATTATCATGATCAGGGGGTGGCAAACTATGCAGATGTTTCTGTCGTCGCCCACGCAACATCATACTTGCCGCACTGCGAAGGCCTGATAACCGTACATTACCCTGTGTGTCGAGTAACACATGACTTGCTCGCACACTCCTGGAAAAACAAGATTTAGGTATTTTTAAATTATTTTAAAACAGGTTATTTTTATTATGTATTTATATATATGTACATATATATATTGTGGTAGGCTATATGTAAGTGAGCCTAGTAAGTCCAAGTAAGTGATAGAGCATGTTATAATTTATCAACCCGTGTAATGCACGCATCAAACAATACTAGCTAGGTAACTAACAATAGTAATAAAATATCACCTTTCAATGTCATGCACTATTCAACAATAAGATAATTATAATTAGGAAACAATACATAATCATAGCTAAAATTAAAATGAATGCACTGTGCTTTAATATGCACACATAATCTGAAAGTTTTTATTAAAACTTAAATATCCAAAATGTGTTGAGTATCCTTTTATAGGAACAGCTAAATATGGAATAAGGTTTTACACTAGAATTAAAAGCATTTTTTAGATTAGATATTATGTAAACAACCGACCTGTGTACATAAAACTGTTTATGTAGGTATTGTAACGCCAATAACACATCCCTTAAAATAATGGCACAAGCAAGTTCTGGTAGGCCTTCTTGGAAGTATCTATCTAATATATCTCGACAGGAACCCAGCTCCATTAGAGGAGATACCACATATAACTCCTGACCATGAACAAAGGATGTCAAGTATGGAAGAATATTCTGATGGTGCAGCTCTTTTCTAGTTAGAATGTCTTGCTGAAAAAAAAATTTTTGCAACTAATCTAAAATTTACTACGAATAATAATTTTAGTTCTCATTAAATGAAGAATCTCTCGGGTTTTTTTACTAAAAGAGAAGTGAAATAAATATACCTGTATCAAATTGGCTTTTTCCCTTGACTTGTCAACAAAATACCTCTTAATAGCGACATTTTGATTATCTGGCTTGTGAACTGCTGAATACACAACGGCGATACCTCCACAACACTCCGATACTATGGAAGTCAATTGATAATCGTTTATGTCAGGGTTAAACATCGCGCCTGATATGGATGCACTAGTTGAAAATTTACGCATTTACAATTGTTAGAACATAGCTGGCAATTGTGATGTTTACAAGAAGATTTTTTATAATTTCAAGTCTATAAATAAACAAAATATTAAGGAAAACAACAGCTGTTTTAAATCAAAATAATTGTCAGTTTCAGGCTCTGTTAAATTGACGATAATGACAGTTCTCTGTAAATTGTAATTATGTCAAACTCACACTCAATGACTATTGACAATTCCGTAGCTACGGCTGATATTAATTATTGAAAAGGAACTCACAGATTACAAAGCACTACTATTTACAATTTCTGTTCATTAATATAAATTATTGGCAAGATATATAGCCTTGTAGTTCTTGGAATATGTAAGAAAAACTAACAAATTTAACTCTGTATTGGAAGTAGGTGTTAATATTACCGACGGAAAAGACAAAAGAAGAAGAATTTTAAAAGTTCAATCTTTAATACAATAGAATCATTGTGCGTTTTCCAATTACAGCACTAGAGCGCATTTTGCGGCATAAGCTCAACGTTGTGTTCCAACTACAGAACGCTGACATTGGACTCTCAAACGGCTCTCGCAAACACCAACCAGTGACAGAAAATTGACCAGTATTTTTCTTTATTGGCATTTTCGAATTTTCGTGTAAATATTTTTTGTTGAAAAATTTGTAAGGCTTTCGTTTCGTCGTAGATTTTGAAAATAATTAAAGTTATTTCAAACTGTAAAAAAAATAAATATTGTAGGATGAAGGTATAAATAGTTACTTTTTTTATATTCCAATTTAAAATATGAATACAATTTTATTTTAATTCGCTGTAACAAATTTACTTTACAGGATTATACTTTAGAAAAATTAATGGTTTTGAAAAGTATATAATTTTTTAGAAATCATTAAAAATTTACTCAAAACGTAAATGATGTAAACTTCTTACAGAAACTTAATTTTTACTGTTAATTTAGCTTGTTAAAACCTTATATTCTTTAAAGGTTTTCTTTACAGTAAAAAATTTTTAATGAAATAATTTGATTATTTAATTAAGCGTAAAAGTTTTCAACCAACTATTATTGTTTACCACATTATTTTACATTGGGTTGCTAACTCTATTCAGACCATTTTTTTGTCAACACTGACTTAGCGATCTTGTGCATTTGAAAACTAATTCACGTTCCAATTAAGCTTCAGCATTATGCGGCATTGTGCGGCACTGAGTCGCAAAATGCTCTGTAATTGGAAAACGCACATTATACCTAACAGAGTATTAATACACTACTCACTACTGTATCGGTTTAACTGTCGTTGAATTTACCAACATAAATTCATCTCTTATTACAATAATAATTATCAATTCAATTTATAGTGTTATTTTAACTATGTATACAAAACTACATATAACTATATATGTACATCTACTTTTCAAAATATGTAAAAGAATTCACGAAGCTGACATAAGTAATGTTTGATATATTTTTGTGGTACTCGAGTTAAGTTCGGCGGCGGTTGTTGTAGGGATATTCAAAAATTTTAAATGAAACTGTTTGAAGCTTGGTGTCAACTGGCTTTAATTGTGTAAAACTTGAGCTTATAACTAACATAAAATTAGGGGTAGTAGGGTTGCGACGCTAAACTAACTTAACTTATTGATGGGTTCATAGATCTAAGTGACACTAATGTTACGTCTATAAAGAATATAAGTGTAGTCGACCTAATGGACATTATCGGAAACGAGAATGTAATACATAATTACAATTTATGAGTGTGGGAATTATACATTTGGTTTGCGCTTCTAATTATTAACTAAAATATATATGCAACGTAACTAACGTTAGGTTACATAACTCTCGTTAAAATATATACATATTATTATGTCAATGTCCAACCTGTCAAAGTGTAGAGCGATTGAAACCAATCAATGATCACTTAATTACTGAAAAACATCAGATAGTTTTGTTTGCTGATGACACGTCCTTGATTTTTAAAATCAAACGACAAATAACAAATTTTGACGATGTGAACAATGCTCTGTTTCGTGTCCATTGGTTTAGTATGAATAACCTTCTACTTAATGCAAAAAGACAAAATGCATTAAATTTTGTGCAAAAAATGCAAGGGTTATGGATACTAGACCAATTATAAACGGTGAGGAATTGAATTGATATACAATGTATTTCTCGGAATCACCATGGATTCAAACTTAGTGGTCCCCTCATATTAACGGATTGCGAAGAGACTTAGTTCTGCAGCCTACGCGGTCAAAAAATTCGCTCACTAACTGATTCATACAGTAGACTTGTTTATTTTAGTTACTTTCATAGCTTAATGACTTATGCTTATATTTGGGGTATGCTGCTGATGTCGAAACTATTTTCATCCTGAGAAGAGGGCTATTCGCAATTATATTTAATGTAGGGAATCTCTTAGAGATCAGGAAATTAATTACTTACCTTTCCCTCGCAATATATTTATGAAAAATTATGTATGTATACAAATAGTGATAAGTTTACTAGAATAGAACATACGCACAATGTTAATACACGGAACAAACGCAGGCTGCAATTTCCCCGTACTAGACTATCTAAGTTGTAATTTTTTTTGGGGAAAGGGATACTCTTCTTTAATAAATCCCAGAGGCTTTTATACTGCCTTTCAATAAATTAAGAAATGTATTAAAGAAAAGCTGTGTAAAAAGGCTTACTATAAAGTCAACGATTATTGTTGAAAAAGGGCCTGGGACTAGTTAGACAGGCTACTTCTAATCAATTTGCGATATTTGTTTTAAATAAGTGTTGTTTATTTGTTTTAAAAGAGTACCGAGAGTTTTTTACGCCGACTTTTTCTCTCGCCTACACCCTCTGTTTTTTGCCGATGAGTAGGAGCCTTCAAATTTAATAGTGGAATAAGTGATACATGTATCTTATGTTCCATAATAAACATATTTTATTTTATTTTTTTTATTTTATTTTACTTTTATTAAAAGACTTCAAAGATTTTGACCATATATAGTAGTAGACCATAAAAGTATTAAATAAATGAAACCAGACGATTTTAATTTTGCAATCGTTTAATATGAGATTTAGTGTAGGTACACTAAATCTTGTATAAGTTACAATTATTTTATTAATCGAACGAGGAGTTTAACATAAAATATGAATTTTAAGCATGTTTTTCTTGGTATTGTAAAATGTAAGTCGAAAGTTTAGTCACTTTATTAACCTGTACAATCAAGTGCATGACTCTATATTCTTATAAAACTTAGCAATCGAATTTAAAAAACGAACGAACATAGCCAAAAAAAATTATTTTCATTAACTTCGCAAAGAACGCATTTTTTGGTATTGTAAACTTTTCAATCTCGATAAAAAGCTGTAATTCCTATATATATACGACGGCGACCGCATCTCTCATACGCATTATACGATGTACTCACGTCTATATAAAACCGGGGACAGCGCCAAGTCTAAAATTAAGGTCGGCGAGAGCGTCCGAACACCGCCGAATCCGCCCGCCCGCCTCAGTCCACCATCAGCTGCCGTCGAAATTTCCCAAAACCAATCGAACGCGTGCCTGAAAACTCCACTTGGTTATCGCGAAAAATTCAAAAGTAAACGTGCTCGCGAGTCGCCATTGTGAATTTTTTTGTATCGTGGCAGTGTGTGTGATTTGTGGATTTTCGAACGTCTTTTAAGCGGTATGTAATATTATTTATGCTAAGGGTTGGATTTTACCATCTTAGATTTTAATGATAAACACGTGTTCGTAGTATAGGGTTACATAGCTTTTTTCCTTGCTGATAAATCTTAGACATTGTTAGGTATAACAATTTAACTGTGTATAAAATGTATTATAAAAGTAAATTGTCAAAATATACATCCTACAACATACATACAAATTGAAAAAAAAAAACGGGAATTTTTATTTTCAAATAGTATAACATTTTAATTTACATTGTTTCTTGTAATGAAATATATATAGTATATACCTAATATGTCATATTAATATAAGAAAACCTACCAATATATTGCACCAATAGATATATATGTGGATAGGTAATATTTCAAAAGTCCAATGTAACGGACTTTAGCCTTAATTAAATTTTAGATACAATTTTTATTCTAGATAAGAATATTTGTAAAAAATAGGTAGGTTCACATTTCCAAGCGTATATAAAGCTTGATTGTTATTGATTTTCAAGATACTCGGATATTCATGTTATGCGCTGTTAAAAATACGACATATTATTAATAACGGTTTTCACTGTGTTTAGGATGCACTTCTTCCAGTAATTTCTAGAAAATATATTTCACCTTGAGTCCGCATTGCGTCAGCCTCAGCCGACTTTTAGTCTAGACATCGGAAACCGGAAGCTGTTTTCTATCGATTTTCAAATTCTTGTTGCTCCTTAACTTTTATCTCTTTATAAGGGAGCTTTTTACTATACTCTCAGATTTGAAAACATATTTCGCTAGCAGTTAAGTCGACTTATTACTGAACTCCTTACATTATTTGTTAAACTATAGATACGCATAACTATGACTGCCATTATCTACGTATAATATCGATAAAAATAAAAATTTATTTTCAGCATTCATATAAACTTTCTACTTTGGAATTATAATCGTATTAATAATTCTGACGTCGGTTTAATTTAATTATTTCTGTACATAAAGACACCATTTGCTTTTGTTTTGAACTATGGGTTTAATGCTCCCTAAGCAGTTGTTTTAATGGTTAAAAATTTCTCTGGTAAAAAGGTCTCTGTTTTTATTGTCAGAGTGGAAACTTACGTCGAACTATCACTCTTGTATGTCAAAATCCAATACGTTTTTTTCATACTTAGGGCTACGTCTCGGCTATGAATCTCTCTAATTGTACTTTCAGAGATTTAGGAATAACAAAGTTTGACGGAGTTTTCTCAGAGCGGAAATAAAAATGAACAGTTGCTGTTTATTCTACGAAATAAGTAGAGTTTTTTGGGTCAAAGATTCGAACGTAATTGAGCTCACCAATTCACATATTAGCATACGTTGTTAGAAGCCGAAAGTAGGGCGTTTAAGTCATGATTTACAAAGTAATATCGTGTATTTTGAAACTGACGTTTCCGTGTTGATTTGAGAAAAATTCGGTTTTAAAACTGATTTACGGGATAAGTCAAATTTGGTGAGTTTAAACAGACAAAGAATATTAGTTCTAATCACACACCAAATTCTACTAAACAACCTCGGTAATTTGTTTTTTCATATAAATACCAAAGAGCTTCAAAATTATCGGGTATTTCCCGATATTCTTGAAACAAATGAAGGAGTCAAGTTTTTCAGAAAAACTTGACGACTTTATTTGTTTGCAGGGAACCTTGAGCGAATGCCAGATAATTTTGAAGCTCGTGTGGTTTGGGGATATTTTTCCGACCAAATTCGGCCAATAGAATTCACCATAGACGAAATTACAGTTATTAGGGACACGATTTGGATTTACTCGAGCGTCGTAGAGACCTATTGGGATGCAAAGCTTAGATAATAAGAAGAAAAAAATGTTTTATGATAAATTCCTTTTCATCGTGGGGAAGCGGCTATAGATAGTTAAATATGTAAAAAAAACTGTTATGGACATTGAGCCGTCAGAATTGATAGCATTATCCCTGTATTTTTAATAATGTATATGTTATTGTTGATGATGCGGTGTTGTATTTAAGGGTTGAAAATGAAAAAAATAAAAATTTATGAGCGTGTCAATTTTCTAAGGGAGTTTCACCAAAAAAAGCTCTATTCACTAATTGACATTTCGATGGACGCAAACCCAAGCCATTTTCATAATTTGCAAAAAAATCGCAATTTTGAAATACTCAAGCCTCAGATTAAGATATATGTGTTCATCTTTATGTCCTAAACGTACTGTCTCATAATCTGCGATTACTAGAGGGATTCGCCTGATCTGACAAAAAATTTAGAAAACGGCTCACCTAAAGGGCCATCCCTGAACTTCCCGCTATTCCATTCCTGGGCCTTAAAATTGATATTTTGAGCTCGCTGAGTTCAAAGAAATAACATTTCTATGCATTTGAGCTCTCCCAGCTCGAAAGTCTGATAGAATTTCATAGAACACTATTTTTGGAATTTTCAAACCGCAATAACTTTTGAATGGATCAAGCAATTTTCACGCTTTGGCATTCGACGCAGTTTTAATCCTATAGCAATTTTAATTGATCGAACCACAATTTCGGAGTAATCCCGAATAAACATTTTTCGTTTCTTTCTTCAATATCTCTGAACGAATAACCGCTTTTGACTAGCTTATGCGTCACGTTTTTTCAAGCTCTAAGGCGGATTAGTTTTTGAAGTTATCGATAAAGAAACCATTTAAAAAAAAATATTTCTTATTTTTTAATTTTTCAAAATTTCTAAAATATCCGAAGTTCAAATTACAGGAAATTAATTTTGAGAAATATTTAGAACTTATAATTCGTCGTTTAAGGAAATGTAGGATCACACTCACGATTTAACTTTTCGACGAATTTTTTTATTCGCTTGGGAAATCTAATAAATTTCATATTCTTGAATTATTTCCTTCAAAAATTAGGTATCGAGAATTCGAGATGACTTTTTTACAACTTTTTGCCCTCCCTTTCCGTCACTCTCAAATGTCAGATTAGTGGAATATACACTTTTAGGATTAATTAACTCACCCTACCTTAATCTGATGCGCTCGGGAATTTCTGATGGTCAATTTTTTTTACTAATCTGATCCTGTCTCCTTCACAGGCGGCCTTATATATGGACCTCAGTTTTGTGGAGGTACTTAACCGAGTACAAGCTATCCCCTGTATATTAATCTGCCGCTTTAGTAAATCCCGAAATCCCCTCTTGGGCTCCCCTACCATAACAAATAAGAATTTCATAATGAATAAAACAACTACTTAATACTTTCTTGAAGCAACTACCAGAGAAAATTTTCAAAAATTATCAGTATAATACCATGTAGGTTGTACCACGTGACGTCGAATGGTGCAATTCTATTGGTCGATATTTGGTGGAAAAATAATCATATAAATAGAAAAAATATTTTTTTGACCGATAAATATGTCATTATCATCACCAATGGCTATACAGCCTGCTGCCTTAGCCTCCGCAAGTGTATTTCGCCAACGCAATCTATTTCGTGCTTCTGGTGTCCAACTTTGAACACCTATTGTTTCGATTTTCTTGACAACTCCATCCCACCAAAACAGTCTCAGTCTACCGGGTTTTCTCTTGCCACATTGTGAGTTGAGTAAGGACCTTGGTGTTATGTCGTTCGGTTTCGGTGCACATAAGCCTGATGCATTTTATGAATTGGACGATTTTAGAATCGTCAAGGATGTTATAAAGTTCTTCATTGAAGTGAATTTGCCAAACACCGTCATCACAACCAGGACCAGAAATTCTACGAAAAATCTTCCGCTCGAAAACGAAGAGAGCAACTCGTTCTTCTTGCTTACGGTTTCAGAACCATAAGTTCGCAGCAGAGTTTTATTAGCTTGTTTTATCCTGAGTTGTGTGTACAGAGGCTGACAAAAGACCGGTTCCTTTATTTGAAAATGCATTTTATTTTTCTTTGAAAGTTTACCGATACAATACGTGTGTTGTTCCAACGTTAAAAATACGAACAAGCGCCCTTGGCCAAGTCGTAAAGGTTGAAATCGACTGCTAGCGGATGCGTCGGCGCATTTTCTGACATAACCATTATCGATTAGGGTTGTCACGTGGTTTATTATGCAATACAACAAAGTTTTGGCCATGCACCCTAAGACTTTGTATCTATTACTAGGTATGCCAATATAAGAAGGAAAAAGCTGTCTTAAGTTATCAAATATTTCAGATATCGTTATTTCTGAAAGCGATATAAAAAAGATCAGTTAAAAGTATCAAACTTGTGGTGGCATACAGCTGAAATTTAAGGTAAAATTTCTTAAAAATTTGGTCCGATCGTTTAGTTACGATCTATGTTTTTTTATTCCTAAAACATAAAAGATATGTATTATAAGACAAACAAGTAGTTATAGTCTGTAATAACACCCAGAAATCTGCAAGTAGGTACATTTTGTTAGGGTATATTAAAGAAGTTTCAAAGTTCACATGACACTGCGGACAAGATTTAAAATCAATATGTTTATTTCATACAAAGATGTTATTCAAAACTAGTTAAGCGTCCAATACCATCCATAAAATCAGTGACTAAACATAAAAAGCATAATTTTAACTAAAGTCTGTCTCTTTTCATCTCAGTATAAATACAATTTGTCGGAAAGAGACAAAAGTGTAAATTAAAAGGGTGCAGTAATACTGTCTTTTATATAACCTATACCATGAACCAAGGCTTAAATATTAGTCCATGGACTCAGTTGGGGTGTCGGCTGTTTTATCTGACGAAAACGATAGTTCTTAATGCATTAGCGACTGGCCTAAATAGATGCAGTGACAGTTAAGATGAAAGGAACGCGGCGTATGCGCATATTTCCACATTATGGCTCGCCAACGCGCCAACGTTGAATGCCAATAGTTTATGGGATAATAATAAATTATTTTATTTTCATAGTTTGGTTTCGACTGATTTCTTTTATAATATTTTAATGCCGTCGTGTAATTGTGGGAATTCAACCCACTAAAGGCAAAGACAATAGACAACTGAGCTATATAAATAATACCAATCAGAACCAACGGAGCATTTCCTTTCGAAATATTCATAAATTTTGTCGCAATTGCGCAAGTTTTTATTTTTATAAGAACCTTCTACAAAGCATAGGAAGACTTAAAAAGTTTAAATCATTAAAGTTGTTCTCAACTTATGGCAACTTCAAGGCAAGTATATTTTCCTTTCTTTATTATTTTGAGTTTTTCTACTTTTCCTGCTATAGAAATCCCATACTAGATATATATACTATGTACCTACACAAAAATAAAAGACAAGTTATACAATTTTGTTTGTCATTTGAATTGCTTCAGATTTCTATGTTAGTATGTACTATTAGCTAAATAGTAATGTTAGTCGCCTGTGGATATGGAAGGGCAAAGGCCTCCTCCAACCCTTTCCTAATGTCTCTATCTTTTCCAATAGTCTGCCAGTCTTTTCCTGCTATTTCTATCAAGTTACCAGCCTAATTTCTTTACGGCCTGCCCAAATCGACTACACATCAGAAAATTTGAAGGAACTTCCTGAGGTTAATCGGACCATTTAAACAAATACTTCAATTTTAAATCATAAAGCTTAGATACGTATATATAAATATATATGGTATAGTATCGATACATAAAAGGAATCCATAAAAAACCTCTTTTTATATTACTGTATAATAAGAATTTGATGTTAGTAGGACTATCGTTTTGGTGTAGCTCTTCGGGCACCTAGTTTAAACTTAGTGTTTTTATAATGTCTAAGCTATAAACGAAAAAAAAGGTAAAATATTGTAATTAGTCTTATTTAGTTTTTATAAATAAAACATATGGATAGAAAATACAGATAGATAGAAACAAAGACAGACAGTAACCTCTTACAGAAAAAAAAATTAGATACCGTCTGTAAAAACCAACCTAGGAGTTCAGGAACCTCTCATTCGAATTCTTTGCGATTATAACTGAATAAACACTATTTATCCAGAGCTTGATATATTCAGTAGTAGGCTGATTAAGTGAAAATATTCGTTGTTAAGCGCCTAGTACCTAGTCCGCATTGTTAAGCAAAACATTACTAGTAAAAACTAAAATTGGAAGTGTAAATTTTTTCGAAAATTTTACGTTCACCGTAATTGTCATATATTTGAGAATGTATAGATTATAAAATGCATTATATATCATATGGTGTGAATAACTAAATAAAATTAAATGAATAAGGGTGTAAGTTCTATCTATCATGCTAGCTAACGAATTATTTTGAGACTGTTAGTCTATGCGCTGGAGTCGATGTTCGGATTATTAATAGATTGCAGTGACGGTACTGTGATACAATAGACGAATTTAGCTTCAAAAACCCACTTGTATTGCTTATGATTCTTGTTATTTTTCTTTTACTGTAACTATTTGTGTGGGCGGTTTTATGGTAGACTTTATTATTTATTGAAGTTGTTTTAAAAATATTAATAATTAACCTAATCAATATATTAATCTAAGTAGCGTTCGTGATCAGGTTAGGTCAGGTAAGGTTAGGCCAAACATCTTTACCTTCTTTCATTCATTTAACCAATCATGATGTTTTAATTAATTTCTATCGGGTTAAAGAGCATGCGCCACCACATTATTGCATGGTACACCATTGCTCAATGATGAAAATATTATGTAGAAAAGACCTGTGATTGGACAATTTATACCTGTTATATTTGGACCTGTGATTGGAAACACAATGTACACCTATGAACGTCAAAAAAGTAAGAGAATATATAGTTCTCAAATCAAGGGCGTAGAAGGGAAGAGAGGAACTGGCAATAAACTCTCCGCCACTCTTTTTAATCACCAAGTTTTTTGTTTTACACAACGTTTGTAAGGAGCTGCAACCATTACACCATGTTCCACAAGACATCTTAAGTAATAAATAATAATAAAATAAATAAAAAAACAAAGATTTCTCCTCTATCAGCACGATACCTCCTAAGTAACTGGTCAACTGACATTTTAGTAATTTATAGGAGAGCCATTTTAAGGCAAATTGTTTATATTTTAATGAAATCAAACTAATTCGGAATAAATTAAATGCTTTTTTAATAAAGATTGAAAGCTCTTCCTTTGGTATAACATGATTTTGCTGAATTTTGTTTTTAAATGATATTTTATGTACATGACTCATTATACACGGGCGGGCCTGAATAGTAAAATGGTTTAACTACCAGTTATATTCATGTAGGTACGTTGTACATGAAAATCCATGACTTACTCGAAAATATTACGAAATATGATAATCATTTTATTAATATCATACTACTTTTGGTTATTTTCGATTTTTTTTGTCCCAATTAATAATAAAATGTTGAAATTACATACTTGACTCATTATACTAGGAAAGTACCTACTTACCTATGTTAGTAGTTAAAACCTCAACGTATACTGGACTAATATAATTAATCGAGGCTTTTTTAATTACTCATTTTAGGTATTTCGAATACCTCACGAAATTAATAAAGGTTAGGAAGAATAGTCTCATTTAACAAAACAACCCATTTAAAGAATCACAATGTATTTTTCGTTTATACTAAGTAGGACCCGTTTTTGTAGTTTTTGTATCCGACCCGTTTTTGTATCATGAAAGTTTCTTGAAAAGTAACAAACATCAATAAAAATAATAGAAACTAAAAATGGTAACTTACGTTAAAACAATATTAATAAAAATAATAGATACGAATAATATAAATATCTAAAAATCTAGGAAATCCTAACGCTCAAAAAAATTTCTATAAGGTTAAACAAAATAAATAAAAATATTAAAGGTTGAACGAATCAAAAATCAGTCTGAATCACTATCTTTGCTCCATTAGAGTTATTTAGATAGATAGATAGATCCATCATTAGTAGTTGTCCAGTTGTTTATAAGTTTTGACTTTGATTTGAAGTCCTTTATTAAATCCTGAGACACTTCAATAACTGTGTATGTATCTAAAAGCTGTATATCATTGATCAGGCATATAAAGCTTTTTATTTTGTCTGTCTTTCAATTAAAGCGTGCAACTGTCGCCTTCACTTTGTGAATGACCCACTATTAGAAAGCGATGGCTAATAGCTATACTACACTTTAAACTACCTAACATATACATTAAGAAATAAATCCTATTTCTATTTTGGCCTCCACAGTTGTCTGACTAAAACCGGTAATCATTGACACCTTCACCACCCGTATCTTCTATAAACTTAAAATGATGTTGGAAATTTCAATTGCACCTCTCTTTTGCTGTCTGTTGATACCACAAAAGCAATCACTTGGCGAGATCCCAGAATGAATATCGTGAAATTATACAAATAATGTTTCCGTTTATAATAAAAAGTACTACGCTCTCGTGAGGTACATACATTAAGACACTTTTGAAGATCAGATGCTGATGTAAGGATTTCATTATTTTGTAACGCTGATTTTTTATCTTTTGTTTTAATTTTTCTAGCTTTCTCTTTTTTTTAAAATGCTCTTCATGCTTTTCTTTATCTGTCTGTAGAACTTGCTTGTTATTTTCATAAATGTGACATTGTTCACAAAAATCTTTTTTGGGTTTATAAAACCTATATATAGATATCTCGATATTGTCTCACGGTAGTCCATAAACCATTCGATTCATGAACAGTTTTGGGAAGGATAAAAGCCTTCCAGATATTTTTTACTTGATTTTTGGCGAGTGTAATGTGACTCTACAGAGAAAAGCTTCAACGTGATCTATAACACTGTGAACGTCATCGGATGGATTATTGTTCATCCAAAGACACGCTGATCTGATTTAATAAATCCATTACCTTTATCGGACTTTTTCTAAAGCTGTATAAGCAAAATCAAAACTAATAGAAAGAGTTCTCAAGAACATAGTTTTGCAAACCGATATTTTTGTGGTCTCAATATTATCTCCTTTCACTCCTTTTTATCGACAATATTTTTTCTCTTTTTTTTCCAGCTTTTACAGCAACTTGCCAAAAACCCATTGTCTTGAGTGGTCCAATAATCCAAAACATTCTGTTAATTTCTATGCATTTTTTCCATAAGTTGAGGGCAAGAAGTTTTCATAATTCTCGTAGCATGAACTCTTCCGTTTCTACTGACATATTCCAATCCTCTATTAGCTTATATTTCCTCTCCTTATCCATACATTTTTTATGAAAACTCTTAGCTTTCTTTATCTTTTTTTCGCAATGGAAATGCGCTTTTGGCGTTATTGGACGATGAGTATGTGATATCATTAATGTCAGAAATTAACAGGAGAGAGTCAAAAGAATTATACGGCGATGGTACTGGAGTAATATCACAATAATTTTCTATAATGCTATCTGATGGGCGAATTACCTGGAGTGTTCTCTATGACTGATGCGATCGATCTCCTTTTTGAGTTCAGTTATCAACATTCGATACCCAAGGCGAAGAGCAAAGAATAATATAATCTAGGAATAATATGTAAGCATTAGAAGGGATATTCTGCGATACTTCCTTGCTATCATTCTAATCAATATCATCAAGTATTGATAGCTCCTCTTCCATAAATTTGCATTTTTTTTTGCAATTTGCATCTTCCATAAATCTTCCATAAAATAGCAATTGCATCCGGTGCAATGGAGACTCTAAAACAAACAACAATTAAAAACACAAGAATTCATATTTTTATATTTAACGTGCCAATATCAAGTTATAAAATTTATAACACATAAAAAAATATATTATACCACAATTAAAACAAATATATCAAAAATTGAATTAGTACATTATTAAGCCAGATAAGTCAAGTGTCTTCTTTTATAAAGTTTGTTCGTTGTAAACAGGTGTAAATATAGTTGTATCAGTATACGGCGTACTAAGCGACGTGTAACAATTATCAAACAAAAATGGCAAAATCACTTATGTAAAATAAAGTAATCAATGTAACTTACCATATTCATCCCTGTTTTGCATTATATCACCGATCTGAGATATTGCTAATTGTATCATTAGTATTATTCACCTTATTATTGAGAAAATTAAAAAATTTCGCGCCCTGCGTCATTTGTCGTAATGAGCCATAATAAACTTGTATCAATGCGTCCCTCCTCACGCCCCGCGAACACTGATACAATGTTATTTGGATCAGTATACAATGTACGATTTTAATGATTGAAATTGATTTAGTATACGTGAAATTATGTCGGAAATTTAGGTCTTTTTTAAAAAAAAATAACACTAACATTAAGATCATGGTTTATTATGTACTTTTGTATAAAAAAAACAAATACCTAAATTTGTTAGATGACTCAGTATACTTAGGAGGTATCAGCAGGAGGCATGGCGAAATAGGAGCACGCACTTATATTGTGGAAACAACACGCAAGCTGCATTGTAATGCTCCTATTTTTGTGAACATTTATAGTTGTATCATGAGTAAATTTAGATTTAATTTACTGCCAAATATCATTGCATAATAATGACAACACATTTATGATCCTGGGACGATAAACTGGAAATACGCATCAGATGACATGTTTCGCAATAAACATTATTTTATCTATTAGAAGTGTTACACCAGAAATCACCGCTTCTTGTGAAAATATTACAAATGAAAGTGGAAATAATATTGCCGCTACAGACTATGTAGGTGCGTCAGATTGTATTTGTTTCTATGATACCTCCGGTCAAGTGGAAGGAGCTGGTACTGGAGAGGGGCCGTATGCAACGAAGAACAGCCTTGCGATTCTGTAACTCACTTTTCGAACTCTCACAGCGGTTTTCACAGCGGCGCGCTCAAATCAGCCGTAAAGCAGTCATTTTACGATTTGGCATTCTGATAAACAATAAACTACAAGCTTCCTCCGTATCAGAATGCTAAATCATAAAATGAGTGAGTGAGTTACAGAATCGCAAGGCATTTCGAATCGTCGACGACCGAGCGGCTTGATCTCTTGGCGTTGCGTAGAGATGGGGGGTGTACCGCATTTACCATGGAGAGTGTTCAGAGGAGAGTTGTTCGGATTAATGCTTGCAGCTGAGTTCATCATCAGAGGTCAAGGCAAAATACAAAATACCATCCTTATCACCTCGAAGACCGTCGTTCTACAACTGAGCGTTTCTTAAGACAGTTTTAGCCGTGCACCTCATCTGCGTGAAACCAGCTGCCCACTGAAATATTTCCGAACCAATTTGCCTTCCAGAAAAGAGCGTAGCAGTTCTTAAAAAGTCGAAATTGCACTTGCGAGGCAATGTGAGTGGCTATGGGCGGCTGTATCACTAAACATCAGATGAGCCCCCTGCCCATTTGCCTTCTGTTACATAAAAAACATATAAATTCCTATGTATACTTATATCCTTTTACTCTCTTATCTAAATTCCCTTATCAAACCACTGAAGTCATAGATTTTAAGATTCTCGGGGTAAAACACAGAGAAACTAACCTGTGGTTGCCCATACACCCCATTATGTTACATATTTCAGTTACGAATTCCCATGCGATATATTAAAAGAAGCTACGTGAATAATATATTTAAAAAAACTCCAATTCTAATAATTTATTGCAAACGGTTGCATTATTAATAATATTCATTAAGTAATAATTAAAAATACGCCATTGTCAAAGCCGTAAGTTGGAATTTGGCCAGGTGTCTTCTAGGGAACTGCTGGTCTATTGAATTCACAGTCTGGCTGACAGCCATTTTGTTGAGGTCGTTGACTATGTCATGTGCTTCCTATTGTGTAATGTTTGTATTTGGTGATTTTATAAATTAAATACCTATGTTAGGATATTTACGATTGGCTTAATTTTGTTTGATTATAATTAGTAGAAATCGCCTAAGTTGGACAACGCATGGCTCTTATAATGTACTAGCTAACTTCGTTCCGCCTAACATCATTTCATTCACTTCAAGATCAGAATTTCTTGAACGTCATGACACGAATTCAATGTAAAATGATGCGTAATTTTGTCAACAGATGGCACCACATGGTGTTTGAATTCGTAAAATTAATTAATTTATTGTTATTCGATAACTTATCCGATATTTTGTTACTTATTCTGCTATTCGGAGCGGAGAAGAATCCACCAAAAATGTATTTATTTATTTACAGAAATACATTATCCTTACAAATGAAAAAAGAAAATTTCGAGTGAATTAATTCTGCGAACATATAAATATGTCGATAGTGTCGGAGACAGCATTCTGTAGGCGCAACGTCTTTGCTAACTGTCTTTGCAGTCTGTTTCTGGTTCTGGCCCTTGGTATCGCAAACAACGTTGGCCTTCGCCGACGCACATAATATGCCCCAGGTACAAAGAAACAGAGTTCTTGGAGAACACTTGGGTTTCTCCATTAATAAAACCTTTGCTTAATAATAAAGTACTACCTTTTTATAATAATAAAGGAAACTGTTTACAACCCAAACTGCTATAAATAACGTCTTTAATTGAAATACTTCTTTGATCCTATTCAAAACCGCACAAGCACAATGTGCGTGTAACATTGTACACGACGAACAAAAATAGTTTCGATTTCGACAAAATGACTTATGACCTTGTTTGATAAATATAGAGAATGTGCCTGCCCCGTAATAGGATTTCAAATACATTAATATTAAAGAGATGCCTTGGGTAGGAATAAACCAGTTCTAAACACAAATCTTGTGTTATCTTAAAGTGAAACATTATTAAGGTAATCTTGGTTCGTACAATTCCCGAGCCAGTACTGGCCATCTGCTGAGTATAACGAATGGTTTTTGAACCGCAGTTTTGTAACTGACAGTTGTGATATATTGTTTTAACATTCTGTGGATCAGACACAACTTCGAACCAGAAAACAAAGCTATGCTTATAGGCTGATGTTAATTTTTGTTATGATGATATTTTATTAATTTTCTATTTCAGAAATGATACTTTTATATCACAATTATTGTAGTTGAAAGTTTATATCTACTGAAATTAAAAGTCTAAATCCGATTATTTAAAAAAATTAACTTGGCTTTCGAAGAATCTGTTAAACATTATATATGTATATGTAATTTGATTAGCAACATATATTCCTAATATATAGTATGTGTTCAACACAAGTTTTATATTAAATTATCAACTACAATTTAAGCAGTATTGTAGAAGTTCAAATGGTCGTCTTTGAGGTTATTTCTTCGAATGGGATCTACCAAGAAAAAGAATATGTTTTGAGTTTTGGAAATTAAATAGAAATCAAAAAATCTTTATATATAAAAACTTCTATGTAAAATATTGTAACTAATAAGTGGGTTTCGTGACTCGTAAATAATTTGATAAAATTGGGTTGTTGCCTCGGTTACTTCGGGAAGTTATGTCGTTACGTAAATTTATGATTTTTCATGCCACCTTATCCATTTGTTTTCCATGATATCGGAGCTTACAAACTGATGAGTTATGTTTTAACCGTCCTTGCAATATCGTTTTGTTCAGATTTTTACTCTTTAAGTGGAAACTTAGGGCGAGTTTCAGAAATGAGCTTAGACTGACATCCGTACGTGAATAATGTAGATTTATGACTTACAGAATTAATTAAAGCGTACACTGGGTAAAATAACCTTGGAAAATACGAAACTTAATTTCTCAACTGAAAATATTTAATCTGGTGTCCAAAGGCTGCGATGATTGCCCTTTTTGGGCGGCCCGTAGATTCCTATTAAAAAAAATTGGTTATTATAAATTGAGTATTATCTCAGCATACGATAAGCGGATCTAGCGATATCGTCAAATATAGCGAAGACTAATTAATCTCCCAGGTAGTTGCAGGAAGTAATTCTTCTGACACCATTCGGAAATAACGGAAAAATTTCTTTGGATGTTTTCGAAGTTTACGGAACATACCGTAGAACTTTCCACTTAGTAGCGTGTGACTCTAAAGAGTAAAGGGGGTGTACCCAGTATTCTTTTCGCTGTTTTTCCTTCTGAGTCTGATAAGTTCACAGACAGCGACCGTCTCTTTGAAATCCATATCGGCAAATGACGCTTTCAAAAAAGTTTTGTCACTGTCACCCTTCGTGTGCGCACTCCACTTTAGAATCATGACGTGACAATGACAAAAACTTTATAATGTAACGGTGATATGAGCGCGCTTAGCCTTAAAAACATCTTATCTTGCTAGTAATTGGAATGCGATCAACGATTTTTATGTTCATCATCTATAACGGATTTTTCTTGTTCCAGCGATGCACATTTGGGCGTGACACACCGGATTGAGACGAATCAATCCCCGCGATGTCACAAACGCCCCACGGACGCGGCCGCGCGCGTCACCCGGGACCTCCCTCTCCTGCTCACTATCGTCCGCCCTCCCCGTGGGCCCCAAGCCCCCCACCTTTGATATCTGGACCACGACACTCTACAGCTATCCTTTCTCCCCCACCAGTTCAACCTTCTCCAAAACCCTTCCGTCCACTCCACTCTCCTCATTTACGACAACACTCACCTTCACCTAGCTCTCATTTTTCCATCTCTCCATATCCGACCTCCCCTTACCCCATTTCG
The DNA here is from genome assembly GCA_905332375.1 of Pieris macdunnoughi. Taxonomy (NCBI): domain Eukaryota; kingdom Metazoa; phylum Arthropoda; class Insecta; order Lepidoptera; family Pieridae; genus Pieris; species Pieris macdunnoughi. Next base: position 1,462,614 of record CAJOBZ010000032.1, on the reverse strand, counting down.
CCAACGTTGGGCCAAAGTCCTGAATACTATTACTCGTCGCCGTATGAAACACGAGAGTATGATTACGCCGGCGGACCGTTGGAGCCTCCACCACCACCGAGGCCGATGATATATGAGGAGGATGAAGAACGAGGTCCATCGACAGCTGAGATCATAGCGAACCAGTCTCAAGAAGGATATGTGGATGAGAAGCTTGCAGAGTACCAAGCCACGATTCAGCTTTTGCAAGGTTAGTTTCTAGCAACAATATATATAAAGGAATATTATTATGGATTTTTTCTAAATGAAAACACAAAATTGTTTCTCTGAAATACAAAGAAACGACATTTAATGTCCACTTATCTATCTTTTTACACTATAATCCACTAAATTAATTTACACGTCATCCGCCATTTTATCGGTGTCACTCCGACGCGTCAAATTCAAATTAATGAAATATCATTCCATTACATCTCCCCCTAAGAGAAAAAATTCTGAATAATATATCTACACACTATACTTAATAGCTATCTTCATATTCGTTTTCCTTATATTTCATCTTCTTCAGATTCTGTTGTAACCGGTTGTAATTTTGTTATGTGGAACAAAGTTGATTCTGTTTTTCTGTTACCAGTGTCAATCCTATAAATGGAGTTCGATATTTTCCCTACTATCTTAAAAGGACCTATTTTTAATTCGTCTAATTTCTTTCTATTCAGTCTATTTCCATTCTCAACATATACACTGTCGCCTATATTAAACTCTTGCATTTTTCTTTTTCTATCAAATATTTTCTTATTGTACTTGTGGGATTTTATTGTATTTTCTAATGCCAATCTTTTATCAGCAATCCACTTTCTTCTCCTTCTATTATTTTTAATTCATTTGGTAGAATCTGACATTTGTACCATCCAGTAAATATTTTGGTGCAAAACCTGTAACGGAGTGTTCTGTTTCATTATATTTCTCTACACATTCTCTTGCCACTGTTGTCCATGTTCTCTTATTATTTTTCTCATTTATTCTACATCTTATTTTATTAACTATTGTTTGATTTAACCTTTCATTCAAGCCATTTGAGAATGGTGTATTCACAGCTGTAAAAATTAATTTAACATTATTTTCATGTAGATATTGCTTAAATTCTCTTGAATTGATGCCTGGATATTGATTGTCAAAATTATTCCAATCTCATCTGTTTCTAGTACATTCTTTGTTAGTTTTATAAAATCACTTGCATCTGTGTTTTTGACGTACAATAAATGCATATCTTGTATATGGTCTACTAAAAGGTGTAGGTACTTTTTTGTTGATCTAGATCCTCCAAGCCACCTATAGTATCCATTGACATTATCTCAAATGGTTTTGTTGCTGGTCCCAGTTGTGACATTAATCAAAATTTCCTTGACCTCTTGATTTATTTTTTTATGCATATTTACATGTTTTACAAATATTTATGATATTCTTTGTTAGGTTTTTAGCTGTGTATATTGGACTTATTTTTTTCTGCAACGTCCCTAGGGCATAAATCTTCATGCACCTTTTTGATAAGTTTCTTACTAAATTCTTCTGAGAGGATAATCTTTTCATGTTTCTTTATTTTCTTATAATATATTGTATTTTTTTGTATTAGATTTTCTTTATTTTCTTCTATTGTTTCATTTTGCTCTTGATCTTCAACTATATCCTTTATTTGTATTAAATTAACAATTTTCAATAATTCCTCTTTTTATCTTCTGATTCTAATACAGGATTTCGGCTTAAACAGTCTGCTTCTACATTTTCTTTACCAGGTATATATTTTACCGTAAAGTCGTATTGAGACAGGTAGTATGTGAGATCACCCAATTCTTCGTCTGTCCTGCATTTAATGTTCATGTTTTCTAAAGGTTTGTGGTCTGAGTAAATAGTGAATTGTTTTCCAATGAGCCAGTGTTGCCAGTATTTGACTGCTTCTTTCATAGCAAAACATCTGTAATAGCTTTTTTCCGTTTTTGAGATTCATTCAGTTTTTTTGAAAAATATGTACTGGTTTGTCATTACTGTCCAGTTGTGTTTGTTTTAATATTGCTCCGATACCCTCGGTGCATCTGTAAAGATTTTTATTGGTAAGTCTTTGACATATATTTCCAATACCGGTTGAGAACATAAATATCTCTTTATTTGATTAAATGATTCTTCACACTTCTCTGACCACACAAACTTTTCGTTTTTTCTTAATAATTTATGTAATGGATCTAAGAAATCGGCTCCTTGGTATGTATTCATGGTAAAAGTTAATTTTTTCCCAAAATTGTCTGATATCTTTTGTGTCTTCGGATTGGAAAATGTTTTATCGAAATCAAATTATCTTTTAACGGTCTTACCGAGTTGTTTTGAATTACATGGCCAAGATACTTTACTGAGTCTGAGGCAAAGGTACACTTCATAAACTTCAATCTAAAGCCTTCTTTTATTATTGCCTCTAATACATTTTTTATGTGTCTTATATGTCTCAAAAGTAGAGGAGTAGATTAAAATGTCATCAATATAATTTACAGAGTATCCTGTGAGATTGTGCTTTCTCAGAATATTACTTAAAACTCTCTGGAAAATTGCTGGTGATGTTTTTTAAACCAAAAGGAAGGCAGGTCCACTGAAAATGGCCATCTTGTGTGACAAATCCTGTTTTATATCTATCTTCCACCCGTAGTGGTATGGCCCAAAATGCTGAGTTTATATAAGAGTAGTAAAATACTTACAATTTCTTGTCTTAATAATTAAATCATCTATTAATGGGAAAGGTTGAGCTTGTGGTACAACAATTTTGTTAAGTTCTCTAAAATCTATACATAATCGAGATTTTCTATTTTCACCTTTTTTAAATGCTAATGTCACTGAGCAAAAGGACTGTAAGATTCTTCTATTAATTATTCTTTAGTAATCTGATTTTGTTCTTCGATTTCTAATTTATCTTCTATCGTACATTGTTGGTCTTTTATACAGTATGTATTTAAAGTAAATCTATGTGAGCTTCATAATCTTTAACTGATCCTAATCATACTTGTCCCTAGCAAAAATAGTTTTATATTTATTTATAACTTCTTCTATCTCAATTTTCTTTTTCTTTATCTAAATGATCTGTCTTACTAACAAATTCCTCTGTTTCTATGTGTTCATTGAAATTTATTGCATATATTTTTATATTTTATCTTCATTTCTGTTATCTTTAGAATCTTGTCTATTTTCCTTTGTTCTATCTGCAAGTCCTCATTTTGGATTAATTTTGAACTTCTTTATCATATCCAATCCGATTATAAAATCCTCAAAATCTTCATTTTCTACTATATATATATCAACCTCTTCTTCTAAATCAAAGATTTTGATTTTTATTGTTATCAAGCCATCTGTCTTCTTCACACCATTAACCGTTTTCATATATGTTATATTCACATTGTCTTTTTTTTTTTTTTACTTTTAATCAATCTTGAATTTATAAGAGATCTGTGAGCCTGAATCATAAACACTTCTAGTTTATTTTCTAATAATAGCTTGATTTTGATTAATGGTGTACTTACTGTTTTTTTCTCAGTATTCATATCTACTTCAATAATCGAATTATTATTTACATTTTTTGGCTTTAAAAACCTTTTCAGATTCATTTTTATTTTTCTTGAACCAACATAACTCCTCCCGAAATCTATTCCTTTGTCCAAAGATTCACAAGTCTTAATGGCTTCTTCTCATTAATTTTATTTTTATAAGAATATATATTCTTTGTTATAGTTGAGTTTTTCTTGAAAATCATACATTCATATTTTCTTATCTCGTTGAACAAATCAGTAGTGTTGTTGAGTTCGTCCCTGTTTAACTTATTCAAGATAAAACTAGGTAAACCAGTTGCAATTAGATCTATCATTGTTCTGGAATCTATCGATTTATTTATATCTAGTATAAGCCGTTCTTTTTTATAGCATAATCAATTAACAGCCCTTCTTTATACTTGAATGTGAAAGCAGTTGTGACTACATCCCACCCTTGGTTCCTAAAAGTTTCTAAAAATTTGTTTTCCATTCATTCCATTCAGAATTTACTGATAGTTTAATTACCATCGAGCTATACCAATCCAAACTGAGTTTTCTAAAAATAATCTCAATATATCTATTTTTGTTTCATCTTTTGTTATATTAAAACGCTCACACTCTTTTTCAAAATTCTCTATCCATTGACTGCATTAGGATTCTTACTTGTGAATTTTTCGATAATAAATTTCTCTGAAACATGTTTTAAATTATGTTGATTTTCTTTTTTTGTTGTAGATTCTATTAATTTTTCCAGGATATGTTGCAAATTATCATCATTGCCTCTTGGTTGTTTTGTGCTCATTTCCTCTAAATAATTGCATATTACCTTCCTCATCTATATATGTTTTCTTTAGATCTTCATCTAATTTTACCCATATCTTTCTGTTTGGTGCCTTTTCTTTATACTATTTTTTTTTTTTGAAAAAGTGTTCAATTTAACTATATATGTATGATGAATCACCGGCTTCAATTCATCAGGTAAAACATAACATTTTCCTTCTTCTGTCAATATTGAAGTTATGGCCAATATATTAGATTTGCCATCGATTGAGGCCATCATCGTGAACTCAAATTGCAGCCGGTCCATCTTCTTTTAGTTAACAAAAATGTCGTTTTATAAAGGAATATTATTATGGATTTTTTCTAAATGAAAACACAAAATTGTTTCTCTGAAATACAAAGAAACGACATTTAATGTCCACTTATTATCTTTTTACACTATAATCCACTAAATTAATTTACACGTCATCCGCCATTTTTGGTCACTCCGACGCGTCAAATTCAAATTAATGAAATATCATTCCATTACATATATTTAACTGCACTCATAGCTAAAACTTGAACTTCTGAAATATTTCATGGAAATTAAATTAATAAATAATTGTTAGCAAAGTCTGTTGCCTGATGAACTTTATAGATAACGATTAAGACGAAGTTATTTTTAGGTTTATTAGAATAAAATAGACTTAGGCATACCGTACCAAATATAAATTACTTCGAAGTTGCCTGTGCCCTAATGAAATAAGTTAGCGCCTGGTCGATAGTACCGGTGACCCCAAAGCTGTTGCTTTCTCGCTCGACGAATAAGTATCGCAATACAGTGAGGAAATGCTGCCAGCGTTAAAGGTACATGAGTACAGGGACCATTATTTAAGTTTTTAATCATTATGTAGGTTAAGAATATTGTAAATATTGCTTAAATTAATATTCTGTTGATATAATTTTAATGACATATTGCACAAAACGTTTAACAATACATCTGCGTCAGATAATGAAGAAAGCAGAATCGAGTAACCTTGACGCTAAAAATAGTAAATAAAATTAGTATCACTGTGGGGCGTCTGCTTCGTGATGTGAGGATAGATTCGAATTTGAAAAATTCATTATTTATATTTATTTTGACTATACGTTCATCTGTTTTTGGATTCATATCCTTATGTTTATGGGTAAGATTGATGTCGCGTTTCTAGAATTTCCGTAAGTCAAAATGCAATAGGTACGTTTTTGACATGCGTAAGTCACACTTAGCACCAAGTTTGACAAGTAGTGATAGGTAGCGCAAGGATTTAGGACTCGAAATCTATCAGATCTATCTATACTATCAGACTTAAAAAAAGAAAGATAATTTTGAGTAAAAACCGAATAAATATCAGATTTACAATTATATTAGGTATACTAGTTTATGTATAACATGTGATTTTCGCGTTTGGTGCTAAGCCAAAACGTATAATTTGGTAGGCGTCCCGAGTGATTGACACTATGTCCAATCACTCTTAGAAGATAGAACATAGGATTAAACTAGGCGACGACTGTCAATCAATTTTTTGCATAGAATAAAAATATCTATTGTCGTAAAGAAATTGCGCCAAGAGAATGAACTTTACGTTACTAGGGATGTGAATAACTAAACGGGTGCTTGTGTCGCTTGAATGTGATTGGTCCAAATACTAGACCAATCACAAGCAACGTTTCATTTAGTACATTCTAACACCGTTTTGATTTAACATACTAGATTTGATAGAAGTAATTATGGTGTTATATAATGTTTGGGATTTTTCTTGAATATAGTTTGAGTCGAGGTAAATAGCAACTGTAGAAATAGGGCTGCAATGTCGGCGAATCGCCTAAACATACAATATGTGTTTAACATAGGCTTTTAGGTCGGCCTAGTGAATAATAATTGTTTCAGAACTGGTGATTGTTGGTTTTTTTTTGCTTGAGATAAAATCACTAAACGAAAACACTCCAACAAAATAATCTTAATACAGCTGCTAAAATAACATTGCAACTACAGTCACTAATCAATTAAAAAGATAATAAAACAAATATTTTATCTGACAAAGCTCTTAATTTTCCATAAACACGCCGTCCAAAATAAACAGTTCTCTAATGTATCGATGCAGGCTGTAACACTGAACTGAGATCATACACCTTGTGCCAGATACACACGGCCACTTCCTTTTGCATAAGTATTTCTGTGAAAATGAATGCATAATGTCTAATGAATGAATTTTATTACTACGTTGACAGAATTTTGACATTTTCTGCAGGCTGCCGCAAAATAGAAACAATGTAACGTACAACGCATATTATGATTTTGTTTGTATACTACATATAAAATATACACGAATAAATGGAAGGCTAGCAGGCTTGGTAGAGATCGACTTATAGCGTAAAGACGTAACTCTCCAGGATATCCAGGCGCACGGCTAGATTCCATTATTGTTCGTTGCGCGATCCCGTTTTGCTTTGTCGCTCTTCGCACTGTTAAGAAATGGAACTCCCTTCACGTTTGATTTTTCGGTTAAATACAACATGGCGCTGTTTAAGAGAAGAGCCAATGGGCCTATGGGCTGGTGTGACCTTAACCTGTATCGCCCCTTGTACCAAGTATAGTGCAGGGAAACTTTTATTGCATTAAAGTGTGAAATAAAATCAATTGAAATTTGGCTAACTGGTCTACTTACTGAAAATCACTTTATAATTATGTTTCTTCCATTATGTATTACTATAAAGTTGTTTCATAAACGTATCTATTTCAATAGTTTATCTAGTTAGGAAACGTTATTTTATTTCCTTTTAAATCACCATTAAACAGTATTGTAAAGAACATTTTCACATTGCAATTTCTGCTTATTTAAAGTTACTTTAAAAGCCGTTTTCCGAATATAGCCAAGTAACATAATATATAGGTACCCCTAAATATACTTAATTTAATTTAGTTTTTCAAAAGGCACATATCGCTGAAATTTCTTTTCTTCCAAGGTTTAAAAATTGATATTAAAAGAGCGTTCCGAGTCATCTTAAAATATATCTGATACAGCTGATGCGAACGTCACACGCCTACCATCTACGTCAGACTTTTATAACTGTCTATCTCAAGAGATTCTCACGATTTAGTCTGGAATCTTAGATCATATTTTATATAACAATTTTTCATTTTGCTTGACTTCCTTATTTCTTTTACGTTAGACATTCTTTCTAGAAATCGCTAGCGACTTTTGAAACAAATTATTATTCTAATTAAGATTTTTATTTACACGCTCATGATTTTTTTGCGCTTTAACACAGTGAGTGAAAACACCAAAAAGATTCCAATTAAAATTTAAATTTAAAATTTAAAATTTAAAATTTAAAATTTAAAAAATAAAATTTAAATAATTTAAAATTTAAATTTAAATTTTATCCGTGGGATAAAATTTAGATCCTATAAGATATTATATTCGTAAAGAATTCAACATTCAACATTAACACCAGAAATATCATCAATTTCAACATCAGATCTCTTGTTGTTCATGTAATATTAGGCAAAAGCTGCTGTTCACTCATTAAAGAATAATCGTCATCTTTAACGGTCAAAACCTTTCTTCGTTGTATTTGGATAATTAAATATTGCACAGTGCTTTGTAGATTTTCAAGTCTCCTTTTGGTATCCTCACCTGTTGATTCAAATAAGTATTATCAGAGAGCAGTGTTGGCCTAGTGGCTACAGCGTGCGACTCTCATACCTGAAGTGTCAATATTTGTGCCAATACCAATGGACTTTCTTTCTATGTGCTCATTTAACATTTGCTCGAACGGTGAAGGAAAACATCGTGAGGAAACCGACATGTCTTAGACCCAAAAAGTCGACGGCGTGTGTCAGGCACTGGAGGCTGATCACCTACTTGCCTATTAGATTTAAAAATGATCATGAAAAAGATTCAGAAATCTGAGGCCAAGACCTAAAGAGGTTGTAGCGCCGAGTGATTTATTTTATTTAAGTATTATCGGTTACATAAATATTTTATTGGGCAACTTGACCTATGGCTGGTAACACTATTTCTAAAGGTCTTCTAACACTACTCACTGTACCTACGGCCAATATGTTTACGACGCGAAAATAAGATAATGTAATCTCTATGATCTGAAATATTCATCAATAATCAGTGCTGCTTCACAGAGAACAGTGCACACATAATGATCTCATTTTTAGTCATGCCAATTAGAACAAAGCGAAAATTTGTTCCTTTTATGCAGCATACATGTGAGATTTTAATTTTAATTTATGAGAATTTTCGAGAATTTTACCTGCATCTTGTGATTAAGATGCTAATGATTTTAATGTTATAATGTTCTAATGTAATTTGTCTTAATTCACTTGGTTTTTACTTCTTTATTTTTTATGATTACGTATTTATGTTAACTTTAAGGTGTTATAAGGAGCATGACGTAATGGTTTCAACTTCTTGCTTATTTTGTAAAACAAAAACTTTGGGATTTAAAAGAATTCGGAGAGTTTATTGACAATTCTTCTTATCCGATCTACGCCCCTGATTTGAGAACTGGCAGTAAATGTAGAAGCACAATTTTTTTACTGACGTTCATAAGTGTACACTGCGTACCTACAACGATCATGAATACTTTTACAAGCTTGTAAAGTTTATAGTAATGACATAAGATTTATGATATATTAATATGTTAAGACAAGAGACGCCTTCATTTCCGAATTTACACGTGATAACGCAACATCGTCGTCGTATGCTCGACAGACTTTTATTTGAGACTATTTAGTCCAGATTCAGCAGGAAATTACACAACCAAAACTGACACTCCGTATGAAAAAAAAATTACTTGTCTAAGATTAGCCAAAGAAGGTTTTCCCGTGATAGTTCCGGCACGTGATTAGTCAAGATTCTGCCTGATCACAGATGACTTTTAGAGTCAAAGGTATGTTTTTTTTATTTTACTGAAGCGAAACCCGTAATTAAAACGTATGTCGAAGACAGATGAATCGTTATTTTGTATTATAGTTGTTTAACCATCTGTATAACGTTTTGTTATTTTGCTCTACACTTTATGCAACGTCGTATGATTTAATAGTGACGCGTGCCTGATTTATTTATGGAGCTTTCAGCCTAGTTGCAATCGAGTTATGAATGGGATTTCCTGGAAATTCCTGGAACATATCGAGTGCTGCTTTAAATGGATAAGGATCGTGTTGCCAATCAAATCAATTGCCAATTTTAGCTAGCAATTGTACATGTATTAATATCCTTTATTTATTTGAAGGCGACAATAATTTAAAACATTTTATAAATTTATCAGCGATATAAGTTTTTACTAAGTACAAAATGGGTTAGTTTTAATGAACGATTAAGTATGTTTAACGAATACTTAAAAATAAAACATCTACTATTATTTATTATTTTATTACAAATAACTAGCATTTAAGATTTCTTTAACTAGAACTTTTATTTTTATTGAATTTTATATAATCTTTTAAATAATTGCATATATACCTATTATAGAACACAAATATTAATAATGTTTAATTCGTCTTGGTTCAACTGACAGATTAACCTACTTTAAAATTTGAAGCAGATTTATATTACGATGCGTACGATTTAAATTACAAGAAATGTGAATATTAGAAATTACAAAATTAAAACTTTGTTTAATGTTTATTCGTTGAAGGTGAAGCTAAAACGTTTCAAATCCTAAAAACATTATAGACAAAACAGCACAAAAACGCACTAACACCCTACCTTACGAGCATAGCTTTAAATTTCATAAAAATCAGTGCAGTAATTAATTAAAATCATTTGGAATCTTTTTTAAGAGTGTGGGCAAGCTTTCTATGTAAATGTTAGGTGAGGATGCGTTTATCTCTTACGCGGTAATTCTTAAAACAAACAGCGATTGTCTAAAGATTGCTTTGTCAATAAATGATATTTATTGCAGTCGGATTAATGTGAAATCATAGACTTTGCTTTTTATGGCATAGGTCAGTTGTGTCACGTATATCCCTTTAAAATTCATATTACCCGGTTAACCTTGTGGTCTTGATCATAGAGTGTATCATTGACATTAAGTAATTACCGATTAAAAAATCGAAAAATCGAAGTTAAAATACATTGATGACTTCCTAACTCTTCCGAAGATTTCGATTGATTAATTCTTTTGTTGCAGCATCATTACAGCACCCTTTTGACTTAAAATAGAATTTGAATGAATATAGCCTGTGGCAAAATAATTTTTATAGCAGTTTCTGAGTTTATATTGTTGAAAGCAGTGATGGTCTCAGGCTTCAGCGTGCGATTCTCATACCTGAGCTCGTAGGTTCTACCTCAGCTATGCACCACTGATTTTCTTTTCTTTTCTGAGTTTACATTACAAATAACGTAGTTACCTCTACAGTGTAGTTAAATGTATATGTTCCGAGATGTTGCATATTTTATTTGTAGATATAAAACTAAACAGAGCAGAACAAGCTAAATTGAAAACAGATTAACCAAGAAAAGTATCTTCGTTTAAATGATTCAAATCCCACGTATGCTCCATATACATTTCTATATTAATAACTTTATATTTAGCGCTCACTCATCTTTATTTAAAACCCCGATCGTGTGCACCGATCCCGACGCTAACACGAATTTATGTTGTAATTAACGTTTTAAAAAGCTTAAATCTCTTTGGCGAAAACAATGTTTTAAATAAACAAAATTGTGGGCACATGGCAACACTTTCGTTACAACATTTATCACTGTAATTATGCATATTTCAAATTTTATTGAGCGTATAAAATAAGTTTTTCAGTATACAATATAGTCTGTGATACAGAAATATAAAATTTATATTATTTAGCATCTGCCCTTGTTTTTTATTTTTTTTTTGTGGTGGTGGGGGGTTTTAAAAGAGGCAAATATGCGTGTGTCATTTGTATGAAAAGGACTTACTACTATTTCGGCGGGAATAGTTTCCGTATTTCAAGATGCAAGTGCGTTGCCAACCTTTAAGCTTTACTTAATTAAGCGTTTACTACAAACCACGTTTTTTTATTGTTTCTATGGACCACTTAAGAAACGCCTGCCGCTTGATTAATAGCAATGTATTAGTTTAAAATTCAACACGGCGCTGGACAGAAACCGGTCGCACCAGACGCTAGCCTGCTTCACGATGCTTAGCGAACTCCCGAAATATAAGAGATACAGTTTAAAGTTCGCGACTTATAAGCCTGTTTTTTATATAGTATATTTATCTTGTGTATATTGATGATATATTTAAAACGTAAAAGCGAATTCTATCTACAGCATATTCTAAATTTCTTTACAATTTGGTATATCATCCTTAGATAAATAGGTAATTCGGTCGATATCTTAAGTCGTATAAGTATTATCTTTAAAATCTCAAGTTTCTCGTACAGTTCGTGATTCCAGACTTCTATAGAGTCACGTTTCTCGTGCGATTTCTAACTGGGAACGCTTAAAGGGAATTTCTTTTTAATAATACGAGATTAAAGTAAGTAAAAGAATTCCTATTAGAATAAATGGAATACTCCTCCTAGTGTTAGATGAATAACATATGGGTTAGTTATTCAGTTTATTGATTTTAGTAGATTTGTATAGAAAATTGCGATATATCTTTGTCGATGCCATGAGACCTTGAAAAACCGTATTCGTCGTGGGCGTCGTCAGATCAACTTGTCTCTGTCTTTTAACATAACGAAAATTGGTAAGATTTACTAAATATAAACAATAACTTTCAGGTATATTTCTATCTGAAGTACCTAAACTATGTATTCTTAAATAACATTGTAGTACATACAATGTTGTGAAATCTATAAATTAGTTAAATATTAAAGTTTAATTGTTAGTTTAATGCATCTGAGTTGGAAACGGTAATTATTTTTATCATTGACATTGGATCATCGGGAAAACAAGGAAACTGGTCACTGGGAATTTAGAGCTCAGCAAATGAATGTAAGGAATTTTTAAGCGGATCCCGTGGGCGTATAATCGGAACGAAACATAGTTTGAATAGCATTCGTATATTACAAAAATCTTATGAAAAATCTTTATCTATATGTGTGTCCTTTGTGGTGCAATTCCTCCAAAATGGCGAGCTCGATTGTTATAAATTGGTTAGTTGAATAGCCCGCGAAGTATATTTCTACCGCTTGATAAAATTAATGCGCGTATAGATGTAAAGTGCAGTATACGATAAGGAATAGTATTATATCAATGTTAAAGACCTCTCCCTCTCTTCCCATCTTCTCTATAAAAATACCTACAAGTTCAATCGCAAAAGAGAATGTAAGGGGTCACATTGAAAGCAAGGTGCCTTTATATCGTGGGAGAGTATTTAGACTTTAGACCTACTTTTGTCAACAATTATAAATAACTTAACTTAAAGAAAAAACTTTTTAACCGGATTAAAGTTACCGTGACCACGCACGCTGTAAAGCACGCGAAACGTCGGATAAATTTAAAATTATGTTAAATAATTGTAAATTTATAATAATACATAACTTTAATCCGGTTAAAAAGTTTTTTCTTTAAATGTGTAAAGGTTATGTCAATCAAAGACAATACTAATAACTTAACTGTTAGTATTATGACATCGTGATAATTAATATGACAATATCTGCATGCCCATTTTTGTATGGCTGATTATGCGGGGTTTTTTATAATTAATCAATCTGAATGTACCACTTTCTTTAAATAAACGATTTATTTATTTAAGAAGACGCCTAAAGAACTAAACCTTTTGAGTTAAAAAACCTAGTGTAGTGAGTATAAGTGCAAGCAACACACGAACATAGTGTCTAAATATTATAAAACACTTAGACTGTTTATGTACATTACCTTAGTTTAAGCTATTTATTAGTATTGTAGAAAATTAAGTAAACATAATATTACTTATTGCCCATAATTATTGTAGAGGCTAGATTGTAATTCATGTAAAGTCGCTCTCTTTTTGAAGTAATACTTCTTTAGGCGCGTTATGAAAAATTGATGAGAGTGAAATTTTACGATGCGCGCGCACCGTGACACAAAATTAACAGAATGAAGTTGCCCACGGAAGATGCTGACAATGGACATAATTTAAAAACAACATTCGAATAATAATATAATTTATGTTACATTTAATGTAAGAGAATAATAATAAATATTTATTTATTTAATTTTTCAAATGTAAACTGAACTTTATTGACTATAATGACTCCTTTTCCAGTCTTTGATTATTTAATTGTAATTAATTATTTGCATGCAATCAAAAACTATTTTTTAATAATGCCAAAGAAGTATGTATATAATTTCTTACGCGCGTACATAACTATACGCACCCTTTTTATTTATGAACTATATACTTAAAAAAATTATTTAAGGTCAATTATAAGTAGATACACGAACTTGCCGTGATATTTGTATGGAACTTATGAGGTGCATCTTGTTAGGTGTTGCATTTGACCTAGCTTGTACTGGACACAATGGAGGCTCAAATATCTAGCTTAGCTCGTCACACCGGTTTTGACTATCTTAACCTGGTATGCGAACGCCTCTAGGTGACTTTATTACTGCATATGTCACAGAAATGCAATTTTGATCCAAAACATGAACGCAGATTGTTATCTAGTTACCCACAACACGGGCTCCCTAGTGTAGCGACTAGCGAATATGAATTTTGTTACTACTTTATCTGTCATGAATAAAGTTTTTTTTATTAAAATTTTTCATAGATGATAGTATTTTTTTGGGTGTTTGTTGACGTTTAACGCGTTAATCTGAAAATAAATTATAATGGAATGTAAGTGGAATGTGGAATCGCCCCCAGTGGAGGTCTTTCCTGGAAGATACAACCAATTATATAAAAAAGAGAGCTCACTCCTCGCTCAAAGGCCGGCTACGTACCCACTTAAATTCCGGATTGCGGCTGCCTTTTATGGCTGGCCCATGGGCTCGTTTACCCGGCTATCTTATAATAAAAATCGACATATAATTCCTTACCTGCCTTAAAAAAAAAAAAAAAAAAAAAAAAAAAAAAAAAAAAAAAAAAAAAAAAAAAAAAAAACCCCCCCCCCCCCCCCCCCCCCACCCAAAAACCACCCCCAAAAAAAAATTTTTTTTTTTTTAAAAAAAAAAAAAAAAAAAAAAAAAAAAAAAAAAAAAAAAAAATATAAATTTAAAAATATTTTTTTTTTTTTTTTTTTAATAAAAAAAAAAAAAAAAAAAAAAAAAAAAAAAATTTTTTTAAACCCAAAAATAAAAAAAAAAAAAAAAAAAAAAAAAAAAAAAAAAAAAAAAAGAGATCTGTAATTTTAGTCTAACCTAATTTTCTAATATTTAATATAATAAAATGTTCAATAACACTACTTTCAGTCACTATTAAGGGGGAAGATACTCTGTTCTTGTGTTCTAGTTTTTCACTTACAACTGTTTAGCACTTACCACCTATAACTAAAAAAGCACCAATAATTTAAAGGAATTTCTCCTATTCAATCTTCTCACTAGGCCCGTGGTATCAAGAAATTGAAAAGCATCGACATTCACATGATGGTGGAGCTTATGTTCGTGGGCTCCAGCAGTCTTTTTTATGATTGTGGCGACATTCTCTACATAAAATAATACTTATAATTTCGCTTGGTACGAAACTTTCTATACATAGATATACTATTCTATACTAAGGCCAGGTAGTACATGAGACTACATATATTCTGTATATATTAAAATATTTTACGTTGTATGAAATGTCTATGCAAATCTACAGTAGACGTTCACAAATAATTCAAAATGGCGGCGAGACAATGCAGTGTCTTCAGTAAACCGGACAGACTGGTCCAACGTGCAGGATTATTGCTTTGATTTACAATGTTTTGGTGCACATTGCGTATAAGAGGGTTTTTATCCCAATATTATTGTTTATGTAATCTCAATACGTACTTTAAAATATTAATTAATTTCTATTAGATGTTATTAAGATAGTAAGAATTAGTTGATTCTGAGCATTGACAGTAGTTTAGCATGAAGATGCTTTGAGAAGTAGGCATGAGAAAAATTGACAAAAATTGTCACGTTGAACAATTTCGAAACAAATATATTCTCCAAATAAAAACGATCCAATAACAGAGTAACAATTCTTCTGTAATTTTGCCCCTGCCTGCATTTTTTATCCTCAAAACTGAATGCCTGGACTCCAAGTGATAGGCTGCGACAACTAGACAAATATTTGTGGTTATACCGTCAGTATTACTTCTACGACTAGTATTTTAGTAAACGTAGTAGTAAAGTAGTCAGAATGATAGGATACTGGAAATTTCGATCGGCTTCATCAAAAGGCGCAATAGAGATTAGGGATTTACCACTATGTGGAACCAGCTGCCTACTGAAGTATTTGTGTACCAATTCGACTTAGGGACCTTCAAGAAACGAGCGTACCCATTCTTAAAAGGCTGGCAACGTACGTGCGAACCCTCTGGCATTGAGATTGCCCATGGGCGGCGGTATCACTTAACATCAGGTGAGCCTCCTGCCTGTTTGCCCCCTGTTCTATAAAATAAGGGTATTTTTTACTTTAACTGCTTACGGAAAGCAAAAGGGACCACAGATGCCATCCGGTCCAAGATAAATTAGTTCAGAAGTTTTAATTGTATCCTGTAGACTGTGCTTTATTAAGCGAATATCAAGTTATATTTCCTACATAAATTCAATCTTAATTCCTGTTCAAAATGAAGATAAACGCCAACGCAACTCTATTTAAATTTCCATATACAGGTACTATCTTGGGACTTGTATTCTGCACTTTATCAGCTTCAAATAAGGTGCATTTTTAGATGAAGTCATTCGCAATGACCGTGATTTTGCCAAGTGCTTCATGAAATAACGTGGGTAGACAACAATTGTGATTGAGGGTCAATGTACTCATTCATGTGGTCAGAACTAGCTGTGGTAATATTACTTCTGCCACGGCTTCACTCGTCTGTATTAAATAGCTTGGTGACTAACTTGACTCATCTTAACTCTTGAACCTTCACCATCGCTGTTCAGTTGCTTGCCTTTCATTCTTCTATAGATTTCACTCTTGAGAATGCTCCATGGAACTACACAATCTGATTCCGTCATCCCCTTTCAAACAACTTTTTTTTTTTTTTTTAAAAAAAAAAAAAAAAAAAAAAAATTTTTTTTAAAAAGAGGGGGGGGGGGGGGGGGGAATACATTTTAAATATTTTTAAAAATTAAATTTTGGGGGTTTTTTTTTTTTTTTAAATTTATTGAATTCTCAAATGACGAATTGTAAATGCCACGTGTTTTTATTATCGAAGAAATAAATTGAATATATAATTAGTATTAAATTTCGACACTTTTAATATTTTAAAGACAATTAAATTCATTAAATTCCTAACATAATATCTTCCTTTTTCCCTCCCTCCAAGTCTCGGAAATCTAAAGTTTTAGATTTGTATAAATATAAACAAGAGTTAAAAATTGGTTTGCCAAAATTTTCACTTGTGACGTGTATTTTGTACGCACGCACTTTTTTTTTCCAGCAGTGATCAGCCTTCTACGCCTAACACATTCCAACACTTCCAATACTTCTATACTAACTCAATTTCTTATACTTACCATAAAAAAAAACATTAAAAAAGAGTATCACATACGGAAAGCCCTCATGACAATTAAAACATAGCAGTCCTTAATTCAATTTTGTTATTAACGACCCGTTTCGGACTCTTAATTTAACGTGAAATCAATTAACCATTGTTAAAGTGGTAATAACTATCTATTTGTTTATATAATACCACAAACATTCCATATAAAACCTATGCGTAACAGGTGGGCTAACATAGAAAATCTTTTTTATAGAATTTGATTTGATTATTCAATAGCCTTCGAGAGCGATACAACGATTATAGCGGTCATACAATTCTGCGAATTCATTTTTATACGACTTGTACCTTCGAAATAGGCTTCAGTTTCGGCGCTTATCTTTTCATCTGTGCAAAATTTCTGTCCAGCATTCTCTTGAGGTAATTAATCTGGAGAATACGGTGTATGCGGAAGCAATTAAAAGCCCAATTCATGGAATTTAGCCATCGTTTTCGTTGATTTGTGATTTGTGCATTGTCTTGATGAAACAGCACTTTCTTCATCGTCATATGCGGCCGTTTTTTCGCCTAATATCTTTAAAATGATAACTCAAACTCAAAATATCTTTATTCATAAGTAACCAAGACACTTATGAACGTCAACAGAAAAGATGTTAAATTAATTCTAAATTTACGTTAACTACCTGTTCGCAAGTCAAGGCCGTAGAGCGGGCAAGAAGAACTGGCAAGAAACTCTCCGCCACTCTTTTTAATCGCCAAGTTTTGGGTCATGCAAATTGTAAGGCAGAGCAGCCATAAATATTTGAACAAGATCAAACAATCCCAAGGATTAGGATCATTTAAATAATCGTCAAATTTATAAAAAGCTTTATTGATTAATTTAGTTTAATGAGAGGTTTGAATTTATTCAGTGGTAATTCTCTAATAATTATAACACAATGCATCCATAGTCCATACGATAATTATAACTCAGTTGTTTTAGCTATATTTATAGTCGGTATAATAACTTGAACTTAATAATTATTGTTAAAATATGATTTGTTGATAAAAAACACCTTAAAACACACCATAAAAACCTTAAACTTTAATGTATTAAAGTCTGTTTGTAATTGTTTAAAATAACAAATGAAGTGTCACATTGTTCTGTTACTTCAAATAACAATCGGGCATCAACTGATAATTATATAATTATTGGGCGCCAAGTATTTTGCAATTATAATCTGCGTGTAACGGCCTATTGTTTCCCTTGACATACGTAGGATTTTAGGGCTTTCAAGGGCAAAGGTCTTTGCCCTCGAGCGCGGCTAAACATTTAACAATATCTATAGTAATTCAAGAGCGTTAATTAGTTAAACGATGTTTTCTTCGTCACCCTTACTAGTTTACTATTCTCTGGCTAACCTTTCAATGGAATTATTTTCAGTGAGATATAGTATTTGTGAGGTTTATTTTGGATAATCATATCTCATTTAGGTTTTCATAAATTTAATTGATTTAAGTGTCATTGACCTCTTATTTAAAGTGTGAGTCGATTAACTTCTCCAGTAGGCATACTCTGTAACTTCACAATATAGTTACACAAACTCTTACTACTAGACCACAAGCCCATGAACAAAAAATACCTGTGAAATGACCCAACGTGAATTACGCTTAGAAGGCTGTTACTATATCTGAAAATAGCTCTGAGCACTATGCCGTCATTTCTGAGCGGTACATGTGAGTACGTGAGTGAATGGACTTTCTCAGGTACAATTGGGGAATTTCGACTAATTATTAATGTACGGTTTGTTATAATGTATAGATGATTAAAAATACATGTCGAAAACTTAGTGCCGTACTAAAGTGATGGTACCGGAAGTCGGTGCAAATTTTTATTGACGATAGTTGCAGGAGCAATATAGGTATTTATTACTGTACGGCATTTGCGTAATTCCTTTTGGACACATATACAGATACTTTACCCGTAACGCCGTACATGTTTCCAGCGGAAACTAATTAATTAATTATTTAACGTAATTTTAAGTGTGCGACATCAGTGCTAGCGATATTGGATAAAAGCAAACGTGGTTTTCATCAAACATCATCATTATTAAATCATATCAAGAGTGCAGATTCCAAAAAAATATCCAATAGACACGTTTACTAGGAGTTGGTATGGGTTACAGAATAGCCCAGCCCTGCTTTCAAGGATTTCAGAATTTTGGATTCTTTCGCAATAGGTATATTAGTTTGATTTAGTTTTTTTTTGTTAAATTTAAGCTATATAATTGAAAGGAAAGAGCGTACCAATTCTCAAAAAGCCGTCAACGCACTCACGAGCCGTCTGGTATTGAGGGTGTCCATAGGCTTATCACTTAATATATCAGATGAGCCTCCTGTCGATTTGCCCCCTGTTCTATATAAAATAATAGGTTGGGGAAAAAGTTTCTTCGCATTTTTTAAGAAAATTCACAACATTTTTTAATATAGTTTATAAAATTTACTAAAGTATGTTGGTACCATTTTGTTCGATAACTTTTTGCCATCTTATAGGAAGAGACAAGATCCCATTGCTATAGAAATTTTGGGGCTTCTGATCAAAATACCGCGACAATTGGTTTTGGCAGTCCTCTCGTGATGTTAACCTAACACAGCCTTAAGAATTCTGAAGAGACCAAAACAGGTGAAAATCTGGAGGTGCAAGGTCAGGACTATACGCCGGATGCATTAACACCTCCCAGCCAAGCTCTCTTAATTTTTGCTGAGTGGCTAAAGATGTGTGAGGTCTAGCGTTATCATGATGAAAAACCACACCCCTTCTGTTGATTAATTTCGGCAGCTTTTCCTCAACTTCTTGCTTTAATCTCATCAGTTGTTCGCAGTAGAGTTCAGAATCGATGGTCCTACCTGGTGGTAACAGCTCATAATGAATAATGCCCTTCCAATCCTACCACACACACAGCATTACCTTGTTGCGAGTTAACCCGGGTTTCGCCACAGTCTGTGAAGCCTGACCGGCCTTTGACTACGACCTTTTTCGCACGATCTTGTCGTACGTGATCCACTTTTCATCATCAGTTATCAGCTTTGTCAAAAATGGTTCGGTTTCATTACGTCGTAATAAAGAATCAAAAATGAGTACACGGTTCATTAGGTTTGAAGGCTGTTACTATATCTGAAAATAGCTCTGAGCACTATGCCGTCATTTCTGAGCGGTACATGTGAGTACGTGAGTGAATGGACTTTCTCAGGTACAATTGGGGAATTTCGACTAATTATTAATGTACGGCTTTGTTATAAGTGTATAGATGATTAAAAATACATGTCGAAAAACTTAGTGCCGTACTAAAGTGATGGTACCGGAAGTCGGTGCAAATTTTTAATTCGACGATAGTTGCAGGAGCAATATAGGTCATTTATTACTGTACGGCATTTGCGTAATTCCTTTTGGACACATATACAGATACTTTACCCGTAAACGCCGTACATGTTTCCAGCGGAAACGTAATTAATTAATTATTTATACGTAATTTTAAGTGTGCGACATCAGTGCTAGCGATATTGGATAAAAGCAAACGTGGTTTTCATCAAACATCATCATTATTAAATCATATCAAGAGTGCAGATTCCAAAAAAATATCCAATAGACACGTTTACTAGGAGTTGGTATGGGTTACAGAATAGCCCAGCCCTGCTTTCAAGGATTTCAGAATTTTGGATTCTTTCGCAATAGGTATATTAGTTTGATTTAGTTTTTTTTTGTTAAATTTAAGCTATATAATTGAAAGGAAAGAGCGTACCAATTCTCAAAAAGCCGTCAACGCACTCACGAGCCGTCTGGTATTGAGGGTGTCCATAGGCTTATCACTTAATATATCAGATGAGCCTCCTGTCGATTTGCCCCCTGTTCTATATAAAATAATAGGTTGGGGAAAAAGTTTCTTCGCATTTTTTAAGAAAATTCACAACATTTTTTAATATAGTTTATTTACATTTAACTAAAGTATGTTGGTACCATTTTGTTCGATAACTTTTTGCCATCTTATAGGAAGAGACAAGATCCCATTGCTATTGACATTTTGGGGCTTCTGATCAAAATACCGCGACAATTGGTTTTGGCAGTCCTCTCGTGATGTTAACCTAACACAGCCTTAAGAATTCTGAAGAGACGAAAACAGGTGAAAATCTGGAGGTGCAAGGTCAGGACTATACGCCGGATGCATTAACACCTCCCAGCCAAGCTCTCTTAATTTTTGCTGAGTGGCTAAAGATGTGTGAGGTCTAGCGTTATCATGATGAAAAACCACACCCCTTCTGTTGATTAATTTCGGCAGCTTTTCCTCAACTTCTTGCTTTAATCTCATCAGTTGTTCGCAGTAGAGTTCAGAATCGATGGTCCTACCTGGTGGTAACAGCTCATAATGAATAATGCCCTTCCAATCCTACCACACACACAGCATTACCTTGTTGCGAGTTAACCCGGGTTTCGCCACAGTCTGTGAAGCCTGACCGGCCTTTGACTACGACCTTTTTCGCACGATCTTGTCGTACGTGATCCACTTTTCATCATCAGTTATCAGCTTTGTCAAAAATGGTTCGGTTTCATTACGTCGTAATAAAGAATCAAAAATGAGTACACGGTTCATTAGGTTTATTTCAGTGAGTTCGTGAGGTACACAAATATCGAGCCTTTTTTGTGTACCCAGTTTTATTCAAATGCGCCAAAACTGTTTTGTGGTCAATTCTCAGTTCTTCAGCTACGTCGTAACTACTGATATGCCAATCTTGCTCCACTTTTTAAAAAATGGTATCCATTTTATCCGTAATAGGGCGACCAGAGCGACTTGCATCTTTGACATTAAAATTTCCAGATTGAAAATGCTTAAACCAAATTTGTGCTACTCTCACAGATACTGCACTAGGTCCATAAATATCGCAAATTTTTTTCGCGGCTTACGTTGCATTTTTACTTTTTTTATAGTAAAATTTTAAAATGTATCGAATTTCTTCATTAAAATCTTGACGGTACGAAAAATCATAGATTTGTATCGTTAGATAGGCCCCGACACCAAAAACTGTGGCATTGTTTTTGAATGTGTGCGTTAACAAAATGCCGACACACGCACACTAACGAGTAGTTAAAAAATCGTGTTTCTGCCATTGTACTTATCTGTTGTAATACTGAGAAAATAGTGTCATCTCTTTTTCTCCTACATTAGTTGCAAACACTACTTTCTCTTTCGTGCACTCGCCATTTAAATTTGTTATTTTAGACAGTGCGGAAGGAAACATAAAAGTTTTTAAATCAAATCGCAATACTTACGAGTGAAATGTTACACCTCTGGCTTTATTTGTGTTTCTAGAATTGTTGTTGCACTTTAGAAAGGCACACGATGGCATTTTGTGACACTAAACTGCTCGCAAACGTCCTTTACAACACGTCCGGCTAACACTGTGTTTAGGGGTGCACTGATCCCAGGTTAGTGAGCTCACTCACTTCGACTGTGGAACATCACGGCGCGGTCTCACTGCGGTAAGGGCCAATCTAACGATATAAATCTATGCGAAAAATAAATAAAAGTCACACATTATCCTAATTTGTATTTGGAATAATCTTCTTTAAAATCTCAACTTTCAATGATAACAAAACCAGCCAGATACATATAGTATAGCCAAAGAGATTTTATAACAAGTTCATAGATACTATAATGCGAAAAGACTTTTTCCCCAACCTAATATGTGCTCTTCCAAGGCCTCCTCCACATCTCGTCACTCTCTGCCATGTGCTAATCTCTTATATTTTGGATTCAATCTAATATAATCTATATATGATATTAGTTTTAATTTTCTTTTTATTAATTTGTAATTATTTTTATTATTACTATGTAATACTGTATATTTCATTGTTATGATTACCAATAAATATTATAAAATATAAAGTATTTTTTTTTATTAAACATAAGCTATTTCATGTTGCCTATTTGGAAATCGCGGTGTTCATAATTTTTATGAAATAATATTTCGTAGTTTTAACGCAAGAGAAATCCCGGCGCACCTAAATGATAAATGATAAATGTCTGACTTTCACAATGTCCGATCGGATTGACAGTACAATAATGAATAGAACATAGAACGAAGTAGGTTATTGGAATCAAATCTTATTAGCTTGATTTATTGAAACGGGTGTATAATTAATAATTAGGTATCTCACTAGCTGTGTCTTGGTTTGCCCGAATTCGGCCTTAGTAGGTTTTTTAGGTTTATAATAAAGCCTTTTAAACGGTATATCCAACAAGATTATTTGAATACGAAGTAATAGTTCCTGGTATAAGCGTTCAAAACAAAATCTCAAAAAAACAAACCATGTTGTTTTGATTGTGAATAAATTTTACAAAAATATCTAAAAATAACAATACATTTAGCGCGAAAATATTATAATTTATCATTTATAATGAAACTATAACTGAACCTCAATAATTAATAATAGATAAGATTCTACCTACGACCTACAAATAAATAAATAACCAAAGTTAATATAATATAATAAATTTAAAAAAATGAATTGCCCGATTATTATAATTACAGGTCGCCTAGAGCACTGTTAGACCTTTTTAGCTTTTTTAGATTTTTCAAATTAATTTACTCTTTAAATGGCTTAAGTAACAGTTAACTGTGAATGCCTGACTCTGAGTAGGACTTTAAGTAATCTAGTTGAGTTTGTATTTTTGTGAAACTGAAAGAATTTTAAAATGCGACTGTAGCAAGATTAATGGTTAAATCGATGGTTTGACGACTCACTAGTCTAGTGGTTAGTACCCCTGACTGCGAATCCATGGGTCCCGGGTTCGATCCCCGGCTGAGACGAACATAGATGTGATGAGCATTTGGTGTTGTGCTTAGGTCTTGGGTGTTTAAATATGTATTTATATGTCTATATCTATAATATGTATGTATATCCGTTGCCTAGTACCCATAACACAAGCTTCACCAGCTTAGCATGGGACTAGGTCAATTGGTGTTAATTGTCTTTATAAAAAATAAAAAAAATAATAATCGAAAAATCATTTATAATTAACATTTTTGAGAGCCAAGTTAAAGAAGTTTATTTAAATTTGTCAAAGATATTGTACTCCGCATATCTATTTTTACATAAAATAGAAATAAATAAATAATTTTAACATAACTTTTTTTAATTATACATTATTTACAATATTAAACAATAAGTGATTCTTAAATATTTGTGTTAATCATTAAGTCTAATACCTACAAGGAAATACGGGATTTTGATATGGGAAGGAATACTGGCATCATTAAATTAATACAATTATTAATTTAATTTATTTTATGAAACCATACGTATCTTTAGCGAGTACTGCATATTTAAATACAATTTCTTTAAAGGTTATAAAATAGAATTGAATTTATTATTTACGTAACTCAACATCTTGAGTGCTTATCAACACCATCTATGCAAAAATCTCAGTTTTGTATCGCGCAGCCCGGACATACAACGACCAATATTTAAGCCTCGACTTGTTTAAACTATCGCGAAATATGCTTAAAAGATGTATTAAGAAGATGCAAGTTATTTAGAGCTAATGCTCATGAGCACACCCCACACACACACACTCACGTATATATACCATGAAATACCATCACACAACACCGCCGAATTAGGTGTGACTAAGTTGGAATTTAATAATTGTAATTGTATTTTTCCTTTCGTAAATGTTTTGTATATATTAGACCTTTGGCAATAGTATGATTATTTTTGTTATATATAATTTATGTTAGCTATAATATTACGAAATAAATAAATTAAGTTAAGAGATTTGAAGAACATGTATCTGAACATGTTGACAGAAGCTGGTGTATTTGATGTATCTGTCGGATACAATTTGATTCAATTGACCTTGTGTTACGTACAATTTATACATATTACTTAGTGTAAATATAGACGGAAGGAACATAAGACTCACCTATGTAAAAAATTAATAATAGATACATCACCCTGTATCACCCAGCCACAAGCAAGTGTTTTTTGAATTACTTAAATTCATTTTAGAAAAAATCTTATTCATTAGATAAAAATGCATCGCAAATTTACTGTAATGTAAGTATTACATAAGCAACACGAATCCTTATCAATTGATAACGGACGATACTAGCGAAATTATCAATTAATCACAAAAAGGAATGTCCCCTTTTCATGATTAGAAAAAAATTGGGAAGAGCATTTATCAGATATAGATATATAGAATGGAATTTTAAACAAACTCATATTTGTCTTTTACATATATAGTAGTAAAAGACAAATAATGTAGTATATTTACATATGCTTAAATATGTGAAAATAAGTCTGTATTAGCTTTCACAATTGAACCCATATTTCCCATAGAAATATACACGACCCGTAGTATAGCTACTTTGGATATACCTAGAGCTGATCTAAAGTAAAAATGTTTACCAAATAAGAATGTGAATGTCATGATTCGAAACGCTGGCACACATAGATAATAATTGAGGTTCAAGGGCAATCAACTATACAATAGCCTGAACTAAATCACGAATACAGATTACATATAATAAGGAAATTCGATGCATTTATATTGGAATTTATAGTAACGGCTTGGATATTAAACCGAAATTCTCATAACAGCTGTAACACAAAAGGCATGAAAGAAAGGAAGGTTTTTCAGTGACCGGGTAAACTTGGAAAGCTCATGAAAACCGTCTAGTCGGCGTCTAGCCTCGCGCATGCACTTAGCTTAACTTAACTTGCCGGTTAGTATCGAGCGAACCTCCGAGAGGGGAGGTCATGTCGCAATGTCGGACGGACGCGAGAGCCCGTCGCAAAGCGGCCTCCGCAACCGCGTTTCTTTTTTCGAAAGAGTGTGGAGCGGGCGCAGCAGCAGCGACTCTGTGGATGCCACCACAGACGTTGATGACATAGAAAAACGCATCGAGCAACGCAAGCGGCGACCTGAGTCGCCCAAAATCGAAGTGAAGTTGAAACATACCCGTGACACTTTGTCGCCGGTAAAGACTTTTGAAACTTCATTTCCCAATTTAAAACTACGTCATGTAGAAGCTGAAACGAGCAAGGAGAAGGTCGAAGAGGGCGATCTTACTTCTGGTGCTCGTTTTGTTAAGTTTGAACGTGTCGTGAAGAGGACAGTGGTGGAAAGGAGTGAGGAGAGACCGGAGTCACCACAGGGTGAATGGTACTCCGAGTACAAGCATCACGCGCTGCACAGTGCGCCCAAGGAGTATATGCGAAGCAGATCTGAATATGACTCTCACATCGCAGAAATACGAGGTATTTTGATTTTATTGTCAAGATTAGTATGTATTAATGGAATGTTTTATTGTATGCATATGCCGCTGTATTTCACCTAAACCACTGTGTGTCTTGAAAATTTAAATCAATGTTACCAGTTAATAAAATGCAGCTTGTTAGTGGATGGAAATCGAAAGATTAGAGATTTACATATAAAAGTAGTATAATTCAAGGAAAATAAACTCAAAATCCTGATAATTTAAATTTACAATAATGCTTATCTCGAATAATTAAGCGTAAAGTAACTCAACCTGTTTTAGATGTTTGCTGCAAATTTATTCTGTATCCACCTTATCATATATTCAAGTCAAGACATTTCGCAAAAACGTTTTGTTGACAAATAGTGAATTGTTTAAGCCTTGATGGCGCGTGTTTGGTTTTTGCATGCCAGAGAACAAGAATTACATAAAAGTATATTCTGAAAAGGAACAGACGATTTTTCTTTAAAAAAATGTAATAACTAGAAACATTAGCTTATATATAGTCAGAAGATGATAAAGGTATTGTTTTATTGAATTTGATTGACCGTAACTTGATACTTTATTGACACTGTAGCCTTCTAACACATTTCGTTACGCACTAGTTTTCATAATCCGTTTAGCAAGAAAGTCTTACGAAAGCCAAGGGCATGGAAAGAAAACATGAAAAGTCACGCATGTAGATATATTACGAACTGAAAAAGACACAGTAATGTAAGCCGTAAGTGACAAGGCTGGTGAAAAACTTATAGTTTAGTTGCCATGGTTACGTTCTGGATTTTAAAGACTATGCTGAATTTCGTTGCTATAAGGCCACAAATATTTAAATGATTATAGGATATTTTATTTCTTCTGACTGTATGTGTATTAGCGAGGCTATCTCCAATAAAAATGAAGAACCTACTTTACATAAAATGTAAATTTTTCCGGACAGGTTTACTATCCGCTTACAGAAATAGCGCTCGCGTCGTGACATCGGAACAATTAGCAATGATGTCATACATCAATTCTATTAACTTTTTTATGTAAGGAAAAAGTTAAAAAACTTTTAACCATATGAACTATTAACGTGCAATATTTTACATTTTAGGCATTAAATTTAAATCCAACAATCCAAAAATCCAATCTATGGATTCTGAAATACTCAAACTATTCAGGTACAAACTCACAAATCACATAAAACTACGCTAGCTGAAGTGGATTTCGAATCTAAAATCTTACTACGTTTTTTGCGTGACTCTGAGGTGCCAAAAACTAACACAGACACAGTGCACGCTACTAAAAACTCTTAGCTACACTCTCAAATACATGCGCACACACACCCATTCACAAATACTTAAATTTCTTATAAGACTTGTGTTTGATTAGTTGTAACACTAAACCTTCTTTACACAAAAAACTGTTTTAAACATGTACCACTGACACAACACAGAGACTCCCAAGTGGGGACAAGCGATAGATGAATTTTGTCACAACAAAAAGGCGTAATACGTACCTACGTGATAGTAACTTTTACTTAAGGTTTAATTTTATGAAAGTTATCCCTTGAGCAATGTCTAGGCTCTAAGGCTCTAGTGCGTGCGTTTCTCAACCCTGAAACTGCCCGTTCTAATTTGTCGTGCACCATATGTACCTCTTACAGTGAATAAAAATATTGTTTTACAGTGTAAAATCTAAAATCTTCTTCCTATCCGGTGCACTCTTGACAGAGCGGTCGTGATCACTATGAAGTAGTAGTAATAGAAGGGGCAGATGTGATGCGCTTCACGACGTTTCGCCATCGTTGCCTATTAGAGGTCATCCTGCTGCACTGATTGAGTGAGTCTCCTACGGCAGACTTGATTTGGTCAGTCCAACGCGTAGGTGACCTTCCGCGCGCTTCTAAAAAACATCTAAAATCTACGACCTGGTAATATAAGTTTAACCCGTACTCCTATCATTAGTAATAATGCTCTCCAGGATCTCTTGGCGGTCTTTATTGAGAGTGGCCATGTATACAGGAGATATTACAGGGCACAAGTGTGCGGCACTGAGAGTTTCCTCACGTCTACAATTAAATTTTTTCTTAGATAATTCGCAATTTATTTTCGCCCAACCCGGGACACGACCATGAGGTCTTTAAAGCTTTATAATTGTATTAGTAAAGTGACCTTAGAGACGCATTAAACTCTCACAATCATTCTATGCGTAATAAGAGTGATGTCATTCATGCGGTGAGTCGGTCATGCTTATTTAAGTTACCATTTTGTTGTTTATCTCTTATATGGCTGACGATTGACTTTTTCTTTTACTTACGGAGACATTGATGTATTTATTGCGTGTAATGTTTCTTGGATAACTATATATAGCTGTACTATGTTTAATAGTTGATATGTGTAATAGCTTTTGATCAATGTATAGTAGGTTCAGCGAGATTTAAATTATAGTTATTATTCAATTTGCGTTAAGACATTATTATAGTAATCATGTATAAGCTTTTAAAGGCTATGTCAAAACAACACACCGGTTATATTGAAAAAAATCGAAGGCTGAATTCTATTGTATTAGGTACTTAATAACATCGGCTGTTACGACTATCGGTTTTTAAGACCAAATATGAGTAGTGCCTTCGTTGTCGTTATAAAAGATTTTGGCCTGATTAATTTCTCAAACTGTAAGGTATTTTCCAATAAAAATTCCCCCGCACTTCTCATGGAAAATTTGGCTAAATTAAAGCTAATTGAATGAAAATAGCTATGCAGGTGATGTCATAGCGTTATCTCATACAGGTCAAGACCGGATCACGATGATAAAAAATCAGTAAACAACTCTCTTTAACATGTTAATTGCACAATTAACAAGTGTATCATGTTATTACAATAAAATTATAGATTTCAAAGACACGAATAAATTTTATGTTTTTGAATTTTGATTAGTCTACTTAATCTAACGCTTACCAGTAACAGTTTTAAATATGCGGTTTATATATTATGTTACTATAGTATCCTGATTATATAATTGTAATGTTACATATCTACATAGTGTCGTGTTTATCACGAAATATAAAAATCATATCGTTTAAACAAATTCCTAATATGCGATTTTAACTAGCAACAAAAAAATTCTATTATGGGATTTAGGTTACTTTAAATAAATCAGTAACATTACGTTAATTTAAATATTTAATGTAAGCGAACACAGTGAACATATCTAATAGTATTCATGTGACTACTCACATTGTATGGAGAACGACAAACCAGGCTCCAGAAGATAAACCACTCCTTATATGAAAATTGTATAAGTTTTTACAACAAATTACCAAGCGAAATTAAAGAATTATCGCTCAATACATTCAAAACTCTCGGTACACGTAAATTAATCAGTAACGCTTTTTATAAATTTGACGATTATTTTAATGATCCCAATGCTTGGTATTGATTTGATCTATAGTCGTATTTTTAATTAGACGAAGCCAACTGACAGTAGCTAATGTCACTTTGTAAAATAATGTTGCCATATTTAAAGTAATAGTGATGCGTTCAGTTCTTGTTCAATCAGATGAATGAACAATGAGTGTGAATAGTCAATCATTTCAAACAATAAAAGAATATTATTTCTATTTCAAAATTGTATAAAAGTGCTCTGATATAAGTTAGGTACTAGTACTATGTAACTAAAATCAGTTTTTTGACGTCTTATTACAAAGCGCGGCGCGGCGACTAGTGCCATCACCGATCATTAATTCAGGGGTTTTTACTTTGTCACAACACTATTTTTATTTCATTAAAAACTGACAACACCGTAAACGTCAGTTGATATCGTCTAATTAAAAATTCGACTATAGTTCCAATATTTATGGCTGCTCTGCCTTACAATTTGTATGACTCAAAACCTGGCGATTAAAAAGAGTGGCGGAGAGTTTCTTGCCAGTTCTTCTTGCCCGCACTACGCCCTTGACTTGCGAACTGATAGTTAATGTAAAATTAGAAGCATTAATATGCATACACTAAGAGTACCTCTTAAAAATTACAGCAATTTGTAACCATTACTAGTATTTTTGATATAAAGCGTTAATTTAAGAAAAACAAAACGGAAACTAGCCAGTAGTATTAGATTATACAGATAACGCTAATTAATGCATTTAATTTTGGTGCGAAATCCGAAATCCAACGTTTATTTTTTCTGTAATTTTAAAATATTCAAATTCGGTGCAAAAGAAGACTGAAGCATAATCTAGACATAAAATCGCGATGTAAATATGAGATTAACTTCTGCTATTAGCTATATATTGTGACCTAATCATGTTATCTGTTTTTAAAACACACCTTCGGGTTCTTTTTAATCCGTTAAAAATAAATCTCGAGCTAAATTTGATCTGACTTTTATAACCGAATATAAAATAAAGAAAATAAGCCGTAAATACCGAAAGACCGAGACGAGAGTTCTTTAGTTAAACGTATGATCGCATACTTTATAAAGGCCAGAAGAATAAAGTCCTATTTAAATGTATCTGAAGTAAACACGGCTCGATGCATCTAGTTGAACGTATAGGGATAATGTTAAGGTTATATTACGAGTATTTACGACGACGCATCGCGTTGGTATTTATAAAATATTTCCAACTTACTGAATATGACATTCTTTAAGTAATATCAGAATTAATATAACATAAAACTCGTAAATCACTGATATAAACAAGAGACACATACTTAAAATCAGTATAAAAATAAGTATGTATAATATAATTTTAAAGCTGGTGCGGCTGAAAAAGCTTAAAGGTGCGCTTACACGGGCAACTAAAATTGCTCAATTCCAGTCAATACTCGTCAACTATGACGTCACGACTACATCAAGCAATTTACGGCAACGGCAACAAGCATCAATACTGCGCAATACAATATTGAGCGATATGGCGCAACTTCATCAACTAGGCAATACTGTCCTACACGAGCATTTCAGTATTCGCCTGCTATGGACGACATTGTTCTTGCTGCGTCGGCTTGTAGCGCTTTTTTTTATTATTAATCAAAAACAAAAAAGAAAGAAAAGGAATAGGCGTATCTGGGTGCGATCGTTTTTGGCCGCAATTTTCATTGTGTAAAGAATTAGATGATATATTATTCAAAAAATTTACTAGAATGTCACGAACAGACTTTGAATTACTTTTGAATAAAGTAATTAGAAATCATTATTATTTAGACCTCTCGCTCTCCCCGCGGAAGCAAGACGGCAAGCCGCAAAACAACCAAGTGCGAATAAGATATATATAGGTACAAAAATTGCTAGGAATTTCCAAGTCCATTGGATATTAGTCAATTCGTATCTGTGACATTGAGCGATATGAAATATCTGGAGCAATTAGAAGCAATATCGCCGAAATAATTTATTGAAATTTATTGAATTTACTGAAATTGCTCCATTAATTGCTCCACATCGGTCCATTCGTGTCGCCGAGCAATTATTGCCCTCGTGTAAGCCCACCTTAAGCATGCAAATCTAGGCTCCGAATATGATTTTGTCCCAATCGGTGTCGAGACCCATGGTCCTTGGGGTCTTAGCGCTATAAAAGTTTCTAAGGAAATAGCAAATAGGTTAGTCGACATCACAGGAGACTGAAGAGCTGGCAGCCGGATAAATAATTAGTCTAGCTATTCAAAGGGGGAACGCTGCCAGTATCTTCGGAACCTTGCCTAAAGGGTCTGAGTAATATATTTTAGTTATTATATTATATTTTGAAGGTTATTATCAGAAATATAATAATAGTAATAAGTCAGAATTAAGTACTGAATATTATATATGTATTTAATTTTGCGTTTTGAAACATATGTTATACGATCTAGCGGGATGGCTCTCCGGTAAATTTACTCTGTTTTCATTTTTAATTATATTTTAAACTATTTCCTATTGTTGTGTTTACTAACAAAAGTGAACTATGTTGCATGTAACAAAGTATTATGTTATAAGAAGATACATAAAGGATAAATTAAATATTGTTAGCAGTTTATGTGGTATTGTCATCGTGGAACGTGACCAAACAATCTTCTTTGAAGCGATTGTAACATTCAATTTGTATGATGGCACGTCAGTGTGTATTTTTCCTTTGGTTGTTTTACAAACCAGACAATTATCGAATGCTAATATATAATAAGAATCTCTT
Organism: Pieris macdunnoughi; assembly: GCA_905332375.1. Taxonomy (NCBI): domain Eukaryota; kingdom Metazoa; phylum Arthropoda; class Insecta; order Lepidoptera; family Pieridae; genus Pieris; species Pieris macdunnoughi. The sequence goes on along the minus strand of CAJOBZ010000032.1, from coordinate 1,430,273 downwards.
CTCCATCTGGATCTGGATGATCCTATAGAAAGAGATGTTTAGGCCGGATAGTTTTTTTATAATCAATAACTGAAATGACTCATGGATTTGCAGTCGGATATATTGTCAAAGGAATTTTATATATCTGTGGTCTCATCATATCCCAGACGTATTTTGTTTTTTACAGTGTAACTCTTCCAGACGTAGACAAGACTGTCTCTTTTACGTATCATAGAAGACTAAACGTAACGTAATATATATTACGTATATGTCTAGATTATTAAATTGTTTATTTATGGACAACAATTTTTTCAAACGCCATTAAATTTTACACTGCATTATGCATATAACCTTGGCCTTGACGCACGACTGGACGGAACTAGTTATTCAAATTATCTTCCAAAACAAAATTTTCTTGATAACTTACATAACTTGTGCTAAATTTTGTATGTAAAATTACGTCATCAAAGGAAAATAGTGTAACAAATAACAAAATATAAATATGTATATATTTGGCTTATTATAACCAAATTACAGTAATTTTTTTCAAAGTCAAATTGTTTTATTTATTTATAATCACATTAACGTTACTTAAGCCTTAGTTTACTATTCAAAACATACCCTGCACGTTCTACTCTGTTCTCATCTCGATTTCAGTGTTTAGTTTTTGTAAGCCGCGATCCGAAAGTGCGAAATCAGAGCTATGGATGTTGAGGAACTACATCGAAATTTCACGCTAACGCAAACATCGTGATAGATCGCATTCGGAGGTAACAGAGTACCAGAACTGATCTGAGTTGGACGGTAAAGAAACTCAGTAGAACATCAAAAGATAGACACTCATTAGAGATTAGGAGATCTTTTTCGTATATTTTTTTAATTGCAGCTAGTCTAGCGGAATGGTTAAGAATCCTAAAAGTATATTTTATAACTGATCCCGGTTTGAGTCAGGAACTTTTTAACCAGATCCCAAGATCTACAAGATAGCCCCTTAAATATAACAATGGGGTTCCAAGCATCAGCTGCAAAAATTACATTTAACACAACACATCCTGCCAATTATGTACACGACCTCAATTTTTCACGAATTCAAAGTAACCCTTGTTGTGTTTATTTAGTCTGTACGGAATCTATAGTGCTATGTAGTCTGTGTCTGTCATTCTTCCTTTTCCGTCCCTTAATTCTCTAGTTGAAAGAAGCGCGGGAAATACGATCGTAGACTGACGCGTTTTTCGATTTAATTAAATTTTATTTTATTTCTAGGGTTTGGATCAGTAGTCTAGTGTATTTAATGTATATATTTTTGTTATTTCTTAGTTTTATTTAATAGTGTATTAAAGAGAAGATTTATTGGTAAGTTATTTTAATATACTTTTGCTCCTTATGGAGCCGCCTGATGACCCTGGGGGCGGAGAAGTCCCTGGGGTGGGCTGTATAGTAACGATTTCAAATGATGAGTCTGGAATGGAAACAGATGGATCTATAAAATCTAGCAGTGGTGCTCGAAAACGGAGAGCCACTGTGCATAAACATTGCACCCACTGTAATAAAAAGAGACGTAGTCGGAAACATGAGGGCAAGGAAATCAAACCAAACGAATGTCATTGCATTCCTTTAACCAATACCCAAATTAGCACTGCTCCCTTGTTCAATGAGTCACAATCCAACCCGTCACAACTTAATTCCTCTAATGAATATAAAAAGCCAGAATCAGTAGCACGTTTAAGATACCAGCCAAGTGATGCAGCACCATATGTTGTTCACATACAAAGAGTACAGCAAACTCCAAATGATAGCGTTTCAGTCCACCCAATTGCTTTTGGTCGTTTCTTAAAAAGAAATTCTATACACAATATTGTTAACGGAAGCCTAAAACGAATTGGTCGTAATAGACTGTCTCTGTCTTTTAATAATTACCAGGACGCAAATTCTTTCCTAAATAACTCTGCTTTACAATCAGTCGAGTATAAGGTTTTTATCCCAACATTTACTGTTACCCGTATGGGTGTTGTAAGAGGCATACCTGCTGAGTGGTCAGATGAAGAAGTTACGGAAAATATTAATTTACCTGTTGGATGCGGTCCAATTTTAAAAATAAGAAGAATGAGACGGCGTATCATTACTAGTAATGGCAGTGAGTTTAAGCCTACTGAAACTGTGGTTCTTACATTTGATGGACAAATACTACCTAAGCGAATTTTTATTTGCTACACTTCCCTCCCAGTTGATCTTTACATTTTCCCCACAATACAGTGCTATAATTGTTGCAGATTTGGTCATGTTAAATCATTATGTAGATCAAAACCAAAGTGTTTCAAGTGTGGCCAAGACCATTCGGCTGATCAGTGCTCTATCCTAGAGGAAGATGCATACTGTTGTTTATGTCAAGGTTCCCATTTTGCCACAAGTAAAAGATGTTTAGAATTTGATCGCCAAAAAGCCATCAAAGAATCTATGGCCAAGAGCTGTATTTCGTACGCTGAAGCATCTAAAATTCATGCACCTATCTCAAAAATATCTTATGCTGATGCTTTACTTTCTTCTTCCAATGTAGGTGCTTCTACTATTTCTACTCCTCAAAATGAACAGTCTCATAAACAGTCTTTGAGTAACTCTTACAAAAAGACTTTTTTTCTCAAACCTAAATCTATTCCTAAACTTTCCAAAGGTTATGACAGAAATACACAACAACAATTAATTAAAGATTATGATATGCCCTCACCCAGAAATGGTTGTGGATTAAACTTAAACAACAATAATGATTTGACATTACAATCAATTGCAGACCTAATAAAAATTCTCATTAACACTTTATCACAGTCAAATATTCTTTCACCGTCCAACGCTGCTCCTTTAATTGACACTATTGTTAGCTTACCAAATTATATTAATAATGGACAAGCAAGCCAAAGCTCTACAGTGGAACTGTAGAAGTGCTTCGTCTAAGAAAAGTGATATTATTTATCTTATAAATAAATATAAACCTTTTATCTTCGCTCTACAGGAAACCTGGTTAAAACCAGGTGCTCCTTGTAAGTACTCAGGCTATGCCTGTCTCCGTGAGGATCGTATTGACGGGTATGGCGGAGTTGCCTTACTAGTCAAACATCATCTTCCTTTTCTCACTTTCCTATTCCTTCTCATAGTAATGATTTTTCAATTATTGCTGCTATTGTTAATAATATCTGCTATGTTTCAATATATATTCCTCATCCTAGTTCTTCTATCTTTGTTGAAATTGACTCTATCATTTCTACTCTTCCTAAGCCTTTTATCTTATTAGGCGACTTTAACAGTCAACATAATTCTTGGGGCAGTTCAACAACCAATACATACGGAGTTTCATTGATGGAACTGTTAAACTCTCATAATCTTTGCTTTCTTAACGATGGTTCTGTGACCCGGCGGACCTCTCCCAATGAAGGCTCAAGTGTCCCTGATTTAAGCATTTGTACTCCTAGTTTAGCTTCCACTATTTCATGGTCTACACTTTCTTCTTCATATGGTAGTGACCACTTCCCTTTACTTCTTAGATTTCCTTTTCACATTAATTTTACATTTAGACATTCACCTAGATTAAAACATCGACTTAATAATGCTGATTGGGATACCTTTAAATCCCGTATAGAACAAAAGATGACTTCCCTTCCTAATATCTCACATGGTTCAGAATCAATTTGTGCTGATGCATTAACTAAATTATTTATAGAAGTAGCAGACAAAACCTTTCCGCTTAAAAACGGTGCTCTGGGCTTTATTCCATCTCCACCTTGGTGGGATCAAGAATGTTCAGATGCAATTAAAAAAAGAAAACAAGTTGAGCTCCAATATTGTGAGAATTGTACATCTGAAAATTTTGATCTGGTTACAGATGCTTTCAAGGCCACTAGTTTATTATTCAAAAAGAAAAAAACAGATAGCTGGAAATCTTTTTGTCTCTCCATCTCCCCTAATGTCCGTCCTTCTGTGGTATGGCGTAATATTAGAAGATTCAGGTGTGCATTTACTGAAACTTCTGGTTCTCTCCCCGATTCATTAACAAATCAATTCCTCGACAGACTTGCTCCTACTACAGTTCCTGAAACAATAATTATACCTCTGATGCCATTGAACCCCTCTGGTCTCAATAGTCCATTTTCTATGTATGAAATTAAAGGAATACTATCTTCAGTTATAGACTCTGCTCCTGGTGACGATGGAATCCCATATTCCTTCATCTCTCATTTAGGTGACCAAACTCTTGAATATTTCCTGAAATTGATAAATACACTTATGTTAACCGGTTCTATCCCTCCACGCTGGAAAAACCAGATCATTATACCAATTCTAAAATCTAATAAAAAATCCCTCTAACGCAAATTCATATCGTCCTATTGCATTATCCTCGGTCTTGATAAAACTCTGTGAACATTTAGTGAAAACTCGTCTTGAATGGTTTGTAGAAAGCAATAAATTACTTTGTGACAGTCAATTTGGTTTCCGTCGAGGGAAGAGTACGATGGACAGTATTGCCATCTTTATAACTGACATTTTTTAGCATTTTCAAGGAACGATTCTGTTGTTGCCACATTTTTAGATGTACAATCCGCTTATGACAATGTAGTGTTGTCAGTTCTTCATAAAAAGCTACAGTATTTGAATGTACCTGTAATGTTATCAAATTTTATCATAAATACTTTATACGAAAGACACATCACTCTAATTTCACAAGACTCCACTGTTGTAACCAGAACCTTATGGAGAGGTCTTCCTCAAGGATCAGTCTTAAGTCCCATCTTATATAATATTTATACCCATGATTTGAAAGCTTCTTTGGGTAATCGGATTTGTATTCTCCAGTATGCTGATGACCTTTTAATTTATTCCATTCATCAATCACCGGCCATTGCTTGCTCATTACTGTCTCATTCTCTTAATTTATTAAAAACTTGGCTTGATACTAATGGCCTTGAAATATCCCCCACTAAAAGTGTTGCCATGCTTTTTTCTAGAATGCGTCTCCCTCCTCCAATCAACGTGTATTTTGATAATAATATTATCCCTGTTAAAAACTCTGTGAAGTTCCTTGGTGTGTTTTTAGATTCTAAGCTCTCTGGTGTAAATCATTGTGACTACATTTTTAATAGGTGTGAGCGAAACCTGAACATTCTTAGATGTTTATCCGGTGTATGGTGGGGTGCCCATCCCTTTTGTATGAAACTCATGTACAATGCTTTAATCCGAAGTATTTTAGACTATGGTACCTTTTTATTATCTCCTGGAAATGCAACCTGTTTAAAAAAATTAGATAATATACAGTCTAAGGCATTAAGATTAATCACAGGAGCTATGAAAACTAGTCCAATTAATGCTTTACAAGTAGAATGTGTTGAAGCCCCATTACATCTTAGACGACAATATTTATCTGATAAATTCATATTTCGCTCCCTTCAATATGCCAACCATCCTCTCCGTTCTAAGCTGCAAGAACTATCTCAATTGTTGACATCTTCCAAGTACTGGTCAAATAAATCTTCACCTTGTCTCATCGTCAGCTTCAATAAATTTATCAATATTCAAGCTCCAACTCATACCTTACCAACTTACCCTTTATTTGGAACAAACTTTGAATCTCTAATTATTTCTCCAGACATTAGATTCAATATTGGTATAAACAAGGGCGATTCCCACGCAAGGATTACTTTTAATTATTTCTGTGAACAACACTGCCATGAGTACAATTACATATTTACAGATGCCTCTAAACACGGTTCGTCTGGTAATGTAGGCATAGGAGTATTTCACTTACAAAGTAAAACTACAATAAAAATAATGTTTCCTCCAGAGTCCTCAATCTTCACAGGGGAATGTTACGGTATCTTTAAAGCTTTAAAATTAGTTTTGAGCAAGAAACTTAAGAAATCCATCATATTCACAGATTCACTTAGTGCTCTTCAAGCTCTCCAAAAATATCCATTAAAAAACAAATTAATTTTTCCTATCATTATTGAGATTAGGAGTTTGTTGTATGAATGTGAGCAATTGGGGTTGTCTGTGTCATTTGGTTGGATACCTGGACATTCTGGTATTTTTGGTAACGACATAGCAGACCAACTAGCAAATGAAGCTGTTAAGGATGGCGATTCTAACTCGTATAAAAATTATTATCATGATTTGGCCTCACTTCCTGCTTCTTTTCTTCGACAATCTTGGACTGACCTTTGGATTCAGAGCAGTTTAATTAAGGGTAAATATTTTTCATGTATACAGCCCACAATACCACTAAAGCCATGGTTTTTTAAAATGAAATTTAATAAAAGGAAACATCGTCTCTCATTCGTATGAGATTGGGCCATGTGTACCCCAGCCCACCTTTCCAGATTTCATATTATTGATAGTGAAATGTGTGAGTGTGGGCTGAATATTGGTGATTTAAACCATATCATTCTGTCCTGTCCTCGGTATAACCACTCCATGTTATTCGATCATTCTCATCCTTCTTCTAGTATCCCGTTACCTACATCTGTTCCTGTTCTGCTTTCATCTTTAAATAATAATATATATAAAAAGTTATGTTTATTTCTTACTCTAAATAATATAAAATTATAAATATGTACATACATATGTATACAAATCGTATTTTGTATGATATATATTTTATTAATAACTGTTCCTTTCCATAATGTAGTGAATTGTAGTGTAGTGAAGTTCCTTTCCGTAATACAAAGTGTATTAGAGATAGTTTTATATCCTGCTGATCCTATCCTTTATCGATGTAATGTTCATTCGGTGTAAAATTATTTTTCTTTACTATTCCGTTTTCCTTACCTTTGTCTGTGGCAATACGCTCTGCGTGAGGCTATTTAAAAAAAAAAAAAAAAAAATTCTCTAGTTTATTAAAATGACTAATTTAATTGAAAATATAAATAAATAATACATATTGCAACTGACACCAAAAACCACAAACTTTGTACCTGCAGGTTAATATAATATAGGTTACGACTTAATAATTGTAAAAATCATTTTTAACAAATGAACGATACTCTTGTTGCGAAAGAGTTGTGTTGCTTAGCTGAAGTATAGAAAATATATTAAAAATAATTTATTTTTACGTTCATTTGTTTTTACGATCTTAGCTTTAAAGTGTGCCATTTAAGTCACTAAAAGTTCTACGAAAAGTGATTAAAATGACTTCTAAATGACAAATGACTCAAACCAATTACCGGTTCTATGGACATTGCTTTTTAAGGATCAGTCATCGAGATAACCTTAGAATGTGCTTAAAGATTTTACGAGTTAATTGGTTTGTTAATGGCGCCATCTTTGAGGAATTTTAATCGAAATTATTGAAATATTTTAACCTAACTTAAGTAATATAAATCTTAAATAGCTATGAACAAATGAAAAATCACTGAACTTTGTAGTATATGCTTTGTCATTGCCATAAGTTGTACTCTCCACAAATTAGTTTTTCACCAATCCAATACAATGACAATTAATTGTGATTTTATCATTTCCGCATTTTAATAAATTTGCTTTACTAGCTGAATAGAGCTGTTGTAACGTTCAAAATGTAACGATTATATATATACTGCTTATACCTGTTGAAAAAGGTCAAGTATCAATCGATGCCCAGTATTACTAAGGCATTACTAAGGTGGTTCATAGTTAATTCGGACCTACAATATCGATTTTAATTTGTTTCATAAAATACTAAAATAAAACCAACGCCATTCAATAATATAAACGAGCTGTGTGTATGGTTGACTTGAAACACTACTTAAGTTAGCAAGTTTTTTGGCAAATTACTTCCGGTCTTCCCCTCACTGAGGATCCCCTTTTATGGTACATAAACATACGTGGTGAACGAATAATATCCTCAACACAATTGCTAAAGAAAAAACTTTTTAACCGGATTAAAGTTATGTAATATTATAAATTAATAAATAATACATAACTTTAATCCGGTTAAAAAGTTTTTTCTTTAAATGTGTAAAGGTTATGTCAATCAAAGACAATAGGTACTATAATTGCTAAAATTTAGTTGGATTTTATGTATGTAGACGTCATCCTCGCTTTGTTTTTAAGAGATAAATAATGTTAAAACAATTATTTACGATGAAAACAACACAAATATAAGAGTCTTTACTCCAACTTCGATTTTGTTCCCTTTGGAGTTGGTACTCTTTGGCCGTGGGGTTCAAGTGCACAGGTGCTTATTAAAAATTTAAGTTGGCGCCGAGTAGATAGTACCGGTGACTCCAGAGCTGGTACTTTCCTGGCTCAACGAATAAGTGTCGCAATTCAGCGAGAAAATGCTGCCAGCGTTAAAGGTACACTGCCACAGGGACCAAACTTGTTAAATTTGTTTTGATTTTCTTTTTAATATTTTTTATTATTACTTTGAAGGTTAAGAAAATTGTAAATACTGTATACTTGATGGTAATCAATTAAATTTATACACATTTGAAACATCTATTCTCTATTATTATATATATCTATTATTGTACATATTATATTAAATAAATAATATAAATCTGGTGCGGCTTGTGAAGCGGCTGAAAAAACTAAAGCATGCAAATACAGGGGTCTAGGCTCAGAATATGATTTTGTCCCATCCGGTGTCGAGACCCTTGGTCCGTGGGGTCCTAGCGCTTTTAGGCTTTTTAAAGACATATCAAAAAGGTTAGTCGACATCACAGGAGACCGAAGATCTGGCAGCTACCTCGGACAAAGAATTAGTCTAGCGATTCAAAGGGGGAACGCTGCCAGTATCTTCGGAACCTTGCCTAAAGGGACCCCTTTTAATAATATATTTTAGTTTATGTTAAGGTTATTTTTTTTTTTCAATGTATATTATATTATGTATATAATACATATAAAAAGATCTACATAAATAATAATTACACATTTAGTAACCTGGTAACATATTTACAAATCTAGAATTAACAATACTTACTAAGGTATATTTTTTGAACGAAAATGTCGTTAAATAAATGTAGGTACTTGTTAATGTAATATAACCTCGCCTAAATAACAAACATATTATAATCTAGAGACTAGTTGATCATATAACATAAGCAATGTTCAAAGTTCATAACGTTCCTAAGCAGGTTCCAAAGCCTTTAACGATGAAGTCAGCATACGAATACTCAGCTCGCTGGCCTTTTAGCAATAAATTAATTCAGTACTGAGAATGTGAACCGCCATCCATAAAAAGACCATGAACTTTTGAGAAAAATAGACCCAGTGGGGTTGTTATAAAGTTCAATTTCGCGTAATCACTGTAAATCTAGACTCGTTTGAGCAGGAATCCAAATAAGATAAAGGAGAGTTTGGTGGCAAACGTTAGGTTGTGTTACTTATTTTTTCTTGCAGTTTAGCTAGAAATATAGTAGAATATATATTATACTATAGGACTAAAACTTCTCTGTTCAAAGAGTTCTGCACAAAGAGGTCAATTTTTACTTTAGAGTACTTTAAAAAATATTATTTAGATAACATCAGGAAAACGAAAGAAATAGACATTCTTCTAAGATCTTTGTTTATTGACACACACACATAAACACTTTCCCGCTAAGGCGTGGTTGCGTGATTTCATTCAACTAGGAACAATTATTAGCTGAGTTTTAAAAGTTTGAGAGGCAAATACGAAATTCCACCCGTATCACCGTGTTATTTAAAGCTGGGTCCAATTTGTAGCATTTCGGTGTATCGTATCTCCGTTGCGTGGCTTCGGGGCGTATCATGACGTGTTTGGACCCAAAATGATACCCGTTAATGATACTGCCGTATCTGATACGGCCCGATCCGCACTAAGCGCGTATCTTTATACACCTCGTATCAGATACGCGTATCACGATCGGTGGTATGGACGTATTTTGATACTGTATCACGATATGTATCGGATACGATACTTGATACACCGCGAACCATCCTGTGTCGGTTTTTTCGCGATCATCAAAGGAATACACAACATCAATGGGTGACATGCGAGTGAAATTTTGTATTTCCACTGGTATGCTGAAATTTTAAAACTCGCAAAATGAGCTAAAAATCTCGCTCTCGAAATGTATTCTACCATGTTTTCGGTTTCTAAACACTTCAAGGTCCCATCAGCGCCTCTATGTTGATTTAACTTTTTTTAAATACTATTAATGATAATAATATAACAGGCCTAGTCACCGCCAAAGTGTGAGAATTGCTGACATGGCTAAACCTTTGGGAACGAAGACAATATGACTGAACCTACGAGAAGGGAAAGGTACACTGAAAGACACGCCATCAGGAAAAGATACATCGGAAGAAAGTGAAGCGTCTATATTGTAAAGTTAAAGCCGATACACTGACATGATACAGATTTGATAAGTATGACGTTTTTTAAAGATACGCCTTAAAAATACGACATGGACAATGAGCTCCATATTTATAAAAATACTAGACACGATACGACTGATCGTGATACGTCAACATGCTACAAATGACCCGGCTTAAGGTAATTTTTGCCGCGCACACCACTATGTGTAACCAGCTACCCACTGAAGTATTCCCGAACCAATTCTTACCCGGCAACGCTCTTGCGAGGTTGCATAGGTCATTTTGCTGGTAGTCATAGCGCCTAGATTATACTCAAAATACAACAAAACCACAGGTAGCACTATAATGTTGATAATACGCTCATATATACTGAATATTACGTAAGAAATGATCTCAGGCGGATTGTCATGAACAAAAATAGCAATGTTTTCGTTTATTTTAGCAGTTATCGCACGTCTGTTCTGTGAAATCGCGACTTTAATGAAACGGGATTTAAAGCATTGATATTATGTTATATATATGATGAATGAAACTCAAATGTGTTGCTGAAATATTTAAAAAAACAACATTTAGAGTTTGTTATTTTATAATAGTAAAACAATTACTTTAATCTTTAAAATCCAAAAAGTTTGGTCAAAAAACTTCTAATAAAATATTCAAATGACAAGCCAAAACTAGTGACTTTTCCACAGACTAACAAACACATTAAATGAAACGTCAGTTAACACATAATAGATTATTAATCTAAAGAATCTAATCTAAGAAATATAGTTATTTCTTTACATATATGTATATTTAAATTTCTTATATACTAGCTGTTAATTACGGCTTCACACAAGTTAATTTGATACCCGCCTTGCACGTCATAAAAGCGCATGTGTATTGCCGAGTTATTTTAATACTATGACATCTCCTAAGATCTTCGTTGACTTGAATAAAATATTGTTAATCAGTGACTTTAATAAGCGATTTTTCTGGCAATCCGCTTGTCCCAACTCATTACTAATTCTGTTTAGATAGTTGTGAATATAAACAACATTTTTGTAACTAACGTCCTTCAAAAAGAGCGTACCACTTCTTGAAAGGCCTGAAAAGCCGGTAACGCACTCGCGAGCCCTCTAGCACTGAAGAGTAACCATCACTTAACATCAGATGTGCCTCCTGCCCCCTGCTCTATAAAAAGAACGCATTTATTGTACATAATATTTGTTTTAATTTTATTTATTTATTAAAGTTCACCACACCACAATGGTAAACACAAATATAACAAAAAATGTACAATAAAAATATAACACTTCCAATTTTAGATATCTCTACTAATGTTTTGCTTAACTTTGGATTAGGTATCAAATAGGCTCTTATAATATTTTTTTAATATAATAAGTATATAGTACTATGTTCTTTAATTCAATTAAAGTGCTTCTTCTACACCTGTATAGACGACATGGAAGACCGTTACTAATGACCCTATAGTTTGGTGCCAGTATTGTTTCAATGAAAAACAACCTTTGAACTTTGGTCAACCGAGCTACGAAAACAAATAATAATTATATGAATGGAGACTGAGTTCTTCATATATTTAACGACGATTCTGCCATTAAACGAACTTGTCATTTGAGTTATGAAATCTTACACGGTGCTAATGGCGACCTTGGTTTTGAAATGCGCAGAAATATTGTGGCTTTGTTATTATCCGTCTGGCTGGGTACCGGCCACGATGCAGCGTGTCAAAATTAATAGGATAATATAAATTTAATCTTGGATAATTTATTGGGGCATGGTGAAGGCCAGGTTTTGGGGGCCATGTTTGGCTAGATGATTTATTTGATGAAAGATATGTCACTACATTTCAATACATATTTAAAATACACCATACCGTTTAATAGTCATAATTTAATTTAATTTTTTTCAAAGACAATTATTATTTTTTACAACACCGTTGTTTTGTTATATACGAGTTTCAAACAGAAAAACTATATTTTTTTAACTATTTATTTTTTTTAAATTACTAAGTATTTACAATACTTCTTACGAATTATTGGCGCCACTACCACAGATCCTATCATGAACACAGAGTGAAGCCAAAACAAACGTTTGACCATAGACTACATAACATTCATACTTAAAATACAGATTATTACAAAGTATAAGTTTTTATGCGCATTTCATGTTACTATACTCATCATTCCTTGCGCAATCATTAATTCTGATGCGTCGTAAATAAATTCTGTGATATTTAATTATTTGCAGACTTATCAATATTTATTGTAAAATATGACATTATCTTTGTTTACATTTAAATGTTTATAACGAAAAACTCTGTGCCCCGCGGTTTCGCCTGTTATATTCCTTATCACTAGTCATAGCTTCATTAACCAAACCAACAAAAGCCTCTTTTAATAATATTAGTATAGTTAACCTCTCTACAAAATTACATCAATATCGTTGCTCCGACTTTGACCCAATCTCTGCATCCTTATAGGACGTATAAGTCGACCACAATAACAGACGATAAATAAAACACTTTCACTGTAGTAATACGGTTTCTATCCATATTTGGTGTTAACATAGAATTCCTTCGCGGAATATATGGAGTTATCTTTTATCATATTTCTCTGGACATTTTTCGTCATGAGGTTTTTAGTTATAATTAAATATTAGGAATATATTTAAGAACTCAATATTTTCTTTAAGCAAACTATTGTGTTATGTCCACGTGGATTTTTCATCGATTATGTATCAATAGAAAATAACCGAAACGACACTTAGTCTGACTATCTTGCGTCAAAAATGTATTAGATTTTGACAAATGAGAGTCAAAGTTCGGGGTAAGTGTTGTTCCTGAATCTCCCTGGGGCCCAAGTATGACTCTAAGAGGTCTTACCAGGGATAGCATAGATTTACTATAATTTGAGTAGCTCAACAGATCAATGCGTATTCGGATGACAGCATAAGGTTATTCTTTACAGTATATATATGAGTTTTAAATGGCCGACAACGAACTTGCAGAATTGAGAGTAATACTTAACATTAGAGCCTTAAGCCGGTTTGCTCCCTGGTCCAATAAAAAAAAACACGCATTTTCAACGATAATACTGTTCTAGTTTTCCATACAAACAATTTTTTAATAGTCGCTTACATAAATACAAATTAAGATATTGATCGTGCTAAAAGGTCTGGTCTATATAAAAAAGCATTGGCATATTATCATTTAATATTGAGTTGTAATTTAAAATATACTAGGAATTTTCTTAAGCGATATGATTTCTATATTACGCAGTATACTATTATAGGTAACATAAGATGTCAATAGTTATATAGGATGTTTCTCACCTTTATTCAAAAAAAGTATCAATTTAAAGTATCTTCTGATTTATAAAAAGGGTTAAACGCTGATTATTGAAGTAATACTTCTTTAGGCGCGTTATGAAAAATTGATGAGAGTGAAATTTTAAGATGCGCGCGCACCGTGACACAAAATTATCAGTATTGGCGCCGAGCGTGCGCGAGCGAGATGGGAATAAGACAATCTACAAGTAAAAAGAAATAGAATATGCGTGAAGTTAGCAGCTATGCCAAGAATTTTGAATGACTATAATGACATTTGTAGTACCTTTTAAACAAATAAAGGAGTTTTAATTATCTTTTCAAAGAAATTTAGCAATGCTTTTTCACAAAGACCTATTGTTACTTAGTTAAAAGGTTATGAAACATATCTAGTTATTAAATTGAATTAATGATATAATAAAATAATAAATAATAATAATTATAGTTATTAGTATTAATTAATAATTGAATAATATACTAAATATTAAATATTGTTAAATTATTAACGCTAAATATTTATTATTAATTATTTAATATTTTAAAAAAATAAAGAAAGCCAAATAAGTATAACTTCTTACGCGCGTACATTAGTACACGCACCATTTTTTTATTAATATTAAAACAATAAAACGATATTATTTTAATACTTTTCAAAATACTTCCACTAAAATGCTTAAAAACTAAAAACACAAAAATACGTAATTTTTTTGAATATATATTTATCACGAGTATAACTCTACATCGAGTTAAATCGATTAGTTCTACGATTTCCTCAGGTACGAACGAAGGTCACTGCGGCTTTGATGAATGATCTATACATAATCACGAGCCTTTGGAGGTTTCGACTAATACGTATTCTAGACGCCATAAATTATATTTTTTACCTGAGCCTTGTTTAAAGGTTCGATAAATTTATCTTACATTAAAGACTTTTAATTTATCAACGTTGAACGTTTACATTAACTTACGAAATAAGATTTCTTATGAGCAAGATTATGTCCTTTAAGGTTTAGGTACAGCCAAAATTGTTATTACAATTTAAAACATGTCTTATAGAATAGCTCTTGCTACTGCTCTATTATTAAACTTAATTTATATTATTTAGCAGCAGTGTTGTACTAGTGGCTTCACCTTGCGATTATCATCCCTGAGGTCGTAGGTTCGATCCCCGGGTGAGCATCAATGGACTTTCTTTTTATGTGCGCATTTAACATTTTTACTCGAACGGTGAAGGACAACATTGTGAGGAAACCGGCTTGCCTTTTGACCCAAAAAAGTCAGGCACAGCAGGCTGATCACCTACTTGCCTGTTAGATTGACAAATGATTCTGAAACAGATACATAAATCTGAGGCTGACCTAAAAAGGTTGTAGCCCTACAGATTTTTTATATATATTATTTAACACAAAGAAAAATATACGAAATGACCATCTGGAGATTTAATTCTAAATCATAGCTTACGTAACACCGTATTCATTTGGCGGTGACCGGTTGAAAGCGAAGTTTTGATGTTTAGGAGTTCACGGCCGACCTTGGCATCAATATACAAATGTTGTTTCTGTGTCACACAGTGCGCCTGCGCCGGCAGGGCTGCCAACTGTCACAGATGATTTAACGATAATTTTATCGTTACATTTATTCAAATTCCTTTGTAACGGATTACATTTCTTTTTCATTATTCTTGGAACACAGTAATATTTTTTCGTGGTAATTATTTAGCTTAGTGGCTTTATATGACATGTTCCATATCTGGTTCTAGGTTCCGCTTCATGATAACAATAATTGATGCGGGTTATCAGGCATAGAACTAAAAGGGATAGCGGAAGAGATTGTAGCGAAGATGAGAGACAAATGGAAGAATTTGGAGAATGCTTCAACTTCGTCGGAGGTCTTGTACCAATATTAAATATAGTAACATAAACTTAATGTAATCTTTAAAGGTTAAAGGATGTTGGACTCCGCAAAGTCTCCGCACTTTGACTCGTACTAGGTCCGTTGTGCGTAATGTCGTGGCTAACTAAGCCAGCCTAGCTCCTTTCAAAAGCACAGAAGTCTCCTGGGCACTTCGCAGGCTTCACGAAGGGACCGCACTGCTCATTCCAGGACTACGTGGATGACTTCTCTGCGCTGAAACAGCCTTAATAGCCATATAGTACTATAACAATGTAATCCTTACTATAGTAGTCGAATACAGGCTATTTTTATTTTTATTGTCCAGACAACATAATAAAACAGCCTTAAAAATTAATTAATCCATCCGATACATGATCATTAATAAATTTAGATTCAAGGGTATAGCGATTTACTTTTCATATTAAATTACCATTACCTTGGTTAAGACAGTTTGACGAAGACCGCATCCAAAATATTAGTTACTTGTGTGCAATCTAGTGGAAGTAATAAACAGATTATTTTATTGAACATAACAGAGGGCAAACGGACAGGGGGCTCACCTGATGTTTAGTGATATCGCCGACCATCGATATGTGACCAACAGTCGCATTGGCTTTTAAGAATTGGTACGATGTTTTCTTGAAGGAATTTGGAGACTTCCTTTGCCGGGCTTTTCAAATAGTGCGTTCTTGTAGACGATTTAGCGACTAAATACTGTTAGTTAAAGTAGTTATTACGCTTGCACTCTTGCAGTAAGTTCACCTACGTAGTAAGACAATGAACGACTACTTCAATTCACTTGACAAGAAATTCAAAAGACATGAAATGCAAGCACACCACACCACTTGAAATTTTCCATAATAACATGTCAACATATTTAATTATAAGACAAGTGCACAGGCGCTAATTAAAGATATAAGTAGACGCCCGGTAGATAGTACCGGTGACCCCAGAGCTGGTGCTTTCCTCACTCGCTCACAGGGGCCAGGAAAAACTTCAAACCTCATAAATGGTTTTGCTTGGATTTTGATACTAAAGTCGAAACCGTTTACGACGACATCGTGTAGAACATACCGGTTATATTGACCAACATTTTTTTAATCACGTCATCGGCTATTACGACTATCGGTTTTCCGACCAAATATGATTAGTCCCTTCAATGTCGTTATAACAGATTTTGACAGTAGTATTATGCACGATAATAAAATAAATGTAAAAAAATTGTACGCATCAAAAGCCCAAATTCACTTAGACAAGTAGACGTAAAGATAGTATATGTAGAAGAAATTTTATGTAAAATCACTTTAAAATCGCGTAATTCCTTTGGAATGACATTATTGTTTATTTTGATTGGCTAAAAACTATAAATAACTAAGATAAGTTGTATTGCGATGCTGTTACGGCGAGACAAACGCGCAAACGCTGGGATTATCTACCAGTGCCTTTACTCGGTAACTCCGAACAATATTCACTGTTGTGTTTTTGATTCACGTTATCCCAAGGATACTTCAGCGCTGCGGAGAGAGAACTATATCGCAATACATTAGTATTACTTGACGTCCGTCGTACAACAACTGAGCGTTTCTTAAAGCAATTTCTGCCGTGCACCACCACTATGTGGAACCCACTGTAGAATTTCCGAACCAATTCGACTTCAGAAAAGAGCGTACCAAATCTAAAAAGGCCGGCAGCGCGCTTGCGAGCCTTCTGGCAGTGCAAGTGTCCATGGGCGGCGGTATCAATAAACATCAGTTGAGCCTCCTGCCAGTCTGCCTCCTGTAACTTAAAAAAAATAGGATTATCATAAAAATAACTCTTTTTGACGTACGGGAATCAGATTTCTACCCAGAGCCTACTCTAAATGTATACTTAGTTTTATTTAGGTTAGAAGAATACTTGTAAGTAGAGCAAACAAAACGGTGTGCATACCTAAAAATAATATCGTAACTGGCTTACATACTTGTAATCTTGTTCTGACGTTCTAAACTAATTAACTCATTTCTACGACAGAGAGTTCATTTTCTTTATTTATCTCAATAAGCCGTACAAGTTATCCTGTTCACATGTTTTGTTTACCCTATAAAATAAATCAGTCGCGCTACTAAATTTTTTTTAGCCTGGGCCTTAGATTTCTGTATCTGTTTCATGATCATGTTTCCTCACGATGTTTTCCATCACCGAGCGAGTGAATGATAAAAGCGCACATTGAAGGAAAGTCCATTGGTGCACAGCCGGGGTTCGAACCTACGACCTCATGGATGAGATGCCAACAATGCTCTTGCTCTTTTACCTTATATACAATATTAATAATATGTATTTGCACGAAGCCAATACTTCCAACCTATTGAGGTTAGTATAGCCTATATTTTCCAAGAGTGTTTGAAAAACGATATATAGATTATTTTATAGATAAACAGTTCTCCCTAATGATTATGTCAAATGTCAGAAATTACAGAAAATAAAGAATAAATCGTCAGGCATTTAAGATTTCTTCTAAACACACACGCCCCAACAACTATTTATATTTTTTTTTCCTACCACTTTTTACGAACACAATACTTCCCACTTGTTAATCGTCAGATTCATACCTATCAGAAAGACAAAGTGCGTATACACAATGAATGTCCGACGCGCATGTCTTTTACATTTTTGGAAAATTGTTCACGTTCTGGCACTAAAACGGGAAAAAATAACATATACTTTTTTTCGTTTTAGAAAAAATCAGCACAATCGAATGACGCTTTAGTAGCAAATTTAGGGTCCCAGGCTCCACTACTAAATCGTTTCTACCTCTTATTTCTCTGAGCTAATCACTCGGTATTTTATTCTGTAGAAATTGCCTAAATTATTATGTATAAATAATATTTCTGTGATAGATCGAACGGAATCGGTGATCGAAGAACGGGAAGCTCTTCGCAGAGATGTAAAAAACAAAAAGAAAATATTTCTACTATTCAATGTTTGTATAAACTATGGCAGCTATTTGAATCTATTTTTATCCTGTTGCTGGCAATGGTTGGCGTGACATTGGTTGAGTTGGCGCCTTTTGTGACGTCACAATTGTTTCGCACAGTGGTTCTGTTGAATGATGTGTTTGTATTGTGAAAACCCCGTATGATGAAGACATGACGTAATTGATACGATATTGTTTTGTTATAATAGTCACTTTGCTAAATAGTTTTCTCACACGAGATTGTGGAAGGTGAATAGTTATAACATACGCTTCACAAGACTGATGCAGTAATGGAAAGGTACCAAAAGAAGATATATACGGGCGTTCCAACCCTAGCAGTGCACTAGTGGATTGTTCTTACCTTTAAAAAAGAATTCTCATAGAATAGATACAAAGATCACGGGTTTCACTGAAACGCTCTAAGCTCTTCAATTGTAGGCAAGGACAATACCTCCAATTGAAGAGCTTAAAAAAATATAAGGTATTTTTTGGCTTTGTGTTTCAGCGCAGATATTCCTTTAATCAAGGTTTCTTGTTAAATTTATAGCTACGTTTTAAAGTAGGTAACAATTAGCAATAAAATTCTAAGTGCAAATATTAATTTTCGTAACTTATGATTTACTTTCTAAGCGGAAGTCTACGAAGTGGTTACGACGTAGACTCTATTTTATGTTTCTGTAGGCTTTCATTAGATATTGTTTATTTTTAATTGGTCATATTAGTGTCATACGTACGTTTTTAATAAACTTTTACGATTAGCTATGAATCGATATAAAAATATGTGTTGTTTTCAGTATAAAGTTCAGTTCGTTCTCTCTCTTTCGTTATGGCCACTACTGGTATTAGTTTGCTAAACGTTTTTCTTTATTAATAATAATAATGGTCCCAGCTATTAACAAGCATCTTTTAAAACAAAATACACGTCAATTAAAAGGAGTGGTGTTGAAAAGTTTGTTGCCAGTTTATTTCGTCTATTCTACGTACTTGATAAATATAGTAGTATTAAATGATAATTTACATACAGTTTTTTGAGGTTCATAAGTGTACAACATTACCTACATAAAGATACAGAAATATATTTGATTTTAAATAACAGAAACATACACACAGATAATTCAGCTTAACTTTGAATTTACTTCAGATAAACTGTATTCTAAGACGTCTTTGTTTTTTATTTGATCTTTTAGTTTACTTTTTATTAAATACAGCCTTAAAGCCTTCCTGAAGATCGGTCGTTGGCCGTACCATGACGTGCCATGTTCGTGCAACCACAATGCATGCAGCCTTAATCGACTATCACAGATTATCGTCAATAAAATGCCAAACGCAAACATGCGTATTTCAAAAAATGTCCCATTTATATCTTTACGTCACGCAAAATTGATCAAAAAATAATCCAACGATTTTTTTCACGGAATCACTCATTTTCTTTGGAAAATGGATTAAATTTCTTTAAACTAAGCGATTAATCTAATACACTACCACAGCTGCCCACTGAAGTACTTCCGAACCAATTCGACTTACGCCTTTTTGGCCCCCCCCCCCCCGCGGGGGGGGCGGGGGGGCGGGGGGAAAAGGGGGGGGGGGGGGGGGGGGGGGGGGGGGGGCGGGGGCGGGGGGGCCCGGGGGAAAGCAAAGAAAAGCGTGGGGGGGGGGGGGGGGGGGGGGGGCGGGGCGGGTTGCAAGCGGGGTCGGCCCGGTCCCCCCCGGCCGCTGGGGGGGGGGGGGGGGGTTAAAGAGCCCAAAAAAAAAAAAAAACGAAAATTATTAAAAAAAAAAAAAAAAAAAAAAAAAATTTTCACGGCTTCCATGGGGCAAATTTCTCCCCCCCCGAACGCGGGGCGGGGGGGCGGGGGGGGGGGCGGACCGCGGGGGGGGGGGGGGGGGGCGGCGGGGGCCAGCCTCTGCGCGGTGGTGGGCGAAAAAAAAAAAAAGGAGGCACCAACACATCTTTTTTATTTATAAGGGGGGGAGAAAAAAAAAAAGAAAAAGGGGGCAAAACAAAAAAAAAGTTTTTGTTGTTTTGGTTGCGCCATGCGGTTGCGTGGGTGTACTAAAGGCGTTAGGGTCCTTCAAGAACTTCTTAAAAGTCCGGTAATGCAGTCGCGAGCCCTCTGGCATTGAGTGTCCATGGGCGGCGGTATCACTTAACATCAGATGAGCCTCCTTAACCCTGTTCTATAAAAAAATATAAAGATGTCGTAAATTAAATTAGATTAACAGACCCAACTCAATATTTTTTTACATATAGTGTGTACAGTTGTTAAACAAAATAAATATAACAAATTTGGTAAAAAATCACCTCCTAATTCTCAGCAGACGCAGCCGCGTGCTTGTGGAGTAGAGGTATAAATAGGAAAGAGTCTATGACCTCATGAAACATAAATAGAACTTATTACTTGCAATCGGATTGCGTTTATTTGCGATATTTGGCAGATGCATTGAATGAAACAATTGAACTTGGCGGATATTGACGTGACTCATAATTCAACGAAATTTCAAGGGCCTGTATAGGTGACGCGTTTGATCTAGGGCTGGCGAATAAAGCTATTGTACTTTAAAGTGATTTAATATTAAGTAATATAAATAAAAATAAGTATGCAGAAACAAATGAGCAGTGTTGGGCTAATGGCTACAACTTGCGACTCTCATCCCTGAGGTCGTAAGTTCGATCCCCGGCTGTGTTCTAATAGACTTTCCTTCTAAAATTCGCTAGAACGCTGAAGGAAACCATCGCGAGGAAACTGGCTTGCCTTAGACCTAAGAAGAAGCGTTAGGCACAGAAGGCTCACCTAAATTCAGTTGTAATTATTTTAGCAAGTGTATTAAACTGTTGCATTGTATCGAACATATTATGTATGCTTCGCCGTAGGATCTAATTACCTAGTAAATTTGTATAATCTGAACTGCGGAAAAAATAAGTAATATAGACATAAATTGTCATCTATTTTAAATCAAACACATAACTTGTCAAAAATCCAAGTAATTATCTACCATAAAAGGTTGTGAGATCCATGTAATACCAAGTCGGTCAATTTATTCAGTCTCTCCCCCCCGGGGACTTAAGCGACCTACTTAAATTATTACGTACTTAGCTGACCTGACAACATCTGATAGCGACCATTGATCTTAAAAATCTTGTTATTAATAAATAGCTTGACTTGGCAATCAAATTCAGGCTTTTATTTGATTTTTATCCATAACGAAGGAATAGGGGGTCGACAATCGCCTGAACTGTTACGAGAAAAGGATGGTACGGCCGTGTCGCTTGACTTGGCCGATTACATATTTTTTACGGTCAGATAATTTAAATAGTTTAAAAGCTCTTAGTTTTGGCTATATTCAACGTATTTTTTATGTTTCTATATAAATACATAGATTATGATACTAAACACAATATTTTTGTTACAGATGAACAGGAAAGAGTACAGAAGAAAACGTTTGTTAACTGGATCAATTCACACTTATCGAAGGTATTGTTCATTAATTTAATAACATTTTCAAGCATAAATTTCTATGCAAGCTTCACGTATTTGTAAAAAAACTGCCTCCGTGGCTTAGTGGTCACTTACAAGTTGTATTCACTAGCCCGAGTCTAGGAAGAGCTGTAATTGTATCGGGTTGGTAAACAAATAAATAATAGTTTAAAAAACTAGAAAAAAAATTAGTAAAAACTACTCTGTGCCATATTTTTCGTCTATCCAGCAACCCACGCTTTTTCACAATAATACCAGTATATTTTGTTCATTACCATTTTCAGCCTAAATTAGGAATTATTTTTCACTTTTTAGTTTAATGTTCTTTAAAAGCGTGTGTTCTAGTTTTTTAAACTAGGTATTATTTATTTTTAGTTAAATGATTTTTTTTTTTCGGATTATTGCATTGTCCTCGATCTTTGACAGGTGCGCAAAATTTGAATTAAATCTGTCCGTTAGAAGTGGGTCAAAAATCGAGTCCGAAGGAGTCGGTTACATACATACATACATACATACATACATACATACATACATACATACATACATACATACATACATACATACATACATACATACATACATACATACATACATACATACAGGTGAAGCTAATATAAAGCGTGTAAAAATAATTGGAATGCCTTTTTATTATTATAATATCTAATGTCTGGGCTATGCCTGCCATTATATGTTTTTCTTTACAAGGATGTATGGCATTATCACTATTTATTTAACGCGTAAATAGGTAAATAGGTTATATGTTTAAAATTACATTTTAGTCTCAGTTACGCTCTATGTTTTACTTATATTATAATATATTTAATTTTACGCCAGCTATAGACTTTTCAATTCATAATTTGTTTGACAGAGAATACCTCCCTTGCGAATCGACGACCTTATCTACGACTTACGAGATGGAACCAAACTATTGGCGTTGTTGGAAGTTTTGTCTGGCGAGAAATTGGTAAGTAAACTGTATTTATGTTATATACTGTCTCTGTAATAGTTTAACGCAAAAATATCTCTGCCCTATAACCCTTAAACAACGCGACAACAGCGAGCTTCCATGGGTTATGGGCTAGTTGGTTGAACTTCCGTTTGTCCTATACCACAACAAAATTACACGGAAATAGTTGTTCCAATCTCTATTCGTAAATTGCTTACTTAATATTTAGGTAGACAGCATTGTTGAAATAAAACGCACTTGAAAAACAACGAGGGCGAACAGAACGTGTGAGAAAGAGGGCCTCCGAGAGCGAGAGAGCCAACTAAAGTTAACATTGTACTATAATATTCTATTAGGATGCCGGGAAATATTTTTTAAGGGATTTGCCTGGCCTCCCATGACCGACGTCATGATTGATCCACTGTTTTTCTTTCACCTTAGAAAAACGTAATCAAAGATTATCGCAATTGAAAGAAAGAAAGAAGAAGAGAAAGAAAACACTTTATTACACAAAATTAAAAAGGGAAGTGTATTGTTAGAAGAGAAAGTGCACTAGTGTGTGGTGTGGGGGCTCACTAGGATTCCCTGCGTCGTGGGCAGCTAGTCTCTTCCTTGTCATTTGACATATTTTTAGTTTTAGTTTAGTAATAAATTTTATTTATAAGCTACAATTGCTCAAGAAGAATACTTTCGGTTTCAGCATAGGACAGGTTTGGAAGGTGTTGCTTAAGATTGTTGAACATTTTGTTTATAACAAAGTGGTTAAAGATGAAAGGGCCTCTGTGTAGGTACCCAAAGTGCGTTTTTTGGGTAGCTTATATGTCGGTTTGCGCAGTGTATGATGTGGTGTGGTCGGTGATTGTTTCCAAAAACGTCGGCATACATAAGGTATAGTCAAGTGTTAGAAGTTTTGTTTCATCGTACAAAGTTGAAGTTGGGAAGCGAGGATTCATATAATATACTAGCTGATCCGGCAAACGTCGTTTTGCCATGTTTATCATTTATAATAAAAAATAGGGGTTGATCGTAGAGGGGTGAAAATTAGGGGTTGTATGTATTTTTTTAATGCTGTATCATAAAAAAATAAAAAATAAGTAATTTATCTAAAAATTTAAAAAAATAATTTAAGGGTGGACTACCCTTAAAATTTAGGGGGATGAAAAATAGATGTTGTCCGATTCTCAGACATACCCAATAAGCACACAAAATTTCATGAGAATCGGTCAAGCCGTTTCGGAGGAGTTTAACTACAAACACCGCGACACGAGAATTTTATATATTAGATTAAGAACAATTTATGATATCAGTTACGATGTAATATTAACAGGATATTTATAAAGCGTTCTAGAGCTATAAACACAAATGATGATCTATATTCTAGCGTTACAGCGATCGGCTTACATAAATCTGATCGTGGTTTATTGGATTTCACTAAAACCAGACTCAAGATTACGACGTAAATTTTTTATGACTTCTGCATTTAATTGAATAAAGATTAGCTCAAATTGTACTTAACTGAAATCATCGTTGAAGGATAATTATAATTGGATTTAATTTAATAAACTAATGTTATCGTCACGATACCTAGATTCATGTGGCTTCTATATGTAGTACTAATAATTACTTATAATGATTTTGGTACGTTTCTAACGAATAAACTCAAAAACTACTAGACTTACTTCATAAATACTTTCACCGTTGAAATGTAAAAGGGCAACCCAAAGAGCCCAGGCTCTATTTATAAATGGCGAGCCTTACAGAGCCGGAACGGGCCACTAGTCATTATAAAAACCGTATCTAAAAAAGAAGAAACATTATTTAGTGACATGGTTTTTTTTTAAATTTCCTTATTTCCTATTTTTACAGTAACTTAATACTAATACAATAGAAAACTAAACTAAAAACATATTATAAACATAACAAGTAAAAACTTGAAACCTGAACCTTTTTATAACTAATTATAAATAATGCAATTCTTGTGCCAGTGTGCAACTAAATATATCCGTCTCACAAGCAATAGTGTTTAGGGTGCGCAAGACACGCGTAAATGATGCTTCTCTGAGTAAATTCTGGAGGTACTGCCAGCACCTTACCACGCTGAGTGTGGTTATTTGGCACACGCAGCCCCAGTCTCTCAAAGCTTATATGCATTTGTCGCGCTCCTAAACAAGACTGCTATGGTTACATTTATACAAACCACAGCGGTTTTCTAATGTAACATATTATTATTGTATTATATTATTTTGTAAAATAAAGGAATAAACAAAAAAAAAATAAGTGAAAATATACAAATTAGTCTTAATTAACTGTCTTACTGTCTTGTTGTACTTATTAATCAAATTGTTTTAACATGTACTTATTTACAATCGAATCCATTTATTCTTTATAAACATTTTTGAATACGAAATTATTGACTTTTTCAGCCTATGGAGCGTGGTAGAGTCTTACGTCGACCCCATTTCCTCTCAAACGCCAATACAGCACTTCGCTTCCTGGCGGGAAAACGCATCAAGCTGGTGAACATCAACGCAGCGGACCTGGTTGATGGAAGACCAGCGGTAGTTCTGGGGCTCATATGGACTATCATTTTGTACTTCCAGGTATGTTTCTGTTCCACAATCTTTAACGAAAACTCTATATGAAACGATATGAAATTTTAAATGTAAAATCTCCAATAACAGTCTAATCAAATTGCGTACGTCAGGAGTGTAGAAAAAATACACCAAAGATTATTAAATTATTTTTCAAACAATTTGAAAACATTTTTGTTTAAATTTAGTAGCTTTAGTCATAGTATCACGAAATTGTAGTTCACATAGGTACACGGTCGTGATTCACGAAATAGGCTTAGAACTTAGAGAGAAAGTTGTCTAGACTGAAAAGCACCGTCACTTGTAAGGAAATTGCCTATTTACAGAAATCAGTGTTTATTTTGTAATTTGTTTCTATTTTATTTTAAACACGGTTTAGGAATGAAGCCAAAATATTATCATACTTTAAGCTAACAAAATCAAGGCAGATGTGACAACACAGTGTGATATTATTGCACTTTCTGTTACAATAAGTAATAATTTCTCTGCTCTGTTTCTTCACCTATTTAAACTGGTTACAAACACGCAGTTCTGATGATATTACCGTTGACAAATTTTTGAATTTGAAATCAAACTGTGTGTTTGTATCAAAGGACATGCTCAAAAGCAAGTCTATCGTTTTAATTGGCTTGAATATAATTTGTTTGCGCAAGCTTCGCTCAGTGTATTGGGCCTACAGGATAATGGACGAAAGGTGGGTAGACGCAAGCTTTTGTTTTGCACGATCTATTTCAATTTTATTTTTTTAAGCTTTAATTATGTTTCTTTTTATTGACACTTACAGGTATGTAGAATTTGGTTCATAAGAATTTAGTAGAATTAGGATGTGATGGCTTTATTATTTCGTTATGAATGTTCTTAATTTAAGTATTTGTTATGTTTGAACTCCCATTATACTTACATAAAAACTAAATCGGACATTTTATTGTTTTATTAAATTATTAGTTTTTTCTGTGTTTACAATGAAAGTGATTGTAGTTAGAACTGTAATAATATTATAGTTTTTATCAATAAGATAAAGGAGAAATAAACTTCTCTGTCAATAACTAATCTTGGTTATCTGAAATGCGTTACAGTCGGGGTGGGGTATATTTGCCCTGAATTGCACTTTTTATGAATCTTTTTTTTATTTCTAGCAGCTTATTATTATTTAAATAATTATATTGTTTTTTTCTTTTCACGTGGAATCGCTTCACAG
This sequence comes from Pieris macdunnoughi, assembly GCA_905332375.1. Lineage (NCBI taxonomy): Eukaryota > Metazoa > Arthropoda > Insecta > Lepidoptera > Pieridae > Pieris > Pieris macdunnoughi. The sequence continues at coordinate 1,403,614 of CAJOBZ010000032.1, read as the reverse complement.
CTTATGTTATGTATGTATTTACTAAACAAAGCAGAAATATCACACCGTGTGTAGTAGCAAATGCACGTTACACTTAAATATTGTAAAATCACGTGAAATGCTATACAGTTTGTAGATTTTAAGTAGCAACGACATTTTTCATATATTTGCAATATTGTAGCGAGAATTTTAAAATATACTTACTATATATATATAATAAATATACTTCGTTCTTTGCCAAAATAACGATACATATATGATTGCTTATGAACGTAAATTATATAAACATTACTAAAAAGAACGAATGAAAATAGATACGAAAGCCAATAAACTTTCGTACATTTTACAAATAAGTTAACAAAAAAACCTATCTGCCAGTCTCAAACATACACAGCTATAAACTTAACCAGGCCGCTTGCCAAACATGACCTGATATTTCTTCCCTATCACTAGATCGAAGAGAACAGCCGAGCCCTAGAGTACCTCAGTGGATCGCGATGTGCGTCTGTCATGTCGCAGGAGTCCGGAACTGCGACACCGACACACAGAGCTGAAGACCGCTGGAAGCAGGGAGCCAAGAAGACCTTGCTGCAATGGGTGGCCAATGCGTTGCCTAAGTAAAGAACATTATTTTTCAATCATTACAAATCTGATGACTCTGCGCAACAATACAAATAATGTCCTATTTTTCTATAAAGAATCAGAATACAGACTAATAAAATATTTGCTTTGCCAAACATATAGCAAAGTTTATCAGTGTTGGCCTATTGGCTTTAGCGGGCGACTCTCATCTTAAGGGTCGTAAGTTCGATCCCCGGCTTGAATTAACTTTCTTTCTATATGCTCATTTAACATCCGCTCGGTGAAGGAAAACATCGTGAGGAAACCGATATGTCTAAGACCCAAAGTCGACGGGGCGTGTCAGGCACTGGCGTCTGAGGCCCAGACCTAAAGAGGTTGTAGCGCCACTGATGAAAACAAACATATAGCAAGGTATTACTAACGCATTATTTATAATAATGCCTCTTAAGACCTGCAAATTTCTATAAAAATCAAAGTCCTCGAACGAGGCTAGCTATGAAGCGAGATTGGTCTGCTAGTAAGCTTTGACCTAAATTCATCGAGTCATGGCGGTTCCCACACCTGTCGCGCCTTCAACCTGACGTTTAATACAATGGCTGACGAGGTCTTAGCATATATATTGTTTCATTGAGATAATAAAGCAATAAATCGTCTTCTGATTTATATTTATTGATAGGGTTAACACATGTTTGAATATTATGAAATGAAACCTTTTTAAATTAATAAATATATCATACTACACGTTATGCATATAAAATCAAGATGTATTTATTTAAATTCATTCTTCTGGAGGATAAACCCTAATTGAATTCGGTTAAGGAATAAGCTTATAATAAAATAAATACATGTGCTTAGTTCCGAATGGGCGTTTATTAATTTTCTGTCATTTGCGGCAATTTTAGATATTTTTGAGACCTCCGATTTTAATGGATTTTACATACTACAATTCAGCTAATTTGAATTAATCTTCCAGGGACTCAAACATCCAAGTGACAGACTTCGGGCCTTCATGGCGTGATGGTATCGCTTTCCTGGCGATCATTGATGCGATCAAAGCTAACTTAATAAACCTGGCGGAGATGAAGAGGAAGACAAACAGGCAGAGATTGGAACACGCATTCGATGTCGCTGAAACTGAGCTGGGTATCGCCAGGTTGCTGGACGCTGAAGATGTAGACGTTGACAAGCCTGATGAGAGGTCCATAATGACATATGTTGCCCAGTTCCTACACAAATACCCTGAGCCTAAGGTAAGAGCCACGCTTCTCTACTTTCTGCAACGCACTGATTACGCCAAGACGAACCAAGTTAAATAAGGACGAAACATAGGAAGCGTGTGTATAAACAAAATAACGTCACAAACTTTATGCTTTAGTCAAATATTTTGCTTAGCCGTTTAGCTACTAAAATAACGATTTGACTAAGGGGTAGAGTTCCGAGTGAAACTATGAAGTAAAATCTGATTATGTTTTACAGTGCGAGTCAATTGACAAATTTCACAAGAAAAGGTTTTTGGTGGAGTTTGTTTATGAGTAGTTGTAGTCGTGCGAACACACGCAAAATTACTAATTTTAGTAGCGATCGTATCTTTGGGACCTTGTAATAGTATAATTGTGAATTAAAACGCAATTAAAAGTACCTAAATGCAAAATTATTATTATATTAAATCAATAAAATGCATTAATTACCCTACTAATAATAATAATCAGTGTGTTAATTGAGTACAGTATATTAATATTGATTGCTCTTTGTTTATTTATCTCACATGATGGATGAGAAAATTATTCTATTCTCATTGTGTGGTTAAAATTACCATTCTCACGAATGTAATTTTTCGTTAAGTTTCTGAGAATAACAAATGACCTCTTAATCATTCATTAACAACCACCTTCCGCGACTTTATCCACATTGATATTGACGAATAAAAAATAAAAACACGTGTTAACCTAAAATAATTCTAAAGTAACTTTATGACATATAAACTATAACTTATTATTCTAAATTCTTTTGTAGACGACGGGACCAGACGCAGTAGCGGCAGTACAAGAAGAGTACGGATTATTACGGGCGTGGCTCGCAGAGCGCGTTACCATACTTCAAAGACAGTATGACTCCAGAACTCTCTCCAGGAATTACCATGATTATCTCTTGGCGGAAACCGACAGATTGGCCCGCGAGCCATTGTACCACAAGTTGGAGAAGCTCATGTACACACAAAGCCTAGTAGCCATCGCCCCCAGCTCCTGGCGAGAACTCGTTGCACTCTGGGTAGAACTAGAACGACTGCACAGGAAATGGCTCTGGCTTCTCGATTCAGATTTACCCGGAGATTTCCGTGTTGTTGGGGAGTGGCTAGCCCGAGCTGAATTCTTACTTTACTTCGATGAAATACCGACCGCCTTCGATGAGAGGACAGCGGCCATCATCAGTGAAAAACTAGAAGAACACACAAGATTCTTCGCAGACTTACCCGCTGTCGTAGAGCGATTTGAAGCCGCTCTGAGATCTTCCGACGCGTCCCAAATTCCCCCCGAAAGACTGCAGAGTATGCAGGAGCGATTACAGACAGTGAGTCGCAACGCTCCCCAAAGAAAAGCGAGATTGAAATATCTCGAACACAAATGCTGTATCGTTGCTTTCACCGAATTAACGAAGGCTAAACTAGCCGCTTGGACCGGTAAATACGGTCGAATCGATCATGTACGTGCCTTATTAGAAGATTATGACAATTTTGTAATAAAGAATAAAATATTCCAAGAATTTGATAGAGCTTACGTTGATATAAAGCAGGTAGCTGAGGAGTATAAGAGAGTGTGTGAAGTAGATAGGAGTGAAGCCAGAGAGATTGATGTGTTTTTACGAGATGTGTCTGAAACGTGGAGGAGAGTTGCATCTGATGTGAGATGCGCTAGAAGTGTACTCGAGGAAGTAATCGCTCACTGGGAAAGGTGGACGATGCTATCGGACCAATTTACAACATGGCTAGATAAAGCACAGCACATGCTACGAGTCTCTGAGGATGAGAGGCTCGAGTTCTTCCAAGATTTGACAGTGTGGAAGGAGAAGCATCAATTGTTGGGAGACGCTGCAGGCTTCCTGGCAGCAACATGTACGGAGGAACATAGCTCAGAAATTAAAAGGAAGTACGTGGAAATCACAGAAAGATGGGAACGAGTCTGGGAAGAAGCAGAAAGGTAAGCTTTAGTATATGGTACAATATCATTTTCATTTGTAGCAATTTACGTACATAATATTATTATAATCTGTATATAGTGAAAAAAATACACTTTTTCTTAATATGATATTTCACGAATTATTAATAAAATTAATCTGATCGTACCGTACCTGTAGGTCAATGTTTTGTTCACAGGTCTTTCGATATATGTAGTATTGTTAATATAGTGAGTACTTTTTTATTAGATACGTCAGAGGAGGTGACGCTCTTCGCCATAGACGCGAACTGGCGAACGGGATTCAAAACCTAGACTCGTGGCTAACAGGCGCTGAGAATCTGCTTTCCCGGCACCCACGAGCGAACACAAATGATATACAAACATATATTGATCAACTGTTACAACTTAACTCACAAATTGAACAACACGAAGAACTCTTCAAGTCAATAAGCAGGTAATATTGGATTATTATTTTAATGAGATAATATTATAATTTAATTTAGTTTAATATAAATTTAAAAAATAATAAATTTAGCTTTTGAATTTAAGTATAAAATTACGGTGGTGTTGCTAGAGTGAATGAAATTGATGGATATAGAAACAGAATATTCTAAACACATAATCAAATAATTTGGATTTTGGAATTCCAGGACATTCCAAAACGCAATCGCTGAGTTACCTCGAGACGAAGTTGAGGCAAACATGAACAAACTGAAACAGCAAAAGGAAGCCTTAGTCAAAGTAAGGGCTACTGTCCCCGTAAAGTTGCATCAATATCGGCAGCTATTGGTCCAGCACGAGTCATTGGAGACAGGACAAAAAGAAATTGGACAGTGGCTGGATAAGGCCGAGAACGCCCTTCGATCCACTACCGAATCTAGGCGGTTAGTTTCAAGTTATAATGTATTTTATTTGTTTTTAATAAGGACGGCTTGTCAGTAATATTCAGTTATTTACAATTAAATTATTTTAATAATTAAATGTAACGTTATCCTTAATTATTTTTTGGAACATTATAAATGTTCAGAAGAACAAACACTACACTTCTTTACTTTACAAATATATTTTTCTTTTAACAGTGAGTTGATAGAAGAAACATATGAAATCCATCGAACATTCTTCTCACGGACAACATACTATAGATCAATGCTGGAAAGCAAAAACAAAGTATTCCAGAATATTGTAAAGGCAGCTGATATGGATAAAAGCGCAGACGTCAGCGATCAACTTTCTCTAATGAGGGATCTTAATGAGAGGTGAATACTTTTATGAAATATGTTATAAGGGAACCGTGTATACGTAGTAAAAAGTGTACATTTAAATTAATATTTTTATTTCAGATTTGCCCACGTATCATCCGAGGCAACTCGGCGTGAAGCAGATTTGCAACGTTTGGTTCGCGCCTGGGAAGATTTCGAAACCAAGAAACGTATTGTTGAAGACTGGGCGTCTAGAGCTGAAGCGTTGCTTGCTGATAACAGAGTTGACAATAAGCAAGCGCTCCATCTACATGAACAGTTCTTCCATGGAGCTGACGAAAGAGCCGTGTCAGAACTTGTCAGATCAGGACGAGAGCTTGTTGAGGTACGTTTAGCAATTGATAATAATTAAAAATGATTAGTTATTAAATATAATTTGATTATGATTAATAAGTGATGCGACCTATTAACTCCGTCTTAGATAAAACCTATGGTGATTATCACAGTGACCACAGATTTATGGGTTTGTAAGTTGTCATAATCTACGATAAAGTGACACTGTCATAATATTACTGTAGTATGATAACAATTTACAATTGATTTGATCAATTGATCATTTTATTAATATTGTTTTTCTTTTCAACAAATATGTGAACAGAATTAATATAAATGTTAACAAAAATTGCGAAATTTTATGAGACATAAAATATTTTTTGGAACATGATTCCTAACAGTTGGTGAAGGAAGAAGATAGAGCCGGTGTAGTTCGAACAGTAGAAGAGCTGCAGAGAAGATGGAAGGAATTACTTGAGCGCGCGCCGCCACATCTCATGCGACAAGAATTCAAATTGGATGAGACCGTCTTCCATCATTGTATCAAAGATATCGAAAAGGAAATCGCTTATGAGGAGCAGGTACTTACATTAGTTATAGGAAAAAAAATTAATTGGCGCAACTCCTTTCTAATGTAAGAAGTTGCTTCCAAGAAATAATAACTGGATGTCACTGTAACTTGCTTTTGGCCTGAATTTACTCAATACATTTGTTGTTTTCTTATTAGTTTTCTTACTTATTTATTAAATATTATTGTTGAATTGAAATAGGTAATATTTCATTAAATATTTTAGGCCTTCAATCAAAGTGATGATGCCGATGGCATTCTTATCAGAAATGAGGAGTATTTCCGTAATCAGGGCAAGGTGATGCAAGTTGAACAATGTCTTCAGAACCTGAATAAAATTTCCAGTAGCTATACACATCAAACAGGAGACACAAGCCTTGAGGAAGAGCTGCGAAGGTAAAACTTTTCTTTTTTATATATAAGTTCATATTCCATAACTTACACATTGCAACTTATCAGATTATGGTTTGTGGTAAGGAAAAGTATACATATCTACTAAAAACAGAAATGTTTAATAAGTCTGGCTAAGTTATACGTACAAGAAACTACCCTTAGTAATAACTTGCCTTAATATGAATTGTAAGCAATATTGCAATCTATTTCCAAAAAAAAAATGGCAATTTATAGAACTGAACAATTTTTATAAACATAATCAAAATAGTAAAATATCTGTGGCATTTTTGTTTTAAAATGTTAGTTATATAAAATACTCAAAATATATATTTATCATTTATGTATTGTAATTACAATTCTGTTTAAGGTTCAAATTAATACTGAAATTTAAATGTGTCAAATATTATGACATTGAGTGCAATATAAGAACTTTAAGTACATGGTAGTATAAACAATCAAATGATTTCAACATTTTATTACTGAATTTATTTTTTATTACTAACTGAGGCTTTATTATCCAGAAAGCACTCTAAAATTATTACAACATCAGATTTACTTCTTTTTGTTTGATTTAAGATGTGAACAACAATGGGAATCTACAGTACATCGAGTAGAAAACTTCAGACAACAACTTCAACAGATTCCAGCTAAGTGGGATGCTTATAGAGCGAGATTCGGGGAAATGGAGAGGTGGATGGACCATGTTGATAGGACTATGGACAGCATTGTTCGAGAAGTTGACTCAGCTGAAGCATTTGAAAGAGAAAAAACAATCTTTCAGGTAACAGATCATAATATTTAAGTTTATATAGATTGATTTACTTATGAACATATGTGTCTATTCAACACCATGTTCATAATTTTTTATGTATTTATAAGTTCCAAAACATACATACTTAAAAATTACAAGAAAATATAAATTAATAATTTTTACATTTGTGTGTGTCATCAATTATATTAGAATGTATAAATTACAAAAAAGCAAGCAAATTTAATCTTGCATAATGTTATTGTGTACAAATCCCACTGAGGGTATGAATATTTATTTCATTTCTTTTAATTTTATTGGTCATTTTTAAATTGTTTTCTAAATAAACATCTTTTTTTGACACTTGAATGGTGAAAATTGTTAACTTTATAAAACCTATTATTGTTAATGCTCCCTTTGGACTGAAGCTGCGAGAATTAATGGTAAATATTTTTAATTTTTGATGTATCAATTATTGCATTGATTAGGACGAATGTTGGTTTTGTATTTAAATTTTTTTAATACTATTATGAAATTATGAACTTAATATTTTTGTAGAACATTTGTCGTGAAGCCGACCGAAAACGTGAAGACATGAAATGGCTTGTACAAACATTGGATATGCTTTCGAATCACTGTTCTGATAATGAAGCTCAAGAAGAACAGGTTAAATTAGAAAATCTAATTTCAAGATATAAAAATCTCATACCCACTATTGAAATTACTATGATTAAGACTGAGACCTACACTAGATGTTACACATACAGACGAGAAGTACATGAAGTTATTTGCATATTAGAAAATGCTAAGAAACATGCAATGGTTGAACCTGAACCTCAATCTCTACAGCAAGTTGAACAATTAGTACTTGAACAGCAAGCAACTGTCCAGAAACTAGATAGGCAGAGGCCTTCAGTTATGTCCATGTTGCAACGTGGAAAGGAACTCATTAAAGATGCAAATGCTCCAGCATTTGTCAGAGAAGATGTCAGGAATCTTGAATCTGGATGGAATGTTGCTTATGAATCAAATACTGACCGCCTACATAAGCTATGTGATACCCAAAAAGTTTGGTCCAATTACGAATATCAGAAAGAAGAATTGCTCTCTGATATAGATAAAATTGAAAATTTTGTTGCGCATCCTGGTTTAGAGCTCGGTGTCTCTAGCATAAGTCGTGAATTGCAGGAAACGCATGCTGTTAACGCTGATATAGAAAAAGCAAAAGCAGAAAGATTACCGCAATTGCAACAAGCCTATGTAGAATTGCGATCTCTTACAGCGAATAAGCCAAAACCAGTCATAGAAAAAGATTTAGAAACCATTGAACATAAGCTAGATAGAGTACAAGATGAAGTGCAGACAAAGGTTATACACCTTGAAAAGTTTAACGTAGAGTGGACTAAAATTGAGCGTAAACTCGACGATGTCCGTGATTGGATTAAGAAAGAGAGTCCGGCTTTAATATCACAAATTCAATCTGAAACCATAACCCCCGAAGAAAGAGTAGAAAAATCTCAAGTGTTACAAAAAGTTATCGCCGAGAAAATGGATATCATCAGAAATGTCGCCGAACAAGGAACTAAACTGGCTGTTGAACATCGAGTTCAAGATTCCAATAGACTTAAAGGTGACATTGCTTTACTAGAAAAAATGATGGCTGATCTACAAAGATGCACTGAACAACAAACGAAAGTGGTAGAGCATGATCTTGCTAGCTGGCAAAAATATCAAAAAGGAGTCGCAGAAATTAAACCATGGATTGAAGAAGCTGAACTGAAGTTAGGGAGCCTTCCCAAACCAACAACATTGCCAGAAGCACAGCAATTGCAGCAGCAGTCTAGAGCATTGGTGACCGACTGTGACAAACAATTGATGAACCTACAGATATTGTCCAGTGTAAGCCATCAACTCTCAGGCAAAACGAGTGCTCCTGATGAAGTGGATGCAATACATTCTAGGTGGGCAATTGTCCATGACCTAGCAGACCAATGGAATAGTAAATTAGAAAAACTAACAGCCCAATGGGAGGTTTTTGAAAAGGAAGCAGAAAAAATTGAACTATGGATAGATAATGGGGAAAAGCTGATAAATAGTCGAAATGTTAATGTTGAAACACCGCAAGTAGAAAAACTTGATCGAGAATTAAACAAATTGAAGTCTTTTGGAAATGAAATTTCACAACAACAAGCTAAAATAATAACGTTATCTCAAACATGCGATAATATTTGTCATAGTGTACAACCAGAAGGTGCTAATTTATTGAAAAATAAGGTAAATGACATTAAACAGCGAACGAACAACCTAGCGGAAACTGTAAGATCAAGAATAAACGAATTGTCTGATAAAATAATTGTTAAACAAGAGTTCCTTACAAAATTGCATAACTTTGACAACTGGATAACTGATTTCAGAAGAAAAACCGAAAGCTATGATCAAATAAGTTCGGACAGAGTTGAGCCAACTCTTCAGTCAATGCATGTTTTACTTCAGGAACACGCAGCGAAGGCACCGGAGTTCACAGACATTTATAATGAAGTTAAGAATATGACACTCGCCTCCCATCCAGAAGAAATGCGTTCCTTAAATGACACCTATTCAAACATCGCAGATAACTATCAAATGATTGAAAGTACTATTCAACAAAATAAAACCATTCTTCAAAAATGGTCCGATTTATTGAACTGGTATGAAGACAATAAGCAACAATTGAACCACATACAGTATCAAATTGAAGGACCAAAATTAACACCGGAAAGCTACGAAGTACTTCGCCAAGAACTTGTTAATATACTAACCAAAGTACCAGAGAAAAAGACCAACGTTGCATTGTTAGACGGTCCTTCAAAGATAAAAGTAACTGATCAAAACACAGGAAGACTTATTTCACCGTCTAGCTTGGTGAAAGAAATCGAAACAAAGGCTGAAACTTTGCTAAATCAGACTATTTCAAAAAGAGACCTGGTTCAAAAAGTTGGCGCTCGCTGGGACAAGTTTAACGTACAGCATAAAGCTTTGTCGGATATTCTGCAAAATATTCAGAGTTCCCTTAATGACATGTCACAGAAACCTGCACCTTTAACAGATGCAACAATACAAGAGATGACTGAACAATTGGATTGTTTAGATGCAGAATTAAAAGACAAACAATCTGTGAGAAAGGAACTGAGAGAAGAAGGACTACATTTAATGCGTGAAGATCAACAAAATATGGGTACCATTCAAAATGCTCTCTCCGCAGCGGACAATAGCTGGGACCAAGTTGTAAACGCCGTTCGTGATACTAAAAATAAGTGCATATTACTTTCATCAACTCTACAAGAATTAAAGAACTTTAATGTAGCTTTTGATAGGGAAATGTCTAGAGCAGAACAACTATACAATGAATGTAAAAATGCGCCAAATGATTACATTCAGACGGCACAGGCATTAGAGAAAGCGAAAAAGTCGTATGAAGTGCTAAAACGCTCTAAAGGCTTGTTAGACCAAATGGATGTAATAAAGCAATCTGTACTAAAACAGGCTTCTACCGTAGGTGGTTTTGATACTTCTCCTTTAGAGGACTCTTTCCTAAATACTCAAACACACTGGGAAAAAGTAAACGATACAATTATTAAAAGAATCCAAGATTTGGACTCCCAACTGTTAGTCTGGCGACAAATTGATGACGTCAAAAATCAAGTAGTACAATGGCTTAGTGAAACCGGTCAGAATCTCGGTAATGCTTGTGATAACCTAGAAATAAGGTTTGGACAAAATCACCTTATGAAATACAAAGAAGAACTCCCATTATATTTAGGGTTAAAAGGCAGTATTATTACTAAATGTGAACAGATTACAAATCTAAATAAGAGTATACCTGCGGCACAAGTATCGTCAATTGTTGAATATTTAGATAATGAATTTGATGCTCTAAAATCTTTGGCTGACAATTTAGAAAGTGCTGTATCATCTCTCGAATCAAAGGAAAATAAATTTAAAGATACTATTAAACGTCTTTCAGATAAGGTAAGCAAAGTACGTGATGATATTATAAAATGTGATGATATGTCCGGTGATAATAGTAAAATATTGGATCGTTTGAAAAAGTGCCAGTTATGTAAAGCTGAACTTCAAAATTTGAATGACGAGATAGATAACTTATCGCAAAACGTATCTGAAATGAATGCTAATTATCCTGGTTTCTACGAGTCATTGGTACCAAAAGAACTTAGTAATCTTCAGAAAAGGTTTGAAAGCGTCTTGACACACGCAAATAAAACTGAAACTACGCTTCTTACTTTCTTACAAAAATCATTCACGGATAAACTTAGCATGTTTAACAGAAATTTAAAGATATTGGATGATAAGACAAGATGGTGCATGCCGGATGTTAACAATGATAAATACAACCTCGAGGTAAAAAGCGCCGCACTACTCGAAGTCGGGACGGGTATTGAAGAATGCCACAAAAAAATTAAGGAATTAAAAGAGGCTTGTGATACTTTACGAATTGTAGCCGAACCAGCTAGTGCCCAAGAAGCTGCCGTGCAAACAGAAAAAGCACAGAAAAACTTGGATGTATTGTCGTCAAATTATGACGAAATAAAAAATAGATTGCAAGAAAACATTGATGCGTGGCAAGATTATGAGACATTATTAGAACTGGTTTCAGAATGGCTACGAGAAAAAGAAAACCAAGTTCGTTTAGAAGCAGCTAATCTCAGCGACTTAAATGATATTGACAATAAAATTATTCAACTTGAAGGTTTGCACAACGAGATTAAAAACTATAGTGGTGAAATAAACAGGCTTACAGAAATTGGAGAAAGTGTGCTATCTAAAAATCCTGATTCTAGAGTTACACAATATATTAATCATTTAGTAAATAGATATCAAACTGTAGACAGGTTCATAGATAACCACATTAAACGTTTAAGTGACTTAAAGAACAATAAAGAAAAGTACGAGAAAACAACAAGCGATTTCAAAAATTGGTTACAGGAAGCCAATGCTAATATAGTCGACTTAGCTGCTATGAGCAAACATTCTAAGCCATCAGTGGCTGACTTAGAACAAGTTAAAAAGCTAAATGAAAATAAAGAATTAGGCCAACGGTTGCTCAATAGTGCTATTGAAACTGGTGAATCATTATTTAGTGGCATAACACCAGAAGGGCGTGAAAAAGTCAGAAATGAGTTGCGAACGTTGCGCGATTTGTTTGAAGATTCTGTAGATTCCCTAAATAACGTAATCAAGGACATTGAAACTACTCTTAACAAAAGATCGTCCTTTGATGATACCTTTAACCAAGTTCAGAAGTGGATAAGCGACAAAGAAAATGAATTGGGAGAATTTAAGTTGTGTCCTACTTTACCAGACAAAAAAGCTCATTTACATGCAAATAAAATATTACACCAAGAAGTAGAATTGCACCAATCTATGCTTTCACAACTTACAGAGAAGATTAAATTAATGCCCGATGACGAAGCTGAAAAAAGTCTTAGTAACGTTATAGATAAATATACAAATATGTCAACCGCAATACAAAATAGAATAAAATCATATGAAAGTCACGTGTCTGATCATGAAAAATATGTTCAAATGTTTGAAGAAACACGCGATACCATTAACCATATTGTAGCTGAAAATAGTATGTTGCACTATGGCGTTGTCACACAAAAAGATGATATTGACAATAAGCTAGCTGTAATTGAAAAGGTTTCGACCAAATCACTAGCATTAAAACAGGCTTTAGACAATCTTAAACATCAATTGCATAAAGTTTTAGAATCTACCAGTCCCAATGGTCACCCTGTTTTAATAAGTGAATTTGAACAATTAAAAGCAACTTGGGATCAATTTGAAAATCAATGTCAAGACCAAGATAAGAGACTTAAAGAAACTTTGCAGCAGTGGAATAACAGTCAAAGAACGCTGGATGAATTAGAAGAATGGCTTAAGATTAAAGAAAATCTAGTTAGAGATCAAAGCTTAAAAAGTACCCTGGAAGCGAAAGTAGCACATTTGCAACGATTAAAAGAAATACAAAATGAACTGACTGCGAAAACGACGAGTTTCAATGCTTTATCTGATACTCAAAATATAACAAATGAGACAGAAATAACAAATAAAACTTCAAAATTGGCTACTAGATTCCATACGTTGAACAACTTAGTGAACGAGCTCATATCAAAGTATGAAGTATTTGTGTCCGAACATAGAACTTTTGAAAATGAATATAACGACATGGAAAATTGGCTTGGTGGGATGCTTGGTGAATTACAAGATTTAAATGAAATTGTCGGAGATTATGCTGTCCTGCAAGAGAAACAAAATAAAGCTAAAGAACTCTATGAAACCAGAAACAAGAAAACACCCATTTTTGAAGATTTCCTTAGTCTTGGAGAAAAACTGTATGCACACACAAGTCCCGATGGCAGAGAGGTTATTCGTCAGAAAATACGTAAAGTAAGATCTTTGTGGGATAGTTTCGGTGATAGTTTTCAGGAAACTGTTAATAAGTTGGATCAATGTTTACTTCAATTTTCCGATTTTTCTTTGGCTCAGGAACAGCTAACAAAATGGTTAAAGGACGTAGAACGTGCTATGCAAAAACACACAGAACTTAAGGCATCGCTAGAAGAAAAAAAGGCTCAATTACAAAATCATAAAATTATGCACCAAGAAATTATGACTCACCAACAGCTTGTAGAATCTGTTTGTGACAAAGCACAGCAATTAGTTGATCAAACTCATGATGCATCATTGAATGTGTATTTGCAATCTATAAAGCAGTTATTCCAAAATATAGTTACTAAATCTCAAAATCTTCAAGAGAATTTAGAAGAATGTGTCAAGAGACACGAAGATTTAAGTCGACTGATCCAACAATACAAGGAATGGATAAGCGGTCAATCAGAAAAGTTATTGGATATTGAAAATGCTACTGGTGAAAAGCCTGAAATTATACGAAAATTACAGTCTGCTTTAGCATTAAAAGATATTGAAAAAGTTGGTTCCAATAAATTAGATGAAATAAGAGCTGTTTTTACAATTGTAAGTAAAAGTACATCGGAGGCTGGTAATGTTTTGATAAAGACAGAAATTGATAATTTACAACAACAATTACGTAATGCTATCCAGAGCATTGACATGTCAGAACAAAGATTAAAGCAGACGTTAATTGTTTGGAACACCTTTGAAACATCGATTGAGAAATTGACTGAGTGGCTAAAAGACATGGAATCCAAATGTCGTGATCAGGCTCTTTGTTCTACTTTACAAGAAAAAGAAGACCAGCTTCAACGATATGTCGACCTTCGTAACGCTATTCACACGAAAGAAAAGGAAATTGACAGTTTTGTTGATGAATCTCACAGCCTTATACAATTAAGTGGAGTTGAAAGACTTAAACCACTTGTAACACAAGTCAATAGTCGCTACCAACAATTGCATCTAATATCAAAAGAAATTGTAACACATTGGTCCGAACTTGTCGGTGATCATAAGAAATTTAACCAATTGCAAAGTGAGTTTGATTTATGGCTGAGACCACTAGAAGAACAGCTATCGAAAATGATCGAAGATAAACTTAGTATTGAAAATAAAGGAAATAAGCTGCAAGTATTCTTACTAGAAAAAGACAACGGTGAACATAAAATGAGCATATTGGCAACTGCTGGCGATAAAGTACTGCCAGAAACAGCAGCTTCAGGCCGAGAAAATATACGCGCTGATATAAGATCACTCAGGGAAAGGTGGGATAAATTCAATGATAGTATCGCACAACAGCAAAAAGAATATGAATCACAGACATTGCAGTGGTCTAGTTATCAGGATGTTTTACAACAAACTTTGTCTTGGTTAGATGAAAAAGAAAAAGTAGTAGAGAATGAAGAAAAGGCCAAACTTAATTCTGCTCAAGAAATTAAAAGTAAAATATTAAAAAACAAAACATTATTGCAAGAGATATCTTCCCATAAAAGAGTTATAGAAACGGTTACCGATAAAGCAAAAACTGTAGCAGCCAGTATTCAATCAAGTAAAAAAGAAACTGAAGAAACAACATCTATTATTAAGTCTATTTGGGACAGGTATAATGCACTCACTAGTAGACTGACTGCCATCATCGACAATCATGAAAGTACTTACGAAATATATCAACAATTTACTGACCAACAGAAATCTTTACAAGATTATCAAAAGAATTTATGGGACAGGCTTCATCTCTTATCAGACTTTACCGGTAATAAAGCTGCACTACAAAATAAATTGACGAAAATTCAAGAACTTTTGGATGCCATTCCAGCTGGTAATAACAAACTTAAAATAGTATTAGATTTGATCGAAAGCCATTCCGATAAACTATCTCCACGTGGCAAAGAAGCAATGTTCCGGGAACTTGGCTTACTTAAAGCTGATTTAGAGAAGTTTACGACCACTGTCCATGATGTAAAACGTGGTATAGAAGCTAAGATACAGCAATGGATAGAGTTTGACAACGCCAATGATCGTCTTCAGCACTGGCTTAGTGATACCGAAATGAGCCTTAAAACTTATACACCTAAAGCTACATTGGAAGAGAAAATAGATCAACTCAATAAATATCAGGTATGTAATATTTGTTTTGACATTTACTAGTGTATGTAGATTGAAATACATTATAATAATCAGCCCGGTATATCTAGTTTACCAGCACCTATACCTGGGAAGAAATCTAAAAAAATGTGGTGGCCATATCCTAGTTATGATTGTGATTTTGACTAGGATAAAAATAAGTAAAAATATTACTATTAAGTATGTACTTTTTTGGCCCTGAATTTTTAATTGCTTTGTGTGGGATGATAATATGAAGGCACTTATCTTCAAATTCTACAATTATCATTTTGTCAGTCTGTATTATTCTCAGACAAGTACTTGCTTATAAAAAATCATATTATTTATTTGGCACGTTTTAAACAGGATTTGAGTAGGACGATTGATAATCACGAGTCTGATTTGAATGCAGTGATTAATTTGGGCGAAGCATTGGAACAAGTAAGGGACAATAGACAAAATTTATTACCAAAACACAGTAGAACTTAATTATTCTAATTTTCCGTAGATTGATCCCTAATATCACTTAAATAATACAATGATAACTTAGCGATCTTTTAGTCTGACTTCCTTTATTCATAAAAAGTTAATCAGCCCAATAACACTATTTTAACTTAAGAGCTCATTCGTCTCTTTCTGTTAAATTGTGTTGAAAGGAACACACTGTCTGTGGTTGTCGAGTTCAAATTGAATGATTTAATTTTTATAAATAGGGGGTATGTCTTGGGCATACTAATAATAACGCTACTTTATCTTTGTCGGAAAAGGTATAAAATGGTGTAATTGTTACTAATCGTATTATTTGGTCTGAGTTAATAATAAAATGGTGTAGGTCGCAAATAATAGTAGTACCTAATTGGTTGTCGTCTATGATACTAATTACTTGACATTCCAGTTAAACGGTTGGTTAAAAATTGTATTTAATTATTATTTCAGGCTATTTCAGCTAACTTGAAAAAGGCAGAAAATGATGTTGACAAAGTTACAGATGAATTTAGTGACCTTATAGAAAATTGCCATGATACTAGGATCACTATGAATTTACAGCAAATGACATCTCGATTCCAATCTGTGCATTCCACGGCCAAAGAGTTAGTAAAAAAATGTCAACAAGCAGTGAATGACCACAATGCATATCAAGAGAAAAATAGACAATGTATTGATTGGATTACAACAGCTCAACATAAGTTTGATGAATGCCAGAAGAATTTGTCTAATACTCCTGAGGGAATAGCCGCTAAGCGAGAAAGCCTTAACGATCTGTTAAGTCAACGACGAAACGCTACACTTCTTGTTAACAATACTTTTGAACTGGGAGAGAAGCTGTATCCTTCTACTTCACCTGACGGTAAAGAGATAATTGAACAACAACTTCAAGATGTACAACATGCTGTTGATAATCTGTTTGAGAATATTACAAAGGCTGAACGTAATCTGGATTCTGAGCTAAATAAATGGTCTTCATTCGAAGATAATCTTAAGACAGTACAAGACTGGCTAGCTCTTGCCGAGAAAAATTTGCCTAAAGAAATTGAACTTAAGGCAACCTTAGATGAAAAAAGAAGCCAATTAAATGTTTACAGAGAATACTTACAAGATGCCCTATCTCATCAACAAGATATTGCCGAACTCGAAATGCGTGCTCAAAGTCTACCTGACGTGACTGAAGACATCAAGAAAAACATCAATCAGTTGAAGAATAGACAAGAAACTATACTTAAAAGAGCTAAATCATTTGTAGAACAATATGAAGCTATTGTTAATAATCACCAACAATACTCTAAAGCAGTTATGGATTTGCAAGAATGGGTTGAAGCTACCCATAATACTGCTCAGCTGTGGGGAGACGTTAACTTAGAAAGAGTGGCTTTGAGTAGTAATTGCGAGAAGCTAAAGTCGTTGCAATTAAGTTTACCTGAAGAGAAAAACCGCATCGATAAAATACGAAGTATTGGTGAGAAAGTATTACCAGGAACAATCAGCGGTGGCCAAACCAACATTAGAAATCAAATTGATGCATCTCACCAAGAATGGGAAGGATTGGTGTCCTTCATTAACAAAACTATAGAATCAATAGAAAATAAGATTCAACAGTGGAATGAATATGAGAATATGAAAGACCAATGTTTAGCTTGGATAAGAAACACAGACAATCAAATTCATGGTGTCGACTTAAAGGCAACTTTACCAGAAAAACAAGAGCAATATAACAAGTTCCAAGAATTGCAAGGAGAGGTGCGCGCTAAAGAATTAGAAATTGATAATATTACAGAAAGAGCACAACATTTGTATACCGGAATGTTAGGACCTCGAGGTTCTCAAATATCTGACCTAACTGTTAAATACCAAATGTTATGCCAAAAAGTAAAAGATTTAACCAATAGATGGCAACAATATGTAAAAACACACCAAGAATTTGCAAGCAATGTGACAGAGTGTTCTCAATGGATCGAAGAACTGAGAGACAAGCTAGATTTTTGTTCCGATCTAAGTTCATGTTCCCAAGACGATCTAGAAACAAAGTTGGTACTTATTCAAAACTTACTACTGACCAAAGACGAGGGTTTTACAAAAGTTCAATCTTTAGTAGAATTAGCTCAAAATGTTCTGGCGAATACCGCACCAACTGGTCACGATTCTATCAATAATGCATTAGTAGCTTTACAAGAACAATGGTCGGCTCTTTTGTCACGCATGATTGACACCAAAAATATGTTAGATGACTCTGTTACAAAATGGGCTGGATTCCTGGAACAAATACAGCTTCTAGAAAAAAGTAACACTTGGTTAGAAAATAGCCTTTCAGAATTAACGCCCTTCGCAGGTTCCATGACCGATAAAAGGGCACAGCTCGAAAAACTAAAAGAAGTTGAAGAAAAAGCTCGTTGTGACCGTTTAGAGGTTGATGGCCTCAAAGCCAAAGCATCCGAAATGTTAGCTAGTGGTCAGCAAAATCAGGCTGCCTCTAAAGCTCAAGAAACCTTGAATAAGTTTGATTCCCTTTATGATAAAGTGAAAAAATTACTTGCCGATAGAGAGGAACAGTACAAAGATCACAGGTTATATAAAGAAGCCCACGATGAACTTATTCAGTGGCTCGGAAGAGCGAGAGAAAAGGTTCCATCATTAAAATCCAAACCACTTAGTGATAAATTGGCCATCGAAAATTCTGTAGCGCCTCTTGATGCCCTCATTAACAAGCAAGCTCAGGGAGAGCTTCTTTTAGAACATTTGCAACACACTGGGGAAGTTCTTCTTGCAAGTACATCTCCTGAGGGCCAGGTGGTAATTAAAAACGAAATGAAAGCTTTAAAAGAAAGCTTTGATCAGCTCTTTAATGAAATTAAGCAACAAAAGAATCAGCTAGAGGATATTGTGAATCAATGGAGAGATTACAAAGATGAGTATGAAAGGTTATCTGATTGGTTACAGCAAAAAGAAATTCTTATTAAAAACCATAAAGTGGCGCTGTTAGGAACTGCCAAAGAGAAAGGTGGTCAAGTTAACGAAGTGAAAGAGATTGTTGATCAGCTAAGCAAAGGAAAAGTAGACTTTGACAACTTCAATGATTCTTCTGCTGGATTGCTCTCATCTCATTTAGACACTTATGTAAATAATCAACTTAGACATTTAAACTCCAGATACCAAGTATTGCTTAACATGGGTAATGATGTCCTCAAGAAAGTCGAAAACAACTATGAACAACATCAAGCATATGATGATAATTATGCTAAGACTAAGAAGTGGATTGATGATGCCTGGGAAGTCACCCGCATTGGAAGTGAGGCAGGTAGCAACAGTAGTAAGGAAGCATTACAAAAACGCTTAGAACAAATCGAAGACTTGCTCAAACGTCGCGAAGAAGGTCAAAACTTGGTCCACGCGACCATAAACAGTGGAGAAAAAGTATTGAGAAACACTAGGTCAGACGGAAAAGATAAAATTAACACAGAAATTAAAGATTTGCAAAATGAATGGGACCGTCTTGTTAAGAAAATGACTACGGCCAAAGTTCATCTCGAAACTGCACTTTTGCAATGGGCCGATTACAGCTCAAGTTATTCACAGCTTCAACAATGGATATCCGATAGAGAGGCGAAATTGCAAGAGGTTTGCGAACAGAAAGTAGCTAAGTCTAAAAAGGGACAAGATCGCCTTGCCGGTCTCACGACAGGCCTGAGCTTAGGCGAAAGAAAAGCAACCCTTCGTCAAACAAACAATATTGTTCAGGATATCGTTTCGTTTGAGCCCATGATTCAGTCTGTTACTTCTAAGGCTTCAGAATTGATGCAACAAGCTCCTGCTTCTGAAATTACCAGCAAATACGAGACATTATCGAAACAGGCGAAGGATTTGTATGAAAAGCAAAAAGAAACTGTAGAGCAACACCAAGCGTTTATCGATTCCGGCACAGACTTTGTCCAGTGGATTAGAGCTGCAAAAGAGAGATTAGGGAAGTGCTCCGATGCGACGGGAGATAAAGAGTCTCTTAGCAGCAAGATTTCGCAACTGAAGGTATTGGAAAGTGAATTACCAGAAGGGCAAGCAAAACTGCAAAAAGCCTTAGAGCAAGGGGAGATATCCTGTGGGCTCGCTGATGAAGAGGACAGAGAAGACATTGAAGAAGAAGTGGCTCTATTGCAAGAGGAGTACGATACATATGTGTAAGTTAATAATGTCTTTTTCGTTTATTTTAAATATTTAAAGTCTAGTTGTAAACCTGAAGTAATATTATAAAACACGTAATGATTCTATATCAATCAGTAAAGCTTTGGTAAGCCTCTCTTCTGAAAGAAAATCAAAGGAGATGAGTAATTGTATTATTTTAAAATAATGTTTTTTTTTGTTGCAGCGAGCAGCTAAACAGCACCAAGGCCCTAATTGAAGGTGGTATAGTTAAGTGGACGGAGTACGAAGAGCATTATAAGGAAGCCCTGGAGTGGTTGTCGAAGACTGAAAAATTAGTTCAATCATTTAATAAACTTCAAAATAACCTCGAGCAAAAGAAAATCGTTCTGGAGGAGTTCCAAGTAAGTAGAAAAAAAAAAAAAAAATTTTTAAAAAAAAACCCAATTTTTGTATTGTATTATTTCGAATTAAATTTCTTGTAGAAAGGGAAAAATAAAAGAATTGTTTTTGATTAACATAACCTTTACAAGAAAAACTTTTTACGGATAAAGTTATTATTATTAAAATTAAATATTACAAATTTATTTCCGACTGCGCGTCACGGTGACTGAAGACAAAAGGTGAAAAAGATACTGAGAGAAACATAAAATAAATACAGATAATTTCATCAAAACTTAAATATAAAAAGTTTTTTCTTTAAATGGACAACTTAACTAAGATATCTATCATGAATCTATAATCAGTAAAATTATAAATTATGAGTATTAATTTAACCCGTAATCTGGATTTCTCTGATTTTCTCATTTGCAGAATATAAAAAGTCTTATAAACATATGTAGATTGTTTGATTTATTTATATTGAGAAAACGTGTATTTATAGGGTCATTTACAAACTTTATTCGACTGGCAAGCCGAGTTAGATAAGCTTAACATGCGAGCACAGACCTTGTTAGAAACCTGCGCAGACACGAGAATATCAAACGGCATCACTCAGCTAACTACGAAGTATAACGCGATACTATCTTTAGCCAAAGAAGTCATGAAGCGATTGGAGCTTCACTACCAGGTAAAAATATGCAGTCATATTTGTTTATAATATTTAAATTTTTCATTTCTTAGCTTGTTTTGAGGGCTTTTTTAATTTATACCCTATATTATTCATTTAAAATACGAGATTAGAAAAATACAGGCTTGATACGGTCTTATTCATAAACTTACATATAAACTGTGGGACCGACTATCGAATAGACATTAAGGTTTTCATAATAAGTTCTCCGTTTATGATAAAACTGTTTGGGTAGCGATATAAAAACTACTTTATCGACTACGTATTATTTGTTTTTGTACATATAATTTTATTTATGTTTAATTCTGTTTTTGCATGCTGGATGTAAATAGCCAAATATGTATGTAATTTTTATTGCATTGTATAGCCAAGTATACGAATTTGTTAGGTTCAATGTTGCATAGTTGACAGCTTATTTTTAAACAGGAACACCAACAACACAACGCTCTCTACGGAGAATGCCAAGACTGGCTCGACAGAACTCGAGAAAAACTAAACCAATGCGCCGAAATTCCCAACACCCTTCAAGAAGTTAACCACAAACTTAACACCGTAAAACTATTACGTCAATCCCTAGAACAAGGACAAAATAAACTAAGATATTTACTAGAACTTAAGGAAAAAGTAATAATGAACACCGAACAAACGGGCGCAGCTAAAATACAAGAAGATACTGACAATTTGAAACAGGAGTTTGATAAACTTATTGCGGACTTGCAAGATGTCCGTAATAAGCTAACAAACAGAGCTTCTCAATTTGATGATATTACCAAGGTGGGTGATTGTGTAAAAAAATTAAATCCATATCAGATTCAAAATAGTATATGTTTTCCTGTAGCATATTTTAAGTTTCTCTGTATAAATACGAGTATTAACTAATGCTGATTTTAAAACTTCATATTCTAGGTACACAAAGTTCTAGTTGAATGGTTGGATGATATTGATCAGAAAATCCAATCAGATGATTCATTACTTAACGATCTCTCAGAGAAAAAGGCTAAACTAGAGAAATTTAAGACATTTAACAGGGACATTGATTCTCACAAAGATCTGGTCAATAAATTGAACGAAAAATTACAAGAAGATGCCTCGTTAAAGACAAAAGATTTCGAGGACACTCTCCAAAGATATGATGATATAAAGAAAACTGTTGACGACATGATTACTGTAAGTATAACCTTTGGTGAAACCTATATTTTTATTTCAAGAAAATCTAATCATAATTCTTTATTTTAGTTGACATCGTTTATATAATCTAAAATTATATCTTCATTTCTTCTTTTTAGAAACTCGAAGACTACGTCAATTCCCACATTCAATACAAAGAATCTTATGACAACTTCTATGATTGGATTCGAAACTGCAAAATCGAGATCCAACAGTCTGCTGATTCACACGGTGAAAAAGCCGAAGTACAGAAAAAACAGAAGAACGTGAATAAAATAATTGGTTCCTTGCCTAAGGGCAAAGCCTTACTGGACAAAGCGGTGGCTCTGAGCGAAGCTGTTCTTGAAACTACTGGAAATGAAGGCAAAGATAGCATTAACCAAGATATTAAACAATTAAAAATCGAATGGGAAAACTTACAACAGATTTGTAGAGATACAAAGAAACTTCTAGAAAAATGCCTGTCTACGTGGTCCGACTTCATAGAAACATCTGAGAAGATGACGAAGTGGGTCAAAGAGTTTGATTCAAAATTAAATGCTGTACAAAAAGTTGATAAAATCACTCCAGAATATCTGGAAAAATGTCGCGTAAGTATATTTCCATATTAATGTAATAATAGTAGCATTGTACGAATAACTTCTTATAGTTTCTCTGTATAATATTTTTTAATACATATTTTATATATAAAACTTCTTAACACTGTATTTGTATTCGACAGGATTTGTTAGCTCAAGCATTAGCGAACAAACATGTGTTAGAAGAACTTAATGATAGATGTGAAAACCTGATGGAACTTAGTGCATGTGCATGGGTGCGTGATAAAACGGTTAATTTACAAACTGAATACACCTCTCTCTTAACGAAAATACAAAGCTTAGTTTCCAATGGAGAAAAGAATCTGTCAGACCACACAGAGTTTATCAAGGCTAAAGAAGATCTGCAACAATGGTTGGAGACAGCCCACGGCACTGTGCACGATTCAATCGGAGTAGGAGACATTGACACTACTAAAGACAAACTGGAGACTATAAAACTTGTTAGCAATAGAATGACCGAGGGACATCACTTATTACTCGTTTTACAGGAAGCGTTTAAGAAAGCACTAAATAACACTCCACCCGAAGAACAGGACGCACTCAGAAATGACGTCAAAGTTCTACAAGAAAGCTGGGATCAACTTAAGATAGACTTGAACTCTATAACAGCCCAGCTTAAAGCAGCCATTGGCAAATGGGAGGACTTTGAAGAATCGAAAAATAAAATAAACCAATGGATCAAGGATACAGAACAGAACTTAGACAAAGTTCCCCCGACAGGTGGAGAATTGGGTGAAATGAAGACACTTCTCGAGAAATACAAACACATTGAAGATGAAATTGACAACAAATCGCCTGAATTGCAACGTATCAAATGTGAGGCCAATGAATTGAGCAGTTGGGCCAGAAAGCCGGCAGTGAAAGAGGCGGTTGTGGAAATAGAAAAGAAATGCGCTGCTCTGAGAGCGAAATGCGCTGCAAAGAAAACTGAACTAGAATCTGAAATCAAAGACTACAACCATTATCACCAATGCTTACAAGACACAGAAAAGTGGTTACTGCAAATATCTTTCCAATTGATGGCACACAATTCTCTTTACATATCGAACAGAGAACAGACTGAAGAACAATTAGCTCAA
Source organism: Pieris macdunnoughi (assembly GCA_905332375.1). Taxonomy (NCBI): domain Eukaryota; kingdom Metazoa; phylum Arthropoda; class Insecta; order Lepidoptera; family Pieridae; genus Pieris; species Pieris macdunnoughi. Next base: position 1,379,522 of record CAJOBZ010000032.1, on the reverse strand, counting down.
CATGCGGTGCTACTTGATGACATCCAGAAGTATCAATCCACTTTGGATGATTTGGAAGCCCTGGGTCGTGCTCAAATTGAGAGATATGAAGCTACAGCACCGTCCATAAGAGACACTGTTGGAAAACAGTTGAAGAACGTAAACGACAGTCATAAGAGCTTATTGGCCACTGCTCTTCAAATCGAAAGACGTCTGAGAGAGGGATTGGCTAAATTTAAGGAGTACGAAGATACACTAGAAAGCATTTTGAACAATTTGGACGAATGTGAACCTGCCATTACGGAGTTAGATGTACCAGTGGATGGATTAGCTCACGGCCGAGATTTACTTGAGAAAGCCAGGGTAAGTGATTTGCAGAAAACTTTTTAAAATGTCTTAGGTCCATGCTACGCTGGTTTTAAGCAATTTTTTAGTGTTATTATAAACATTTGATATACAGTGCTTGATCAAGAGCCCAAAAAAACAATATTTTGCTTTTAAATGTTTTCCACCTATTTTGAAAAAAGTCTACTTCAACGTGTATTTCTATTAAATTTGATTATAAAATTCTAATAATGTCCAGGGACTTCACAACCGTCTCCAAACGGAAAAAAGCCGTTTATCAGCAGCCGTGGCGGCTTGTTCAGCTGCCGCAGCATCTGTTTCACGTCCATCCTCTCCGGCTGACAGTGCCCCACTGCCTATCCCTCCGCGGGAGTTACACGTCAGGGCCCGACTTGAAGACCTTATTGATCAGGTAATGCGAGCAACTGCAAATGTCTTAGCTGCAGATCTGTTGTCTTTGCCTTGACCCATAGAGATAGATTGAGCGTTCCCATTTTCTTTTATTGAAGGATATTATTATTAACTTACAAACATAGCACACTTGTTTACTGACAGTACTCCTTTAAGTAGAGGAGTTTGCCATTACGAATGCTCAATCCGTTCGCTATCGTTTGATGTGCTTGGATTTTGACGTGAATCACTACTGATGATTTGAAATGATTTTATGGATGATTTTCTATTTAACTATTTTCTTAATAAAACGTAATTTAAGTTACATACTTAATAATATAAAAGATATTTCAGATAAAATTAATTATTTTTAAAACTAAATTTTCACCTTATTGCAATTTATAAGATTGCCAGGTCCGAAAAAGAACAGAACCAACGAGTTGTTATCAGAGTAAGGAAATTGTACATAGTTAATGTTTACTAATTTGGTAGATAGTTAAAAGTAGTTAGGATGAAGCAAAGGCTTTCGTTGGCTATGTATTTTTTGCACCTGGTATAGCGGGCATATTATCAAAATTAAACGTAGGTTTATAAGCATAGTCAAGTTTTTAAAGTTGTTTTTTACCAACTCAAAGAGTGATAAAATGTTCGCTGCCTTATTATTTAACTGATTTGAATTAACCCAAAATTAACAATACACTAGCACTGTTTCAATCGTAATGTAAGCCACTTGTGCACTACAAGGTACTTAGTATCATTTAAAAATTGATTATTAATAAAAATATTATATTCATTAGTGAATAATCACGTTATAATCAATTTTTTATGGTTTAAAGATTTTGTAATTACTAACCAGCACTGTTTGTTGTGACGCATGGTTTGTCTTTAGAAACATGTAAGTGAAGTGGGCAGCGCCCGCGTTGATGCTTTACTAAAGAATGTCGAAGCACCCGAGTTCAACGAGAAATTGGACACGTTAGAGAATAGGGTAAGGCTCTGTTTGATCGCAAAGTGTAATTTCAGATTGTAAATATTTTTGATTTTTTTGCACAAGCACAAAAAAAAATCCTTAAAGGATCGGCATTTACTTTATTTTCAAATATAGGTACAAAGTCATCTAGAAACTCTCCGAGATGCGGTTCAAGAAATGGAGGAGGCGATGAAACAAGTTCTTGAGATTCAAGATTGGATAAATGTTCACAAAGCTTTAGCCAATGATTGGCTCTCAAATCCATCAAAACTCCGCCCTGAAGCAGCTAAACAAGACATGGCTGCGATGAATGATGCTCTTGCGTCATTGACCGAGAAGAGGAATCGATTACTAACTGAAATTCAAACTGAAGGTATGTTACAAAAACTATTTAGGAAATAATATTTATAAGACTTGAGAATTAGTTTTTAAATATTGTTTTAATTATTTTAGGCCTCGAAGATGAAATCAATCTAGAAGAAGAGTTAGCTGAATTGGAACAGACAATTTTGAAATCTATTGAAAGGGAAAAGAACAACCAAGCCGTTATTGATGACTTCCGCCACAAATGTCAGGAGATCCACGATTGGTTTGACGCTGTACTCAAGAAAATGTGCTTGGCCGATAAGGGCTCCGGTTTGCCGTGCCCACAGAAACTCAATGCTTTGAAAGAACTTTCATCACAGTTTGATCAGGATGGCAAAGAGAAAGTAGAGAACATAAAGACAATAGGAACCCAAGTTATTAATATTGTTAGTAATTTGGAATCTCAACAAGTAGAAGAACAGGTAATGTAAACATTTCTGAGATCACAATAATTTATGTATCCTTTCGTTCCAAACAGAGCATTTTAATTTTTTTATTTCCTTTTTTAGATGAAATCTGTCGAAAGAAGATACAACGACATTGGTAAACGTATTCAGCGTAAATTACAAATGCTCGAGATAACTTACAAAGCTATAGATGGTACTAAGAGTGAAGTTGCTGCACAAAATGAATGGCTTCAAAAAGCTATTGATACTGTACAGCATCCTGAACCGCTGGGCTTTGAAAGTAAGGCTGTAAAGGAACGTCAGAAAAAAATGGCTACTCTTCTTAAAGAGGCAGACAGTAAGAAGACAGCCATAGACTCTCTTGAGAAAAAGCTCAGCAATATTCAATCTGAATTAGAACCGTCAGAGCAAATGCAGTTAGAATCGGAACTAGCTGAATTAGCTTCTAAACAAAAGCAGTTAGCATCTTTGATTAAACAAGAAATAGAACGACTGGGTGGGTGTAATGAAATCAGGAAGAAATTAGAGAATGATATGGAAAAAGCAAAGAATTGGCTCAAAGCTAAACTAGCTGAAGTTAAGAAACTAGGCGGATCCATTCCTTTAGAAGCCGCAAAAATTGAAAAAGAAGTAACAACTCACAAGAAACACCAAACGGAGCTCGCTGATTTCCAAAACGATACTTTAAGTGAAGTTATCCGACAGGGCAACGCCGTATCTAAAGACTGCTCGAATGAAAACAGAGCTAAACTTCAAGCGATGTTAGAAGATCTTAACAAAATGTACACAACCGCAAAAGTGGACATAGATGAGAAGCTGGCTGCTTTAAATAAATTATTGCAAATTAGAAATGAATTTGAGGCTGACGTTGCGAAGATTCAAAGCTGGTTGAATGAAGCTGAAGTTGCAGCTACACCGGAACTGAGAACTACAAGCCTTCAAATACTAGAGGAGCAGTTAGTTAAGTTTGAAAAACTCAGTAAAGAAGCTGACGATGTTGAAAAGAATATCAATAAGATAAAAGATAAATCCAAAGATATTATGGATTCTTTATCTGACTCCAATAAGTTACAACTTAAAGAACAAGTGAACATCCTCTCTGATAGATTTGCTAGAATTAACGCTATTATTCACGACAAAAAGAATATATTATTAAAACACATCAAAGAATATAAAGACGCTGCTGCCAAGATTGCAGCAGCCCTTGAATTCCTTAACGAGATTCAAAACAAACTAAAAGTGTTGAACAAACCAATAGGAAGTAAAGTGGAAGATGTTCAACCAATCATTCAAGCATATGAAACTATTCTGGACGACTTAAAGAAAAACAAAGCTATGCTAAATGAATTGCAAGGAGGAAATTTGCATGATTTACAGGACATCCTTACTAAACAAGATGATTTGATGAGTACAATTGAAGACCAAATATCGAAACTCAAACAACTGTTATTATTGCGTGAGCAGTTCTTTGCACTTGTGAAGGAAATTGAAGAATTTATTACTAAATACACGGAATTGACATCCGAAATAGAAAGATCAAATGACTCTCTAGAAGACAAGATTAAACGATATGACGATATCATTCTTAAAATCCAAGGCTGTGAGGCGTTGTTAGCGACTGCAACTGATAAAGGTCAACAAATCGCCGCTGAAGGCACTGTGATTGATAGAAACAATATAACTGAATTGTTGCAATCCCTGAAGCAACAGTTGTTGACATTAAGACGTACAGTTGAATCTAAGAGGCAAGAACACGAAAGAGCTGCGGCAGAACACAAAAAACTTGCTGCAGATCTCTCAGAAATATTACAATGGCTACACGACAATGAAGCAGTCGTTCTTTCAAGACCACTACTCAGTAGAGACGTGGCCAGTGTCGACAAGAAACTGGTCGAACACGCTGCATTGGCGAAGAACGTGCAATCTTATTTAGATAAATTTACTAACATCACAGATGCTATCAAAAATGACGATGGTGTACCCGGAAGCCTACTCGAGATGGTATCTGATGGCAACTCATTGAAAACGTCTCTCCCTGCCGAATTGGCGAACCGTGAAAAGCATCTTCAAGACAACAAGAAATACAGACAGCAATACATACAAATGGTTGAGAAATTAAACATTTGGGTAAACGAAGCGAATATCCGTCTCGGAATGGGTAAAAATGGGACCGACTTTGAGAACATCGAAGCTGATTTAGAAGAGCACAAGTCGTTCTTCAGTACATCGGAGCCAGAAATGAAGGACTTGGTTGGCAAACGAATGCAGGACATAGTAGACAAAATATGGTCTTCCCTAACACCGTCTGAACAGGAAGAGCTATCGAAAGAACACCAGAAGAATACACAGCTTCTAAAGAATACCTTGAATTCGGCGAAGTCACGTCAAGCGCAATTGGAACAAGATTTGGAGATATGGAAGGACTTCTGCCAGCTCGTAGAGAAGATTAAGGCAATTCTGGATAAGAATGAGATTCCTGATGAACCTGTGACTAGTGTGGACGCGTTGAGGCTGCACATCGAGAAGCTGAACCACGCCAAGTCTGACTTAGAGGTAAGTCCTATGCTCTTAAGTAGATTGTATATAGGTATGTACTTAATATTAAGCAACGATTATGATTTTGAAAACATTTTTTTGTTTACATAACTTGGAACTACGAACGAAATATCGCGTGAGAGACTGCCACGTTAATTTGACAGATAATTATTGGATATTATGAGACTCCTAAAATGTAGTCAAATCAATGACATAATATATTGCCGCGATGTTGATATTTGCAAAATTTGCATTTGCGTTGAAATTTTAATATATTATAATCGTGTTAAAGCTTTAATAAAATCCGTGAAACAGCGTAATTAAAATTTAATTAAATGTATTTTGGACACGTTTTACGTAATACCAAAACATACGAGCTCGGTCAACTAATCATACGAGACAAAGTGGCAGTGGTAAAACCTTAGACAATAGTTTTGGTTTGGTTTAAAGCACCAAGTCATTGTTTAGAAGCACGGCATCCAAAATTAAAATAGCCAAGATGATCGCCATCCTCTGCAAGGCACTATAAGAAGAATATTTAAATTTATTTCTGATCGTTAAAAGTCGTTACTTTTCGATTATGTAGTTCTTCGTATTGTATTGAATTATTTATATTACACCGTATTGAAATTGATTTATCGCTTATGACGTTTCGACATTATAGGAGCCTATAATAACATTTCAAGAATATGCAAATTAGAATTACGTCACGTAACATAATCGCGATTCGTAGTTCGCGTTCTGTTTGTCATAGTTTTACATTTTAAACTATTTTTATAGTAAACCATCGATTCCATTCGCGGCTTCGTACCAGTGGATTTCGTGTATTCTGTGTAGATTTTTTGCGACCTGTTAAACAATAATTTAGTTATTATAATATACCCATAATGAAATCACACTATTTATTGGTCCAAAAATCGGAGGTAGTTTTCGTGATTATCACGTTTATTTATACATAAGGATTTAGAGGGACTAACTTAATTGGAATAAGGAATAATTTAATTGTTTCTCTACTTTAAATTATTAAAAGTATGATTAAATTTAAATAGTTTAATGTTTCTCTGCATGCAAAATGTCGCGTTATATCGCATACGTTACATGAAAATGTATGTACTTAATTAGTAGGAACGGCCTGTGCATTTTATTATATTTATCCGAAAATTTTGCGCTAATGGAGTAAGAAAACCGCGCACTGTCTCGCAAGTTATTAAAAGTAGGAATACCTTCGTTTAGCATCATTAAGCATTTCTGTCATTAAAATTTGATGTCAGGGAAAACGTGTTATATTATATGACATAAGTCCCGGCTTCGATGTCTGTCCTAATTTTTATAATATTTCGCAAGTAATTGTTCCCCTGGCTAGCATTCTGATGATGTAATGGATCCAGTATTTGAGTTTATTCATTACTAACCTCTACAAATGAAAATCCTTTCTCTTTATGAATTTCTTTTCGTTAAAAATTGTTCTAACAAGGGTGATCAAACTTTTACGCATTCCACAATATCCTTAATATAATTAGGGAATTTTCGACAAGAAGAAACATTTTATTATCTAAATATATACTTTATTACCGATGAAATTCAAATAAGATTTCGCTACGCAAACGGTATTTTGAGTTGAATGCACTTACCGTTTATGGTTCAAGTTTATGCATTACCGGCGGCCACCCATTTCCCATTTATTTAGTTTCTAAAATTACTATTCTTGCGGAATGCGGAACTGTTTAATAGTTTTAGTTATAAAAGTAACTGAAACTTATTGCTATGATAGGTCTAAGGACCAAGCATTTTCTTAATGGGGGTTACAAAGTCTAAATTCTAAATGTAATATTAATTAATAAGTCAAAGTTTAAAGTTTATGTATAAGACCGTTTAAACAAATTGGGGGTATTTATGTAACGTGAACAATTAATTCGTTTTTATGTAGAATCTAACATGTAGAACATTACAAATTTCTCAGAATTCAAAGTTTTAACATTATATTTAAATAGTCAATGGTCACCGGCTATGGATAATAGATTTTAAAAGCCTTCAACTCAATACCATTCTTTTAAATTATTTAAAAAGAATGAACAGGTCGAATCGATAACCGGTATGGTTATTTGAAGTCAGTTAAAAAGATCCTACCATTTATTAAACCATACAAATACCAGCGCGGCACTACCTTTCGGTCTGGACCCCAGATGTATCTGTTTCGTGATTTATTTTGTATGGTGATCAGCCTTCTGTGCCTGACACACGTCGTCAACTTTTTGATTCTAATGCCGGCATCCTCACGATGTTTTCCCTTCACTGAACGAACCACTGCCTGATTTTTACTGTATTTAGATTATCAAGGATTATTAATTAATGTAATAACATAGAATTAATTTAATGTAATAGAAGTTTAATGTTTAATAAGCCCATATTTCATAACCCGTTTCAATTACATCTTGTTAAAAATATCACATCTTGTCCAGACATCGGACAGTAATACAATTATCAAAAGCCAGCCTGAATTATATTGAATTCACATCACGACCCTTGGTCGCTCTTAAGGCGAGGTGCAGCGTCTATATTTCGTAAAATATATTTCTATTTAATAAAACCCACGCCTGCGTAAAGAACTTTTATATTAATACTAGCTGACCCGGCAAACGTTGTCTTGCCATGTATATTTTTTGTAGGATTTTTTTTTAGTTCAATAAAAATACCTATCAATTAAAAAAAAAACGATCAACGTAGAGGGGTGAAAATTAAGGGTTGTATGTAAAAACATTTTGTCGAAAAAATAAAAAAATTTTTTTTAGGGTGGACTACTCTATCACTTTGGAGTTTGAAAGATAGATAGTAGCCGATTCTAAGATTTACTGAATATGCATAAAAAATTTCATAGGAATTGGTCGAGCCGTTTCGGAGGAGTTTAGGAACGAATATTGTGACACGAGAATTTTATATATTAGAAGTTAAATTTAATAGATTTAATATGCACCGAAAATGACCCCCTCATAAAAACTATATAAAATAAATGAGGCGAATTTTTTAACTAAAATTTCGTTTGTGTATCTGTCTAATTGTGTTTGCGGTGTAATCAAAAGTCACAGACGAGTGCCTACTTTAGTTGAAGCGGTGCAATTAGATAGATTTAGTTTTTTAAAAAGGGTTCTAATTTTTAAAAGGAAATTAGTTTTGCTCTATGTTCGTTACGGTTGACTCAGTCCAGCTCAGAGTCGCTGTGAACACTCTATTGTGGCATTAATTTCGTTGTTGCACAGTTTTTAAACATCGATTTACAATTCTTCGATAGGCTGCAATTAGATATATTTGGGACTTCTGTATGGCTGAGATCTTAAATCCTAATTCCTAAATGGCTCAGCTCAATAAAAAAAAATGTTTCAATGAAATTTAATGATAGTCAGCAATGTACTAGTTTCATTTACATGTTCCAATTACAGCTATTGTGTGTATGTTAATGCGATACCACAATTGCTTCATTTCATGGTTCATCGATATGAGCGAGCATTGTACCACGTATTTATACAATTTTTGCAAAAATCTACAAAAATCCAATATGTTTCGATTGTGAGAAAATAAGTTCAGGATTAAATATAAATTATAATGAAACAACACAATTGTTTTTAACTTTTTGTTGATGTGTACAAAACCATTGTCTCGCTTAGAGTCAAATAAATAAGTATAGACCATACTTATTTATTTTTCGAAGTTTTATAGGCACCACGGTTCGATAATAATAGTTCAATATTTAAAATAGATTTCGCATATTGCAATGATTTAAATTAATAAATAAAAAACGGGTGATTTTTCCTTTTTGATTTCCCTGAAATAATTTAATTAGGCCCATACAATTACATTATGATTAATCTATCATTTATATTATTTATATAAATGATCGAATACTAAGAACGCAATATTTTGTTTTGATAGCGAAGATTTAGTCTATAAAGATTCTATATATTATTGATACTGTTTATGCTCATGAAAAACTTTTTAAACTTAAAAATAATTTTAATATGAAGTTACACAATTATTTGAGTGAAAGCCTCTATCAAGCGTTAACAACGCAGCAATTGTGATTGCAATCAATACATTGGGGAAATCCCGCTGTTTCTTCGAAGCCCCCTTTATATAAATAATGATAGCTATTCCTGTCTAGACTCTGGGACTTATTTAATCTAGGTAACAATATATATTTCCTAGAATTACTTTTGGTTAGTGGTTTTGTAATTAATACCGTAACAGTAATGTAATATGATGTTTTCTCTTTACATTGTTGTTAGGCTATATCGAGGTAGGTATAGTAGGAAAAACTATTTCCCCAATTTTGAAAATTACAGTAGAACTTGCTAATTTGAATGTGATTAATGTTTTTCTATATAAATAATAGGTAAATGCACTACCTTTACATTGAATTAAGTAAATAGTCTTATCTTATAACTTAAGCGTGTCGAACACTATCAATTTAAAATATAAATTTCTTGCTGTATAATTTTCAATTTAAGAATTACATTCATAACTTTTAAATACTTTATAATCTTTGTTAAGAAATGGCTTTCCACCCACCATCAAAGTCCGAGCAATATTATCACAAAACATATACGGACACCTGTCGCTAACCGTCGGAACCCTATACTGAATCACTATCGAAATGATTGTACAATTAGCGAAACGTTGCCTTAACTGGTGATGTCATGCAATGTTGTCAATTCAAGGCCTCTCAGTCATCGTCCGAACACAGAGCAATGAGAACGCCGTCATCAAAAACACAATCAACTTTCTTATTGTGCATTTGTATTTACGTGACTACTTAAATTAAGGATTTGTAAGTTTTAAACATTCCGCGAAAAAGGAAGGTGAGTGTGGGTTTTGTCATAGTACATGACTTTACAGTTTTGGTTGATTTCCGGTTTCACTTTTATATCCGGTAACAATTTGTTTAGGATTTTGTCTGATGAATGAAGTATTATGTTTTAATTTCATTGCAATGTAAAATTGAGGTGAGGGCTTTTAATAATTAGGATTTAAAATCTCAGACATACAGAACTCCATTAATATATATAAATAAATAAAAAATAAATAAATAAATATCTCTAATAACCTATTAAACAATTATAATCATTACTTAAAAACGGTTTTAACTAATTTTTTGTGTGTTTTGTTGTTATCGTGTCGTAATGATCGTGTAATTTTCGTCATTGTGACAATTGGTAACCAGTGATTATTAAAGGTTCACCCTGTCTGATTATTCAAGTGAATATTTTACGAATTCGTTCGACGTATAAAATTTCCATTTATTCTTGGGTTTATTTTAAGGAAATTATCAGCGGAAGCTACAGTTGACAGTGTTTCCCTCAAATATCCTTGCAAATATATACAAACATTGGGTTTACACGTCGAACACAGAAAATAGGTTAGGAGTTTGTGATTAAATTTATGTATTTTGCGTGCCGGGATCAAATCACTTAACAATCAATTATTATTTATTCACAATAAATGTTTGTAATCTCTTAGGTAACGAGACCCTGAGAGATAGACTTCTCCGATAGAATATGCTTGTCTTGGTTACAACTCGGAAGATTTTAGTTAAGAGCAGTGGCCTTGTGGCTTCAGCGTGCGACTCATCTTCGTCGTAGGTTTAAACCTGTGCACTAATGGACTTTCTGTGTGCATTTAACACTTGCTCTTACGGTGAAGGAAAACATGGTTTCCCAAAAAGTTGACGGTCGGTGCGTCACGTACAGGCGGATTACCTACTTGCCTATTCGAAAAATGTATCACCAAACAGATATCGAAGGTCAATTCCAAAGGTTGTAGCGCCATTGGATTATTTAAATAGAGATACATTATAGTTCAACTTTCTCGTCTGCCCTTTATGTGGTCTCGGCTCGTTGTATTGTATCCTGATTAATATCTAGGTTGTCTGAACCGGTCTCCATATAATAAAGAATTGTTCAACGACGTTTCGGAATTTACATAATTGTATGTAAATCCTTAAATACTTTTGTATTTACAAGGGTTTGTTTTATCGTTAAAATGTGAACTTGAATTGGATAAAATTATATTTATTTGCACTAAAGTGCGATACTTATGTTTATATTATTAATTGGAATTAATGAAATTTCCTAGGCAAAATCATATTATTTTTACTATTATATTTACTTATTATGTCTATTAATTACGTTAAAAATATATCTAAAAAGTATCTCCAATTAATATTAACTATAATATTCATCTAATCCTGTCTTTATTACGTAATAAATAAATATGTTAAAATAAATAATAAATAAGTCTTTTTTAATTAGTAGATTCACCAGGAACATATAACATGCATTAAAATGGTTTAATGAATTATTCAGATTTATCAAACGCAAGTGTAATGTAATTAGGATGTAATCAGATGTCGTTCTGCTACACAGTTCCAGTTTTCCGCTTTTCTTTTATATAGAACATCATACTTAGTGGTTCTGGCTCTTGATAATTTAAATATACATTAATATCTATCAGTCGTGAACCAATATCAATTGTGGCACATATACTCTCTAAACGCATTTCACTATATATTTGAATAAAAATACACCATATATAGAATTATGGTTCATAATAATTTTCCCAAGTTAATTAAAGACAAAATACTCGTATTAATTATGGATAGAACCCGTGTTTAAATAATTAATTGTAATTTTTAATGTATACCAATTTCTTTACTTTGTTTAGTGTAATAACATTTTTCAATGCATGGTAACATAATTACAACTAACGGGTCTGTTCAGGCTTCGCGCGGCTGAACATTTATTTTTTATATCTAGAATTATTTAACTATTAGTTACATACATAATGAGCTTTTTAATAATGACAGAAGTTTTGAAATTGATCCTGAATTTTTATAAACAGAAATATATCAATTTTTCATCGTCGTTATAATGTTAGTACAGAAATTATCCGAAAATATTTTTCATAGTAAGATAAGTGACATTAAAAATGGATAATACCAGCCATTTCGTCTATAAAATATAGGAACAATTTAACACAATCGAATACTGTTAAACAATTTTACGACACAACTTTACATTTTAAATATTTAAGGTCTGAATGGGAGTTGCGAAGACATTTTAGTCACCGCTCACGTTTGACCATGTGTAGCGATGCTAAAAATAGCGGTTATGCGATAACCATGCAAGTCCCAAGGTCATGGCCAATATGCTCGTTTTCCTTCATGTTTTCGTATATAGCAACTTTGACATCCTGACATTATAGTTAAAAATTTGCTAGGTATAGTAGTTAAAATATTAAAACGATTTTTGTAGAACCTGTTATACATAGTATCATTTATATAAGAATTTATTTTGTAGTACGTTTATTGCTGCAGTATATAAACGTGATTTAATAGTCCATTATTTATTAGTGTTTTTAACAAAATCTCTATGTTCAGCAGGCCTAAAACATACTTAATGAATAATTAGTACAGTGCTCGATGCCGTGGTTCAAAACTGAAAAAAATTAAATCTAATTAAATACCATTTCCAAAAGAAAATACAAAAAAATAGCAACTATAGGGTATAATAATGCCACTTCACAAAACGTAATCACCGATTTTATTTTATATATCGATTTAGATTAAATAAATTTTATTTCATTTTTTCGAGAAACCATAGAAAACAAAATCGTTTATCCTAGTTAAAATATTTTGTATAAAGTAAAGTTAAGATTGTTATATAACGTTGGATTAAATTAATCGTTTAACCTCAAAGTTAAAATATTTGTAAGTCAATGGCGATGACTTCATTATGTTTTTAAATTGATAGTTTGCAAATACGTTGGCGAGTTTCTACTTCCGGCTGAAGTATTTCCAAATATTTAAAAGTTATTTAATGTTTTTGCCTATGCTCTGAGGCTGACATTGAAATGCTTAGAATCTATTAACAGCAAATTAACAACATTATTTAAAATGACACTTTGTTAATAGTCTGAATTCTTGTTAAAGACGAAAGCTTAAACATAGAAGAATCTGCTTTATGTAAGATCGCTTTACATCGTTTGTTTTCATATATTTAATCTGTTTCTGTTGTGTTATTGTGAAGATAAAGTGTTATTATTTAATATGAATATTAAAAATCGCTTTGGTAGTTTTAGAATTAATTCATTACAGACAAAGAAAGTCTCGTTATGTTAGAGTACAGCACCAGGTCTATAGGTTCCAGTAGAGTCGTAAGGTTAAAACAACGGAATGCAATCGAAACCACATTTATTACTAAAACAAACTTGGGAGTTAGAAATTAGACTCACCACAAAAGTTAGCTCGATTTTGTGTTGCTGAGGAAAATTCAGGCATACACAAGGTAGGAAAACCAAAAAAACAAAAAGTCGCGAATTGTATTTCCAGTTTGTCAAAATACGGCAGCCATACTTAGTACTATGTTACATAGACTTCTAATTTCGGGGTAATTGTCCAGAACTCTACTAGATTTCGTTCGGTTTGCAATTTATTATTATTAGATCATGATAATTAATATGATATTTGTATGCCTATTTTTATATGGCTGATTTTGCGGTTTTTATAATTAACCAGTCAGTACCGCTGTCTTTGCAAATAAACGATTAATTTATTATTTATTAAAAAAATCACAAGAATGTTAAGTCTAATATTATCGACAAGGTCATAACAACACGGTACGACGAATTTTCGCTAGTTATCGCTTATCACTGATAACATTGTAAATAAACTATGCAACATAACTGTTTTTAATACTTTCGCCGGTGATATGATAAGGTTATATTTACGATATACTTAGTCTTGTGTGATTCAAGTCATTTTAAAGTGTGTTAAAAATAGCTGTTTGAACATCTTCGGGTTCTTACAAAATTGAGTTTTTTACAATTATCGTCTGTAAGTTGGTTCAAGTGTGAATACGTTTTTGCATGGTTGTGTAAGTTAAACAATGGACTATTAAAATATTTGCAAGGCATAAGGAATGTTTATTTTGAAAGCGTTATTTCTGCAGTTCAGTTTACTAAGAAATATTAGTTTTTACAAACAAGAGAATTCACTTTAAAGCTATTTTTTTATTTTATCTTCACTAATTATATGAAAGATGTTTTCTTTGAAATTGATATGATATATCAGTGTTTTCAACGTTTTCAAAAATGCATTAAAATTATTTGGAATTTGAATTTCAGTTTTTCTCTATGTTGTACCATTAATTATTGATTTACACATACATACGTTTCTTTATAGTAGACAGGAAACAAAAATTACATACAACTACTTAGGTTTGACAAATGACTAATTAAAACAACCCACATTCAAGTATTTTTAATTTGTTTTACTAATTTATTATTACTATCGACTCTGGAAAAAACCTATAAAAATATAACATTATGGTTACATCTGTTTTTTTAGAACCAGCAGCCGCTCCTCGACGTAGTTCGGGAGCGTGCTCGCGAGTTGTCGAGCGGCGCAGACGCAGCGAGCGGTGAACGCGTCGAGCACCGCACGAGGGAACTCGCTGAACGTTGGAATATCGCATGCGAAGGTATTTGTTAGACATTACAGTCAAAATCTGTTATAACGACATCGACGGGACTCATATTTAATCGTAAAAACCGATAGTTTTAACAGCCGATGACGTTATTAAGAACCTAATACAATAGAATTCAGCCGGGACCTTTGATTTTGGTCAATATAACCGGTATGTTATTCTGAACAATGTCGTCGTAAACGGTTTTGACTGTACATTGTGTGTGTATATAAAATAGGATAAATGTCGTTGTATACCAAATTTAGTGATTAGAAAATAGTGTTTTCTGAAATATGCTGGTAATTGCCACGATAGATTTGTTTTAGTCAATTTTTTATTTTAGATTAAGGTTGGTAATTTTGTATAATTTTTCAGGGTTACTTGTAATTTTATTTAGTATTTTTTACTAGGGTTGCCTGGAAGAGATCGCTTGTTAGCGATAAGGCTATTGCAACCCTAATAAGTAATGTTACCTACTTGTTTTTATTTGTAATGTAACGAAGTTTAAATAAATACATATTCTGAACCAGTTAATTTTACTATACATAATTTCTCAGTTCGCTATCAATCTTTATATCTGATACTTTTCCAATTAAACAATTTTTTTTTTTACTAATTTATCGTATTTGATCGAGTATCTATTATACCAGGCTTAGCCAAGCGTGCAGCAACCGCAGACACGCAACTCCACCGTTGGACCCAACTACTCGACACTCAAAGGGGTCTCTCGTCTGCTATCACAGCTGCTAACGATAGGCTTCGGCAGTTAGACGCTAGTCCAAGTACGAGGAGACGCGCTGTGGACACAAGGCATGCTCTGCAGGTGAGAAAAATAATGTAAATGTATTTAGGTACATATGATGTCGATAGGACGTAATTAGCCCAGCACTCAGAGAAGTGTTGGCCTAGTGGCTTCAGCGTGCGACTCTAAACCCTGAGGTTGTAGGTTCTATCCTCGACTGTACAAAGGACTTCTTTATGTGCGCATTTGACATTGGCTCGAACGGTGAGGAAACCGGCTTGCCTTAGACCCAAAAGTCGAAGGTTTGTGTCTGGCACAGGCTGATCATATACTTGCCTATTTGATTGACTATCATTTAATATGATATAATAAAGAAAATACTTTTTTACTGGATTGAAGTTATGTATTATTATAAATTTACAATTATTTTACATAATTTTAAATTTTTCCGACGTTTCGCGTGCTTTACAGCGTGCGTGGTCACGGTGACTGAAGACAAAAGGTGTTGAATGTCAAAAAGTATCACAGCTGTAGAAAAAGTTGTGTTATCTGTATTTATTTTCCCGGAGTTGATATCGACTAAAAGATGGAGGATCTGGTAACAAAGTGTTTTCTTTAAATGTGTAAAAGTCAATCTCAATTAAAGGCAAAACTATAATTATTTTAATTTATATTTATACATTTAATATAATAAATTTGATTAATTTATCATAAAACAGATACAGAAATCTGAGACTGGTTCTCAGACCTAAAAAGGTTGTAGCGCCACTGATTTTTTTTAAATTCACTCAGTAAATTGTTATGTTAGACAGACCTTCGCATCCATAGTAACACTGACCAAGCCTGATCATAGTTTAAGTCCGCTCAAATTTCAAATTCATTTCTCATTTGTTTTTAGGCAAGTAGGTGATCAATCGGTAGCGCTAAAGTTTTAAAACTGGCTTAAAAGCTCTATTCTATGTAGACGCTTTTATATATGAGTTAATCATTTATGGTTTACGAATTTCACACTAGAATCTTACAAAATTGTGAATTTAATGTATTTTTATCAGGAGCTGCAGACTGAAGTATCAAGCCTTGAAGAGAGTCGTGACGACTTGTTGGAGCACGCGGATTTCGTCGTATCACTATTAACACCACATTCGCAGCAGTTGGCTGAAGAAACGCGCGCCGGTGTACAAGACCTTGCAGACGCATATGAGAAGTGAGTATTAGTGAATGTGAATGTGAATCCAGGAGCTACTAGAGATATAAAGTGGATGAAGCGAGAGGTTGCTAGCGTAGCAAGTGGAGATCCGTGGTCTCTGCCTGCCTCTTTAGAAAAAGGCGTGAATATATAAAGAAATCTAATTTAAATGATTCATTTAGTATTTGAAGTGATGTAGTATTTTGCACGTGATATAGAGAGATAAAGCTTTACCTGATTGGAAATAGATGGCGCTATGCTCAGTATAATTTTTTTATACATACCCGATTTTTAAAAGATTTCAACATAATTTCATAGGTATCTATGTGTTGTAGCTTGATGGGTGTAAATAATTATGGGATAATGGTAAGTACTAGATGTAAGCTTTAAAAAGTAATATGAAAAGATACAATTTTATCAAAATTAAAAAAAAAATCGCCCGAACGAAAGGCGTTCTCGGGCTAACGTGAACCCAATTAATAAAGTTTGTATAACTTCGTTCATGAGGATAAATTTCAATTTATATAAACAATTAATCTACAGTTAATGTATATGTATGTACACATAGTATCTGTGTACATAGAATATATCCACTTAAGCAAATCATGTAAACAAATGTGAACATTTCATATTGAAGATGCTCTTCAAGTGTCGCTAAGCAGAACACTTTGTTCTTGCTAATTGGCTTTGAAATAACTTACATGTTGTAGAACAAGGAAATACTAGTTATTTTTTATTTGTTGTTTGGTTAATTATTAAACGTTTTAAAAGTTGTCTTCAGTCCTAAGAATGGATTAATTCGTACCTTCGTAACGAACTTCCTTACATTCGTAAGATGATATATGTTCTAAGTTCTTGATGTCCCATTTGGTATTCGGGGTGAGATTTTAAGTCTGACTTACCGCTAACTATGACTCCCGAATGTCAATACGTTTCTGACATAAGAGACATTTGGCGCTAAGTATCGACTCTTAATCGTAGAAGCCAGAGGAAAAATTACACTAAACTTCTTGCATTTCTTCCCATACTCACATTTCTGCGTCCATTTCATTGAGTCATATTCTACTGAGGTCAGAACCCATGAGTTGTTGCGGCTCTTATTTAAATATATATAAACGACATCCGGCAAAACCCCTGTCGCTATTAAATCGATCGAAACTTGAACGTTTTTAAGGCAGTTCTGCTGCGCACCACCAATATGTGGAACCAGCTGCCCACTGAAATACTTCCAAACCAATTCGACTTAGGGTCCTGCAAGAAAAGAGCGTATGTAATGCCTTCCTTCCTTCCCAAGCCCTCTGGCATTGCGAGTGTCCATGGGCGGCGGTATCACTTAACATCAGGTAAGCCGGCTGCCGTTTTCAAAAAAATCTTTGTTTAGAGACGAAGAAAACATGCGCTAATGTACCGTGACGATTTCAAATGCACTGCGTAAATAGCGAATTCTTAAACAGACTTGAACATTATCTTAGCTGGCTTCAGTCGTATAATTAAGTAATACGCAGTTATTAATAAAAATAATATTGTAAAGCTTAATGGAATAATTGTTTTAAAAACTAAGGAAGCCTGAGTGAGCAAAATGTAAAACACATGACGTTTTTAATTATTCGTTAAGTGAACTGACAAAAGGTCTACTTCAAGTCAATTCCTGTAATAAATAGTCTTTTCATAAATACTTTAATCTATTATTGTTTAATGTTGCGTTGTTTTTTTCACGAAGATGTGCAGCGTTTTTGTCGAAGTAAATGGAGAGAGCGATTGAGACCGATTGAGAGAGAGTGAAAAATTTCGCAAAGAGAATTTACGAAATATTAGCACCTATGTTATATTTTATGCAAATAATTTATTGAAATCTCATATGACGAATTGTAAATTAAAATGCTACGTGTTTTTAATATCGAAGAAATAAATTTAAAAAATTAAATTAATACTTTGGTATAATTTTTTTCACTGAATATTTTAATGACAATTAAATTCATTAAATTTCTTACATATCTTCCTTTTTCCCTCCCTCTTAGACACGGAATATAGGGGTTTAGATTTGTATAAATATGAACTTAAAAATTAGTTTGCCAAAGAAGTTTCACACACGACATGTGTACTTGGTACGCACGCACTTTTTTATATGTGTGTGTATGTGATATAAATGGGGGTAGTTTATTTTAGTGTTAAATAAATATATAAAACTTTTTCAGCATCTATATTTGTCGGTGATATAATCATAAAATGGCGTCACGTCTCAGCAATGATAATATTTGAATGATTAAGTGAGCGACGAATATAATAGTTTTTATGATAATTCCGTCAATGATGTAACTAGCGCCTTGAGACGTGCGATGGTGATTTGATTTGCCGAACTTAAAATACACGCCGGCTTACTCATAGACATTGTTGGAGAATTGGAGGACTATGTTATTATTAGCGTATTGCCACGGTGTGGTTTTCAAGAGGCGTATTCCAGAATGTTAGCAACGCATATTTCTAGCAAAATATGGAAGTAATAAGTTTATTTTTAGCTCGGAGTTGAAGCGAAACGAGTATGTTCGTGTTATTATGATCGCGTTGGAAATAAATTAACGTTACAAAGAACACACTTAAATGTGAGATACAGAATCGAGCTAATCTCCCTTTAAGTACTTGCGTGCTCGGTGTAAAATATAATATAAACTCAGAACCGTAGGGTTGATATTTAATCGATTGCGTTACCAGACAGTGGTTGGGGGTGTAATCGTTACGTATTCAAACGGCTAGACTATTTCAGATCGGTTCGCGCATGCGTAGTTCGTGTTTTATGGGTCAGGGCCTTGCAGTATGAACTGGAACCGTCTCAGTGCTATACATAGAACGCTCGTTATTACTCAGCATAACTTTTACATCTCACATGCAATGCGGACGAATCGTTCAACCCTTTATGTTAAATTCGACTTGAACACCTGCAATTTTGGGTGCATGCCTTCAACCGACATAACCTCGCGTGTCCTGAGCCGCCGTATTGTTGTATGTATTAGTGTTTATTTATAGTCCGGTGAGTCACCAGTCCACGCGGTTAAACTGTGTTGATTTTACTTCCCTCGACGGTTTTGGCAGGCAATTTTAAGTGTTTACCTCGCCCACACGCTGCGGCGCCGGCCGGCTAGGGGTGTCGATAAGCGCATGTCCCTCCGTTGCGCAACGAGTTCATTTCTTCACCTGTCAAGTACTGCGCAAGGTCGCCCGCTCACGTCACCGTATGCTTGGAACATATGCCGGCGCTAAACGTAAACATTAGTGCAGCGAAAATTTAATATGATGTCATTGGGTCGCGTAAAATAAATTTAGACACGGTAGTCGAATGTATAGAGCGCTTCATTGAGCGACGGGCGAGCATAGCGAGCGGATCGCCGCTAGCCGCTGCCACGAACGAAAAGGTACATTGCAACCGCTGCGACCTTGCGCCGTCATACCACGTCACGCCGTGCCGGTTTTATTTTCGTCGCGTTTTGGCAGCTCTTCCCCATTTGTTAGGAACTCGGCACACTTTGTATACGTGCATAACGTTCCTTTTTTGTTACAGATTGCGACAGACTCTTGCGGCGAGACTCGCGGAGATAGACGAAATCGTTTCTGAATTCGATCGCGTGTCCGAAAACATTGAAAAGTTTCGCCAACAGATCGAAGTTTACATCGCCAAAGTCGGGACCTTCTACGTATACGGGGAAGACGACGCGGACGGTGTCCGCGATTTGGCAAAACAAGTTTCTGATCTTGTTGACAATACGAAGGGCTTCACCGAAGATAGCAGGAAGCGATACGGAGGCTCGGCGCCAGCTGACGTTGCGCAGGAATTGTCTGCTTTAGAATTATCAGCAGAAGCATTAGCCGCAGCCATGGAGGAGAAGGAGAGGGAGTGGAAGAGAGCGAAGACGGCCCGCACCGAATACGCAACAGACGTCGAAAGCGTCCAGGCGTGGGTCCGGGCGGCTGAGCTCACAGCCAAAGAGAGGACTCTACCCCCAGAAGCATATAAAGAAAGATTGGTATCAACCAGATCTGAAATTCCTAATATTGCAGACCGCATGGAAAGACTTAGCCGTAATGCCCGTGCGATTGTAGAAGGAAGCAGGGACGCTGCGGAACGCCAACTCATTCAATCCACAGTCACAGCGTTATCTGAACAATTCAGCGCTGTCTGTAGTGAACTGGAAGCTCGACAGACTGCTGTCGAAGACGCTTGTGATGCCGTGGCTAGATTCCTTGCCTTGTTAGAGAAGGTCCTACTATGGGTAGAAACACAACGTGCTTTCCTTGCGCGGCCACTTCCGTTGGCCGACTTGCAGGAGGCCCAGCAGAAACAAACTGAATACGGGGTATAATTTATTACTGTTTTTGCTTTGATTTAAAAGAAAAAAAATCTACTATATTATTATTATTTTTTACAGAATGCTCTTAAGAGTTGTAAGCAGCAAGCTAAAAATTTGGCAGACATGGCTAAAGAAATCGAAGTTATAGAACGCGTCACCAGTCCGGGAGATTTACCTTCTAGATTGGAAGCGGCCGAAAATGCTACAGTCGATGTCGAAAAGAAATTAGCTAAAACAGTCCGTATTCTTTAACCAACAATTTTAGATGTTGTTTAGCTTGCGGTTGATTAAAATACTTTTTTATTTACAGAATGGACTGTTACAAGAATTAGCAGAAGAATGGGAAAGGTGTGAAAAGAAATTAAAGGATGTAGGCCACTGGATAGAAGCTACTACTAGGACCTTAGAGGCTCCTCAAAGCACGAAGAAGCCACTCAGAGATAGACTTGCTCTGAGAGAGAAACTCATTAACGACATATCAACACAGAAAACAAAAATATCTTATGCCGTCGAGAAACTCAACGTGAGTTTGTGTAGTATTTTGGGTTTGGGTCGCTTAGTCATGGTGTCGGTCTAAAATTCCTGGTCGTATTAAAATGTCGTTTCGATCACGTTTTCCATGTGCACATTTGAACATTTCAACTTTTATTTGCGAACAGGTACACTTTGGCCCGGAAGGCGTGGCGTCGCAGAGTCAGTTCCCCGAAGGAGTTCAGATTCTAGCACGAGACCTTTGCGAGTCTTTAGACTCCCTCGGTTCTAGAACTTCTGGCCAAGCTCAGCAGTTGGCGGCCGCGCTCGCCCAAGTGGAAGCCTACTGCGCTGACATTGTGCGCCTGCGCACTCAGCTGCTGGAGGCCGAACAGCGGCTGAGGCATGCCGCTCAGCCCAACTACAGCCCTCGAGATCCAGACACGAAACTCAGGCACCAACAGGTAAGAACCGCTACGTCTAGCTTCATCACGCACCGATATTTAGTAGGTGGCTAGCGATTTTCTAGTTTTGTTTATTGAGTGGTGAGGCTCTCTCATCGATAAACACTTATAGCACCGTATACACCTGTATATTATCACCGATCACGCGATTCATGTTAATTTTCTTTTTGTTCTCTCTTCCACCCTTGACCCCTACTAACTTATAAACGGTCCTCTGATAGGAATGTCGAGATAAAGTAAAATCACTTCAAAGTAAAATTCAGGCTCGAAACGAACGCATCAAGTTGCTCGTACAGCGCGGCGGTCCGGACGCCGACCCTCTCAGGGACGCTTAGATGCGTCGATAAAAAATTCACTAGGCTTAAGTCGACCCTTAGTTATAACTTACTATATTAATTGTAAATTGATTTTGCGAAATATAAACGACCGATATCGCAGCCACCCTCGTTTTTTTTTCTCCTTCATCGCTCACCGAACCCGTTAAATTATGTATGTCCGTACTTACGTATCAGGAATTCACCCGGCGTATCGAAGAGCTGACTCGGAGCATCTTCGAGTTGGACCCGTTCTACGTGGTGGAAGACGACCCGGCGGCCACTCTAGCGATGCTCGTGTCCACGGCTGACCGAGCGCGCGCTAATCGCCGCCCACGCTCTCCCGAACGGCGAGAGGCCCGCAGTCCGCCCACGCCCGCCTGGCTGCTGCCTGGTACCACCTACGCCGAGATAGTCAAGGGGCAAAACTCGCGCTCCAGCTCTATTGACTCGAGACAGCATAGCGCTCAGCGAGTCACGCACAGAATGCATACACCTGAAGCGATGGAAGTCGAAGTCAAGGAACCGGTCATTAGAGAGATGACGATTGGCAGCGCGAGTCCTGAAATACAGCAAAGTGATAGTGTAGTGAGAAAGTCCTCACCAAGTATGAGTGAAACGTGGGATTACAGTGAAATCCCCCAGTGTCGCAATAGTGAGAGTGATATATTCAGTGAAAACGTCTCCTATGATTCAGTTTCAAAGACACAAAATTACTTATACGGCAGAAATGAAGATGTGGATGCAGGATCCGCCATCCAACAAAATCCAACGACATCAGTAGAAAGTCATTTGACTCAGATTCTTACTTTACCACAATTGCAAACTCCCGACGATAGGGCTAGGTCAATAAGTCCAGCGAATAGATATAGATCGCAAGATCTATCGTATGCTGAAATTTTAGCTCTTGGACTCAAAAGGCAACCAAAAACACAGGTTATAATGTCTTTACCTAAACCACAGGTAGCCCAAGTTGAAATAGTAAAAGAAATTATCGTTGAAGTTGAGAGGGCTCCCCAACAACACGTTATTGATAAAAAAAATATGTCTAAAGATACTACAAAATACAGGTCTGAACGACCAGATAGGCCAGAGCGACCTTCACAACGAAGCCGCTCTAGAGATATGCCTCGTCAAAGAAGAGGACCTGAAAAACGACCGACCAAAAATCATGATACACAAATATTAAAAAAGAAAAAAATAACTAAAAAAGTTATAGAAGTGGAAGAATTTGAAGAAACACCTGACGTTGTTTCTACAGGACCAATAAAAACTGTTATAAATCCACCATTGCCAGAAGCACGAGAAGATGATCTTATATTGAAGTCCCCATTTATAATTACTGTAGAAACCAAAAATGCTAGTGATGTTGATGAATCGAAATCAGAATCTATTGAACCTATCAATAAAAAACTAAAAAAGAAACCAAAATCAAAACGTACTAAAGATAGTGACGATGAGATTGAAAAAGCTCTAAAAGAAATTGAGAGAAATTCATCCAAACAAAGAAAAAAGAAACAAAAAACTATAAATGAAAAACCAAAAAAAGAAAGCGACACTGCTATAATAACATGCAACACAGAATCTTTAGACGTGTCCGAGGAACTCGTAAAGCAAGAACCCACAAGTCAAGTGATAAGCATGGATTCTATAACTGATCAACAAGAAATAAAACCACAAGATGTTGTAGATGTTTCTATTCATATATCTATTGATTCTGCATGTAAGGAAACAGATGATTCTTTTATTAAAGGTAAAATTACAAATACTGATGAAAAATGTAAAAAAAGAAAGAAAAGTAAAAAGAATAAAGTTTCATCGGAATTAAACACTCAAAAATTAGATGATATTGAACAATCTATTGAAAGTAACGTTGAAAGCAAAAGTCAGATGATTGAATTCAAGGAAAATGTACAAGTACTGCAAGAAAACACAATATATACACTAAAAGAAAATAGTACATTAAAAGAAAATTTAGTTACTCTGGATTGGAATGCTCTAATGGAGGAAGAAGAAAATGTTACAGAGTCTTCTATTCCTCTCGAAGGAGAAAACTATCAAATGAAAGATATATCGGCACAAGTTGCTACCGAAGTAAATATTATACCAGAAAACAATGAAATTTATGATTCACAAAGTATTTCACAAACAGACCTGTTCACAGAACCACTTAGTCAAAATATTGTTGAACAATATGAAGATCTACTAAGCACAAACCAGGAACAAGAACCTGAGTTCTCTGAACCAAGTACTTCCACGTTGCCTAGTATAAATCAGGAAGCGTGTACAGTTGATTTTAATGTGGGTACAGAAATAATACAACCACCACACATGATGTATCAATTACATAAAAAAGAAGGTCAACCATCGTTAGAAAGTAAAGAAGAACTTGAAACATATTCATCTAGTGACATAAAACATATAAAAACAATCATTGACGAATCTTCTGATGATATTAAGCCAACTTCAATTATTTCAAATAAAAGTGAGAAAAATAACAACTATAAGTTTATACCAATTGATCCTTTAAAAGAGATTAATGATGTGGTGGAAACCGAAACTTGTAAACCACACGACGTAGATACTCATACAATTTATCTAATAACTCACGAAGAAAAGAAGCTACCACCTATTAGAACTGTCAAAGTATTTACAAGTAAGGACGTTCCTACCGATGATGTAATTGAAAATCCCAATAACGAACCATTGACTTCAAATGTAACGGAAGAGATTATTGAATCTGTGACCAGTAATGAAGAAATACAATTCAGTGACGTGCAAACTACATCCGAAATAAAATCATTTAATATAGTAAATTATAATGAAACTGTAAATGAAAATGCTGCTAAAACTATAACTAATGTCGCCACTGAAACTGAAATTGACAAAACTGAAATGTATGCATTAGAAGAAGTAATATTTGGATCGGTTCAAGATCGAAATAAATCCAAAGAAAATACAGAAATTCCCTACAAAGAGCTCATCGACGAAGTCAAAACATATTCCATAAATTTGGACTATCAGCAATTAGACTATAACTTTTATGAGCTGATTAAAGGCGAAAAAGAAATTCAGTCCCAAAATTATAATGAAAACGAATTAGCTTCGAAGCCAGAATTATTACCTGTACTCGATTTAACATTAACTGAATCCGAATTTCAGGGTTCAAATGAAATATCAGCAATATATGAAAAGCCTATCGATGACTATTTCAAAATTACAGATTCTGAAAAGCTATTGGGCTGTATTAAAAGTATTGATGAAATAGAAAATGTAAAAGTGGTTTCGCCTTTGTCAAATGTATATCATATAGATAAGAAACAATTACCTGAATGTAAAACGGTAAAATCATCTAATTCGGAAGATGAAAATTTGCCAAACAATTCAGAAAACACAATCTTATTAAATGAGGTTGTAATCAATATGAAATCTGAAATGCCACGGCAAATTTACTATGAACTTCGTGATGCAGAGAAAATGTTGGGGGTCATGAATTATAATAAAAAATTGTATATTATTGATGTGAATAAAGATAACGAGAAAGAAGTCATAATTCAAGAAACAGACATAAAAAACAACCCTATACGACAAAATATTTCTGGTGTTGAGGAGAATGCGGGCGATGTATGTAAAAAATTAAAGTGTGAATATGAACAACTACCATACAGTTATCAAGAAATTAAAAAGGCTGAAGAAGTTTTGGCAATAAAGAATTCAAGAGAAGCAAGTGTGGAACCTGCAAATATAATAGAAAATCCTCAAGGAAGTAATATGGCTTTACAAACGAATAACATTAGTATTGATCAAAACAAAGAGAAACTCAAAAATTATTCTTCACATTTGATTGAAGTTCCGTATTATTCGTACATTGACATTAGAGACGCAGAAATTTTACTTGCGAGTATAACCAAAACTGTCCCCCAGGAACCACTAAAAGAAACATTGAAAAATGAAAGTGATTTGGATATTACTTACATTAAAACTGAAGAAAGTTCTATAAATGAACCATTAAATGACTTAGATGTCCAGATACCCCTTAAAACATTCGTGAATAATTCCTTAATCATGGAAATACCACGATTCAACTATCAAGAAATTCAAAACGCTGAAATGAAATATGGCCAAACATGTGTCCAAAATACCAAATTGTGTCAAAATACTGAACCTGCTTTGTCAGTTTTTGAATCTAGTTCTCCTAATGTGAATGACATGAAAGGCGAAGTATACCTGGAAGTATCTAAGGCTGATGCATTGGAAGGAAGCAATGATAATGATGTAATCACAAGGAATTCAACTCTTTCAAAGGAGTTATTAAATAGTGAAACTGAAAAGTATGTTGAGAAGATTATTACACAAGAGTGTAACGTGAACTCTAATTTAAATAAAAAAGAACTAGAAGAAAATTCAGCTGACATTGCAACATGTACATTAGATAACATTAGTCGGGAGGATGAAATACCCTCAGTAAATATTGTATGTGAAAAAGTAGAAAATATCGAGCAGACATCTGTCATACAGCTAAACGATGAAGTTAATTTAGTTAACGATGAGGATGATTTTGTTATTGTTGATATGCTTAACGATATCTATGAAAATATCGATCAGGCGGTAAAAAATGCATCCGCAGAAGTAGACAGACAGGAAAACCAGACGTTACATTTAATTGATTATTCGATACCACCTATAAAGGAAACAAATAAAAACGCTCAACAAAATCCTACAAATATATGTAATATAACTGACAAAGAAGAAACAGAAATAATCGGAGAAATTTGCAACTTAGATGTTTCAAACCAATCTGTACCCACTGAAAATAAAGCACCGTCAGATACAGAGCCTGACTTTGAAATAATTACTACTCCAATTTCTGATATTCAGGACCTTGAAATTATTGAGCCTCTACCTATCTCGGCGGATGATCACTTAATTATTCACACAATCCAATCGACTGATGCCCATCAGCCTCATTTCACTGATACGCCCGGTCTCTTTGATACGGTGAAAGAAAGTACGGATTTAAATATAATCAATATTGACAAAAACAATTACGAAATCGTTACAAAAGACATAAAAGTTGACAATCGGGTTGAAAAATCACCCATACATAGCTTGCATGAACTTTTGCCAGAGATAGATTCTATTCCGGAGTTTAAACCTACATATCCTAAAACATTCTTTTCTAACTTATCCGCTGACGCGCCAGAGTTTACCCCATCTTATATGTTCCAAAGTACCCCTACTGACACTGTTCCTAATGCTTTGGAAAACCCAGATTCTGACACTGAAGTGAAGCGCAAAGAATTGGATTCAAAATCGTACTCTGCTGCTGCTGCTGCTGCTTTAATCACAATGGAAAGCAAAAACAAGGAAGACACAGTCCTACATCACAAACTAGAAGATATAGGGAGGGTTTCACCAACCATAAATGCAGAAAAAAATCCTGATAGTGATCTGTTTAAAAATTTAGAAATTAAAAACACGTCTATTATACCTCAAGCCAATACAGATACGGCAAATGTATGGGTTAAAATGTTAGATGACAGTAAATCTTATGCAGAAATTGTGGCGGAAGGACTTGCAATAAATGAACAAAAGGCAGAATGCCAAGAAACTTCAAACTTTGAAGAATCCCCTTCCACAAGTTTTGTAGGAGAAAAAACGTTACAAGATATAACAACCGAAAATACAAAAGTAGAGGTTGGTAGCTCATGGGCTAAGATAGCAGCTACAAAATCGCCGTTAATTGTTAATAAAAATACATTTGAACAAACAATGCCTGTTCCAGCTACTATCCATAATAAAACACCAGTTATTTTAGTTGATGAATCTGATGTAGATCATTATAAAATACCAAAGGAAATAGATGCTGATGGATTTATCACTGTTGAAAGAAGTAGACATTCTCGATCAAGATCTAGGGAAGTTCAATCGACCTCTGCTATAAATAGAGGTATTTCGCACCGGGATAAATCAGAAAACAGATTTGATGCTCTTTTAGATACGCTGAAATCTGAAGAAGTGGAACAATTCCAAAAAGCTAATTCTGAAGACGAACAAGAAAATAAACCAAAGCCAAGAAAAAGTCGGTCCCCCAAATCAAGAGACAAGTCGGAAATATTAAAATATGAAGAAAAATTACAGTCAACAAAGCTAAAAGAAGTCCTGCCTCAACAAGTGGAACATATTAAATATGAATCAGATGATACAGAAAATAAGAAAAAGTCTAAGAAGAAGAAGAAAAACAAAAAATCGAACATCAAAATAACAGATTCATCCCAAGATGCAAAGGCTACTGAAGAAATCTTCCCTGAAACATTAAGCGAAAAGAAACAGATTAACAAAAGTGATCTATTAGAAACAAATATATCTACACCGGATTCTATACATACCCCTGTAAAAGATCGTGTATATTCCGATGCTCAGTATTGGAAAGTCGATGCAAGTGACTTAACTGAGTTAAGCAGTCTATCTGAAACTATAACAATAGAGTTAAGTCCAGGACAAGAATTACAATTTGAAACAAGACCATCAGTCCAATCCGAATCATGCTTAATTGAATCAAATGAAGAAGTAAACACACCCGATCCACTTGACTCTTTGAATTCAGACAATAACACAATACACACTAACCTATCGGAAGAGCAATCTCTTGAAAGCAAAATGGCAGATCTGCAAAGGGAAATTGAGGAGATGCTTTTGCCAGAAAATGATAATTCAATGACCAGTGATGTCACGCCAAAAGATTTAGCAGACACGAATGAATCTCTTGATGAACAAGACGAAATTACTGAGAATATGTCTCCTTCTCTGGCATCACCAGAACCTGATGATT
This sequence comes from Pieris macdunnoughi, assembly GCA_905332375.1. Taxonomy (NCBI): domain Eukaryota; kingdom Metazoa; phylum Arthropoda; class Insecta; order Lepidoptera; family Pieridae; genus Pieris; species Pieris macdunnoughi. Next base: position 1,350,669 of record CAJOBZ010000032.1, on the reverse strand, counting down.
ATCAACAAATTCCAGCTGACGAAGATATAATGCAAGAGTCTAAAATTGCTTTTAAAGAAGCGCTTCCAACTACTGTTACTACTACCGCATTGGAAACAAATAAGCAGAATGAAGACATATTTAAGAAGCAAGAAGTGGCACTTAAAATAGAGGAAGTAGCAGAACATGAATCCATTGTTAATTTAGAACACGATAAAAACAGTACAAAATCCTTATCTACTAATAGTGACTCTATTACTAACAATAAACTACAAAATAACTTGAAAACGGATAATTTCTGGGTAGAAAAATCATTTATTGATGATGCGGAAAAACTCATGCTAACTTCACCTGTCAATAAGCCGGAAACTAATCTAGTTAAAATAGATACCAAACCGGAAATTGTTAAAGTAGAAGAAAATCTTATCAACGACAGTTCATTTTGGCCTGAAAAGTATTTATACCACGACGCCGAGTGTCACTATTTCCTACAGAGGGAAATAAAAACCAAAGTCAACGATACTAATATCCATATTGAGGCTAACGACGAGAATGATAAAGATCGCGATCCCGGTAGTGGTTCCGGTCATTCTTCTGATTTGGATGAGAAGGATCCGCATGGATCGTGCGGGTCTCCTTCCGATTCCAACTACATATCCATGGACTTGCCCGGTGGAATTTGTAGTTGGAAAGATCAAACGTCATATCTCAGCATTGAAACGCCCACGGATTCCTTATTGGAGTCTGTGAGTGAAATATCTCGCGTAGGTTTCGATATGTCAGAGGATTCACTAACAACCCCTACCCTAGAACCAGTCGCCCTACCTGACCCCCTACAGGAGCCGTCGGCCGCAGTGGGAGCCCGGACTACCAAGGTGACTGATCTGCAGTCGTATTGTACAATTTTTAATTTCATTTTTTATGTTTGGCATGATATTACTACAAAAATATTAATTTCACGATTAGTAAAAAATTTGTACAATTTGTCACCTGCCGATCGTCTTGTTGAGCCAAGTATTGGCAACTCATTGTAAGCTTATCTAGTCTGCGCATTTAAGTAACAATTAATGTGTGAAATACGAATTCTAGTCATGTCTAGTCAACTATTTTTGTCGAATTAATAAATAAAATGAGTGTGCTTTACATTGTTTTATTGTATTAGTTCAAAAACCCCTGTTTTTGTTCAAAATGAATTGCCAAATCAATTGGTTTTACAAGACGAGAGCAGCTGCTTTGTTTATAGATGCTTTAGTTTGGGCTTAAAATTCTTACTGATAGCAAAGTTATTTTGTTGAGACGTATTATATTGCCCTGTTGGATGACTGATGGTACAACACAGCCACAGCATTAAACTTAAATGGCTTGTTAAACATGAACTACGAATTATAAAGGTACAAATATTGTATAGTTGAGTTTTCCTAATATGTAGTAATATTTTGTTTGATTGGATGAATCCTTAGATAACATGTGCAATATCGTTATGAAATATGTTTAAAATCTGCACTGCAGGCTAACCTACAAATAATTGGCATTTTTTCAATTACCATGCTTTTGTATCAAGAGTTTTCAACGGTACTGCGCACGTTAATTTTAAGCCTAAATGTTATAGAATGATCCCGCGTGAAGCATGTCATGCCAATAATAAAATTGATGTTGTTTTCGATGTTGTTTGTAAACTAAAATTTATTGCAATTTTAATATTCCAGTTACAATAAAATTGTAGTAGCAGGAATATTTTTGTGGCATATGTTTTTTGTTATTTTGTTTTACCTTGTTGACGTGGATTATTCACAGCCAGCTACCGATTAGTTTAGCATGCGTTCCCCTCGCACATCGAGAAATTGTTCCCTACACTATATTTTGGCATCGGTTTTGGCATGCGCTAATCCAACGTCACTGGTTTTGCATTCATTACTAATGTAGAGTTGTGTTCTCAGGATGAGTTATCTTACGATATTGAAACATTGCTCGAAGAGGTGAAGATAGTTCAGGCTAATTTATCAGATCTACCAAATGAAAGTCTCGAGGCGATGGAACATGGGCTCGTGGTAAGTTTCATTCCCATAGAAATGACGTAACTAATTTAAATAGAACAGACATTCGTTCGCGCTCACGTGCTATTTCAGTCATACCAAATGTTGCTTTCAATTCTGTATTAACTAGACTCATGATGTCATTATAAAACTATTTCAGCGTTTCAAATGATTTGTCGGGAGTAGGTCATTTATTTGGGCTAATGTTTTGATGAAATGAAACGTAAATATAAAATTTTAAATACAGTGGTACCTCTATATGCGAGTGCCGTAATATACAAGTGTTTTGAGATACGACCAGTCGAGCAAGCTATATTTTGCATTGAGATGAGAGCAAGATTTGCGATACGAGGAATTGCACACCTCAGACTAGGTCTCAGTCTGTTTGCTTGTTTCCCTTGTTTTCGAAGCATTTTTGATAAGTTGGGTTCGCTCCTTTTGGTTTTTGTAAATGTATAATAAATTGATGTGTATTGAATTAAAGCATGAATCATTTTCTTATTCAAAAACTACTGAGTTGGTGTTTTGGGAGTTAGGAATTATGTTTCTTATAGTGTTAGTATGAATAATGAACACCGCAGTATTTCAGTAGACCCAGCGTACCCAATTTTCTTCTATTAACGACAAAATATGCATAAATCATATTTTATGTATTAAAAGCATAATTTTGGCATCCGCACCGTTCATAATCTTTACTACCGAGTGTATAGAATCGCTTTAAAAGCCGTTTGTACCGGCAATTCGTAATGTGCTTAGAGCCACAAGCACAGACTGCTTACCGGCCAATTTTTATGCAGTTTTGTGATCAAAGAGATTTAATTTAGACTGAAGTCTAAAAATTATCACGAGAGAATAATTCTATACTTATACTTGTACGAGTATTACACACACATACACGGCTGCCGTAAATTTTATTCTATTTACTTAAATCTCTTTGGTTTACGTTTATCTGTTAAATTCAAAGCATCAAGCCATGTTTAAATCACAATCGTGGAGCCTCAATGTAAACAAAACTAGAATCCGTGAATTACGTCAGATACAAAATTTGTTATTCGTCATTGACAGTATTATACTGTAAATCACTTCCGATGTTGTAAAAATGTATCCTTTTAGCATAATTTCAAGCATAATTTTACATAATAATTGTGGTTTGAGTGTGATAAGCACCTTTTTCTATCGTTTGTCGTGTTAGCTATTTATTTATTTTTCTTACTTGGTCAATAATTTTGGGTCCTGTTTGTCCACTCGCAGGCGCAGACTTTTTTGTCTGTTTTAGTTTTTGCTTTTTATAGGTGATCAATTTGCCTGTACCGGACTCAAGTAGTGTATGTATTTATTCAACATATGAATGCGTGGTAATTGCGCATACAGTTTACTGGGATTTAAAAATAAAAATAATAAAAACTTCATTCATGAAGAATTGGTTGTGACAAAATTCATCTATCGCTTGTCCCCATACTAGGATACGCGGTACACGGTACATGTTTCAAAGAGATTTTGAGAAAAAGTGGTTTTAATGTTACAAATAATCGCTCACAAGTCTTATAAGACAGTGTCATGCGATGATACGTAAGGCCTTTGTAGATTCGAAATACAATTAATTCGGCTAGCGGGAATTTTTATGCCATTTATGAGTTTGATCTGGATAGTTTGACTATCTCTGAATCCATAAGAAAATTGAGAAATTTTATTATAAAGTAAAGGGAAAAAGCATTTAAAATTTAAAATAAGCAAATAATGTAATAAAATTCTCATGTCACAATGTTTGTTCCCATACTCCTCCGAAACGGCTCGATTGATTCTTATGAATGTTTTTATGCATATTCAGTAAGTCTGAGAATCGGCTACTATCTATCTTTCAAACCCTTAAATGTTAAGGGTGGTTAAATTTTTATTTTTTATATAAAAATTTTGTTTTTATTTTTTTATGATACAGCATACAAAAATACATACAACATTTAATTTTCACCCCTCTACGATCAATCCCTATTTTTTATTGATCCCATATAAAAGGGGAAGAAGAGGCGTACAGATTGTTTAGTGTATAGATTTAACCTTCGCTATGATCTTCATTAATGAATCATCATTATGTTGACAATAATTATCGCCTTGTGTCAATTGATGCAGATTAGTTATGTGGCAGGCTGCATTTTCCCGAGATAGGTGATGTCATAAACGTACATAACAATTACGACACCGTGTTAATAATATTCGAGTGGTTGGCACAATACTGTAGGGCATTTGTTCGCGAAACGCGCTAGGCGCGATACAGATTCGAAAACGATAATTTATACGACAAATTCAATCGAATTTTCATCGATACGAAAGTGATGTTACATTTGGCTGAGTGGTTAAATAAGGTGAAAGATATCTCGTGTTATTTTGTGATTTTTTTTATCTGAATGAACGTAACATGTATTGTGGACTTTTTTTCTTATAGTATATTGAACTCGATTTATTAAAGAGTGTTTTTAATAATGTTTACAGGAGGGCATATCAATTCTAGTCAAGTGTGGAGAAGCAGCCGATATGTTAGAGCAAAACGTTATGGAATACCGTCAAGAGCCCGAAGCACAGAACCTGATGAAGGATCTCGTTGCCATGAAATCTAGGATTGCTAAGTTGTTGATTCAGGCCCGCCAAGGATTGGCCACCATCCAGGTAAGAAAGGTAATTTTCTGAATAATTTGCTTTTGTTTATTTATTTGCGTAAAATATATATATTTTTTTTATTTTCCATGTGAAAAATGTTAAATGTTAATTATAAGCCTAAAGGTTTGGTTTAGGCAGTCTTCATATATCAATGGTTTACTTATGTTTCCAGGAAGCGAAAAAAGAAATTGAAAGACAAACACAGTACATTGAAGAAAACAAATCAAAAATTTGTAAATTAGATCATTGGCTCGAAACGATTAATACTGAGCTTAAAGAATCTACACAACAAGGAGATGTCCTTACTGAAGATAATATTTTAAGATATATTGAAATATATGAACGTTACATAAGAGAATATGAAGAATATGAAATTATATTGAAGTCCATTTCGATTTCAACATCTGAGGATTCTAGTAAAATTAGGGAAAAGGTTATTTTAACTAAAAAAACATTAGAAGAAACCAAACATCTAGTCATTAATGAGATAGAAAGGCTAAGAGAAATATTGATACAAATAAGAAGCGCACCAGAGGTGATTGAGGAGGATATATCTCAAACGGATAGAACAATTGATTCGACATCGATGCCTGAAGAAATTGTTTCACCTCGTGATACTAATGTGATCAAAACGGAAAGGCAACGTTATCTAGAGGAACCTTTTATGCATGAAAGTAATATCACACAAGTTTCAACAGAAGTAAAGGAACCATTCGAAACTAAAGTAAAAATAACAACTGAAACGATAGAAACTCAAACTGGAAAGAGTTTAATGTCCGACGAACCTTCTGTCACTGACAAGTCTGTATTATGTCAACCTGATCCAATATCTACTCATGATGTGTCCATAACCTGTGCACCACCGAAAGAAATTGAAGTGCAGACAAGTGAACCCTCCTCGAAAGAAAAAGAAATGTTAGAAAATATAGAAATTAAGAAGACCATCTCAGATGGCCATGAAACAATTGAAATTCAAAGTAAACCTATTATGCGTGACTTCAAGAGCGATGAAAGATCTCTTGTCGTAGGTGCCGACTACAATGATTCTGATGTCGATAAAAATTCTACACTCAATATAACACACAGCTTGCCACAATCATTTGAAACTATCATGGTGGAACCTGACGAAACTACGACAGAAGTTGTCGTAGACGCAGACGGCACTAAACGAATAATTGTAAGGAAGGTACGAAAAACACTTGTTACTAGACAGCAAGTAGTACACTCTCAACAGCAGAAACAACAGTTGTTCTTAGATGAGGATATACCACGTGATCAAACCTTCAGTCAAATAACTATCGCAGGTGATGCAGGTTCCACTTCTAGTATCTTAGAAGGTGGAGTTACTCAAAATATACAATATAAAACATATAGTGGTGAAATTCTTTCTAGTATTCCTAGTGGAGAAGTTACTATCCAAGAATTTACTTCTAAACCTGATATAGTAATTGCTTTAGAGAAAGGTATGGGACCAGAAGAAATCCTTCAAATTGCGGAAGGTGAAATAAAGCCACATATAGAAACGTCGTCCTCAAGTGTAACTGCTATTGTTCAACAAGTTACCAAGAGGATAGTTAAAACAAGGAGACGTATAATTAGAAAGGTAGTTATAATTGATGGCAAAGAACATATTTCTGAAGAAGTCATAGAAGAACCTGAAAATGTAGAAATTTCAGAAGAACAGATTCCAAGAATATCAATAAATGTGAGAGACTTTGGTTCAGATAGGCAATTTACGGAAACGGACAATAACGGGGATGACGATAGTAAAAAACCGGTCCAGAGGGATAATATTAACAAAGATTTTCCTAAAAAAAATTGGCCTAAAACGCCTGAAACAACAGACAAGTCTGATGGTACAGAACAAGATAAAAATTCTCAAAAAGAAGATAAAGAGTTAAAGAGCGTTGTAGAAGAGTTTATAAAAAATGAGGGCAAAGTAGACCATAAAGATTTACCTGGTTTTATTGACGTGGATTCTAAATTAGGTAACGCTGAAATTGAGACTACCATTAAAAATGAATCGGAGGAGCTTGACCCTCAAGAATACATAGGACTTAAAGATTCCACAATAGAATCATCGACGACGAATGTTTCTTCCGTCATTCAAAGGGTTACAAGAAAAATAACAAGAACGAAAAAACGTATTATAAAGCATATAAAAATAATCGATGGTCAGGAGCATGTAACCGAAGAAGTTATAGAAGAACCAGAAGATATTGAAGTAATAGAAGAAGAACCAAAAATAAGCCATACGTTGCAAGAGCAAAACACTCGAACAAAACGCATAAGAATAATAAAACAAGTACAAATAATTGATGGCAAAGAACATACCACTGAACAAGTTATAGAAGATTCGGGTGATGAATATGAACCACCTGAAATTGACGATCGTATTCACCCATCAGAAACAGATCATTACGTTGTAACTCTACCTCCTGAAGAAATCTGTAATCAAAATAAAGCTACAAGCAATAACCTAATATCTGATATTTGTGGAACTACAGAAGAAGTAGTTGAGCCTGATGAAGAAAAAGCATTTGAAGCACTACTTCAAAAATCTAATATTTTAGAAGAACTGCCTGTACATTCACTTAAATGTGATATCAAAGACAAAACTGATCACACAGTCCAAGACTGTCAAAACCAACAGATTCAACTGAAATCAGAAACGGCAAAAACTACCGTGGAATTGACTAAATCGTTAATTGACAGCGAGATTAGTGATTCAAATAGGAGTAACACACTGGAAGAGGCTTTGAAATTTTCAAGTGAGAAAGATAATGTATATAACAATCCTAGTCAAATTACTACAGAAAATATAATTAGGAAAGAATTCCTAGGTGACAAGAAAGACGAAATCCACGATAATCCACAAGACGAATCTTTAGACAAGCCCGACTTGGATACAGATAAATCCCAAGCGAATAAGAAACAAGTTATTTCTGAGGAAACAATTCTTCGAAGCATGGAGGTAGGAAAGGATGTGCAATTACCTTCAGAAAGTGATTCAAATGAAGGGTACGTTACGCAGGATCCCATTGTCGACATAACCAACCTAGGTGACAATGCTAGTATTGTGAGTCAAAAATCAGTTAACTATGGTGTACCATCTGATAATACACAAGCACTAATTGGTATTTCCCGTACAATAGTTATAAAGCGTATCCAAATAATTGATGGCAAGGAACATGTTACCGAAGAAGTTGTCAAAGAACCAGAAACGAAACAACTAGAAACAATGGAAGATAATCAATCCTTTACTCAAATTTTACAGCAGCAAGGGTTAGAAACTAATCGAATAAAGATAATACGTCAAATTAGAGTTATTGACGGTAAAGATCACATTACTGAACAAGTTTTCGATGAACCTGGCGGTACATTTATTCCAGACTCAACAATTACTGCTGAAATTGGTATTTCTTTAACGAAACCAAACTCGCAAACAGTTAGTTATAAAACGCCATATACAGGCGATTTTGTAGATAAAGCAATAAAAGATGCGCCGAGTTCGCTGAATGTTATTGATGAATCTAATAAATTCCTAGCTTATGAAAAATTACATTCCGACAAAGAAATAACCACAAATATTGATAACCTTAAAATAGAAGATTCTGTTACAAGCAATGCACCCGAAAACGCGGAGGATAAGAAAGATGAACCATCTCAGGATATTGAGTCAAGTTTTAAAAATAAAGAGATAGAGTTACCCCGACCCGTTGAAATAGAAAAACACCGTGCTGTTGAAAAAGTAAGCTTTTCAAAAGAAAATATAACACCGAGCCAAATCCAAACTGAAAGCAAGGAAGATTTTGTTGTAGAAACCGCTGTTGAAAATAACTGTATCAAAAATGCTTCAATTCGACAAATGTCTGAAGTTCCTAACTTAGAATCTGAGAAAAATGCTGCAGGGCCTTCAGATCAGAGCATAACTGAAGACAGAGTACAAAAGATTGATCTGGATTCTGAAATAGAACCTTGCATTGATTCTACAAAAGATGCAACACCTAATATGGAAGCAATAATATCAGATAAGAATATGGAAGGTTTTCCTGAAGTTTCTAACGTGACCAATAAATATAAATTAGAATCACAAACACACATCAAAGATAAAGATCCAACTGTGCTTGAACAGAAACTTTTCATCGATTCCAGATCCATCTGTGATCATCCTGTGAGTACATCTCCAAGTGTGATACACGATGTTAATACTTTTATAGACGCAGAACGTCAGAGCTTTAGCCAATGTTTGAACCTGGGAGGAGGTAACGACTTTATTGAAAAACTTACACAAACAGAAGACATACAGGATGTACCAAATAAGCCTTATGAAAAAGTAGACATCACAATGAAAATAATCAAGTCAGACGAGCAATCAGACTTAAAACCACAACTTGGATTAGACATGTCTGTTGAGAAATTTGATTCTACTCCGCAACTAGTAAAAAAAGATATTGAGATTAATCTTCCAGTTGATGTAAAAATTACCGAAGACGTAAAAGACAAATCCAACGACTCAGAACTAATTTCTGAAACAACACACGTTGAGTTTCTTAAACCAGATAAAACGAGAAAAAGAAAGCACAAACATAAGAAGAATAGTGAAAGCGATTCCGTAAGTACTGAATCGCCAATCAAAACACCTGAGAAAAGTTTGGACGAAACTGATAGTTCCTCTTTAAGTCATTACGTGGAATTACCAGCTTCGACGCCTATAGAATCGCCAAAACCAACAAGATCCGTACTCGAACAGCCCACTCTTTCAGACTCTTTCATTGATAGTGAAAATGTGAAATCAATTGATGAACATGATTATGAGCCTGACGGTGAATCGGCAGAACCAGCTTTATCCGAAAAGAAAAAGAAACTTAGGAAACGTAAGTCCCACAAAAGTAGTGAAGAAACTTTGTATCCTATAGAAACACCACCAGATGAGACGTCAATATTGTCTTCACGTGAAGATAAAGTAAAAGATATTGTCGAGAAAACCGAAGTAAAATCCCCAGACGTTTCAGAAGAATCTGAGAAGATACCACATTCCTTTTCCGCTCAAGAAATAACCACTACATCGCCTAAAGAAGAGTCGTATCACACAATGAGTGAAACATCTGACATAAGTACTGTAAAAATAATTGAAGAATGCATTGCAAAGAGTCCAGATTCAATCAAGGACGAGATAACAACTACAGTTACCTACCCTGTATCAGTCGTAGAGGAAATTCCTACTCAAGATTACTCCATCCAAACATCACCAGAATTAAGCGAACAAAAATCTGAACCAGATGTGGTTTGCCAACCGGAAACTGTTGACTCTATACTTCAAACCTCGCCCACCCATCTTACAGATGTGGTTATTCAGACTATGCCCAAAGATGACAAAGAAGTTCATACTCAAACTAATGATAATGTAGAATGTATTGAAAAAGTAGAGGCACTTGATAGGTCTGTTCAAACAAGTAGAACAGAAAGCCCCGAACAAAGTGTTCTATTAGAAGCTACGACCCAGGTATTTGCCAGCGACATATCACTGCCCGATCACAAATCGTCTCAAACAACACCCTCAATCGAGAAAGTACACGTACCAGAAATGGTTTCAGACTCGAAAGAAATACAAACTTCACCCATCCTTAAAATTGAGTACGATGAGAAGGCTACAGAAATATCAATTGAGACGAAGGATTCAACAATACAAACTGTGTTGCAAGAAAATGTCGACCAAGAAACAAACACAACACCTGAAGAAGCGTTACATCTTTCAGATATGAGTATTCAAACTACATCTATTCCTATGACGAGTTCATTTACACAATCCGATCAAGAAGTTTCAAAGGACATGGAAGTTCCCACTGTATGTTTAGAAGAAAAATCTACATCATATGATAAAGTCGACATTACGGAGTCGTCGCAACAAACATCACCAAGGATTATTTATGATGAAAATAATTTAGAAACTACAAAGGTTGCAATAACTACTGTAGACTCGATTCAACAAACCTCGCCACGCGAAGAACAATTAAATAATGATGACGTGAAAAATGTATGTCTAAAAATTTTAACTGCCGAATCAGAACAACAAACAACTCCAAGACAAGACGCTGAAAAGTGTCCTGAAAAAGAAATCGATAAATCTATAATAACCGTAGATAGTATACAACAAACATCACCTAGAAGCTACATAGATGATTCTATTTCAACATCCACTGATGAGCCGTACGAAGTGCATTTAAGAGCACAAATCTCAATACCTCAAGCAACTAACGATTTCTTAGACAGTGAACGTCAAACGGTAGATTATCCACATACTATTTTGGGCGATAAGCATAAACAGAAAAAAAGAAAGTCAAAAAGAAAAACAGAATCACCTCTAAAGTCTCCTGAAAGTTTATCGGACCCGATTAATGCAGAGTTATCGTTGTCGGTGACACCTACGAGCGATGAATTTTCTAGCAAAGACAGTTATTCCATAGATGAAGGTATTTACCAATATCCTACTACTGATTTGCCTACAAACAAGGAAACGGTAGTGACACACAGTAGGCCTACTTATTCCGATATTGTGCAAAGATCTAAATCAAAATCGCCGTCTCCTAGCAAAACTTTAGTAACACCTAAATCTGAAAAAGCTGTATTACTAAATTGTCTTGAAAAACGTACTCAGACTACCTATGACCCCCAAAGACTGTCGGATAATTGTATGGCAGTGGCTTTAATAGAACCCTCTGTAGAAAAATCATATGATTTTGTTGTAAGCACTAAGTTAAAGGAAGTTAAAAATGCAATTGAAGACAAAGATCCTAAGAAAGTAGAGAAAACTGTCATAGTTGTAATTGAGACCATATCTATTTGGCTGGAAGAAATTCAATACAAAATACATGCTGCTATTTCAACGGGTAAAAAGGTACCTGAAGAAACTCAACGGATTAAGGATTTGGAACAATATGTACAACATCTTAAGGAGATCGTGTATGTCACTGAAGTCCACGAAGAAATTGTTACCTTAATTGAAACTTTGACCCGTCAAATGAACGCTGTTAGTCGGCTTAGTAACGAAAGCGTTTCAAAAGTAAAAGATAGTGAACAGGAATGGCGAATATTCTTTGATGAAATCGATAATTTAGCCCATTCTGTCGACAAAATGAAAACCAGATTAGAAGATCTGATAACTTTGGAAGCTCCATCGTCACAAAAACTCGAAGGACTCGATAAAATTGAAAATGACAATAGTGACAACTCTGGTCATGTGAAAAGATTGTTTAAAGTTTATCGAAGTATAGTTGAAAATAATTCAAAAAGGGAGTGTCCGTCTAAACTATATTTATGTGACGAAGACACAAAACAAATCGAAAATGCTATACACGTAGAACGCGATCGCCTTTTACAATTAACATCATTAGCTGAAGAATACGAACAAACTCTTCAAGATTTTGGACAAATAACTGACGTTGCCGAGGCATTACTTGACGGTAAAATTATCGTTTCAAACTTGGACCACCTTCACGAGGAAATACAGAAACATAGGAAATTCTTTGTTAATCTAAGCCACTGTCGGGCAATACTAGAATCTTTAGAGGATAACTTAGATAACGAGACCAGATCTAAGTATGCTTCATTGCACCATTCTCTTCACGATAGAGCAACTGCTATTATAGACCGAGCTGCAGGCCGAGCTCAGCAAATGACTTTGGCGGCTTCGAGATGGAGTATGTTAGACCAAGGCATGAAGGAAGAACTGCAATGGCTTCGGGTAGCCGAACAACGCATTCCAGACCTTACTAATGTTACATCTATGGACCACGAGCAATACATTAATCTCTACCAATCCCTTAGCCTCGATGTTTCCCATCATTATGCGAAAATTTTACGGCTATTATCTGTAACGGAGGGTCTACAAAATCTCATCGTTTGTCCGGGACTAGAGTCTACGTGTTCTATGGCTCTTGAAACGTTATTGAAACATCAAGAAAACATCGACGTTTCTTTAGTGAGACTCACAGATTTCAAAGAAAATTGGTTTACATATGACCACTTTATAAACAGAATAGAAAGCTGGATTAAACTAGCTAATAGGGAAATGGAACATATAACTCCAGAAAACATAACGACCACCGGCAACCTACGACGATTCTGGGAGTTAAAAGCTCAGCACGAAGTGCACAATAATTTGAAGACTGAATGCGGAATTCAATTCGAAAAGGCATTAGAAATCCTACCAATATCAGATGAAATGGTTCAGCGTCAATTTTTCTTGAAGATCGAAGATAAATGGCGAGATTTATCAGCTAGAATTGGCAATCTGCACGCTTCCGCTGTTCAAAACATATCCGACCGAGGTGTGTCTTCAGGTGAGAAATTGAATTTACTCGAAGACGAGCTGAGAGAATTACGAGGTTCACTTGAAGGTCTCAAAGGGGTAATTAAAAGCGAAGACGAACTAAACCTATACATCGAGAGGCTGCAGGTTATGACCAGCCGCATCGATCGGATACAAAACGAACTTGGAAGATTAAGTTTACTTCCGACCGCTGAATCAGATCGCCTGGGCGCCCTCTTAACACAGTCTGGCATATTAGACGACCAAATCGCCGAAGAACTCGAAAGAAGTATGTTGCTGAAAGAGAAGATTGTTCAAGTGCAGGCTGGTATTGCGCGGGTGCAAAAGGGTCAACGTCGTGCGCGCCTGACTCTGGAAGAATGTGGAACGGCTGAACGCTTGGGTAGTGATGTCGTTGAGAGAGCTTCACAAAATTGTGAACGGCTCTTAGAAGACTTGGCGGCTCAATGGAAGGAAATTCTGGCGTTGAGACAGGCTCTGCATACATTACCCATCAGTCTACGTATTTGCGTGTCGCCCACCAGCATCGAGAGAGACATTTCTGCTTTACAGGTGTGTATTCTGTCTGTCTATGTATAGAATCAGATTTAAATTTAAAAAATAATGGATATCCATTCTTATGTTAATATTTTTAACTTATATTATTAGGATCTTTAATGCAAGTAGCAATCAGATGTATTATTGAGAATATTACCGATTAAATAAAACTCGATCGAGAATCGAGATATTTATTTTTATAGGAGTTTTCAATTTCTTTTTCAGGAGACCCATGCAGAGTTAGAAGCAGCGTGCAACGATCTCTGCGTCCGTCTAAGAAGCAAGCTCCAACTTTGGAGGCGATTCGAAAGACAGCTGGAATCTGTCCAAGGTGCTGTAAGAGAAGCCGACTATATGGTTGAGCTGCTGACTGTACAAGGGCAAGTGGATTATGATCGTCTGCTTAAAGCCACCGAGAGATTGGAGGTAAGGAATTTTACTAACCAATACGGAATACATGAGAAAATTATGCTAACTTTTCTTGATTGAATTAATTTAAAGGAATTGACTGGTTAAATTAAAATACCAACCAATTTGTCACCTCTAAACCTAAATAAATTCTCCTCAAGGGGAAGATATTGTAAACTGCTAGTCTTTTTGCCACCAAGTCGTCGTGATACAGAATACATTATTATTATATTTGCTTTAACAAGAAAAGAACATTTAAATAGTCGTTGCTCAGGATGTGAAATAATATTTAATTTTTCACGTTTAATCAAATAACGTTTTTCATTCAATGGTATTGAGTGTATATTACGACTTCATTGTAGAAGTAAATGTAAAAGAACTTATTTAACTTAAGAATATCCTAATATTTATAAAAATTTAATCAGTCATAACAAGAGCAATCTCTCTTTATCTCTATCTAAAAACCTTGACTGAAAATATGATAAATGTATTTTAAAATCGTTTAATTTCCCCAAACAGACGCTAAGCGACTCCCTCTCGCGTCGTAGTGGGGAATTGGTGGGTGAATTACGCGAAACAGCCGCCCCATTGGAGGCCAGTACAGAGCCAAGTGTCGCGGCCAAGTTGCGCCGACAATTGGACGACGCAGCCACCGCCTATGAGCACACTTGCGCTAATCTTACACAGTTGTGTGACAAGTAAGTGTTCCATAAAAATATAATGCAATCAATACTAAGTTATATGTCATGTTATTGATGTTTATATTTAACTCTCGAAATATGAAACGATTTTTCGTTGCTAAACTGTTTTATTCAAACCAACCAAAACAAAAAAAACGTATGTGTACTTATGTACACGCGTTCGAAGTTATACTTCTTTGGCGTAATAATTTTCTTCGAGCACTTTAGAGGGACGATGCCCTCTTGGAATTGCATTTTTGGACATGCCATTTTAATGGCTTCCAATCGAAACTATATAATATATACTAATCATGATAACTTACAATAAACACTACGTTTTTATCACATTGGAACGTATTTTCTCGTATAGAAATCATTATTTTGGTTTAAATAAACACAACTCTGAAAAACACTACGCTATGACAGACAATGCAACTTGTCGATAAAACAGAGCAAGCGCCAACTAGCGGCCCAGACTGTTTTACCGACGTTTGAACAGCTGATATTCAGGGTGTCAGTTTTTTTGACGGTGTGCGCGCGCATCGTAAAAATTTACTCTCATTATTTTTCCCTAACGCGCCAAAGGAAGTATAACTTCAAAAACACAGTTCTATTGTAAAAAGTAGTGAGATCCATGTAATAACAAGTCGTTTATTTTATTTAGTTCCTCCTTAGGGGACTGTCTATCTTCTGTTCTTTCTTCTTTAATTTATTACGTAATTAGTTAAACTAAAAAGATCTCATAGTGACAATATCAATCTTAAAAATCTTTTATGTTTTAAATAAAAATACTTCCTAATAAAGCTTAATTTTAATACAAAAAATCATTCTACGTTATTCTTGTTCTAGATATCACAAGGCAGTGGATCTCTGGAGCAGATATAAAGAAGCAGCGGCTGCCGTGAGAGCTTTCGCCGAGTCCCAGGAAGGCAGGCTCCACGCCCTCAGACCTGATGATGCTCCGGCTACCGCTAATGTGAGTACTTCCATACAGGTTATAATGAGCAGTGATGGCCTAGTGGCTTCAGCGTGACTCTCATCCCTGAGTTCGTAGGTTCGATACCTGGCTGTGAACCAGGACTTAGACAATAGACCCATAGACTTTATTTCTATGTGCGCATTTAACATTCGCTCGAACGGTAGAGGAAAAAAACGTGAGGAAACAGGCTAGGCCCAAAAAGTCGACAGCGTGTGTCAGGCACAGGAGGCTGATAACCTGCCTATAAGGCAAATGATCATAAAACAGATACAGATATCTGAAGCCCAGATCTAAAAAGGTTGTAAAGGCTGATTGATTTATTTTATTTTTAGTTTGATTATAAACCAAATCTTCTAAATTAACTATTAAGGGCGTGTTATGAATCTGATAACGATAAGTCAAAGCACGACATGGATATTCACTTGTTAACCGCAAATAAGTTGCTTTGTTAACTTTCACTCTTGAACAGTATTCAAAAACGAATAATATATCTGATGTAAAGTAAACTAGAGGTTTTTGAGAGACCTTGTTTACTATGAACTGTCTATTAAATAGATTGATAGTAGCTTCAGACCAGTGGCGTAACTATACCAACTGGGGCCCGTGGCAAATTCTTTTGGGACCCTATCAATAAAAATCGTCACGTTGTACTCAGTTTAATTTCAATAAACTTCGAGATTTTCAGCCTACTCAATTACACGTTGTATATGCCCCACTAATGGTCTCCTCTCTTAGGTGAGAGGGAATGGTATTGGAGACTTCACATTCATGCATTGAACATAATATCTCTTGGGCAGGGGCCTTATCGGGTCGGAGGCCCGTGGCAGTTTGCCAGCCCTGCCACCCTATTGTAACGCCACTGCTTCAGACGTTTCTTCCTATAAACAAAATTAAAAATTTAACCTCTATAGCGAAATAATAACACTATAATATATATTTGAAACTACATAATATCCTACGCAATGCAAATGGCTAATTTAAATGCACAAAAACGTTTTGACTTACCAAATACAACCGATATCATGCGCCGCTATGTGATGATATAAGCAGCCGCTGATGTCATCACATTTATACTGTCTGATATTATTTCAAAATTTTACATGTTATTTTATTAATCTTCACTACTGATTTGAGCTTTATTTATTTATTATTTATTTTATAAAGGCACACATACAGATACCGGCAAACATCTTGAACAAATGTCCTTGCCTGCGCGAGAAGCGATTTTTTTAGGCTCTCTCCCTTCGTGACGCTAACATTATTATTGCGTTTCATCCGTAAAAAAAATTTACCCTCATGCCCCTAAAGATGTTTCACTTCAAATATCAACTGTGTGACCAACCCCAATAGCGCACAGGAATGCGATGAAATATCCACCCTTTATTACATTGCGACAGTCAAAGCAGTTACATACCTTTTAATAATTTGGGCTGGACTATAGCCTTCTTAATTTTATTAAATTTCTGTGATGGAAACATTATGACATGTCTTCATTTCGTGACATCAAACACAATATCGTACACATTAATTATTTAAAAAACTTTATCCTACTTTTTACTAAACTAGATATAGATAGATAGTCTATGTAGAACATGTAAAAAAATCCAATTGTTACACGTAATTATTGTTCCTATGTTTTAATTACGAAAATGTACGTTGCCCTTGTATTAACTAAGAACAACAATTAAAAATCTATTGACTACACAAATTTCATTTCATGATTTAGTTATTTGCTTCCGAACCCGTACTTATCACATGCCACTTAACAAGTTTAATTTCATTATGAAAAAAAGACACGATTGTACACGATGTGAGAGAGTAGAGGACCTCCTACACTTAGTTCTCGAGTGTTAAATCAACGAAAAAGCTAGGTCGGATTTCCTAAAGGAAACTCAAAGATTTTCTTGACAAGAAAGTCCACGTCGGAAACCCATTTGCTTTCGAAATGATGCTCAGACGAGCTATCATTATATTAAAGATCTTACGAAGGCAGTTGATGAGTGAGATAGGACGATACTTATCAGTGTTTCTCTTAAGTATGCCAATAAGTTTGATCCTACGCCACAAACTTTTTGCCATACTTAAGAGAAATAAGTTTGTGGCGTAGGATCAAACAAGCAAACTCCTACACTTAGTTCTCGAGTGTAAAATCAACGAACAAGCTAGGTTGGACTTTAGGAAACTCGATGTTCTACTGGCTTTCTCTTCTTTCTTCATCAAATTTTAAGTTCAGGGTTCACTGCCGATAGATTTATAAGTTACATTACAGACTCATTGAACCATAGATCTGAATATTATAAAAATACTCATTAACTGGTAAACTATTAAAGTAATATTTAAAACTTAAGCAATGTTGTTATATTTTTAAGCCGCCTTAATCACTAAAAAAAAAATTCAAGTGTATTGAACACGCCGCGCTGCACTGGTGTAATTCGCACAGCGATGTTTACACAACGGGTCAAATCAAACATCGCACCGGTTGAATGTGTAAACAGGCGGTTATCCATTGCTTTGAATTCCCATAGTCTTCGTGAGATTGGATCATACCTTATAATTAATTTACATATCAACAATTTACCTACTTTATTGGTTGAGTTCTACAACACACAAAATACCATCCGTATCATCTCGAAGTCCGTCGTTCGACAACTGAGCGTTTCTTAAGACATTGTGTGTCGCGCACGATTTTCATTGGTTCATTGTAATGCACCAAAGAAAAGAGCGGACCAATTCTTAAAAGGCCGGTAACGGACTTGCGAGCCTTTTGGCATTGTAATTATCCACGGACGGCGTTGTCACTTGTCAGATGAGAAAATCTTGAGGAAATGAAGAAATCTACCACAAACTTGACAATTAGAGATGCAATTGGTATGTGTAACATACATATAATATGTGGTGGATTACAAAATAGTTATAATTATAGTATTTATGTATATACTGCGGCACATGACAAGAGGTACAGAAAAGTGGAGCAAGAACGTATTACTGTTGACCATTATACAATAAACGCAAAAGAGAATTTATAAGGTGGATAGACCAGATTATGGAAAAAGCAGGTACATGGCAGAGAGTGGCACAGGCAGACAGAAATGATGGAAGTTGGAGGAGGCTTTTGCCAAAAAAGAGCACACAGGTTATAGAAATAGTTTGTGACTAGGTGGCTCATTATAATCCAAGATAAGTATTACAGTGTGTAGGGATTTGATGCATATATCATATTGGGCTTGCAAACCAGATATCGCAAGTTTCTTGACCCAATCATTTGAACAATAGACGCTAACTACTAACCTATTTTATATGAAGCCATATTGATCACATCTTAATGTGCTTGATCTACTATGAAGGCCAGTACAGCGATTTATAAAACAAAGTGATGCCTCATAGTAAAGACAGTTTCCATATAATTCGCTATTGGATTTCTCTTATTTGCCCCTTTAATGAAACATTGCCTGGACTTGTTTAAGCTATCGCGGAATATGCTTTAAAGGGCAAAGAATATCCATGGCGCTAAATCACCTGCATCATGAGCACACCCTCACGGAGATACCCTTACTTTTCCACCATCACACAACACAGCCGAATTAGAAATTACTTAGTAAAATGTATTGAATATTTTTTCTTGTTATTCCATCTTTGGCTTATCTTTAGAGTAATTGTTTTTTTTTTAATATATATAATTTATGTTCGGTGTCGCATTACGAAATAATGCATTTGCAGGCTTAGTATTACATATAATTAAAAAAATAAGGTATTTCAATTGAGATTACCTACAAAAACGGAAAATTTCTACTATTGGAAATTTTTATCTGCTGTTTTCACTGAAAATGACAATTGAAACGTAATGACAAAGAAAAAAACGTGAAACGCGAATAATTATTTGATAAGAGCTTGATAACGGCGTTCAACGACCAATCATCATTTGGCAGTAGCTGAGCAGGCGTCCACGCGGTCGGACGTCTGTCACGCGAAATTCGCGAACAAACGAAACTCGAAACAAAACTCGAATAGCCACAGTGCAAACGAAACTAAATTTCCATCGCAAGGTCATTGCTAGGATGTAGTGACATGACGTGTTGTATGCATAATTTTGTGTGTTTTAGTGATGATTGATTAGTTTTGATCGTCTTAAATTTAACCTTTTCATTTATGTAACACTGTTTACATGAGTTAATTAAAATTGTAAAGGAAATATGGTGGTGTTATCTCCGTGAGTCACAGCTAAATCCATTTAACCGCAAAAATGTTTTCATTATTTGTACAATAAGTGCGCTTTTAATTAAATTTACTTAGTTAAACAAATATTATTGAAACAAGTACATCTGATTTAAATATTTTTTCTCCATTACAATTAATAGTTACAACGTATATGAACATATCATTATTTAAGTTCCTAGCAGTCCTTGGCGATGTCCTTGTCTCTGACCATGACTCCATAAATTTGAAAACAATTGAATTTGGAATTCAGGTGTCAGTTCAAAAGTTGTTCTTATAGCGTACAGACGTAGGTAGGAAGTCGTGCCATAGATAAGAAATTAATACATGTGTTCAAAGTGCGGTGTTTGTGATATGAGATTTTCCATGGACCCGATACGGCATGTGCGTCAATTGTGATTTGGATGATAATGTCGCTCCAAGAGGTGAGTGGTTTTGATGATGGATTAAGAAATGGTACTAAGATGGAAATATGTATGAATACGGACAAAGCTTACAAACAAATCTTTAAATTATCTTTAGTTTATATTTGGAATTGTACAATTCCGTTATTTTCATACATGATTAAACTCACGACGTTTTATCTTACATCATCTTAGATAATATTTCGTGTAATTTTTGATATCGATCAAAGATATTATTTCCTGTTACATACCTGCATAATCTATTTTATTTAAATTTAAACCAATTTTATGACGAAGTTTCTGACAATTTTCACATTCAAATTACTTTTGAATAGTTTTAGTGTTGACGTAAATTTTATAAAATAACTATTCCGATTACGAAAATTTCCGTATAATAAATTGCATTACATTCATTTAATAAATCATATTTTTCTAGTCTTACAGTATCCTCGTTTTAAATCACACCTTTTTATATTTGAATGACTAAAATGAGTTTAGAACACAAAACGAAGTTCCCAAACAATTTAGTGAAACTTGTTTATTGTTAGAACAGAATTGTACTGAATTCAGTAATTAGCGAACCGCCGACTTTCCAAGGACTTTCTTCCTAATCGATGTAGTACTATGAACGTGTAGAACTATACCACTATGGTGGGATTATTTAATTTTAAATATTATTTACCTGGAAAGTGTATTTTATTCTCGTGGTACCTCAACGGGTAAATAGTCACCTCCTAGATTAGTTTGTGACCGCCTAGCATCATCAGCTGGAATTACGGTCAAATGAATGTCTAAAAAAAATTTTTATTTATTCACAAATTCAAAAATCATTTAATCATATAGGTAACACAATGTACACTTATGATCGTCAAAAAAAAACTATATAAAATGCTTCTAGCTTTACATTAAGTGCCAGTTCTCAAATCAAGGGCGTATAACGGAAAAGAAGAACTGGCAATAAACTCTCCGCCACTCTTTTTAATCGCCATGGTTTTTTTTACACAACGTTTGTAAGGAGCTGCAACCATTACACCATGTTCCACGTGACATCTTAAGTAATTAATAATAATAACATAATAACATATAATACACACATTATCCTTAGCTAAGCTTATACTAAAATAAAATCTTTATTATTAAATACATAAGATACGCAATATCGCTACTGTGAACTCACTCTGCGAACATATTATAAAGATGTGTCGGAGACGGTATTCAGTAGGCGCACGTCGTTAAAGGGAATCTGTGCAACAAGTTCTGGCCCTTGGTATATAAATTAAAATAATGTTTTATTATTTACTAAAAAATTTAATCATTAGCAAGGTATTAAATAAAGTCGGATTTATAATTTCTGGTATCATACGAGTATTGTGTAACATTTTGCATTGCATTTGCTACAGAATCTTTGGTAGAAGTATTTAATTAATTCTGTAACTGCTTTCAACTGATTATTTTTACCCAATGTGGGTCATTGAGGTCAATCCTCCCGTTGCACAAATGTATTCGTGTATTATGTGTAAATTTATACCCAAAAAGACTTTGACATTTTGTATGTTACAAGTATTATTAACCGACAACAAAACCTCCAAAAAACCACGAATTCGAGTTGATTAACATTTACGTTTTGATTACAATTTTTTTTTTGGAATAAACCACGGTAGTTAACCGTGCATTACAGTTATTTAACAGAAAAACGAAAATCAAATGAAACGGCCGGCAACGCACTCGCGAGCCCTGTGGCATTTAGAGTGTACATGGGCTGCGGTATCACTCCTGCCCGTTTGCTGCCTGTACTATAAAAAAAAATCGATAGGATTGCAGGACTCCAAGAATCCATGATTGATTTTCATTAATGTTTAAAGTAATATATAAATTAAGTTTTTATCTGGTTCAATGTTTATTTTAGGAACTACCGCCACTAATTTAAAAAAATGGGTAGTCAGTTTTTAGGCTTTTAATTAATTGGCGAAATCGTTGAGCAGTTAGTACTAATATGACGTAATTTATTTAACTTGTACATTCACGGTTATAAGCAAACATTTAAATGCTAAAATATGGTCAGTTAGTTAGATTGCGAAGTGCCTAAAGGTTATCGTCTTCTTAGGTGAGTGAACTTGGAATGAAAACGGTTCTTTTCGCACTGAGTGATAATTATTTTTAAGTTAATTTGAATAGTTCATTAAATTTCACCACAGACAATAAATGACTTAGGGTCCTTCAAGAAAGGAGCGTACCAATTCTATGAGCGGCGTTACTCTGTTCTTTAAAAAAAAATTGAGTTCAAATCTTCTTAATGGTTTTCTGTCGGTCTAAATATGCTTAGGTCTATTTCACATTCGGCTTTGATGGCGTAAAGGTGCGCCCTTGTGAAACAAACACCCTTAATCAATAGAAACCTGGGTGTGGAAGTATGGTCTAAGCCACAGTGATTTATAACACGATACCAGCTATACTTAAATATTTAGCTATAGAATTCTTAGATCCTCCAGACATTTTTTGACAACATTATTTATTCAATTCGGAAAGCGATATTATATTGTTTTACGAAATACAGCAAATTTTAAAGTTTTAAACCTGCGTGCCTTTTAAACGCATTAACAATGTTCATCAATAAACCAGTTGTCGTAATGCAATGTGTGCATTTTTTATAAGACAAGGCCAGCTTATAAGATAAACTAGAATATGCTTTCCACGCGAAAAAAGTATGGCCTAGTTTATTCGAACACGTGATATATTTATAGCAATATATCTATTGTATATTGACTATATATTTTACAAGTCCGATTCTAACCGCTAATAAATAATGATAAGTTTCAGAATCTTAGCGCTAATTATGCAAAAACGTTGTTGATTTTTGAATTCATGAACTACACTTCAAATATAAAGTTTGTATTACGCGATTTCCGTCCTCCATATAACGCGGAGATCTCTCAAGTTATATTTCTGTAGAGTGAAATTTATAATGATTTATCAAGTCTTTAAAATAATAAGTTTTGCATACCTTTCCACCTGTTTCAATTGTGTTGTTATAAAATTTAACTACTTAAATAACTTTATTAAATTCGTGTTCCTATTTTTTTTATACATGAACACTACTACGAGATTTTCTATAACGCGGACCGGGTCTACCGCGTTATAGGGATGATTACTGTAATCGCTTGTATCCTATTTCTTGGGATAAACATAGTTAAACCCCTTGGACATTAATATTAAATACCGCTCAAATAAACAGTTAATTAATAAAATTAATTGTTCGTCTTACTTTTATGACAAACTTTCACAATGTTGGTATGGGTGGAAAGTTCCTGAATGCTGTATATGTACTCAACACCGATGGCTTTGAGGGCCCTTATTTAAATAAACAACAACAAAGTTTGAATACTTTGCAAATATGCCGCGCGTAATAATTATTATTTTTCTTAAATTGTTAGACTAAAGTGTTTGAAAAGGTATAATATTTTTTTATTGCTTAAAAATTACTAAAAACTTAAATTATAAAGTCTTCACACATAATGTGTATATTTCCTAGCTATAGACTCTTCATCATCGGACGTCAAGAATACAAAATACCATCTGTATCACCTCGACGTCGGTCGTTCCACAACTGAGCGTTTTCTAAAGCATTTTTTGCCGCGAACTACCACTATGTGGAACTAGCTGCCCACTGAAGTATTTCCGAACCTATTCGACTTAGGGTCCTTCAAGAAAAGAGCGTACTAATTCTTAAAAGGTCGGCAACGCACTTGCCTTCTGGCAATGTGTATATGGGCAGCGGTTATCACTTACCATCAGGTGAGCCATAAGCCAGCGTTTGCCTCCTGTTTCATTAAAAGAAACTATAACTGTATGACTATGTTTATATGTTACAACCGCTTAAGCGTTCAAATTAATGTTTCAATTTCATCGGTAAATGTATTTAGAGAATCTGGTTTATTTCACGCAGTAAACGCATTAGTGAATGAACATTGACCTGTTCACTCTTGCATTATAATTATTTTGTGTTTATCAATGTAATTCTGCTTAAATCTATAAAATACAAAATTAATCAGTGTCGCTACAACCTTTTTACGCCACCTCTGGGTATCGGTTTCATGATCATTTGTCAATCTAATGGGCAAGTAGGTGATCAGCCTAATCTAAGGCAAGCCGGTTTCCTCGCGATGTTTTCCTTCGCCGTTCGAGCGAATGTTAAATGCGCACATAGATAGTCCATTGGTGCACAGCCGGGATCGAACCTACGACCTCAGAGATGAGAGTCGCACGCTGAAGCCACTAGGCCAACTCTCTGCTTAAATCTATATTTCTATAGAAAAGTTTTATTTAGCATTATTTTCAATTGTATACAATTTACACTGTCAAGAATACCTATTATGCCTATAGGCTATAAGTTACGAGTTATATATCGCTTTGATTAGGTATTTATTTGTTTCAAATTTACACGTAAAAAGACAACAGTTTAAGACTAAGCCTAGGCTTCTTCGGATTTAATTAATAATTTAAATATTGCATTTACCTTGTAATTATTTAACTAATTAATAATCAATCGAGGAAATATGCTAATCCCAGTAAACAATATTAGTCCATATAAACGTAGGGAAGGAAATACGCGTTAATTAATAGTGTTAAGATAAACAACATTGATAAGACTGGTTGGAGCCCTTGGAATCGATTCAAGGTTGCTAAAACTACCAAACGATCCACTGACCTAAATTCATTTAAAAATACGTTACGATAAGCCTATTAAAATATTTGTATCAAATTTATCAAGTCAGTGAATCAAGTAGTGATTAGCGTTATATAAGGAATAAGATAATTTACACAGAAAATATTTTCTTTATTATTTATTTATATACGATAAAAGATTATGTGTGCCTACGAGCAAAGGCCTCCCCAATTGTCCTCCATTTTCCGTATTGCATACCAATCTCGTCCAGGTCTTAGTCTTTCCAGCCATTTCCATGATGTCATCGGCCCACCTTTTAGGTTGCCTACCTCTGTTTCTTTTATGGCTTCTTGGTTGCCTCCTATTACATTCTGGTTCAATATTTTGTTTAAGGGAGCGTTCAAGTATTACGTAACGAATTTTATGAGGGGGTAAACGTTACGTTGCGGGGCGGGGATTGAATTACGCGTTATCGTTAATATTATTTTATTTTGGTATCGTTTTATTTTCGACTTTCCAGTACTTTACACCACAGAATGGTATATTTTAGGTATAAAGAGTCTCTGGGTGGTCACGAAACGTTTTACTATTGGGTAAAGAAAAACGTTACGGCGCGTTACATGGGGTTAATAATCTCCAAAAATTGCGTAATACTTGAACAATCCTTAAGACAATCTAAATAAAATATTATTATTTGCAAGTCTTTATAGAAAGTGAACAAAGGTTGACATACTTTCCACCGGTTACGATTATTATAAAAGCATTTGACGTAATAAATTACAGTGTAACTAATAATACATGATTGGTGATGTTTTCTCACGCGTTCGTACATTAACTTTTCTCTCGCTGAAAGTGAAGAGATGCGGATAATTGGCCATTTACTATAGAGCTGTTAACTTCTTAAATAACTTGGCCTATATTAATAATAATCATATATCCTATTAGTACTGATTTAGACCATCTTATCATTAGAACCCGAAGTTAAACTCGCGCTTTACAGTAATACGGTGTGTCAGAAAAATATGACGTATAATTTTGCCAGCCCAGCGGGAAAATTTCGAAAATTTATTATTTTTGTAAATAATTATTTGTAATTTAAGTTTTTCAATATATGTTTTAAAATCTACTTACCGTGTTTCGTTAACAATTTCCAAGTCATTTCTTCCTAAAACCTATTAAGTTTCTTAAAATAATTTCTAAATTTAATGTCTTAGCAATTCAAGTTTAGATATTAAAAATTAAGTATATATTATAGTCATAAGAATTTTAGGAGCCTAAGGTTGGAAACAAAGTAGGTTGGAAAACACTGCATTAGTCCGTCTATAACCGTAAAACATGATAGACTCTCTTATTCCAGGCATGTCTAGAACAAGAAGCCCGCGTGGCAGAACTGCGGTCTCTCGCAGCCAGGGTGGCCGCAGAGACAGGTTCCCGCGCGTTACAGGCTGACGCAGATGCATTGGCCAGACGACTACAGCTCGTTGCCGGTGCTGTTCAGGCCCTGGCTGACCTGGGAGAGGCCAGACAAATCGCCAGAGCGAAGGCCCAACACGCCAAAGAAATGTTCTGTGATATGAGACAAGTGAGTTGTATGCAGATTTTTATTTTTTTTTATTAATACGTCTTTTCACTGAAACATCATAGAACATTACGATCAACCTAACTTAAGACTAGTAAAGATATTTAAAATGAAAAAGTGTTCAATAACACTACTTAAGGGGAAGACGCTCAGTTCTTTTGTTTTAGTTTTTCACTTATCATTGTTAAGCACTTAAAACCAACGTGCACTAACACTCATTCAAATGGTTTTTGTCCTATTCAATCTTCTCACTAGGCCCGTGGTGTCAAGAAGTTTAATAGCCTGGATATTCATGTGACAGTGGAGCCTTTTTTCGTGGGCTCCGGCAATCTTTTTAATTATTCTGGCGACGTCCTCTACATTTAGTTATAATTAAATGAAAAGCACTTACGTTCTTTTGCCTATAAATAGATCTTTGAACTCTTTGAATTTAAAACTAGAAAACTGAAAATAATATGATAATTTCAATAAAACCGAAATGTTCTTAGTAAGCAATATCAACAACTATATGTGACTTTCGTACGAAAGTAATATAATTGACCCGGAAATAAATTCGTGATGCTAATTATAACTTCCCGTTAATTTTAAGTCACGTAATGTTCCGAATTGGCGTCTGACGTGACCAGTTGCCACGGGATATGATCCCCTTATTAGGTCAGTGTCGACCTATAGGATTACGACGGGGGAATGCTTCTACCTAATCACATGTTGTGTTATACATAGCGTCATAATTGTATTACGCGATAAATCCTTAAAGATAGAGTTTTTATCTTTTCAGGATCTAACTCCAGTTCACGAGGATGGTGAAATCGTCGAAGATAAACTAATCGCGCTACGAGATAACTTAATCGCACTCGGAAAGAGTGAGGCGGATATTGCTCCCGCTAAAGCAGAGTTACCGGAGATTGACCGCGATGTATCTGAGGAACATTCTATTGTTAGGATTTTGGAGTTATGGCAGGCGATGTTTAGAGATACTTTCCTGCATTATCACAGGCTTTCCACTGCGTTAGTAAGATCTGGAGACGCTGCTACTGCATTTAAACTATGGCACGAATACTTATTGGATCTACAATCGTTCCTCTCTAGTACACTTCCCACCGATTACGAAAATCTAACTGAACATCGTCGACTATGCAGAGTTCACAGAAACTTGTTGGCGTCTCAAAGATCTGTCTTAATTAATGAAAATAGAGATACGAACAATCGTGACTTGGCCGATAAATTTGATACGCTCACTAACCTTCACAATGAAACTCTGGCAAGAATTGTCGAAAGACACGATGAAGTCAGTACACGAATTTCCGCCTGGGATGACTACAGGGAAATCTACACCGAATTACTGAAATGGCTTAAAGAACTCGAAAGAGAGAAAGAAAAATTACAACTAAGATATGTACATATAAAGAGAATAAATAAGACGCTAACACAGGTTCAGAATCTCGCAGACAAACTTCCAGAAGGACGAAAGTTTGCCGAAAAACTTTCCAGTAACCTTAAGAAGGTTCTAGAATTCACAGAAGATACTTACGGTGCATCTGTGAGGATGGAGTATGCGGGTATCGTAAAGAGAGTTGATAATTTGCAAGCTAGCTTAGACACGTGGCGTGACTTCCTCACGAGGATATTAGGGCTCATTGCGGAATATGAAACACTAACAACTGATTTACAAAAACTTTATTCACGAACTCAAAATGACATAATGACCTACTCCGATGAAGAACGTCTGTCGAGACCACAAATCAAAAAATCACTTGAAAAATTTACAGACTTAAGAACGAAGATCGACAAAACCGAATTCCAGATAGAAGCTCTAACTGTTATTCAAGAACAATTGAAAGAATGTCTCAGTCCTCAGGACATTAGAATAGTTAACCAGAAAGTATGGCAACTCCGCCAACAGCGTGCTGATTTGGAACACCAGCTTTCTATTATCATTCATAAACTGCGGGAAAGGATAGAAATCTACACGATATTCGACTCCAGGCTACTACGGTTCTCTGAATGGTTAAAATCTGTTGAAACGAGACTCGAATCTACGACCTCCAATGAAGCTGGCGCATTAGATCCACATGACCTGATAAAGAGAATTAATTCAGACCTACAAGCTGAGACAGCTATGAAGGAACGTGAGTTCGAATGGCTAACTGAAACAGGCATTACCTTAGTGGACTTGTCTAAGAAAGATGAAAAGTCTTACAGCAAGAACACTTCCAAACAACTGAAGGATATTCAGGAACGTTGGCATCACTTGCAAGAGTCGAGAAGAAGTAGAATAGCAAAAATCACTGAGCTTTTGGTGACCATATCACAACTTGAGGAGCGATTGACGGAGATTAGAACAAAGTTACACTCCATTGAATCTAAGCTTTCTACCTCAGTAATCATAGAAAAGTTGACAACCAAAGCAGTCGACTCCCAATTCCAAAGCCGGGATGAAATTCACAAAGATATTGAAAACGAGAGCGAAGAAGTGGGTAATACGCTGAACCTCTGTGAACTAGTTTTCAATGACCCCGACGTGTTAAAAGGCAACTTTGATCTGCGCAATCTTCGCACAGGAGTGGAAATCGTAGATAAGAAATGGAAAAACATCTGTGAAATGTCGGAGCAACGCAAGACTGCTCTCAAGGAAATACGCAAATCGGCCGAACTAGCGAACTCTTTATTGCCCAAAGTCGAAAAGAAATTGGACGCGATAGAGAAGCGCGTAGAAAAGGTGGAAGCTAGAAAACAACGCGGAGAGAACGAAGACGAAAGTGTATCGAAGGCTGTCATCAAAGACTTGGACAGTTTAGAGAGTGATATCAAAAAGCTGGAGGACGCATACGGCCGAATTATGTCTGCCAGAGGAATAGAGCTTCGTGGAAATGGCGCAGATGATGCGGCAAGACTACGAGCGGCCGTGAGACGGTGGCAGCAGCTGAGGGTCAGAGTGGATGCGGCTGGAGCTGACGCCCATAGGCAGTTCGTGGCTGCTCACGGCAAGGCCGTGGTCGCCTTGGCCGAAGCCGATGTCAGACTGACGCGAGCCTTACACCTCTCGCCCACACCTACGGATAAAGAAGCCATCCTCAAGGAATTGGAGGTAAGGGCATACAAATAATTTGACTTTATATTTCAATATAAAGTCAAATTATTCTTATTTTAATGTACTTATAAAAATTTAGAATGTGGTATGCGCCTATAATTGGGGTAGCACTTGGCTTGTGTTTGTGTTTGTGTTACATTACTTGTATTAGTGTCTACTTTGTTGGTGCATAAAATAAATAAATAAATAAATAGAATTTAAAACTACACAGTCGATAGTTTTTAAATTTTATTTCCATTTGAAAATAAATGAAGCACCATTTTTAATTACTTCTAAAGTACTAATTATTAAAGGGAAGTATACGCAATAAATGATAACCTTTGCTGCTATTCACTGATATTTCGCAAGATTATACTATAGTTTCATACCTATGAACTATAAAATTATGAATTAAATAAGAATCTATATTACTATGTAAAATTATTTACAAGTTTTTGCAAACGCCATTTATAACATGTAGTGAAACACACTTTACATAGTATCTGGTTGATCAAATAAATTTTTGTTACACAGGGTGTAGAAAGAGATCTCGTAGAATGCCAGTCGTACGTCGAGGCAGGCGACAGACTCGCGGCTTCAGTGCTGAGTGTCGCGGGAGTACCAGACATGGTGGCCGAGTATCGGGCCCTTTACTCCGACGTGCGCATGCGCCTCGATATTGCGAGGGCTGAGGTCGTTGGAGATGTCGATACTGCAGTTCAGGTTGGCTTTTACATCTATTTTGTTTGTGTTTTTTAAAGAAATTCAATAAGAAATGGGGGTGTCATATCTACGTCAATTTCTCTTATACCTTCAAAATTCTGGATCACCACCTAAACTGATGCCAAATTATAAATGTATTTTACAGGTGGACACCCTCAGATGGGAAACAGATGCCGCTCTCCAAGTCGACACATTAACTTCCAAAGAAACCTATCGCGTTGAACTAGCCTCCGCCGTCAAAGAAGCCTCGGAGGCATTAGAAGCTCTAAGAACAGCCCTGGTTCACGAAATACCAGAAAACGCACCCAGCGAAGACTTGGCCAATGCCGCCAAAGAGATCGCCAAGGCTGGCACCAAACCCTCACAAACCTTGGAGTTGGCCAAACATCTATCGGAACTGCTCCTCACAGAGTGCGACGCGACGGAAGATGAAGCTATGCTGCAGGAAGTGGGATCACTCGCATTCCGATACGAAGATCTGCTCAACCAGGCCAAGAAACGAGAACTCCAAATCAACAACTTAAGGTAGTTTACTCGACAGATATCTCTGGTTTATTTGAGCTGGTTCGACAGCTAGCACTTTGGTGGCGGGCTTTTCAGTACTTTAGCACTAAACATTTTCAGCACTTAACAAGAATAACGGTTGCTTTGGCTTTAAAAAGAGTTTACTTCAAATTTAGTTAATTTAATGAATTTTGAAATTAACTTGTATATGTTTGTACATGACGATTTTGAAAGAACGAATAAGTAATTTTATCCACGACTGTTCGTGTAGGTAAGTTTGACACCTCTATGAAATTGTAAATGATGAAGTAGGGTTAATTGTTAAGTGTTGCCTGTTAATAGCATGCGTGATAAAACGTGGTTTTCTCGTCCTAGGTTGCCGCACTCCGCGTCCTACGCTCTCACTTGCGAGCAGTGAGTATCGCTTACAATAATCCACCTTCACACATTGCGATTGCTCCGGATTTATTGTCTGTCACAAATCTTATATTTGAAGTGAAAACTTCTTTAGCGGCGTTGTACACTTTTTTGGAATGGGTAAAAATGCAAAACTCGCGTCAGGACACGTGACCTGATCGAAAATTCGTAAGAAGTATTTAATGTAATATAAATTGTCATGTTTGTGTACGATAGCGCAATAAATAAATATTGGATTCTACCACATAAATGATAGTACTTTTATACTGATAATTAAAGCAATTCGTGCAAAATTATTCCCTAACCATTCCAAAATATCAAAAATGCACAACGTTAATATTCAAGTTTTCACTTCTGCCGGCACTCCCGGAGTGCAACCTGTCGTTTATTTATTAACAACCCTCTAATTCTTACGTGCTCCCCTCTTATTTTGAAATCAATTATGAATAGATGTTTTTTTTTTCCTGTGCTTGTCACATTAAATCTTGTATTTTATAATTCTTGTACCAATGTATCAGTGTGTCGAGCGTTGGCAAGCTTTTGTAATTAAATAAATTCGTAAAAGTTGGGTTCGCTATTTTAATAAAGCTTAAAAGTTAATTTTAAAAAGTTCCTCATTTTTTAAGCGATTATTTGAAAGATTGTGTACTGTCAATTTCATAGTAGAATTTCTGTCATTACACAGCGTACATATAATTTGACGAACACAAATTAGTACTTTGATTTAAAAACCAAATAAAATAAATATCTTCGTAGTAAATTTTACGTTTAGACGAATTAACTAATAACTTATTAAACGGCAGTTAAATAGGCATCACCTGGACAAGCGTTCCCTGCCCCAGGGACAGGCTCTGTGGCCAAACGTCTGACCAAAATAAAATAAAAACTTCACATTAAAATTTAACTGAACTTTGCTTGAGTAGGTATATATTCTCTGCTAACGATTCGAAACTTTAATATAATTAAGATATTGTGACAGATAATAAAACGATGTTTGGCTTGTAGAATAGACAATAGTTCGCATGTATAATGTATATGTAGTATTGAATGCACTGTTTTATTTTTCACTTCTAAAAATAATTTTACACAATTTCTTATAGTTCTACGTATAAAAGTATTATATTATATGTATGTATATGCTTTTACCATTCATTTTACTCAACTACCATATATACCTATAGTACTTAGGAATAATAATAACATTTGCAGTGAATCTGGTCGGCTGACGTGTCCCCTCTGCTCTGACCGGAACTGGAAGCAGTTGGATAACGATTTGTGGAGACTCGAGCAGTGGCTCCAGTTCGCTGAAGCCACGCATGAAGCGAGACATGAACCTCCAGAACAATATGACACCCTCGAAGATACTATACAGGTAAAAAGAGAATAATAAATAAAAAATAAACATGACATGTCTAAAACTCCTTTTGAACAAGAGAAAAAATGTTGTCCTACAATTTTACGTTTTTATTCTCAAAAAAATTATAAGGATAGCTTGCTATTTAAAGCTAGTTTTTAAATAACTTTTAATTGTAATTCATTGAAATTCCATCTTCAGGACCACCGCGAATTCCTGCTAGATCTAGACTCCCACAAGGCCCTCGTGGTGTCCCTCAACGTGGTGGGCACGCACGTGGCTCGTCACGCGCGTGACGTGTCGGCGGCCGAACGCGTCCGCGAAAGACTCGCCGAAGCGAACCGGAGATGGGACGAAGCATGCGCAAGAGCAGCAGACTGGCAGACCAAGCTGCAGAGGGCGCTCATGCACAATCGGGAGTTCCATGATATCGGTGAGTTTGATGGTATATAAGTGACTTGAGTGAGACGTGAGAAAGAAGTTCAAACAAAAGATTATCTAATGGAGGATAATATTGACTTCGATCATCTATTTAAGTCGACTTCCCACGGTTCTTCCAAAAGGAAAATATTGTAAACCCGTAAGATAATTGTTTTTTACTCTTTAGGAACGTAAGGCACAACTTTTTTTAATTATTATTTTGTGAGTGAGATATTTTTTATTATGAGATCAGGTTGGGGAGGCTTTGTCGTACATACGGGACAAGTTAAAAGTACCCATAAACGACGAGCATGAAAGTGGATGAAGCGAGAGAGGGACCGTAGCAAAAATGTGATAATATAAATAAATACATTTTTAGGGTCCATAATGCCATACCATAGATTATAAACCTCCTTAATCCACAGTGGTAGAATTGGTCAGCCAACTCGCAAACGCAGAGCGCCTGGTCCGGTCCCGGGAGCCTTTGCGTTTGAGTCGGCCTCCAGACGAGCTGAGGGTGGAGTTCCGAAGGTTCAGCGAACTACGCGACGAACTGAGTCGAGCTGAACCCAGAGTCCTGGCTTTAAGGGATGCAGCCCAACTCCTACACGGGAATGATGCACAGGATGTGTGTAGGCGGTGAGTTTCTCAAGTATATATCCCGGAATTTTCACAAAGTTTTCTTGTAGCCAGGTATTACCGTCGCCTTTAGGTATGTTTATAATCGAATTCATAAGTACCTACTGTGCAAAATATGTTTTAATAATATTTTTTATGCATGACGCAAAAGAAATTAAAAAAAATACAGCTCTTTCTTCAAAAATTGGTTAAGTGTGATTTATAACACAATTCCGCTCATGAATTTGTGTTCATAATATTCATAGTAACATGATTTATATATTTTTTGCAGTTTGGGCGAGCTGCGCCTGCGCCTTCAATCCCTCCGCAAGCTATCAGCCGTATACGCTCTGAAATTGGGCGCAGCCTTGGCCAGGGAGCCATCCGCTACCGGATCCGCTCTCGCCGCTGCCGCCGCCACGCTTGCGCCGCAGGTACGTACGCATACGTATACGCTCGCACATACGAACAATTTTTAAAACAGTTGGCCGGTTATCAAACTCAGCATCTCTGGGTTCATACATTACTTTGTGTTTAAAGAAATTTGTTGAATATTAGAAAAGCTATAATAAACCTTTGAGCTAATTCCATTTAGAACCTTTTACCATTAGTATTGAAAAATGAATAATTCGCTTATCACAGCTTCTAAAAGCACATTGACATAAGCTTACACAATTGAGAAATGACGTGAAATGCACTGCATAGTTACCGAAGAAATTACGCGAGTTTATAACTTCTTTAACGGATTTAAATGCGATTTTATACAAAAGGGGGGTACTGGGGGGTAAACGTTACTGCGGGTCAGCCATAAATGGCCTTTTCAGCAATCAGAGTCACCAGCTATTTATATTTAAATATTTTGAGATATTGTCATCTATTGTGAAGTTGGTTTTTGCAATATTCATTGGATTGGATTTTTACAAAATAGATTGTTCCTTTCCGTTCGTTTAACGGACTTCCATCATATGTAAAAAATAGATTACATTTTGCTACAAGGGAGTAAAAATTCGGACATTCGCTATTATATGTTCAAGAAGTTTATTAATTTTAGCTCAAATTAAAATGAGATACATTATTAGTAATCCTTTAAACACTATTTTAATATGTAAATGATACATTTCAGCTATTTCATAAAAAAGTCTGCACTCTCACCGTCTCTTTCTGTCAAATTGTGTTTACGCTGAGATGAAAAGGGACTGATGTATTTTTTTAATAATAAAAAATTAAAATAGTGTCTTCACTAGTAGAGCTTGGCACAGTATGTTGACGTATTATTGTCTCCGTAGCTGATGCAGGATGACGAAGAGCCCAGCTTCAGTTTGCCGCCTCTCACCGACAACGAGTAAGTACCGCACTGATTAGGGCCAGTCTCAATAATCAATAAGTACACCGGGTATAATCGAACTGAATATT
Source organism: Pieris macdunnoughi (assembly GCA_905332375.1). Taxonomy (NCBI): domain Eukaryota; kingdom Metazoa; phylum Arthropoda; class Insecta; order Lepidoptera; family Pieridae; genus Pieris; species Pieris macdunnoughi. Next base: position 1,315,692 of record CAJOBZ010000032.1, on the reverse strand, counting down.
GTTCATTTTTATTTATCCTTGTAATTTTATTGTTCTTATCGCGTGCGTTCAAAGTTCGATAATTTCGCTACCAGTAAGTACATAAATTATTTTTCTTTTGCATAATAATAAGTCTTTAATAAGATTTTCAATTTTAATAAATTATTATTTGAGACTTAAAAACCGTTGTTATATTGCTCCTTCATGGTAGTTATTGAGATTGGCCGTTACGATTTTCACTTACAAGTTGCCGTAGACTAGACACGTATTCGAAACATAAGCTAGCTCAGTTGTAATACTTTCCTGGCACAAAATATAGAAATAATATTGAATGTTAAAAAAAACTACCTTCTCAGAGATTTAACAAACTTTTTCTTGCTCCTCAAAGTCATATAAATCGTTAAGGGTTAGGTTAAACGAATATAGTTTGATCGCTTGTGATTGGTCAATCACAACAGTTTTCTGATTGGTTGAGCGCTTAGTTTAATTTTTATCTCCAAATCTCTTTCTCACTACTTGACTGAAAACTGCAGTACTGTGATTATCAGAAATGTCTAATGTATGTTGTGTTTCCAGCGTTCCAGCGAGCGATGAAACGGAAGAGCGCTCTCTGTCGGGCGTCCAGCGAGGCTTAAGATTCGTGTGTCGTGTCGCACGCGCATCTCTGCCTTTCCAGGCCCTTCTCCTCCTCCTCCTAGGGGCGGCCGCTCTGGCCCCTCACACCCAAACAGACTGTCGGGCCACGCCCAGTCTCCAGCCCGTGTTACGGTATCCCGACGGCCCACCCCCCATTTAAGCATTAATTATAATCTCGTAAATTTCCTCCCTCGGGAGTCTCGTACTGAATTCTCTGAGGCCAAATCCAGGTTCTCTCTTCTCCCTCTTAAGACTAGATTTTGTATATTTCTCACCGGTCGCCATTTTGACAATCGCGTGTGCGCTCAACCCTGCTTTTGCTAAAAACGCGGCGTGTGAGCGCGGAGTGACATTCCAATTATAGGTGCTAGTGCGCCCGCGCATGTATATAAACGTTTTTGTATATTTGTAACGTTTGCTTAAAAGACGAGCGCGGGCGTCGACGACGCGCCGAATCGAACGAAATATTTATATAAAAATATATTTAATATTTATTATTTATATAATCTGTATTTAAAGATGGCGCCGCACAAATAATACGAGGCGACGGCTTATTCACGCATTGTTACTTAAAATAGATTGTAAGGACTGTTTATAAAGTCAATAAAGCCTTGCATTGATTGTACGCTTTTTATTTACATTTGCCTTAGTTTAAGATAGATAGGGATAGCTGAGTCGCGTCCGTAGTCTGCGCACGCGCCGACGCCGAGGGACCGAGCTACGAGCCACGCATACTTCAGATTCTATTACCTGAGGGATACACATATTAATCTACTATAAATTATATAATTATAATGGAGAAATTCAAATTCTGAATTAGGCCCAAACGGTAGGAGGCTCACCGAGTGATACCGTCGCACATGGACACTAAAATTGCCAGAAAGGTCGCAAGTGCGTTGCGGGTATATTAAGAATTGATACGCTCTTTTCTTGAACTTAGTGCTACGTGTCTGAATCTTACCCCTCGACTACCATGGATCATTCAATCGTCCATGTAGCTCGGATGTCCCTTATATAAATAAAAAATATAGCGCGACTACTCACCACTCAGTTCACAGGGAAACAATAATATTTATGTTTGGAAGACTAGATCTGGCTATTAAAGTACTTTAAATCAGTGGCGCTAAACTAACCTAACCTTTTTATTTCTGGGCCTCAGATTTCTGTGTCTGTTTCATGATGACTTATAGTCAAGTAGTTGATCGATCTCCTGTGCCTCACACCGTCGACTGTTTGGGTCTAAGCAAGCCGGTTTCCTCACGATGTTTTCCTTCACCGTTCCAACGAATGTTACATGCGCACGTTATTGGTGCACAGCCGGGGATCGATCCTACAACCTCAGGGATGAGAGTCGCAAGCTGAAGCCACTAGGCCAACACTGCTCATTAAACTACTTAGGGAAGATAATATTAAAGTTTCTAACGTACTGTATCGTCATTTACTGGAGGTGTGAACAACGCGGCCCTTCCCACCCCCGCAGCATCTCCCCGTACGACTGCATCACGTGCACTCCCCACCATCACTTGACTCAGGCATACTATTACCACCTATAGTGAAAATACTTCAGTCTACTTGAAATTTTAGTAATAGTTTACCTAAAATCCAAATAATTTCCATACATTTTTTGTATAGTATGACTAAAAACCTTCTTGTTTATATATTTTATGACTCTCAATGATAGAAATGTTTTCGATTTGACATACCTACAAAAATAACACTTTGTATGTCACAATAGTATAAGATCGATGTGGTTCATGCACCGGCCATCAAATACAAAAAAAATATAATGGAGAATTGTTAGGCCTAGCTATAAAGGATGATGTATACCTGTACAATAAGAGATAGCAGATTACACAGCTGAAGTGCAAGGGTAGCCCGTGTAAGAGGCGCTCGCACAGCATCTACGCATCCGCGAGCGTGGAGTGACGCACCCACTAACGGGTGAGAACTCGACCAAGCTTCACGCCATTCCCACTGTAATAGTATTGACATAAAAATAAAATAAAAAAATAAAATATGTTTATTATGGAACATAAGATACATGTATCACTTATTCCACGTCATTAAATTTGAAGGCATCCCTACTCATCGGCAAAGAAGACAGAGGGTGTAGGCCGAGAGAAAAAGCCGGCGTAAAAAACTCTCGGTACTCTTTTAAAACAGCAAATCATCAAACAACACTTATTTAAAACAAATATCGCAAATTGATTAGAAGTAGCCTGTCTAGCACTAGTCCCAGGCCCTTTTATCAACTAGATAATCGTTGACTTTATAGTAAGCCTTTTTACACAGCTTTTCTTTAATACATTTCTTAAATTTATTGAAAGGCAGTGATAAAAGAGCCTCTGGGATTTTATTAAAGAAGAGTATCCCTTTCCCCAAAAAAGAATTACTAACTTTAGATAGTCTAGTACGGGGAAATTGCAGCCTGCGTTTGTTCCGTGTATTAACATTGTGCGTATGTTCTATTCTAGTAAACTTATCACTATTTTTGTATACATACATAATATTTTCATAAATATATTGCGAGGGAAAGGTAAGTATATTAATTTCCTTGAATTTATCTCTAAGAGATTCCCTACATTTTAAATTATAGATTGCACGAATAGCCCTCTTCTGCAGGATGAAAATAGTTTCGACATCAGCAGCATGACCCCATAATAATAAGCCATAAGTCATTAAGCTATGAAAGTAACTAAAATAAACAAGTCTAGCTGTATCGACATCAGTTAGTGAGCGAATTTTTTTAACCGCGTAGGCTGCAGAACTAAGTCTCTTCGCCAATCCGTTAATATGAGGGGACCACTGAAGTTTTGAATCCATGGTGATTCCGAGAAATACAGTTGTATCATCCAGATTCAATTCCTCACCGTTTATAATTGGTCTAGTATCCATAACCCTTGCATTTTTTGCACAAAATTTAATGCATTTTGTCTTTTTTGCATTAAGTAGAAGGTTATTCATACTAAACCAATGGACAATCGAAGACAGAGCATTGTTCACATCGTCAAAATTTGTTATTTGTCGTTTGATTTTAAAAATCAAGGACGTGTCATCAGCAAACAAAACTATCTGATGTTTTCTCTCTACCATGAAAGGTAGATCATTTATATAAACAAGAAAGAGGAAAGGGCCAAGAATTGAGCCCTGTGGTACCCCCATATCTACTGCCGACCCAGAGGACCTTTTACCATTCACTTCAACCTTCTGAGTTCTTCCGTGTAAATAGGAAGTCAGAAGATTCAGTGCGGTATTCTTGATGCCATAGTGGCGGAGTTTCCCGATTAAGGTCTCGTGTTGGACACAATCAAATGCTTTGGATAAGTCGCAGAAAACACCTAAAGCGTCATGCGACTCCTCCCAAGCCTTAACTATATATCTATATAACTCAACACCGGCATCGGCTGTCGAGCGACCCTTGGTAAAACCGAACTGATTATTATGTAATAATTTGTTTACGTTAAAATGACTTACCAGTTGATTTAATATAATTTTTTCAAATATTTTACTACAAGTAGGTAGTACGGAAATTGGTCTAAAGTTACTGGGGTCGGACATACTACCTGCTTTAAATAAAGGAATAACTTTACTATGTTTCATTAGATCGGGAAACTCGCCACTTTTAATACAATTGTTGAAAATTATAGCTAGATGGGGAGCAATTACATCAATTATGCTACTAATTATTTTTACAGAAATACCCCAAAGATCGGTAGTGTTCTTAATATCTATGGTTCTAAATATCCTCACTATATCGTCGGCACCAATGGGTCGGAATGAAAAACTGACCTTGCACTCGTTTACATTATCTTTGAGCAGCGATTCGGCGAGGGCGGGAGATGATTGAAGAGACTTAGTAGTCGAAATTGGAATGTCAGAAAAGTACTTATCAAAAACAATCGCTATCTCTTCGTTAGATTTGATTATAGTGTTATCGACACATAGTTCGATGTCTTGATTGCGATCCCTGACTCTTCCAGTTTCACTATCAATTATCTTCCAAGTCATTTTAGTTTTATTGGTACTATTTTTAATCTTGTTTTTGATATTTAAGGACTTGGCCGCGTAACAAACTTTCTTAAATAATTTCGAATAATTTCGAACATAAAGAATAAATTCTTCATTATGATTGTATGACTTTTCAGCGTAAAGGTCATACAACCGTTGTCTACTTTTATAAATTCCCGCTGTCGCCCAATCACTAAACGATTTACACTGCGAATGAGAGACTTTCTTTGGGGTAAAGATGGTGTTGAACTCTTTATTAATACAATCACTTAGATTGTTGTATTGTGTATCAACGGTAGTACCTACCGGTAATAAAGGTAGGCGTTTACCTATATTATGTCTAAATCTCACCATTCGCTTTTTATTCACTGGAACAAACACACTGCTCTTATTTACTTGTTTCACCACTTTACATTTTAGCGCCACTAACTGTCCACAATTATCTGAGCTAAGATCAGTTGTAATTGAGGTTTGCATTGCCTCTGCATCTGTAAATACATTATCTATGCATGTAGCAGTGGAGCTTGTAATTCTAGTGGGCTCAAGAAACAAGTTAACAAGATTGTAAGATTTTAATAACAGATTGAATTTTTTACTAATGGAGGTATTTTCTAATAAATTTATATTGAAGTCACCACATACAATAATATACTTATTGTTCTTAAAACTAACTTTACACAAAATTTCCTCCAACTTTTCTTCAAAAAAATCGTAAGATGCACTTGGTGGTCTGTAAACACTTAAAATAATGCAATTCTCAATCTCTATACAGGCTACTTCCAAAGAGTGTTCTACAGACAGACACACGATGTCATTACGCTCTTTATACTTTAAATTTTTATTAACAATAATCAAAGAGCCCCCATGAATCGCCGACAATCTGCAAAACGAACTTGCAACTTGGTGCTGATCAAAGTTAAAGATGATTTGGCATTCTCTAAGCCAATGTTCGGTAATGCATAGGACATCAATTTTACTTGATTAATTTTATTAATCAAAATGAAAATTATATTAAACCGAACTGTCTAGATTCTGTTCTTTACTATGTAATTAGAATTAGGTTAACGTCTATCGCTTTTACATTAGCAATGAATAAAATAAAATATATTTACTATGGAATATAAGATACAGGTATCACTTATTCCAAGTCATTTAATTTATATACGTAGACATCTCTACAAATCGGCAAACACGGTGTAGGCCGAGAGAAAAAGCCGGCGTAAAAAACTCTCGGTAGGTACTCTTTTAAAAAATCAAATCATCATACAAAATGACTATGGCAAACATAGATAGAAGAAAGTAGAAGGAGGGATATACGGTCCGCTCTTTATTTGTATTAAATTACAAAACTGAACAGAAACCACGCAGTCCAGTTTCCGGAAGCGGCACCCATAGGCATGACGTGTGAGCCAGGCATCAATGCAAGGAACTAACCCTCTGTACTCGGCAAAAAAATGCTGATTTTCGCTGGTATGGCAGCCATTTGGAACTTTCGGAAAAGTATGGCATGGAGATTTGACGACACGACGATGATTAACTGTGCAAAAATTTCCCTGGTACGAATGGTTGATTTTTTTTTATTAACGCATTCGCGTCGGTATGGCGGGCTGTAAGTCACACCGGAGAAGTATGGCATGACACTACCAACTCTTATTTTTTATGGACCATCGGAAAATACTAGAATTTTTGTGGAACAAATCGTTTGAGACTTTAATTAATCCGACAAGTTCGACTAACGCCCAAGCGATTAGGCCGCGCGCCGGTACCATCGCTATAACCATCATTTTTCTTTTTTTCATTGCGTTATAAGACCCCTGAAGAACGGCCCTACTGGTACAAATGACCGAATATTTTGTGTCACTATCTCACGGTCTAATATGCACGCAGAATAATAAAATTTATATATACTTTCGCTGTTCTTGAATGAACACTGGGTAAAATCTGATGAATCTGTACTGACTTGTTGCAATGGGTCATGGTAACACGCAGCAAGCACACGTGGAGTGCAACAAGAGTATGGAGTTACTGGAGGAGACGCCCTGCCGTCTGAACCAGCCAACCTGTAATCATGTAAAATAAATAATAATACTTTTAGTAACTAAACTCTTTTGCAAAATAATGGGCCCATAAGGAAATTTACATTCTATGGTCTATTTTAGTTAATTAAATGAAAGTCTGAAGTAGTCTGTATACGTATAATCGTCTAAATTAATACGCGCGAAGTATTTTTTTGATGAATTCTTAAGAAAGATCGACATTGCTCGCCCGCACCGTTCTGGCGTCGTGGTACATTCAAGAAGTTGGGATCCGTCGTTTAGATTTGATATTATACGTATTCCCCACCATAAATGCGAAGACTTCCATACTTCAAAAACTTTAACGCATTTTATAAAACTTAGACCATTCCCAAAGATGGATTATACCTGATTTGTTTCCGAGAAATTTGTGAACTTGCTTGAAAACCTAAATAGTTCGTCATACTCAAATATATAATTCCAACAATATCACATCCATATAGATCTAACTGAAAACCTAATTTGAAGTCGGTTAATTTGGTTACCCTTATTATAAAGTGCCTTAAAGAAATATCTAAATGCATGGCTATAAAAGTCAGGTGACATATATTTTCTCTTGCCCAAAAAAGTAAAAAGTCAAAATTACTTCATAGCAAGATCTGAGCTTTCATTGAGATAATCGATGTTAATCCAGGGTATCTCATACCAGTCGCTCGGCTGATCGGCACCGCAACAGTTCAATTCCACCTAAAATTTATATTATTGTTAAAAAATCTCACTCTTATAGGGTTCAAGGAAAAGTGCTGTAACGGTTTAACCTGCATTGTATCCAGTAATGTTTTCCAGGATGGCTCCGTAAGATACTGCGAGATACCCAGACGTAATGACGAAGACAGCTCTTTTAAAAGGCCCTTAAAACATATAGCATGTTGCTCACAAACATTTTGGTTAAAAAAACTAGGCAATTAAAGTGGGGGTGACGGAGTTATTTATGTTCTCCTCGTTTTTTTATTGTAAGAACTGGCAGTAAATGTAAATGTTAATGTAGAAACATTATATTTTTTATTGACGTTGACGTGAGTGCGTTTAGCTACATTAATAAATTATAATTTGATTTATAATCAAATAACTCTTAGATAACTAGGTGCAATGTAGCCTACATTGGAATTGTTTATTAAAATTGTAAGCAGCCAGACAAATCCTGCATATCTCTTCTAAAATTATGGAAGGTGTGCTGTTCCTCTGACCTCAAGGGATCCGACTGAGTGATATTCGGGTTGTCTCTCTCCCTAAAATATGGCGATGGCGCCGATGGCTGGTGGCCAAGTGTCATACTCGTAAACGGGTGCTACTTGTGGTGACTGGTCGTACTTGCTTTCGTGTATGCGGTGATGTTAGTTGTTTCGACTATGTATTTGCGTGTTGTTCTGACGAGAATGTAAGTGCGTGCTCCTATTTCACCATGTCTCCTGCTGATAGAGGACGGATCTTTGTTTTTAATTTATTTTATTATTATTTATTATTAAGGATGTCATGTGGAACATGTAGTAATGGTTGCAGCTCCTTACAAACGTTGTGTAAAACAAAAAACTTGGCGATAAAAAAGAGTGGCGGAGAGTTTATTGCCAGTTCTTCTCTTCCGTTCTATGCCCTTGATTTGAGAACTGGCAGTAAATGTAAAATTAGAAGCAATTAATGTATATTTCTTTTTTTGACGCTCATAAGTGTACATTGTGTTACCTACATGAATAAATGATTTTTGACTTGAGTTGACTTGACTATGACTGGCCAGCCTGAAGGGCCACGATTAATGTCGAGATTTTGTATGTCAGTCAGTCGATATTCCCTAGAGCTAGGTTTCTGACCCCTGAGTTATGAGAGTTTCTGACCCCCGTCATTGCATTAATTGTAGCCATTCTGTGTCGCTACATAATACCTTCAAAGTACTCCTACAAGCAGCATACACCAGCATGCCATTAACAGCCACCAGACTCCCACTGATCATCCAGATTCGAGTGACGCAAGCAGTGCGTTTCCAATGAGGATACTGTACCGCCCACGTGAGCAGACGTAGACCACTAGTGTAGTGTAACTTCATGCAGTACGCTTGAAGCAGGATTAAACCGTAGAGAAGATACACTGTAAGCTAAGGTTAAAGGAACAAGGCCTGTACTGTACTGACTTCATGCACTGCGCTGTAGGTACTATCTAAGGATATGATTTAGTAGGAATACGTGTGGTTAACACGTTAGTGGTCAAGTCGACGACTGTTTTATATGTGAATTCACTGGTTAATGCTCTGCTTCTGTTCGCGAGAACGCCTAGAGTTACGTAATAAATAACATCCACCATTGTCTTAGTGTGAATAAGTTTAGCCAAACACTCTTCATCGCAGACAGTTTTCTGTCTCCGATGAAGAGTGCTGTCGAAGTTTTATTGTGACAACACGTATCATTTACCTTTTATCTTTAGTACACCCAAAAATAGGTGAATTACATGTCAGGCACAAATACTAATTACCTACTTGCTTAAAAAGGACTTAAAAAGAGAAAAATGTAGAATAATTATAAAAACCTTATGAATATTCTTCAACAAAGACATAACCCGAAATGACACGTTATAGCAAAATATTGCCATCACCAGCGAGATGATGACTTGTGTGATCAGCAACGCTCGAAGTACATTGGCCAGCCTCTCACGGCCCTCCCTACTGAACGTTAGCCCACGCCACGCCATACAACATGGCGGGACATCCTAGAACCACCAATAAGACCTCAGTACTTTATAGCCATAACTAAATAAATATAGCGAATAATGCTTTGCGCTGTAGTCAGTTGACATGTCTTATGTCAATGTCACGGGTTAAAAAATGACAATTATATTTTTTTCTAAGCCTCTTTGGTTAGTGCGGTATCTTCATAAGTTATGTGTTCAATAAATGAAACTAAGAAGGTTAAATTAGTATTAATTTATGTGTTAGTTGTTTATCATTTCATGATGTGCTAAGTGCCAACCCGAAACTATGTATTAAGATTTCGCTGGCATAATATGAATCAACTTCAAAATAAATTCAAATCAAAGTGCACTGTACCAAATAAGCTTGTCTATGTTTAATGGCATTGAATTATTCAATAAAACCTGTTACTGTTTGTTTTATTTGCTAAATCAATATTTGTTCGACTAACGTACGTATCCTATATCTATAATTAAAAACCCCAAATGTTTGATTTCGAAATAAACCGAAATTAGAGAATTATCACAGAATAAATTCAAAACTCTCGTTCAACGTAAATTAGTCAATAAAGCTCTTTATAAATTTGACTATTATTTAAATTCCTTATCTAAAATCCTAATCCTTGGCATGATTTTGCTCCAATTCAAATATTTATGGCTGCTCTGCCTTACAAACATTTTTTATGACTCAAAACTTGGTGATTAAAAAGAGTGGCGGAGAGTTTCTTGCCCGCTCTACGCCTTTGACTTGCGGACTGGTAGTAAATGTAAAATATAGAATCAATTTAACATCTTTTCCGTTGACGTTTATACGTATACTTGGTTACCTATATGAATAAAGTTTTTTTGAGTTTGAGTTTCCATAGAGTTTCATTTCTATATAATACGTTGTAAGCGTGTTAATATTTAATATGTGATAAAATTCTTGGATTTTATATTATTACAAAACTAGTACCACCCTACCTAAATTAAAACTAGACAAACATTTTTTATTTCGTTTAGTATATGCTCGGTTTCTATGTTTTTTCTTCCCCAAGGTTTTATCAATATAAGCTCCATGGTAACATACATGGCCATCAACAATTTGACGATTAATTCAATTGTTTATGCTTAAAAATGGCGTTTTATGTAATAAGCCTATAATTAACTTTAAAAGTTATTTTTAAGGTGTTAAAGTATAACTAACGATGGAGGAGGATATTAAAAGAGTTAAAGTGACATGGAGCGACGACTTAAGTCATAATTCTGAGGAAGAAAGAGGTTTGTATGAATGCTATGACGATTATAATAAAGAATTTAAAAAGGTTGAATAGATAAACTATCTATTTCAATAGAGCAAATACTTATCATGATAATTGTAATTTTAATAAGTAGAAAATTAAAATGAGGTAGTATAACACTAAAACATAAAAAATCTGACCGCCTCTGGCTTGGTTATGAATGACGCCAAGCGATTAAACCAGATATCATTGGTTCGATCCCGGTGAAACAATCACTCCCACAAGTTTATAGACGTAGAAGGCTGACCCTAAAGAAACTTATCCTTAAAAATTATACTTAATATCCTGTTGTTCAAGCAATGTACCATGCTAAAAATGCAGTAACAACATCCCCGTGCAGGCAGGTCTATTTCACTAACATATTGGACTTATCTGATGTCCAAGCAATACGAAGTTTACATATCTAAAGTATTTATTCCTATTCATAGAACGTGAACGGCAGGCGCAACTTGAGCGTGAATTAGCCGCACTTCCCGTAAAGCCTGTATATGAGCCAGCAGAACTGAAGACACTGGTCTCCTATATCATGGAAATGACAACAATCTATGACCTACGACCAGAGGATTGGAACGACGAAGCTAAATTTGCTATAGAAGAATGGATAACAGAACCAAAAGCTCTCATACTTTGCGTGTATTTTAAGGGCGAGAAGCTAAAAGCATCGTCAGACATTCCCCTATCACCAGTGTACGACCTGTCTTACTTTATAAGACAGCCTGATTTCGTTTTCAAAGCTGAGACGTTTCACGATGATATAATTTTCGGCACTTTTGTGGACTCCGTTGAGTCGAATATTATTAGGCACTTAGAGTTGGTGTTTGCTCCGTTTTTCTTCGCTGTGAACACTTGGCCTGATAGTAAGTATATTTCACACATATTGATTACTAAGAGATAAAGCATTGGAACTGGAATTGTCGATAATTTAGTAGTATTAATAGTTTTCTGTGTCTAATTTATTGATTTCTTTTCATGATCAGCTTTCTCCTTTGTCGAAATTGAAACTTAAAATTAATTTTACAGGGAATCAAAGCCCAGGAGATTAACTGTAGCTACTTTGAATAGTACCTTAGACTAGTTAATAGTTACTACAAGTGCAAGCGAATCTGCAATATAAAGCAAATAGCATTGAGTAGTTCATCTTCAACTTTAGATAAAACCGATATATATCGTTATGCAATCGCATTTAATATCGACCCTGAACTCCAAATGAATAAGTGGAATCAAAACAGGAGCAAATCGAAAATCTTATTCTTACACCCATTTTAATCATTGAATCATCATGCACCTCATTATTTGGCCCATTTCTGGATCTAATCCATTTTCCTCCTCTACAAACTGCACTGGCCTCACTGTATCCACTGTGTCCACCTAGTCGGTGGGCGGCCGCGCGGTACACACGTACTGCCGAGGTCACCAATCATCGAATAAAAGATCTTAATATATCGAAAAGAGTTCAAATATGTTCACTAAGAATCGTTTTCTTTTACACTGCGAAAAGTAAACTTTATATCCATTCATTTTTTTCAGGTGTCAAGAGCGAATTTTGTTCACAAATCCACACGTTTCTCGCCAAACTAACAGACATGTACTATAAGATGTTGGGTCTGACTGTTCTTTACATACCCCGGGAAGGTCAGAACTTGACGTTTGAAAAGGCAAGTGGAGACAGGGAGTTAGTGAAACGACTTGAAGGGGTCGTGGTATACTGGACACATCAAATCAAATCATGCATTGAAGACCAGTCTTCGGTGGCCTCTCAAAAAGAGCTGTTATGTCCAAGCGATGAATATGACTTCTGGGTTTATAGACGTACGTAACTCTCTAAGTACTGTTTCTTAATACCTAAGATCAAAAATTATGTAACTTATTAATTTCAATTTTATTTAACAATAAATTTAAGCCCTGAGTCCCCAATCCCTAATGGTTATAGAATCTTTTTACTTTTGTTACAACTTTAAAAAAATTACACAAACATCAATATACCTATAATTAATCTCTTTGCACAGACCATTAACAGTTACACAACACACAAAAATAATACGAAGAAACTATAACAATGAAAATAAATAGAAGTAATTTAACAAATAACACTGATTTAATTTATATAATTCACTTCACTGATACAATTCACATTTCGTAATTAAAATTATTTTGAAATTGGCAAAGATCGAAACTGTTTCAGATGAGAATCTCAGTGCGCTCCTTTATCAACTGAGGAATCCTGCCGTAAAACACATAACAAAAATCCTGGTTACAACCCATTCGACATTCATCCATCAATTCCAATCTCTCTGTGATGAAATAAATCAAAAGCTTAAAGAAGCGACATCCAATATCGAATTCCTCCAAATAATAAAACAACCGTGTGCCATATTGGAGTGTGTGGATGATCCAGATGAGATAGCCAATCACGTTCCGCAAATTATCAATCTCTTCAGGGTTATATGGATGGAGAGTCCATATTACAACTCTGAAGCAAGAATAACCAATCTGTTTAAAGCTCTCAGTAATCAGATAATAATCCTTTGCCGAAATTACGTAAAATTGGACGAATTATTCGAAGGAAACACGAAGAAGGCGCTAGGTGAATTCAGCAAGTGTATAGATTGCTGCAAAAGATATCGAGAGATTTACGAACTTATGGCTGAAGCGCATAGTGACGTTAATCCTGGCTCTTGGGAACTGGATATTGGGGCAATATTTAATTATATAGACTCATTTGTCCAAAGGTGCTTTGATATGTTGGACGTGTGTAATTGTATGATTATTTTTGGAAGGTAAGTACATATTTGACAATTTATAAGTAAATGGTAGGCCGTAGGGTACTTATGAGAGTAACCCTATTTCGATCAATTTGTGGCTTAAAATATACAGTATTTACAATATTCTTTACCTTCTAGTTATAATAATAATAATAAAAAGATAATAGAAAAATGTATAAAGTTTGGTCCATACTCCATGTGGCAGCGTTCCTTAATGGCAGCATTTCCTCACTGTATTGCGATACTTATTTTTTATTTTATTTGCGATACAAATTATATTTTACACGCAAAAATATTGATGTACATCACCCTATTGTAGAATTGATGAACTAGAGGTAATAAACAAGCCAATGTTTGGAGGAGCACGTGGTGACCAATTTGAGGCGAAATGTGATCAAATCGAACACATGTTCCACGATGCGTTGGACAACGTGAGAGCCGTCGCTGACACAATCTTGGACGTGCAAGCGCCTTCGTGGTACGATGATATACTACAATTCAGGGCTGTTATCAAAGATATCGAGGTAAATACTAAATTTATTCTAATATTAAAAATTATTTACTTATTTTGTGACTGTAATATAAACTTAATTTTTTATATTTTAATTGTTATATTCAAGGGTTGCATTAACTAATCTTGTTATTATAACTCGACGATGCTTTACAGTAGTCGTGTAGATAGGAATAAAATTCGAGTAAAGAAGATTTATTGAAAAGGGACCATGACTTTACAGAAGATATCTACATATTATACAGAAGCGATATATAGCTAAGTATATTGTGTTGAATTTCAGATAATTATAGAGAATCTCGTGGAGACGGTATTCGAAGGCGTGAATCATGTTGAAGAAGCTGTTGTAGCGTTGTACTCTCTCCATAATTACTCCAAGCGGAAGAGCCTGAAGCGAATCTTTAAGAGGAAGACAGCTGAAGTAAGAAATTTTATTGTGCCTCTCGGCGTACTAAATTAAAATATACGACAAAGGGCCGCCACGATTGATCATTGAAGTATAAACAAGCACTATAAAAAACACTCTAGGCTTATATTAGAAGATCTAAAATATAGTTTTCTGAAACCTGTTATATGTTCTGCAACTAGGCAACAAATTGTTATTATATCCTTACTATTAATTACTAATTAAGAAAGTCGAGTCAAATCTCATTTAATCTTACGTTGGAGAGAGGGGGGGTCTCGGCAAATATCACGCAATTTTTTTTCTGATTAAAAATAAACCTAGGAAAACGGTTGACCCTAAAGGCCATCTCTGCAACTTCCCGCTAACTCCATACCTAAACGCTCAACTTTTCACTTATTTTGTTTTAGTCGTAAATAAAAGCACGAAGCAATTTTTTTCTTTTTTCAATAACAATCCAACGCGTTTACGTAAGAAACCCACATTTTGAAAAATCTCACGTGAGATTGGGGGTTGGGGGAGGGGGTTGAATAAAATCTTACGACATCTCACCAGGGGAAGAGGGAGGTACAGAAAATTTAAAAAAACCCCTCACGTAATTTATGGACGCCCCCTAACCCTTGGATTAGCTTTTAAATTTTTGATTATACATATTATTGTTTATTTATTTATTTTTTGTTTTTTCTTTATTTTAGTTATAGGTTAATTATTTATTATTACCTATCTAGATTTGTAAACGGTCATTTGCTATGTACTTTTCAGGTTTGGGCCATGTTCAGTGATGAAGTGCAAGAAGCAAAGAAAGATATGGTCTCGGGCCGCGGTCAGTACCCGACGGACTTGCCGTCTTTTGCAGGCAGAGCCACAGTACTACGTATGAGAAAGAACAGACTTGCATATTTGAAAAAGGTTAGGCACACTCGGAATTATTCGTTAAGTTAATAAGTTATTATATTATTCGTATAATTATATTATACATTATTTACTCCCCTATTATTTAACGACTGTTCTATGTAAATATAGTAGGGGAGACCGGGTACAAAAGTAACGGCGGGTCGAAAGTAACAAATGCTCTCTAGATTCATCCAATGGGCGAAAACAGCTTCGCCGCCGTCAGGCGATAGCTGAGAGTGCCCCCCTCACTTGTAGTTAGTCGCCGCGTACTCCACGCACTGTTAGATTGTGTGAGAGGATACTACGTGTTTTTACAAACCAAAACTAAGTTTTTCGATATTTTGTTATTTAATGTTTACATAGTCGTAAAAGGATGGTAGTAATCTGAATGATTGCATATCTATTTTTGATTAGATTGATTGTACATTGTTTAAATTTGTTTTTGTTTAGCACGTTCCGTTTTTAAGTTATATTTCATGTTTCAACAAAAATGAGGAAGGGTACAAAAGTAACATAGTCCTATGGGTACACAAGTAACAAACAAACCTAGCAAGATTGTTGCTCAAAAAGGAACTAAACAAGTAGGTGCAGTAACCTCAGAACGTGGAAGATTAGGAACTGTTGCTGTTGCCATTAATGCTCAAGGAGGACACATACCTCCTTTTTCGTATTCCCATTTAAACAATTCCAAGACCACATGATTCTTGAGGGTCCTGTTTGTTGTGCCGGAGCTGGCAATGCTAGTGGATGGATGCAGAATGCAGAACTCTTACTTTTTAAATAAATAATTGTTGATTAAACATATAATATTGTATTAATTACCAACCTCTTCGTCTTGTTACTTTCGACCTGCCTACGTGGTCGAAAGTAACAACTGATGATTTTTTTTTAACTCTCTGTTATTCATATAAAACACACCATAGTAAAAAAAATCGAGCTGCTAGTGTAAAGAACATAAACTGAATTTATATATGGTTATATTAATTTAATGACAATATTAAAACCTGGCCACAAATCAAGTGTGAAGTACAAAGTGTTACTTTTGTACCCGGTCTCCCCTACAGTGAAAGATTTATGTCATGTTCCGATTAAATAAAGTCGACCGAGGACTGCCTAGGGCTGTATTTATGTGATAGTCGCAGTCTTTCATTTGGATCTGCGTCCTAACGCAAGCCTAAAACACACCCTACTCCCACGGAATTTCAAAATACCTAAAATGAATAATATCGACTTATTGTATATATTAACACGATATTAACAATGGATCAGTTAGCTCAGATTCATACTAAAAATTTCCCTTTTTACATACATTGTTAGGTGATGACGGATGCGTCAGTGTGGCTAATGGCATGCAGCAATTCTGAAGATGTCATTATGCATGTGAACCGGCTAATGGGAGCCATAGATGTTGCTATACGGGAACTCTTTATATCTTGGACGGTATGTTGGTTATTTTCAGTTATACCTACTACACACTTCAACATTTAGCTTCGAAGACAATAATAACCATGAATCAACGCAAACACCTACCAACCAACCAAATATGTTCAGTGGTTCCAGAGTACGGAATATCAAATTCAAGTCTCGATACGCGCCTTGCCAAGTTGTTTAGAAGAAACTTGTTTTGGTAGCCAAATGTCTGAATATCTGGTCTGTTGTAATGTATATTTGAATCGTTTGTAAAATTACAGCATAATCTCGATGAAAAGTGTGGTGCTGGACTTAACAAGACGCTTATGCGAAAGAGCGCAGAAAATCCAGGTCTTCTAGAATGTAACATTGATGTGTGAGTGATTTCACGTTATGTTACTTTATTTGTTTCTTTCGTTTCTGTTGATAAAAAAACTGTTGAGCTCTGATGGAAAGTAAATTACTGAGAAAATAAAATAAGTGCGAATAGATAGGTTGTAAAATGTACTGACGTATTACAACATTAACATTGTTTAATGAACTCAATTAATTTCTTTCGAGAGGCAAATACTGTCCCTAAACATTCATTCATTTATGTACCTAAAAAAAATTTATGAAAGAAATCCCTTACAATATTACTCGTGTATTTTAAGTGGGAGTAAAGGCGATCGATTTTAATTTTGAATATAATTGTCACTATATTCGAACCAGAAGATCACTTTAAAAAATCAGATGTGAAGGTAGATACTAGTAAGAAAAATTGTTATTTTATTTTTGTTTATAGAAACATCCTGGAACTGTGTAAAGAAGCTCACCATTGGGAAAACTTGGGATTAGACATACCATTACACGCCTATCAGGTACTATTAATGAAATGTTTAACAGGCTACGCAATTCTACCTAACTATATAAGTAGATCTGTTTATCACTTGGGTCCGAATTTAATTTCATACCTACCATTATTATAATTTGTAGGTATACAATAAAAGCAAGACAGTATTCTACGTATACGAGAGCGTATTGGCGGTCGTGAAGGGATATAATAAGATAATTGACTCCCTCTCAGATGATGAAAGACAACTTTTCAAGCCCTTAACTTCAGTATGTATATTGTTCTTTAATATGACCGACTTGTAGATAAGCCATACTTAGATAGTACTATCATCATGTAAATGTAATAGTAATTTTTGTATAGAACTTAACAAAAAATATGAAAGGATAGCATTCACTTCAGTATAATGTTTTACTGAAGTATTCTAGTATATGGAGGACATTGTCATCACTTTTAATATTTTTAAGTAAATATTGAGAGGTAAATTAAAACCTTATTATGAATCAATTGAATAAAATCTCTTTTATTACCAGGATCATTTTAATTGTATTCAAGTATATATTTCACGTGATTACTCAAATATCTGGAATATTAACAAAACACTTAAATTTAACATAAAATAAATAACATATCTCACAACCAAATCATTTCTAGATTATTAATAATTATGTATCATCAAAATTTTGACTAAAACTAGAACTCAAACAGTTGTCCAAGTGATTATTCATATCAGCCATTTCTACCATCTTCATACAACAAGGACACGGCGACATTGTCCCTGAAGCATTAAGAGTCAACGATTCATCGTGCACATCCACTTCACTGGTATCTATGTAACTCGTAGATGCACCTTCTTCAGGTATTAATGTTGGGTCATCAAAGAAAGCAAGACACTGATCTAAATGTTCCTCTATGGATTTAGTTTCTTTCCCACAACATGGACACTTGTAGTCAAGCTTACTACTCCCCGAAAGTATCTTTTCTTCTTCATCTAATGTTATATTATCAAAATATTCCATATCTTCAAAAGCATCTGTAGTCTCTTGCACATCACTTATTTTACTAACCTTTGTCAATGGATGTATTTCGTTCTTTGGTGTTTCAAATTCTATATTTGTTAAATCTATGACCTCACTGTCATGTCTAACCCTATTTTCTATTTTATTACTACATATCACAGGATTATCTTCATTTTGACTTATAATTTCTCCTACATCTTTGTTTAAGCATTCGTCTAGATGGTTATTTATTTTATCACTGTTAATTTTTGCATCACAGATGGGACAGTTAACTAGATTTATCGGAACTGAAATCAATTTATTATCCTTTTCGGACTGTGTTATATTAAAATCTTGTCCATATATGTCTTTCAATATATTTGAAGCAGTTTTACTGAAATAGTCGTCTATTTTCATAATCTTCTTTGGTTGAGACTCTTCTGGACCAGGTTTGGGATTAAGAACTGTACTATCCCTTTTATTGGCATTTTTAGGAGTAACATTGCTACTGCTTATAGATGGAGACAAGATTTTGCTAGCCCAAACATTTCTAACTGTCATAACAACATCTGATGAATTTTGTGTTATGTCATTTGGATGTTTGTCATTCAATACAGGTTTTGTTATTTTTGGATTAAATATAATATTATTTTTCTTTGAAACCACCAGATTGATATTGCTCAATCTTGGTTTATTCAAATTTGAATCTTTAAGAGGCTTCGGAATAGTCACAATAGGGTTGTCTATTATATTATTGTCCTTAGTAATGTATTTAGTGATATCACCATTATTGATTTTATTCTCTTTTTTACTTTTCCTTTTTGGTTCAGGCTCTTTGATTTTAATAAAGTTACCCCCACATTTTCTTTGATGATCCATCCACCAGTAATCATGAGGGCCCGGTGCTCTATTTGATGTACGCCGAACAATTCCAAAATGAGGCCTTATCGATGTACAAGGGCCGTTACATCTCCACCAGTGTGTTTGATAAAGTTCGACCTGAAAATTTGAAAGAAACAATCTAAAAAATTTATATATATTTATATGTTAAATATATAACTATTTATATTATATTAATTGGTGAAGATTATATGAGAATGTTTGATATTATAACAAGACAGTGTTTCTTAATCAGTTATATAGTGTGCCAAGTAAAAAACTTTCTTGTACTCAAACTTTAAGTGCCTAATTTTATTTAAACAGTGATATTTCCTTAAAACTATGTGTAATTGAGTTTTTATTTATTTTAACACCAAGATGTAGTGTATAATAGTTACAATCCTTGATGTCAGGGCAAGTGTTGATTTATATCTTAAAACAAAATGAGGGTTGAGTATATATAATATTACAGAAAAGGTAACATATTTAGTATTTAGAAGAATTCTAGTTATTATACCAATGAATCAGTAATTTCATACCACTTTGCAACAACTTGAGTAAACTATCAAGTATATATAGCATTAAATTATTATCAAAACCAGATTATAGATTCACTTTCATTTAGTACTAGTCCTCCAATTTAAGATCTCTTTGGTATCTAAAAATCTGCTTTGTTTAGCTATGGTCAGTGGCTACTAAGCATCATGTTTTATTAGTAAAATGATATATATTAATTGGCAAAACATATATACTGACCTCATCATGAAAATCATGGTAAATACTAATATTTAAGCCAGCAGCTTTATTAATGCGAAACATGTGAGCTTTGAAGTTTGGACCATGGCCATCCCTATCTTGATCTCTACGTGTGATAAAAAGGAATCCGTGTATCATCTCATGCAGTAATGTTTCAATTAAATCTTTTCTTGGTCGGAGTTTTAGTAAAGGTTCACTCAATGCTATATCGCAAAGCCCACCTCTATTATAGCTAAAAAGTAAAAAAAAATGACTTTAACAACTCACTCACTCAATATCGATACTAAAAACTATCGAATACGAATCACCCTAACAATATAACTTAACAATAGAAACTTACGAACAAATTCCAGCACACGAGTACATCCTTTTACTCCAACGCACAACAGCTCGACTTGATAACTTTTCCCAAAAGAATGTTTTGTCAAAGTGTAAAAATAAAGCGTGGATGTTTGGTGTAGGATCAATTAGCTCCAACTCTGGATCTCCTAAATTCAAAACACTCATATTTTTTGATATTGTTCACATTTGATGATGTATGCTTATATATGATACAAGCTATAAAACACATTCTAACGTTGTTCTAAATAACATCTTTTTACACCAATTTAATACACGTAATACATTTAATAAGTAATTATAAAATTTGTCTTTTGCTCTTTATTTTTACCGTTAATATAAACTAGATTTACAAAATAAATACAAAACTCTAGACAATAGACATTGAGTATGGACAGATGACAATTACCTTTACAAAATACAAATTACAATTTATATTTTGCCGGCTGTCAAATTTTTTATTTTTACTTTTTTATAGAAAAGGAACCCCACTCTAATAATAAGAAGGTATATATTTATAAACTCTAGCGCTTATTACAAAATAATTTTAATAGATTAATTTTTATAACTACTTTGCCTCAAAATGTAATATTTAAAGTTTCCGCGTGATTTTAGGCCTGTGAAAAAAAGGTTCAACCGGGAATTTTCAAACTGACTTGGACCTCAACAATGTCCGATGCATATATTGCAGATTGTGTACTACAAATTGGGGAAGTGAGTAAGCTTAATAATGTTAACATATTTTAGGCATTATTAAATGTTTATACACGAAATTTCCCTTCCAGCTTCAAGATTTCTTGACGACCTATAAAAATTGCAATATCAATTTAGTTAAAATCATGGAGAAAATTTGTGACTCACCACTCATTGAGTTTGATATTTACAATGTTTTTGATATATATGTACTTCGAGAGACCATTCGGAATATGGAAACCGAAGCCATTACAAATATATTAGAGATGTATAAAGAAATAATTGTTTATATCATTATTGTTTACGAAGGATTTGAATCTTATATAGGACAGGTAAAGATCATAAATAGCACCATATAATTATAAAAACTGAACTTAACGTAATAAATATAGACTTTTGCATTGCTTTTACAGTATTTTTTTAATTTGTTTACGACTCCAAAAAAGGAGGTTTTACATTTCGGCGTATTTTTTTATGAAACGTTTTTAATTTACTTTCATTTCATATCGACATTATGCAATTGGTATGTATATTAAACCATTGTTTTTGACTATTTAGATGGCTGAACATTGGGTAAAATACGTAAGAAGATTTGATCGTCTTATTGAAGATGCCTTACGTTTAGCCATCAAAGCCACTATGCAAAACATGTACAAATGCGTACACGGCGATGGTAAGTAGATTTGTGTTTGACGGTGTTCTGTTTCTCCACCGTAAAGCGGGCCATAGATCGACTGCAACATGCGGTCGCCACACGGCAATCTGCAGTTTCCATACTAAATTCATATTCGCAAAATCGCAATACACGGACCGCTCGAGCAGTTCCTGAGCAAACCGCATGTTGTAGTCGGTCTTGACTGCAACATGCGGTCCGCCTATGGCCCGCTTAAGGAGACCAGTCTTATTTCTGAATGAACTGAAGGCCCTAGTCACTAGTGGCTGACTTGTGATCTTGTATATATCCTTAGTGGTCGGAAACGCTATATAGCGCGATTATTATAGCAGGCATGTCATCTGATTTTAGATGTCGTTACCTTTTTCGAAAAACGCGTACTAAATATCTACTATATAGGTAATGTTTCATTTCAGGAACGATGGCCCCATCCCCGTTGATAAAAATGAGTTTATACCTATCTGATAAAAATATTATATACCTACCAACGAGAAATGAAATTGTTGATACATTTACAACTGTTTTGGATGAGATTGTGCATATTTTGAGCACTATGCCACGGCTGTTTCAAAAGTTTGGCCTCCCTGCAGGCGGGCTTAAGAACTTTAGTGACGTCATACAGACGGATGCTGATACGAATAAGCTGCAATCTCTTATTGATAACGGTATGGTGTAATAATTATTATGTACATATTTTCATTCGTTTAAGAATATGTGTGCTATCAATTATGTACTACATATATACTACACTATAACAAAAAAAAAATTACTTTTATTACCTACCTATGGTCTTTAATCAAGCGAATTCAAACTTTTTTTATAGAACAGGCAAACGGGCAGGAGGTTCATCTGATGTGACATGATACCGCCGCAATGGACACTCTCAATACCAGACGGCTCGCCTGTGGGCTGCTGGCCTTCTTATTAATAGTATTTTTAGATACAAATACACTAAAAGATTTATAACTGTTGCATTTAAAAATCGCGTGATTTTATAGTAGATCAAAATTTTCATGGTTGATAGAATAATTTTAATTTTAGAAGTTGAATATAATCTCGGACTTATACACGAGCATATCCGAATGTGGGATCCATATGCTCACATATGGAAAGTCGATAAAGACGAATTTATGGAGAAATATAGACAAGAAGGCCATACTGCGGCAGATTTTGATAGACTAATTATAAATTATAGTGATTTAGCCAACGCTGTGCAGATACAGGAGACATTTAATCAGGTAATCAAGGACCACTCGAGTGTGATTTTAAAATATAACAAATTTTTTGGCCTAATATAACCCGATCCGGGTTAACAAGGGATGTCATATTACTTCAAAAGAATTGTTTTGGGTAGGTACGTAGGCAAAGAAGGCTCTCAGAGAAGGATTACTTGTGATCAAAATATTCAAACAGGGTCTGAATAAAGGGCCCATTAAGTAACGATGACTACAAACGATTTCTCTAGGAGTATCTAGTTTTTGCTTAAAAATGTATATCTGCTTGATCCAAACACATTACTAGTAACGGCAATATATATTTGCATAGCGATGTACAGTATCGAATTTACAGTTTTTCTAACAATAATATGTAATCATTATTATTTTTCTAATATATAAAATTCTCGTGTCACAATGTTCGTTCCCATACTCCTCCGAAACGGCTCGACCGATTCTTATGAAATTTTTTATGCATATTCAGTAAGCCCGAGAATCTATCTTTCAAACCCCTAATTGATAAGGGAAAAAATCCTTTTTTTTTTTTTTTATGATACACCATACAAAAATACATACAACCTCTAATTTTCACCCCTCTACGATCAACCCCTATTTTCTATGCTTGTAGTTATTTTTATTGGACTAAAAAAATGTTTCCTAGAAATAATATAAAGGATACAAAACAAAGTTTTCCGGGTCAGCTAGTTATTTTATATATATGTATAAATATTTTATAAGAAATTCGACGCTATGGTATTGGCTTTGTTTGCGCTAAATCGGTGTCAGTCAGAGGATGACAATTGTCGATTTTGACATTGACACACGAACCGGAAATGGTACGTGGTGTTCCGGCGTAATTGAAAATTAACCGCTGTCGCGTGCGCACTAACATTCGACCGCATTTCCTTTTTACCATTATTAAAGGATCCAGTGCTTAGAGTAGGACACACCACCGTTAATGGTAAGTGCTAGTCTTAGACTCTGATCGATTCTGGATTCCTTTTTATTATACTGACACGCGACAACCGAACCAGTGCGTAGTATTTTACATGACATCCTGGAGTTAGCTTCCGGATACTCAGGCCCCCACAGGCTTAGTAGTAGTAGTTGTATGTATTTTTGATAAATAAAACATCGTTATGATTGTTTTTTAAATTTTAATGATGAAAATTTTGCAGATACACTTTATTACACTGAACTCAAGCGAATTGAAGAAGTCAATAATAGTACATTGCTCAGTGTGGCAAACGAAGTTAGGGGAATTACTAAGAACCATTACAGAGAGTGACATTGATGTTATTTATGCATATATAGAAAGAAGTAGCGTCGAAGCCATGACTGTATGTATTTTTATTCCTATCATCAGCTATTTAAATTGTCCTACAGCTGGGGCATGACGTGTGGTTACAGTTATGAACATAACACTATCGTTTTAACTCAGTCTTAAACGTAGTGAGAACATTTAAATTTTACTTCTATTTGCCGGTCAACTCGATTTGTTTATACTCTATGTGTCGTTATTCATTTGCTCGAACGGTGAAGGAAAACATCGTGAGGAAACCGACATGTCTTAGACCCAAAACGGCACACACCTGACACAGGCACTGGAGGCTGATCACCTACTTGCCTATTAGATTTAAAAATGATCATGAAACAAATTCAAAAAATCTGAGGCCGAGACCTAAAGATTTTGTAGCGCCACTGATTTATTTATTTTATGTGTCGTTATTGGTACCAAAGCTGCTTGCTGCAAGCTGCTGCAAAAAATAAAGGATGTGATTAGATGAAGACTCTCGGTTTTGGAATCGACCTTTTGGGTCTAAGACATTTATTTCCTTATTTACAGTAAAAATTTATTAATACAAATTTTAAATTAAGAACATAATATTACATAAATAAAACGAGAAAACATAAAACTTTAACAGATTATAAATAAAGTAATCCTTGTGAATTCAGCCAGTGTGCAACTAAATATCAGTCTCACATGCGATATACAATCTCATAGTCAGGGTGCGCGAGACGCGTGTAAATGGTGCTTCTCTGAGTAAATTTGTACGCGCAGAAGTCACTGCTCCAAAACTGCTCTAGCAAGTAGATACCATAACATTAATCAATTTAAAAAAATCATCAATTGTAGAGCCTTTTTAGCATCAGCCAGAAACTAAGAAACTATTTACCTCAAACTGTTTATTACAAGTCTACTCATACTTAATGAGGGGTGTGCACTGAGCATTATTATTTAATCAATTACGGTCAAATTTGTAATAATAGCGCCTTAAACCAATTTAAAAGGGTATTAAAGATACATAACAGAATGAACCTAGTAGACTGAAATTGGGACGGCTGATGGCGACGTGTATCTCGTTCGTATATACGTACCTACATATTAAGTTTTTCATGTAAATAAAATAAAATATATTTTTTTAATTGTAATGAGAAATAAAGTTCTTTAAACGCGACATTGACGACTCATTGGTCTAGTGGTTAGTACCCCTGACTGCGAACACATGGGTCCCGGGTTCGATCCCCGGCTGAGACGAACATCGATGTGATGAGCATTTGGTGTTGTGCTTAGGTCTTGGGTGTTTAAATATGTATTTATATGTCTATCTATCTATAATATGTATGTATATCTGTTGCCTAGTGGCTAGTACCCATAACACAAGCTTCACCAGCTTAGCATGGGACTAGGTCAATTGTCTTAAAAAAAAAACATTATTTTAGATGCCAGCTGACCTAAAAGAGCTTGCGACAGCAATAGCTACTTATGAGAGATTAATTTCGGAAATTGCTCCTTTTGAAAAGACATTTGCTCCTATAACAGACCAAATGACTACTCTTGGTAAGACTTATTTGCGTACGTAATAAAGACTAATACTTCTCGTAAAGGGTTAAGTTCTATTGTATGTTGTTTACCGATTCTTGTTAAAATAGCTACGGCTCGTACAAACTACGACTGGTATGTTGGATATAGAATTTGGCCGATTAGGAACAAATTGTTTGAGAGGACCTATGTTATTTACTAAGGTTTTCCAAAACCATTTTCCATGTAAATCACACGATAGCATGACACGGTAACACTATTGTTATTTGCAAAATAATAACAGTTGCCATAGTATAGGCTCTGAACTAATATAGCAAGTTATAATTTATTACAGGTAAGTTTGAAGTCGAACTTAGCTCAGATATGGTAACTCGTCATGAGAATATACCGGTGACGTGGGCGGAGTATTTGAATTTGTTGGAAGAAGCGAAAAAAGCATTGGAATTGAATAAGGATAAATTTAAGGCTGAACTCTTGGAACAAGCGGAGGTAATATTGTTTGTGAACGATGATATAACTGAAAATGCACCTGACAGTAAGTGAAATCTGTTGTCCAATAACACACTTGCAATGCGTTGGTTCACTGGACAAAAGCAAACGATAGGTAAACTTTGAATACAGTGATAACCACCGCCCATAGGCGCAAGCAAAGCACACCACGGTGTGTTCCCAACTTATCAGGGAATGGTAAGCTCTTGTCTTGAAGGCACTTGAAGTCGTTCCACAAAGAGGTGGTGTGCAGCAGAAAGTGCCTTAAAGAGTTAATAAAATTATTAAGTACGGTTTTGTGTTGAAAGCCAATATACAAGTTATTCAGCAACGTGAGTGAAACAATCGATTATGAGGTAAAAATTTAAGTTTCCATTTGTAATAGGTGTTCAAAGAAGCAGCTAAAGAATTTTGCGAAGATTTCTATAATACTGCTCCATGCAGCTCTGAAGTTAGCGGTAAAGATGCGATGGCACAATTGAAAGCTTTTAGGGAACAGCTGAACGCGTTGCGTGCTCAGGAACAGCAAATTAAGGATGGATTGGCTGTTTTTAATTTGACGTAAAGGCAATCTTTAGTCACTCATCGTAGAGTTATTCGATTTTTGGTGTAGTTTTTGATCGCTGTATTTATTAGCTGTCATGTGATTAGGGCTCTCATCATTATTAGTTTATATTCCATTTGGTTTATAATTTTCATACCTTTATATTAGTATTATAAAAAATTCTTATCCAAAGTTAATTTATAAATAAGAACGTCGTAGCTATCTAATAATGCTACTTTTTATGTATGGATTAGGACTCCAGTGAATTTGGACCTTCAGAAGATGGAAAAGGAACTGGAGAAACTAGAAGAAGTGTGGGGTCTAGTGTACCAATGGGAGGAGTCTTGGGAGAAATATAAGACTCAAACATTTTGGGAAATGGAGACCGATGAAATGGAAGAAAATGTTATGTATCTTTTTAGGTAATTGCTTTTTTCTTTCTCGTCATCTCCGCTTTAAATACTCTTTGGTTGCACCTACGCTGTTGCAAGGAAAAAGTAAATTTATATTTGTGTGTAGATTAATATTTTAAATATTTAGAAATTAAATATTTTTTCAGAAATTTCAATCGATTATCTCGTCAGTTAAAAGATAAAGGCTGGGATATAATCGACACAACTCGTGTTAAAGTAGATGCCTTTCGAAGAACGCTACCTTTGATTGGTGATCTGAAGAATCCATGTATGAGAGAGAGACATTGGGATAGGATCAAAGCGCTTATGGGCGTGTGAGTATAATTATTAGTTATATTAAATGTACCTAATATTAGATTTACGATAGTACTCGCCTTTAGACGTAAAAGGATATGCTTACTTGAATATCTAACCTAAATAATAATCAAACATAAAAATATATCTATATATATTGTAAAACTCAAATCCTGAGTTTGAAATTGATTTTCCTGTCGTTTTATAATTATTTTTTTTGGTTTAATTGTATTTTTATCTCTTCGTGTTTGTTATGCTTGTCACATTAAATATTGTATTTTATTTTTCTTGTACCAATGTATTAGTGTGCCGAGCGTTGGCAAGCTTTTATAAATAAATAAATAAATTTAAAATTTTTGGCCAAATTTGTAGAACGTCGTCTCTAAAAACGCATTGGACGATTTATGTACCTACCGAGAATTAATATATTATATCTATGTTATTAACAGAAAGAGATTTTAGCTGGCAGAGAATAGAAACCCATAGATCAGAAAATTTTAAATTTAATATTTAGAATGCACTAAAGCCCACACCTTTCTTAACAGTGAATTTGACCAGAACTCTGAAGATTTTAAACTGGAATTGATTATGCGTCTAAATTTCCAAGCATACGCTGAAGATATTGCCGAAATATCGAATGCGGCCACCATGGAGCTTAACATTGAGAATGGTCTAAAAGCGATTCGCGAAGTTTGGAAGAACACTACATATGAAATGCAACATCACAGAGGCGATATGTATAAAATTAAAAATGTTGAAGATGTTATGCAGGTTTAAATGAAACAATTATAATTATAATACGGGTTCTAATATTGCCTTCAATTAGTACTATACATATAAACAAAACTTATTTAACAGATATGCACATAACTCAACGTTTTGACATCCAATTGTCACATCAAGTTGACAGATCAGTCAACGTCAAATTATGTAAAAATGTAATAAATACACATTTATATCTGTTAAAGAATTTTGATTTAAACAAAGAGTTTCTTTTCATTATACAGGCGTTTTGTTTACATATTATATTAGGGTCACTTTAGTTTAAGTAGGTATTTATTTTGAAGTTTTCTAAAAACAAAATTTTTATTGCGAAAACTAACATATTCAGGAAAGTCTCAGTAAAAACTATAATAGGTATATAAATATACTATTTTTCTAGTTTTTGGAAGACCATCAAGTGCAATTATCTTCGATGAAGTCCACAAAATATGTTGAACCGTTCATCAAAGAAGTTGATTATTGGGAAAAATCATTGGGTTATGTAGCGGAGTGTATAGAGGTGAAACATTAGTATCTATTATTTAACAGATTTCAGAATTATCATTACGTAGTGCTCAAATATAAAGTTGATAAATAAATTATTTAAAAAAGTGCGTGCGTACAAAGTATACATGTCAGAAGTGAAATTTTGGCAAACAAATTTTTAAGTCTTGTTCAAATTTATACAAATCTAAAACTTTAGATTTCGAGACTTAGAGGGAGGGAAAAAGGAAGATATGATAGGAATTTAATTGTTATTAAAATATTAAGTGTCGAAAATTAATACAATTTATATTTTTTTTTCTTCGATATTTACATAATATGTATAATTAAAAAATAATATGTAACTACGAATACATCAACCAATAACGTGATGATTTCATGCTACGTTCACCCTTTCTCACTCTGTCTCAATCGTTCTCTCTCTTTTCTTCGACAAAAACGCTTCACATCTTCGTGACGTATCCGTAAAAATTTTACCCTCATGCTCCTAAAGAAGTTTCACTTCAAAAACTATTTAATTTATTTATTGTAAAACACGGTGTAAGTCTGTATTTCTCAGGCAGTCGGTTTCACACGTAATAGTAAGATGTTGCTAGAGTGAGGAAAGTTAGTTTAAGTACATGAATCGTTAAATTTAAAAGTTTTACGACTCCTGCCAACCATTAGCGTGTCATTGAGTGTAGTGTTCTATGATCTGTGTAAATAAAAGAAATAAAGTAGTTGTTTGTTATTCTTAATTTTTTACCTCCTGAAATTTGTTTTTCGTCAACATGGTAAAATATCCCTAGTTAGTCATAGTAACATTTGATACAACGTTTAAAGACCTACCTAGGTAAAAGTGGGTTTTGTTATAGATATCGTTACAAGTCCAAAGACGCTATCTTTATCTTGAAAGTATATTTAGTGGAGAAGATATTCGCAAGCAACTACCAAATGAAGTCAAAATATTTGATGCACTATCTGCTGACTGGACAGAGATAACCAGCAAGTTGGTATATTTTCAAAAGTTAAAAACCTAGATAAGTTAAAAATAATATAATCGTGTTGCATATCAAAGTACCTACTTTTTCATGACTCCCACCGTGATATAATGCTACCGTATTATGCGTACACTTGTGTAGAAATTTTTTCAGGCAAATCGGTACACTGATAAGAATTTGCAGTTTTTTAAAAAATGTTAGCAATTTCAAGAACCCTGTAACCATGTTATCCCGAGATATATAATACCTATTTTCTTTGGTAGGATTCATATTTTAATTAACTCTTCGTTTTAGTATGTACGCTGGGACAAATGCAATTGAAGCTTGCTTGTACAAACCAGCCCCATATCTTTTTAATAAGCTTAATACAATGGTTGATAACTTAGATGGGATTTTAAGACAATTAGAAAAGTATTTAGAAACAAAGCGGCAGTTGTTTCCTAGATTTTATTTCATTTCCAATGACGATTTATTAGAAATATTGGGGAATTCAAAGAAACCGCAACTTATTCAAGTCCATCTGAAAAAGTTGTTCGATAACGTCAACAAAATAAGGATCGATAAGGTATATCATTTTAAATATTACCCTAGTCCTTAAAATAATAACGCAAATTTTTCATTTTTTACAATACAAAAATGAATTTTCTATCTGTTAAGTTTTAAGCGATAAAATAATGATACATATTATACGTGTCGAATTTATTCTTGCTTCTGGAAAAAACTTGCTAGACGGTCGTAAGTAATATTATTATACACTTGACAAATGGCAAATTTTTGTTATTATCATTTGAAGTTATTTCATTAAAAAAACAAACCATTTTATTTATATTTATACAGATTAGTATTATGCAATAAATTACCGCCAAAATGTTTTGCTAGTATGTATAGTTGTCAATTGTCAGCCGTCGATGTCAATTCCACGTGGGAGTTGGGACTTAATAGCAAATCTCCAAACAAATAATTTCAAATTTAAAGTTTAAACTTTAAAGTTTAAACTCAAGTCTCAAGTAATTATATTGCTACTTTAAAATATCGTGTTTTTTGGTTAATGAAATAATTTAAGCAGTGTGTGCGCCGTATGCTTAAATTGTAAATGCTCGTAATTAAGAGAGTTGTCCATTAATAATATTATCATTCTTAAAAATAAAGCATGGCTTTTCTTTATGAAGAAGATGTCATCAGCGATATTGAAAATGTCGTACAAGAAAGGCTTGCTGATTCTTCTTTGCAAAACGACTACGTATCAGATGATAAGACTGATCAGCACAATGATAGTATGGATGTAGACGGAGTATACTTAACTAAGTTAAAAGCTATTGACGAACCCTTGTATGAGATATCACTCCGGGCAGAGCAAGAAGCTGCAGCTACAGAAGCAGAGGCATCTCATAATCTTAGTACAGAAAAGCAAGGCAATAAAACTAAAGATGATCCTTTACATGAAATATCACTCCAGGCAGAGCAAGAAGCTGCTGAGAACTATAAAAATTTTACATCAGAGGAACTTGATCAAAGTTATTTCATGCCAAAAAAATTAATTGTAAGTGCCTATAAACATAACACATATCTATTATAGATGTTTACTTAATATAAGTTTTCTATAAAAAGAAAACTAGAATGCATTAAGTACTGGTTAGGTGCAATAACATTTATTATTATCAATTTCAGAAAAATGCAATGCGCTATGTAAATCAAGTGCAATCTGAGCACTACTCAATCCTTAAAAAATGTAGACAGACTTTATTGGACAAACAACTATCTACAGTTATTATAAGAAGCAGAAAAAGAATAGATACAACACATGGTTGTGTTCATTGGAGAGTAAGATTTTTAAAGGCAATTAACACAGCCATATATTCACATGATTGGAATAAATTATTGTATATATTAAGAAAATCGCCAATAGATGAACATATTAATAAAAAGACAGAATATCATTACATAAGGGTAAGTAAATTATTAATATTTATCATGTAATTTTTCATTAAAATGTTTTTTTTTATAAACTATTGTATGTGTACAATACAATTTAACAATAATTTAAATTACTCTAAAAATTATGATTATGGTTAAATACAGTAACTTAACTTACCTAATTGAATCATGCCATATTAATTTTGTTATATTTGTTACAGGCATTAACAATTCTGTTAATGAACCATCCCTATGCAAAATCACAATCTTTATTAAATCATTATTTTCATATGGTCCTGTCCTGTCGCTCTGACCAAGATAAAAAAGCCTTATATAAAGTATTGCTCACAATGCCGGATAAACTAATGGGATTTAACGTCTACAATAGATTGCACAACAAACTGAATGATAATGAAGAATCTATAGGAAATGTATCTAAAAATCGAAATGATTTAACAAAAACTCTGGAGACATCTCAATAACAGAAAATGTAAATAATTTCTAGAAAAAATATAAAGAAATAGTTAACTAAGTTGTTGATGTTGTATTACTACGGAAATAAATATGCTTATGTATTCAGGCATGTTCCTATTTCAATGAAATATTGTATTATTTAAACACACCATATACATGTGTTAAAAATAAACTACTGGTACAGTTTATTTCGTGTTTTAATTTACAACCATATAGTAACTTTGTTATTATAGGAAATTTAGAGCAGTGTTGGCCTAGTCTCTTCAGCGTACGGCAGCGTGTGTCTCATCCCTGAGGTCGTAGGTCGGTCCCACCTAGGGCCACTGGTTATATAGTAAATTTGGATATGTCATAAACTTCTACAGCTTAAATTCTATGCATAAAAGTATCTTATATTCAGAATGCTGTCGGTCTCCCAGTGGCTAAAGCAATGATGTCAGATGATGGGGAATGTATAGAGTGGAAGTATAATTTATTATTGGATGGTCCGGCTGAAATTTGGCTACTTGGACTTGAACATACTATGAGAGTTGTTTTAAGGGAGGTCAGTTAGTAGTTAGTTTTTTAGCCCTGATAGTAGTAGGCAACTGCTTATAGCAGCATTTGATAGCCAGAATTATACAGGGAGTTTTATTTATTTATTTTCTATTTTTACAGTACAGTTTAAGCAATACAATAGAAAACTTACTAAAAAAAAATTAAACTAAGAACGTATAATATACACAAAACGAAAACATATAACCTAAACCTTTTTATAAATATTGTGAATTCAGCCAGTGAGCAACTAAATATTATATCAACTATGTCTAGTCTGTGTCTTTTGAAACTAAAAAAGAAACAATAAAAACTTGTTACTGGTCTAGAATTTAATGGCAACTCGAGCTGCGTTGAAGAAGTGTCGATACCAAAGGGAGCAATGGATTAACGATTTTCCTGGACAACTAGGAATTACTTGTAGCAAGGTATGTTCTGAACCAAATTATAGTTTGTATGTGTGGTGCTTCTTAGTTGTACGTTACTCTAATACCCATATTAGAGTTATATTCATAATCGATTTAAAGCGAACTGTGACTTTCGAATATCAAAAACCTATTGGATTTTACTTATGTATGCAATTTATGGGCAGATTCAATGGACGTCAGACTGCACACGTACCCTATGTCGTTGTGAGCTAATGAAAGAGAAAAAGCCGCTGAAGAAATTGCGCAAAAAGCAAAACCTAATTCTCAGTACATTACAAAATATGTCCCGAAAAGAGATTTCAAAGATATTGCGTTGTAAAGTTAACGCTTTGTGTGTCATAGAGATACATTCAAGAGATACTGTTGATAGGATGTATAAACTGGGTTTGTAGTGGTTCCTTTTTTATGCAGTAGCTATTGGGCTGAAGAGCTCTTATAGTCTCTGTTTTTACCTACCTACTTATCGACACGATAAAATAATAAAATAGGAAACTAGTTTTGCGCACCAAGGCCAAGTCAAAAGTACGCATAACCGGTAATAAAAAATCGGGAAAAGCGTGAAAAAGATAGGTAGGTAATGATGTCAACGCGAGACCAAGATTAGTACTATTAAATTTTATATTTTTTCTGCATATAACTTGTATACAATAATTGTTATTCCAATTGTTACGCCAATTAGTAATTATTTACAATATTAATTCCAGGTTGTATGACAGTATCGGCCTTTGAGTGGTTCTCACAGTTAAAGTTCTACTGGGACCGGGAGCGGGAGGATTGTTTCATCAGACAGACAAACACAAACTCGATATATACTTACGAGTATATAGGGAACTCAGGTCGGCTTGTTATCACACCGCTAACTGACAGGTAAGGAAGTATAACACCCAATTGAGGTTTAGTACTAGTTCAGATAAACAAGGAAACAAGTCAATTAGGTGGAGTATAGATTGTTAACAATTATAAATATTTAATATATTTTTTGTTGACGAATATTTTTAATGTTGGCAACACTGGGATACACCATTTTTGATCTTTCCTTCCGCATCTATGGCGTCGACAAGTGTGTACTATTTATTTATTTATACTTTATTACCTTATACAAAAACTTACATATACAAAAATTATAATAAAAATAGCAGGTTACAAAATTATAAGGCAACGGTTGGCCTTATCGATAACAAGCGATTTCTTCCAGGCGGGTTGCCTGCCTTAATGTGTAACAATAAAAAATATATAAAAATACTATTTTTATTCAATCAATAAAACTTGGCCTACGCGTTTTATTTCAGTCCTAACACTTTCAATAAAAAATATTGTTTTTTATTTTTGCTTAATTCTACTTTTTATTTTAACTTATCTGTTAAATAGATCAACTTAGACGCGGCACCAATTCGGTTTGGCAGAAATATCCTGAATATCACCTTTTGTCTGATCACTAACAAGAACACCTGTTTCACAAGAATCAATCACAATTTTTACACTTTCTAGATGCTACATAACTCTAACAACGGCGTTGCATCTATTCCGCGGGGGTAGTCCCCAAGGCCCGGCGGGGACAGGCAAGACTGAGACTACCAAAGATCTGGGTCGAGCTTTAGCCAGATGGGTCGTTGTCACCAATTGTTCTGATGGATTGGACTATAAATCAATGGCCAAATGTTTTGCGGGTATTTAATAATACTTATTATTATTATTGTGAACAGGAGTATCACCTACAGGCATATTAGATTGACATGAGCATGAAACAGATTCCGATATCTGAGGCCCAGACCTAATAAGCTTGAAACGCCACTGATTTATTTTTATTTATTAATAATTATTCAACCGTCGACACTATTATTTACATATGCAAAGAAGTTTCTGGAAAGAATGCTGTATATTGATAGGCACTGAAGTTTAAGTGTGAGATCTATAGTGCGCACTTGGACTTTGCTCAGACTTACCTTACGAAAAACTTTGCTTAGTGTACACTAAGGTTAAACTATGATTTCGTATTTATAGACATTTTAACGGTGAGATTAAGCTAAGCCCAAGCTAAGACAGAAAATGTCAAAATACAAATTGATGTTTCATTTCATGCAATACTTTGTTTATTATCCTTTAAAAAAGTTAACGATAACAAATATTTAAAAATCTAAAACGGTACACATATATCTTCAATTTATTGTTATTTATGTATTCATTTATTTTATTATTGCAATAACTAGAAATTCACGAGTAACCTTTAGAAAATGTATTAATTATTTAAAGATGACAATAATTTTATTACGTAGAACGGATTGCAATGTTTTGACAACAGCAACAGAGCACTTGTATCAACTATCAACAATTGAAAATTTTAAACCACTTTAATTTATTAAATTGATCTTTCTTTCGTTTTGTGATTTGGCTTTGTTACATGGACCGAGAGAGAGAGTTCTATCTTCAATAGAAAACATTGAAAGGGTAGGAACTGCAGCCGATATGAATCCACGAATGCCTAAAGTGTTGTATATGTTCGGAACTAATAAAACCAAAATCCTTCCATCCTGTACGGTGAGAATGAATTCAAAAGAAGGAACCGTATTTTGAAACACACGGTATTAAATGTGATCCTGACGCTGATCATTACAAACTTGCAACCTTATAACAACAGAGGATCGCCAAACCTACCGCAATTGCAAATACTTATTGCATTAAGGCATAAAAATGCAACTGGATGTTTTCAGGTAATATTGTGTTCATAAATATGTATGGTTTTTCAATTTGATATATTATACCTCTTCTCAAATGATTTTAAATAGTACATATGTTGAAGACTTTTGTCTTCTGACTTTCAACATATATGTGACTGTGACTACTTTATTGACATTACAGATGGTGTGTGGTGATCTGAACAGCATAAGCCAATCTACAGTCTGTTTAATTATAAATAAAGTCTCTGCAGAGTTGAGTAAATTACTTCCTAGATTTGTAAATTTTCCAAGAAATATGAACACAGCCAAAACGAAGTTTGAAGAATTAGGAAGATCTAATACTCCCCATGGCCTAAACAGTATAATCGGAGCTATTGACTGCACCCATATAAAAATTAATAGACCCAAAGGTATCGCTCACTCTGAAGCATACAGAAATAAAAAAGGGTATTTTTTCTGTAAATGTGCAAGCAATAATAGGGCCTGATATGGAAATATTTGCTATAGTGACTAGGTGGCCTGGCAGTTCACACGACAGCAGGATATTTAGAAAATGCCTGTTTTAATAGGTGACAACGGTTATCCAGCACTTAACTTCATGTTAACAACACTTTTAAATCCAATGACAAGAGCTGACAATATTTATAATTATTCTCAAATAAGAACTAGGCATATTTTTTAAAGGTTTTTCGGAGTGTGAAAAAGGAAATTTCCATGTTTACAGCTAGGACTACAGTCTAAATTGACAAATACTAGTTATATATAATTATAGCTTGTGCTGTATTGCATAATATAGGTATACAGAGAGGCGATGCTTATGATGATGGTGATCTTGCTGACAGCAGAAGTTGAGTAACACAGAAACAATGAAAGATCTCCTACAGGTCTAGCATTCCGGCAATCTGTGATTGCACAATTTAACTAGGTAATTTGTTTGGTAATAAAGAATATCAAAACAAAACTTGTTTCATTTTAATCATTTATTTTCTGATTCTTTTTTTAAGTGTAATACATATTTCTAATACTAATTTATATTTTTGTTGAAGAAATTCTATTTCTAACAGATTTTTAATTTCATATGTTCCACTCCTATCTCAAATTTTTTAGGGTAGTCAGGTAATAAATGGTAGAAGATTCAGGGAAACGAAAATAACAGATGTGAAGCGAGAGACATCGGTTAGGTTATATGTAGTTTGAATTTCGTTGTCACTATAATATGCCAGGGCTGCCAGGTGACATACAAAATCACACCAGTTATTTTTAAGATTTCTCAAAAATGGGGTTTGAACAATTACATAAATAATATAAATAAACAACAATAAATACCATAATAACGTGTAATTATTTTATTTCATGCATTTCATAGGTATTTATCAAGATCACTTATAATTTCTTTCAATTCAAATTCTATTTTTCCCAAAGTCTATGGAACTCCGATACAAAATGGCAACACCGTTCATTAAAAACCGACAAAAAATAAAAAGTCCAGTAAAAGATATGATGGTAAAAGCAAATTTTGGGCCATCATTTTTGTTTAGGCTTATA
The DNA here is from genome assembly GCA_905332375.1 of Pieris macdunnoughi. Classification (NCBI taxonomy): domain Eukaryota; kingdom Metazoa; phylum Arthropoda; class Insecta; order Lepidoptera; family Pieridae; genus Pieris; species Pieris macdunnoughi. The sequence continues at coordinate 1,278,297 of CAJOBZ010000032.1, read as the reverse complement.
GTCAAAGTTTTTGGTAAGTCGTCGATTTCGTGGACTTGAGATTAAGCTAAGCCAACACTAGGGAGAGATTCGCAGTTTGCTCTATAAATACCGACTGTGTCTTAGCTCGATAGTTAAGTCAGAGCAAAGTCTAAGGGTGAGATCTATAGTCCGCACTTAGACTTTGCTCTGACTTAACTATCGAGCTAAGACACAGTCGGTATTTATAGAGCAAACTGCGAATCTCTCCCTAGTGTTGGCTTAGCTTAATCTCAAGTCCACGAAATCGACGACTTACCAAAACTTTGACTATAAGCCTAACAAAAATAATGGCCCAAAATTTGCTTTACCATCATATCTTTTACTGGACTTTTTATTTTTGTCGGTTTTTAATGAACGGTGTTGCCATTTTGTATCGGAGTTCCATAGACTTTGGGAAAAATAGAATTTGAATTCAAAGAAATTATAAATGATCTTGATAAATACCTATGAAATGCATGAAATAAAATAATTACACATTATTATGGTATCTATTGTTGTTTATTTACATTATTTATATAAGTGTTCAACCCCATTTTTGAGAGATCTTATAAATAACTGGTGTGATATCGTATCTGTCACCTGGCAGCACTGGCATATGTTGACAACAAAAATGTGCCAATGGACTTTGTATCCGGCTAATAAATAAATTATATTGACAACAAAATTCAAATAACCAAACCAACTTCGTCTCTCGCTCATCGCTTCACATCCATCCGTTGACCGTTATTTTCGATTACCTGAATCTTCTACCTTTTATTACCTGACGACCTTGCTTGCTCAACGGATTTTGTACCTGCTTAAACGACTGACCACGGCTATTCTCACTCGGACCGGACTCGCTCACAAAAAAAATGGATAAAAAAAAACAGAAGCCTTACTCGGAATATGAGAGGCAACTGCTTGTACAGTTGGTTCAGTCAAAGATTGGCATTCTAGAGAACAGGAAGACGGACGCCGTTTCTCAAAAAAAGAAACACGAGGCTTGGGAAGAATTAGCAATAGAATTTAATAACTCTAACGTGTCACATTCTGTAAGTAATCCACCAACATACACTATCTATAAATATCAATATTATGCTGTACGATAATTACAAAGATAGATATATAACTAGAGTATAGTTAGGTACAAGGATAGAATGAGCCAAAGCCAAAGCAATGCTAATGTAACCTTGGTGGTAAATTTTGGTTTGATAAAATTTTCATGTTTGTCATATGAACTTTTATATTTCAGTACAATTTTTTTTCGATTTTAGGCTGATTCTAAACAATTAAAAAGATGTGGCAAAATATGAAGGCAAAAGCTAGGGATGCCAAAACCCTTGAAGCCCAAAGGAAGAGGACAGGAGGAGGACCAGCACCGCCTGAAATGGGGCCAATGGACAGTCAAGTGATTGCAGTCATGCCACATATAATGCCGTCAATAGATGTACCAATAGACTGTGACACATTAACTACAGTAGAAGGTAAGATCATTTCCCAAAGATATAATTCCTCATCATTTTCAACCAACTCACATCCACTGCTAAACATAGGCCTCTCCCAAAGTATGTGACAACACTCTGTTCTCACCCCTACCAGACTTCTGGACAGGTTTATTAGTTGACCTGCATGTTATCTTATTCTAACCAATAAAAGACATACCTATATGATAACTTATTAGACTGTTTACTTTTATAGCTGGTACTGGTTATGACAATGACGGTGAAAGCTGGAGACCAAAGAGGGCAAGAGTGTCCAGTATAGAGGCCACACTTGAATCTGTAAATCAGCCGGGAACAAGCCAGGACTGGACTGATGAAGCTGGGTTAACGGAAACCAGTGTTGAGGTCACCACTAAAAGTGAACCCTCTCAGCTATCAGCTACACAATCAGTGATCAGAAAACCTTCATTTGAGGATATTAAAAAAAATTGCTGTGGCAAGAGTTAGACAACAACAAAAAAAAATTTGAGATAGAAGTGGAACACATGAAACTAAAAAATCAGTTAGAAATCGAATTTCTTCGACAAAAATATAAATTAGAACTAGAAATTTTACAGTTTAAAAAGAATCTGAAAATAAATTATTAAAATGAAACAATTTTTGTTTTGATTTTCTTTATTACCAAACCAACCTAGTTAAATTGTGCAATCACAGATTGCCGGAATGCTAGACCTGTAGTAGATCTTTCATTGTTTCTGTGTTCTTCAACTTCTGGTGTTTGATCAGCAAGATCACCATCGTCATAAACATCCCCTCTCTGTATACCTATATTATGTAATACAGCACAAGCTATAATTATGTTGCTGGTATTTGTCAATTTTGATCGTAGTCCTCTCTGCAAACATGGAAATTTCTTTTTCCACACTCCGAAAAACCTTTCAACAATATTCCTAGTTCTCAATTGAGAATAATTATAATTATTGTCAGCTCTTGTTTGTGGATTCAAAAGTGGTGTTAACATGAAGTTCAGTGCTGGATAACCACTGTCACCTACTAAAACTCCTTCTAGTTCACCATTTACCAGTCTTGCATACGCCTGGCTGTTTCTAAATATCCTGCTGTCGTGTGAACTTCCAGGCCACCTAGTCACTATATCAAATATTTCGAGATCAGGCCCTATTATAGCTTGCACATTTACAGAAAAATACCCTTTTCTATTCCTGTATGCTTCAGAGTGGGTGATACCTCTGGGTCTATTAATTTTAATGTGGGTACAGTCAATAGCTCCGATTATATTATTTAGGCCATGGTGCGTATTAGATCTTCCTAATTCTTCAAACTTCCTTTTGACTGTGGTCATATTTCTTGGAAAATTCACAAATCTAGGAAGTAATTTACTCAACTCTGCGGAAACTTTATTTATAATTAAGCACACTGAAGATTGGCTTATGCTGTTCAAATCACCACACACCATCTGTAATTTCAAGGAATAATTATTAGTTACATATATGTTATGCTTCTGAAAGTCAGAAGACAAATGTCTTCAACCAGTGTGTCCTGCCAATGATGATGTATGGTGAAGAAACATCACTGACACTGGTTAAGCGAGCAATGGGGAGAGCTATGCTTGGTATTTCTCTGAAGGATCAAATTAGAAATGAGGTGATCCGTCAGAAAACAAAGGATACCAATATAGCTGTCTGTAAGGTGAAGTGGCAATGACAATTTGTCCGATAGTGACCTAGAACAAGCAAAAATAGCATGGGACGCATTCTGGCCCACTGGACTGACAATCTGAAAGTACTGTCTATATCAAATCGAAAAACAATACATATTTATGACCACAATATTACCTGAAAACATCCAGTTGCATAAAACCTTAATGCAATAAGTATTTGCAATTGCGGTAGAATTGGCAATCCTCTGTTATTAAAAGGTTGTAAGTTTGTAATTATCAGTGGCAGGATCACATTTAGTACCGTGTGTTTAAAAAAACGGTACCTTCTTTTAAATTCATTCTCACTGTACAGCTCGAAAGGATTTTGGTTGTATTCGTTCCGAACATATAGCTTAGGCATACGGGGATTCAAATCGGCTGCAGTTCCTAACCTTTCAATGTTTTCTATTGAAGTTAGAACTCTCTCTATATTCTCCATTGTCACTTTCGATATTGAAAATTCGTATCAAAGCCAAAACACAAAACGTCACAGTCCTTCAGGAAAGCGTAGGTCTTAAGTAGGTATACGGGATCGGTACAGGTCCAAGTCACAAAGCCAGTCGTTGTTTTAATAAATATTAAATATTTATATGCTCAAACAAACAGAAACAGAGAAGTGAAAAATCGGTTGAAACTTTTGAATTGTTGATACAAGTTCTCTGTTGCTGTTGCCAAAACAATGCGATCCGTTCTACGTAACAAAATTATTGCCATCTTTAAATTAATACATTTTCTAAAGGTTACTCGTAAATTTCTAGTTATTGCAATAATAAATTAAATAAATACATAAATAACAATAAACTGAAGATATATGTGTACCGTTTTAGATGTTTAAATATTTGTTATTGTTTACTTTTTTAAAGGATAATAAACAAAGTATTGCATGAAATGAAACATCAATTTGTATTTTGACATTTGCTGTCCTAGCTTGGGCTTAGCTTAATCTCACCGTTAAAATGTCTATAAATACGAAATCATAGTTTAACCTTAGTGTACACTAAGCAAAGTTTTTCGTAAGGTAAGTCTGAGCAAAGTCCAAGTGCGGACTATAGATCTCACCCTAAGTGCGCACTATAGATCTCACCCTAAGTGTATTCTTGGTCATAAATAATATATGTTCTAGAAAACGCGTCCATTATGAAGTTTTATATGTTTGATAGGGGGGCCTATAAGACAGGTTTGTGACCCAAAATACGGAACATAATTGTCTAAATACTTTATACTTTCTTTTTTTTATTACAGTATGTCATAAATGTTGCCATGTTTCAGGGCCTTTTATATTACATATTTTATATATTGCATTTTTCTTTAATATATTTAGTAAATCGTGTGAAGTTTTGTAGTAGTGGCCACTTGTGATTCCCGTATTTTATAGTCCCATTTTTGGGGAAATGTCCCACCATGTACAGTAATATCATATTCTCTAACTTTTACAGCGTATTTAAAGTACAAAGTATGAATAAAATACTATACATTTAGGAATATCCCAAAGTGGGTGTTGGGGCTGCTTTGACGAGTTCAACCGCATCAACATTGAAGTACTCTCTGTAGTGGCTCAGCAGATTCTGGCAGTGCTGTTGGCACTGTCTCTCTTCCTCAAAAGGTTCGTCTTTGAAGGATCTGATATCAAGCTGGACGGCAACTGTGGGATATTTATTACAATGAATCCTGGGTAAGTATCGCCAAGAGTTAAAACTTTTTGTAAATAGGCGTAAACATTGTTATGTATGAAGGACCAGAAATGTTTCGTTCAAGAGCGTTCCAATTCTTAAAAGCCTAAAAAAATGATTTTTCTTAAACACAAAAAATATTTCTACAGTTACGCTGGCCGGACAGAGCTGCCGGATAACTTGAAGTCCATGTTCCGTCCGATCGCAATGTGTGTGCCGGACTCGCTCATTATCGCTGAAAATACGTTATTCTCGGATGGTTTTACGGCTTATAAGATTAATGCTAAAAAGGTATCGCGAAATAGTATAAATTTCTTGATTCAGCCTTTGTGTTTATTTGTAATTTTAATTTCTTGTGAAAACATTGGCTTCTTCTAGAGCTGCCTCTGGAGTGGTTGGTTAATATTTTTACTATATTTCAATAATTGTTTGTCGCCATTCTATAAAAACGAATCCCCTAAAAACTAAATATGTCTAAGGTACTCTTGCGTTTCATTAATTAAATTTGTGTTTACATTACTGAAAAGAGACAGGACTACTTTTAGTAACAACGGTCCGATTGGGATTATTCACAAAAGAGAGCGTAATTTTACATCGATTACAATCTAGCCTTAGGTACAATAATTATGGCTTAAACGTAATACTATGTTGACTTCATTTTCTACAGTACTAATGTTTTGACACTATGTCCGAGATACCGTACTTGCACTTATATTGACTTCATTCACTTTTGAATAAATGTTTTACACAATTACTTCAAAAACCTTAATAAAAAAAGATTCTATTAGGTGTTTACGCTATATGAATTGGCTATGCAGCAGTTGTCAAAGCAGGATCATTATGACTTCGGTCTACGGTCTATGGTCGCGTTACTCCGGTACGCAGGAGTAAAGAGACGAGCTTATCCTAACCTGCCTGAACAGGAGGTACACTTATATATATTCATTTATGTAGACGTCAGAATCTCCTTAGCTTTATTTCATTAATCATCTGTATAAATGTATGTTTTTCCTATATGTCAAACGTCAATACGTTTTTGACATACGGGGGGTCATCGGTGGTTCAGTTCCCTCTTCCCTCACGATTTCCTTTAGGAAATTATATTTTAAATTAAATTTGTTTCCTTTTTTAATGTTAGTAAGCTAATTTGGAAATCTATGGCAACACCAGATGGTGATCCTGGCCATGCGTGACATGAATGTGGCTCGATTGACAGCCAAAGATGTGCCATTATTTGATGGCATCATGCAAGATATATTCCCTGATGTGGTTGTACCAACCTTGGACTATGAGATGCTGGAAACCGCGATATCTGCTGAGATGAGGCTGGTGGGCCTACAACCAGTAAAGGCGGCATTGCATAAGGTCATACAGACGTATGAGACCAAGGTAACAAACCTTTAATTTCATTTATGTTAGATATAGATAATTAGATTTTAAAGTTTATTTTATTTATTTATTTACAAAAATGCATAAATTATTATAGTACTAAGCCAATACAATAATTTTGTAAAAATATACATAATATTACACAATATCTGCGAATATAATAAAACATAGATAACAGTATGTTAACTGTCAATTGCGTTATGTCATTTATAACAAACTAGCTGACTCGGCGAACTTCGTACTTTATGACAATTAAGAAACCCATGGACATTTTGTACCTATAGGACGTGTTCTGCCTGCTTATCAATGTTTTTAAGTTATATACTATATACATATTTATGTTACAAATATTTTTTTTTAAATTTATTCCTAAAGGGCCTTCAGGAATTTAATTCAGAAAATGATCAGATACACACTAATTTAAAGTTTACATTATACACTGTATAATGCTTCCTATTTTCTCCCACGTTAAATCTTATGAATGTATGTGTCTTTTTTTTTACCGTCGCTTTTTCGTTTCATCGACTTACAAACTTTAATTATTTTACTTTTTATCAAAATTAAAGATTGATATAAACTTAAAAATAATTCCAAGAAATACATGTAGTTTTATGATAGGAAAAGTCTAATACTACATTTGCATAGTGAAAAAAATCTAATTTACGTATTATTAATTACATATAAAAACTTTTTTAATCGTTGTAGTTTTTATTAAAATTAATAATTGAAAGTAATCTTAATATTAATAACGTAATTTTTTTTAAATATTTTTGATTGTGACTATAATAAAAACTTCTAGAATTCGCGGCACTCCAGTATTCTCTTAGGCGATACGAACACAGCTAAAACAGTATCTTGGAAGATGTTAGCTTCAACTATCAGTCGTTTGAAACGCGAAAAGGTACCTGGCTTCGAGAATGTTCAAGTGCACCCAATGAACCCCAAAGCTCTTACCCTGGGTGAGTTGTATGGAGAGTACAACCTGGCTACGGGGGAATGGAAGGATGGAGTGCTCTCTTCCATTATGAGGACGACTTGTCAAGGTAAGGTTTGCAGCTGAGTTTCATCATCGGACGTCAAGGAATATCATCCGTATCACCTTGACGACCGTCGTTCAAGTACTAAGCGTTTTCTAAGGCAGTTTCTGTCGCGCAACACCATGTGGAACCAGCTGCCCACTGAAGTATATCCGACTTAGGGTCCTTCATGTAAAGAGAGTACCAATTCTTAAAAGGCCGGCAGCGCGCTTGCGAGCCTTCTGGCAGTGCGAGTGTTCATGGGCAGCGGTATAACTTTACACCAGGTGAGCATCCTGCCTGTTTGCCTCCTGTAACATAAAAAAAAAAAAAATAGTGTACACACGTAAGAAGTGAAACTTCATTATGACCTTATTGGTCGAAAAATGATCTATTATATGCAACTTTATGCTACGGTCACACGCGCGGCATGCAGCCCGTCCCGGGCCGGCGGACATTCAAGCTGTTCACACGCACGCCGTCGTGTCAGTCAGTGCCAGAATAGCGAGCAGCGAGTATCTCGGTGTTGTTGCTGCCATAAAAAAACACAAAAAAAACGACACTTGCCCGATTCGCGGCATTCACGTTCACAGGCGCGTTCACGGGCTCGGGCGTACCGTTTACACGCTCGTGAATGTGAATGTGCACGTTGAATGTAGAGTTGAACGCGCGCGTGTGAACCTACCATTACAGAAATTGGTTAAATAAAGTTAAATCATATAAAGTTGAACAAATGGCTTTTATTATCATAGACATGAATAAAAATAATACAATTATTTCATTTTACCTTATTACTAATAACATTATTACAGAATTTCATTCATTGTAATATAATTACTATAATTGTTATCGTTATTATATATTTTTGTTATTAATGGCTTCGAATCTCTTTTCGAATCAACCGTGATAGGGACAAGAAAAATATGCGCGTAACGGAAAAATGTGACGGTTAATTTTTTGTCCAACGCCGATAAAGAAGTTTCACTTAACAAAATCAAATGTTGTATATTACTTTTAGATATAAAACAGTATTATTGGGTTATATTCTTGTATTCGTTATAGACGAGTCCCCTGATCAAAAGTGGATAATATTTGACGGGCCCGTGGACGCGATTTGGATCGAAAATCTGAATTCGGTGATGGACGACAATAAACTACTTACGCTGGTGAACAGTGAGAGGATTTCTATGCCCCCTCAGGTGAATGTTTAAAACGTTTGACAGGTGGAATGCGCTAAACTAGAACTAAAAACATCTATGTACTGAGGCCCATGCTATGAACTAACGGTGAACATCAAAGCTGGTTTTATAATTATTTATTTAATTATTAGTTTGAGATTAAAGTTGTAGGTTCGTACTCTGGCTGTGCATCAATGGAGTTTTGAAGTGAAACTTCTTTAGGCGCTTGAGGGTAAATTTTTTACGTATGAAACGTCACGAAGGTGTGCAGCGTTTTTATCGAAGAAAAGGGAGAGAGCGATTGAGAGAGAGTGAGAAGGGCGAATTACCTTATAAAAGTTCTCTAAATAGTAGTGTTTTATATTTTATCCAAAATTATTTATTGAAATCTCAAATGACGGATTGTAAATTAAAATGTCACGTGTTTTTATTATCGAAGAAATTTATTTAAATAAATTTATACTTTGTATTAATCTTCGACACTTAATATTTTAATGACAATTAAATTCATTCAGGAAAAAGGAAGATATGTTAGGTAAATTCCTAACATATCTTCCTTTTTCCATCCCTCTAAGTCTCAGAAATCTAAAGTTTTAGATTTGAATAAATTTGAACAAGATTTAAAAATTAGTTTGCTAAAAAAGTTTCACTTCTGACATATTGTCTACTTTGTACGCACGCACTATTTGTTTAAATGCGCATTTAACATTCGCTCGAACGGTGAAGGAAAACAGCTTGCCTTAGACCCAAAACTTCGACGGCGTGTGTCAGGCACAGCAGGCTGATCATATACTTACCTATTAAGAAAAACAGTATACAGATACAAACATCTCGAGACCAAGGGTTGTAGCGTCAGTAGTTTTTTTTTTCAAGTTGGTCAAAATTTTCGTTTTGCCGGTTTTGTGGTCTGTCTGGCTGGGTATCATGTTCAACGCTACTAGTGAAGGGTATCCATAATCGACGTTTTTGCATGCTGAATGTCATGAAAGTGGATGAAGCAAGAGAGGATATGTCAGGACCGTAGCCGTTTGTAAAAAAGCGTAATGATATAAATAAAGCATTGAAATCCTCAGGATATGCATAGATTAATGTAAGAAAGTCGTGATTTATACTGCTGAAGTTATAATTTATTTTGACAGGTGTCACTGTTAATAGAGACATTGGACCTTGCTGTGGCATCTCCAGCAACGGTGTCTCGTAATGGAATGGTCTACAATGATTATAAGGACTGGGGATGGTGGCCGTTTGTCAACTCTTGGCTTGAGACTGTTGACGATCTCGAATATAGGGAGATGGTATTAATATATTGTATATTTGTTACAAGCTGACCCGGCTAATTTGGTTCCGCCTTACAGTCTAATAATATCGTTGTTACTTTTATTAAACTGATTTCAGGATTTCATTAAGGTAATTAATACAACTTTTTTTGTAAATACAGAATGTTTTATTGCGTGCCATTGCGAAAGAAGAATGGCAGTTTTACACATTAGGCCTCTTCTCTCTAGCGCTAATATTGCGATACTGAATGTTAAAGCACTTTCTGATATACAACATTTTTTTGATTAGGTAACTCATGTCTTCGATCAAGATCAAAGCCTGGTTATCGATCTCCTCAATCATCTCAAGATTGAATTTCTTGAACTGACACGAATTCGACGTAAAATGATGCGTAGTTTTGTCAACAGATGGCACCACATGCTGTTTGCATTCGTAATATTAATTTACTTATTTATTGTTATTCGATAACTTATCCGATATTTTATTACTTGCTGCTGCACGATTTGGTTCTTATAAAAACAGCAAAGGAAGGGAACTCTTTGCTCCCTTCCATCTTCCCTAGACATTATCATATTGTAGTAACGACGTTTTTATTGATTTGTATTAAGGTCCATTTTACAACGAACACTTTAGAAGTGTTAGATTGCTTTGAGTCCATTACCTTCGTGAATATGACGTGAGCCTTTTTCAATACAACAATTTCTTTATTTCGAAATTCGTTCAATGGCATTACCGGCCGCTTTGTATAGGTACTCAATCCCAATCTAATTTTTCTACAAGAGATTGATATTTCAATCGATATGAAATACCTTTCAATAACCGATCGATGGATCGTTTTTGTAAAATATCATTGAATTTGACAGATCGAATTTTGACATTTCAATCTAAATTTGCGAAAATCTGGATGGAGTATAGAAAGCTGCCGTAAGTTAGCTTAATAAATAAGTTTAAATAGCTTTCAATCTAATTCTAGATCTTCACAATTTTTATTAATATTATCAAGATGATTACTGTCGAATTATAATTTCGTAAGTGTTGTCAATATACCAAAAAGGTAAGTTAGGACTACTTCCTTTCCCACGACGGTTCTTGTTCCGCAGACTCTAGTACACTGTGGAATAATACCGTATTTATCCGCATTATATCATCCGATTACATCTGTATAATTCCCGTAGCTCCGTCGTCATTTCCTAAACATCTTAACACCTGTGCTGGAGCTGAAGAGGCTCCACTTAGTGGAAGGCCAGAGCGTGAGGGGTCAGGAGCTGACAGGTGCAAGGTCGCTCTGTCGGCTATTGGGTCTCCTACCAGCCCCAGCACCGCCACAGCCCGATGAGGAGGACAATGAAGGGCTGTCAAAAATGAGGTTTCTCTTTGCGTGAGTGTCACAAATGATTATAAATATGGCCATCGGCCCGTCCGATATTGTGGAACATTTTTTTTGTTCTATCATCAATAGTTTTCGCAGCGCATGCGAAGAAAAATATTGTATAGGCATTTTTACACCTTGGGTAACATTATTCTAGTTTTAGTAGGGATCCTTATTTTTTTCTTGAAATTAAAATAACCTATATTAATCAGTGATAATGTAACATTCAAATGGTAAAAGACTTTTTAAAATCGGTTCAGTACTTGTTGAGCCAATTCGTTACAAACATCTTACTATTTCCTCTTTATAATATTAGTATAGATTATAATATATATGTTCTAAAATAAGGTGGTTTTTAGTATTTGGTCTATGATTTTAGAGAATTTATTTATTAATTCTTTTCCCAAACATAATTATTTAATAGGAATAAAAAAATATAGAACTTTTACTCATTAAGTGTTGTATCATAACTTACATTTTCGTTTAGATATAATAACATATCATCCACAGTATGATTTGGTCGGTATGTGCAACCCTGGAAGAAGAATCACGTCGTAAGTTGGACAACTGGGTCCGGGAACACGAAGGTGTCTTCCCCTTGAAAGACACTGTGTACGATTATTACGTTGATGAGAGGCTGCGAGCCTTCAAACCCTGGGAGGATAAACTGCCTGATAACTGGCGGTTTAATCCTAGGTAAGTCTTTGGTTGTGGTATATATTAAATGTAATGTTTTAATAAAGATTTTAACGCCTGATAATTTGTGATTGGCAAATGTGAAGCAAATATATTTTATAGTCTTGTAGCGATATCTACAATAGGAGCTTACAAATAACTGCGATGGTGACCCTGAAACGGGCTAAAGAAGTTATTTCAGCCGCTAAGTATTTAAAGAACTTCTCTCTACCTTAGGCATTGGGGGCTTCGGACAAGTTAGACTGGTCGACGAACATCCCCTTATCAGTACACAATACTTCCTCCACTCTTAATTTTTAAAATCCTATTAATTTTTACTTACTAAATTACCTACAACTAAAAATAGTTGGTTCATGTCGTTATTATGGACACAATTACCCAATAAGGGTTGCCATGCTTAGAAAAACATAATTATAAATAAATCTACATGAAACCACAATATTTATGAACTAAGGGCTAAATTATTACAGTTTGGGATTCCACAATATCCTGGTGCCAACAGTGGAGTTTATTCGGGTACAAATAATCGCATTGGATATGCTCAAAGCTGGATATGGTGTTCTGGTTGGTGGAGGGACCGGAACTGGGAAGACGTTCCTCATTCAGGGAACTCTTGCTCAATTGGATTCTGATAGGTGAGTAATTTTAAGAGTTTTTTTTTAATTGTTGTTTTATATTATTCAAATTTGTTGATTTGTTGTCACCAAAGTTGGTGTTATATGACGGTATGGTAATAATTAAGACTTAGTAGAGTGCCTGGTACCACGTATAATTATCGATATCGATACGGATTTTTTTAAAGCTTTGAATCAAATGAGACAAATGGATCACATTATTTAAAATGATCTTAAAACTGCATTTTAATAAATCATAAATTCTTCTCATTCCAAAGTTATGTTTAATATTTTTTTTAAAGTTGTTGTTTTATCTTTTTTCAATGTTAAGTTTAATTTTTTTTTCAAAGTAATGATAAATTTTTTTATCGTTGTTTAATCTTTTTTTTCAAATTTTTGTAAATAGATACAGCATGCAAGTCATTAATATGTCGGCTCAGACGACGGCGGCCAATGTGCAAGATATTATTGAAGCTCGACTCGAGAAGAGGACTAAAGGGAATTATGTACCGGCGGGGGGTAATTTGTTTTTTTATACTTTTAAGTTTTATAAGTGTGTGTAAATGAATTCAGTATTGACCATATCAAGCGACGTTAGCGCGGTAATTAAATAACATAGATATTGTTTCCATACATACCACCTCACCTTCGGTGTGCCGCAGGGCAGCGTTCTTGGGCCCACATTGTTCCTCATTTACATTAATGAATTATGTGGGATGAACCTAAGAAATGGTAAAATTGTGGCCTTTGCTGATGACGCAGCCTTAGTGTTCCATGGTCAAGATTGGTTTGAGGCCTTTCGACATGCTCAGCGGGGTCTGAATTTGGTATCGGATTGGCTACATCGCAGTTCTCTGGCCCTTAACACAGAAAAGACCAAATTCATGACCTTCGCAATGTCGAAGCGCGACATTCCTTCTGGTCTGGCACTTGTGTCACATGCTGGTTCATGTGTGACCGGGGAGCACTGTGGGTGTCCAAAGCTCAACTCCGCAGGCACAGTGAAGTACTTGGGAGTCATGCTAGATACCTATCTAAATTTCCAAGCTCATATTGACCTACTGGCAGGTAGAATTAGAAAACTGATTTATGTATTCAAAATTTTGAGGCACATTGCTAATAACACAATTATAAAAACTGTCTACCTGTCGCTAGGTCAATCCATTCTGAGCTATTGCATCTCTACTTGGGTTGGCTCAGCAAAAACCCACCTTCTGAAAATAGAGAGAGCTCAGAGGGCAATACTCAAGGTCAGTGCCTCCCTTCCCTTCATTTGTCCCACCACAGAGGTATACAGACATTGGAAGGTACTCTCTGTGCGTCAAATGTTCATTCTTGCCACAATTTTACGCAAGCACTCACTTATTAATTATGACCAACACCTTAAAGATAACAAGCGTAGAAAAGGCATAGTGTGCACTTCAAAGCCCTTTCGCACAAGTTTTGCCCAGAAATTCTTCTGTTTTTTGGGGGATTACTTGTATAATAAGGTATAATAATAATAATAATAATCTTTATTTTCTTCTCTCACATACATAAGGTTTTTATGATTAAAGTAAGATTATAACATTAGGAAGTGTATGTGAGAGACTGGTCTCTGTAACAGGAGACCTGAGTGACAGATAACCAGCCTCTCCACCACCGGACCGGAACGCGTACAATCATGTCATTGTCAAAGGTTACAATAGAAGAAAATAAGTATTAAGTGCTAAAGAAAACATTGTAAACGGAGTTTTAAAAATAAATTTGGTGTGTGTTTGTGTGTGTGTGTATGTGTGTGTATGTGTGTGTGTCTCTCTCTCTAAGTGTGTGTATGCGTGCGTGGGTGTGTGTATATGTGTGGGGGAGTGGGTGAGTTACAGAATGACAGTTATTAGATCCTCTGTTTCATCATAACTCAACGTCTTCAGCCAAGTAGTAACCTTTTTTTACATTTGTATTTGGGTAGTGGGTAAATGTTAATTTTTTCGTTTAATTTATTATACAAATAACAGCCTAGGAAACCAAAGAACCTTTGCGAGAAAGAAGTTGTCCATTTTGTAATACAACAGCAAACTTTATGTTTTATCCGCTTGTTAATATTTAAATCGGGGTCGTAACTAGTTTTATGATGTTGTTTTAGAACTGTGTTCAGAATAAATAATTGACGAATTGTTAATACATCGGCTAGGGCATAAAGCTCTTTGGTGGGAAAAAGAAGCGGTAAGGAGTGGCTTACTTTTAATACTGCTCGTTGGGCTCTTTCAAGTTTTAGGAGATTGGTTTTGAAAGTACCTCCCCAAACAGTGATACAATATCCTAAAATTGATTGACATAAAGACTGATAAACTACGTTAATAATTTTTTTGTCTGCTATAGACCTTAAAGTTTTGAAGATATAAATGAGTTTACGGGTTCTGCAAGAGAGAAGATCCACGTGAGAATTAAAACTCAAGTTACTGTCGATAACTACACCCAAATACTTAATACTATGGGCAAGGGAAATGCTTTTGCAATGGCAGAGTTGATTTGAAGAGCAAGTATGGGCTATGATAGAAAAATTATTATGAATGTGTGAGGGAATGTTTTTAATAGAGAAGGGCATAAATTTTGTTTTATCAACATTTAGCGTAAGGCCGTTGCCTCTCAACCATTCATTAACAAGGCCAAAACCAGACTGAGCAGAATTATAGACCTCATTCCAATTGTTGCCAGAGAATACAAGGGCCGTGTCATCTGCAAAAGATATTATCTTACCATTTGGCAACTGGAGGTTACATAACTCATTAATGAATGCTAGAAACAACGTTGGGCCAAGTACGCTTCCCTGAGGGACACCGTAAGTTATTGGCAAGTCACTACTTACAAGGTCACCGACCTTCACCCTTTGAAATCTATTTTTAAGGTAACTTTGGAAAAGACTCAATTGAGAACCACGGATACCCAGAGATTCAAGTTTGTTTAAGAGAAGTGGGACAGAGACTGTGTCAAATGCCTTAGCAAGGTCCAAAAATATTGCTATAACTTTTTGCTTTCGGTCAAGTTTGGCTACAATGTGATCAGTAAGTTCGTGAACGGCGTCATTTGTAGAACTACCGGAACGAAAACCAAATTGCGAGCTAGAAATGAGATTCTTGGTCTCAAGATAGTGAACAAGGCGTTTTAGTACGGGAGGTAGCAACGTTTTCGAGAAAGAATTCCAGGTCAGCTGATTTTGTGATATGTCTTCCTTCTTGCACTTCCGGTTAGAGTCTGGGCAGTCTGGCTGGCGGTAGCGGTTGCGTTCATTAGTGCGCATCCTATCTGTCCAGGTAATAATCCTGGATTTTAAAAGCATTTTAAGAAGCGTAATTTTTGATTTTTCCTTTTTAAATACGTCTACCTGACATACTTTTTTATTGCCAGACATTTTTCACGTTGCTAACTATGTGCCAGACGCGATTTTAAGTTGTATTTTTATAAAAATTTCAAAGCATTTTAGAATGTCTGTAATTTTAATATTATGTTATTTAAATATAAGAAAAACTGAAAATGAATTTGCCAGACATTAATTCGATTGTTAAGTCTTGAATTAAAATGATAAAGTATTGCAGTATGATGAAGCATTGCATTTTAAGAAGCGTAATTTTTGATTTTTCCTTTTTAAATACGTCTACCTGACATACTTTTTTTATTGCCAGACATTTTTCACGTTGCTAACTATGTGCCAGACGCGATTTTAAGTTGTATTATCGTACTATTTGTTTATGAGTTTCTCTATTACTTTTGCAATCGTGGGTAGTTAAGATATTGGTCTATAATTATTGACACATTCTCTGTCACCACTCTTGAAAATTGGAACAATGTCAGCCAGCTTAAGCTGATCCGGAAAAACGCCTGTGGAAAAGATCAAATTTACAATGTATGTCAATGGTGGGACTATTATTTGATGATACCGTTTTAATATAGCGCCTGAAATATTATGCCGTCCAGTACATTTGTCTTTTTTTAAGTTGAGAATACAGTTGCGAACTTCACTTTCATCGGTACTATCCAAAACTAAGGATGCTAGTGGCTTGGCCATTGAGGATTTACAACCCCTACCATAGGAATAAGCCCTTTCAGCAAGATCCTTACCCACAGAAACAAAGAATTTATTAATATAATTGATCGATTTAGAGGGGTTATCAGGAGAAATAAGTTGCTCAGCAGGTCTACTAAGTTTTGATATATGCGTTAATTTTCTAATGGTGTCCCAGAGTGCTTTATTATTTGTGTTCGCCGCTGCTTTCAACTCTTTCTCCTCATACTCCCTTTTTAGTTTTTTAAGGAGCCAGTTGCAAAAATTTCTGTACCTTTTGTAGGTTATTTTCTTAATTTCATTGTTCGGGTCTTTTTTATATCTTTTATGAAGTTTATCTCGATTTCGTACACATCTTAGAAGACCAGCAGTCATCCAAGGCTTCTTTAGCCTCTTGCGATTAGGTACGGTGTGAGTTTGAGTATTAGAATTTATTTTAGCATTAATCTCCGAGATAAGAAGAGAAGTAGCAACATTTGCATATGAAACCTGATAGATCGGTTCAAAGCAAAGGTTTTTCATATCATTATCTAGGCCTACATAATCAATTTTACTATGAATGAAGTCCTTGTTTTGTTCGTGAGATTGCTGGTCTTCCAGTATGAGAACTACGCTGTCATGATCAGTTACAGATGATTCAACTACATAGCAAGCGGAAGAAAAAGTACTTTTCATAAAAACATGATCAAGGCACGTCTTGTTGTGAGTGGATATTGTATGTGCGGGCAACAGACCATGAGAAGCTAGTAGATTTAAATAAAATTGAGAATTCACATCCTTAGTGTTTGGCATAATATCGATATTGATATCACCAATAATTATGACTGAAGATAATTTTAGATCGGTAAGAATTTCGTTTAGCGACTCTATAAATTGGGAGACGTCTTTATATCCTGGCGGTCTGTAAATGGCAATGACGGCAGTATTGTCATTTATTTTTATTACAAGACAATTAGATCCGAGTACTTTCGGTTCAAATATTTTTACGTTCAGACAATTTTTGAAGTAAACTATAACGCCTTCATTTTGAGTCAGGTTGTTTTCGGTAAGGGCATGATAATATCCGTCAATATGGGGAATTATATTTGTGTGGCGTAGCCAGCACTCAGTGAGCACAATAAAGTCCCATTCAGTTTTAGATCTATCTAATAGTGTTAATAAGTCTGGGAAGTTCCGATGTATACTTCGAATATTTTGGTGAATTATTTTCAAACAATTTTCAGGATGTTTAATTAAGGTCTGGAAGTCTTCTATTTCACAACTAGAGGAATAAGCTACGGTAAAATTATCAAGATCTTTTAATATTTCATTTGTTTGATCGAATTTTGGTAGGTAAGATTACAAGCAAGGATGTCTTCAGTGATAAGGATTCTTTGGTGCAGGTTTTGTAGCGTTGCATAGGCTGTTGAGCTATCAATTTTCATAAATTTGTGGAGTAATAGGTTATAACTAATATTTTGTTTATGAATGTGTCCAAGTGTAAACTTAAATGAATGTTTTTGGAGTGTAAGTGAATGTAAACGTTGAATAAATGAAATGAGGGAGTCCATTTCGATCTTTAAGAGGAGTGCAACACTGTTATGATCGGTTATGTAAGATTGAATTATAAGGCAGTGTGCTTCATTATCTGATTTAAATATAATATGGTCCAAACATGTTCGGTTGTGGGTAGGAACGTTATACCCGGGGTGGCTGTTAAACTCTGCAAGCAGATTCAGATAGTCCCATGAGCGCTGGTCACTTGTCCCTTGTGCAATGTCAATATTTATGTCACCTATGATAATTATGTTTTTATAACATTTCAATTTATTTAAAAGTAGGTTTAATGAATTAATAAAATTTAATGGCTCTCTATATCCTGGTGGACGATAGATAGAAATGATGACAGTAGAGGGATCAAATTTAATTACTAAACAGTTAGCGTCATGAGATTCTTGGGGTTCCTCGATGAGTGAACTCTTCCCTTTCCACATATCCCCTAACTAAACACGAGTGCAAGAAGACGGTTGCACTGTGGCTACTGGACCTCAACTATGAGGATACAGAAAAAATGCTGACAATAATTAAATAGTTGAGTTTAGAGTTGATTTTTAGTATAATAGTTTTAGCTTCAATAGACTAACACTTAAGTAATAAAATATAAAACATACACAGACACACACCCACACACATACACATAATTTACACATACACACGTACCCCATCTGGTTTCCTCTATATACTATATATTGTAATGTATTGTATTGTATTGTATCTTCTGTCAATCCGAAGTAGTGGAGGCCTGATGACCTGTAACACAGGTACTCTTACCTTTATCAGGCATCAGTCTCACACAGACTTGCTTTTTCCATTAACAGAAGTGAGAATATAACTGTCACTTGCCTATGTTCTAAGTTTAAGTTTTTGTGAGAAAAATAAATAAATAAAAATAAAAATAAAATAAAATAAAATAAATACATAGTCTGGATCGCTATCGTAGATTATTGACCCCCCCCCATGTAACGCGCCGTAACGTTTTTCTGTACCCAATAATAAAACGTTTCGTGACCACCCAGTGACTCTTTATACCTAAAAGTTACCATTATGTGTACCACTTTACACAAGTACTGGAAAATCGAAAATAATATTAACATTAACGCGTAATTTAAGCCCCGCCGCGGATCGTAACGTTTTACAAGAGGAACCCGCCCCCTCCCAAAATTCGTTACGTAATACTTGAACGCTCCCTTTATTGGTTTGTGTTATCTATTTTACAATACACAAAGTTTAAAGTACTTGGACCTTTATAGTAACAAGTAGTGGCTAGTTACCACATATGATTAGGACTACTTTTATTTACAATAAGTCTATTTGACATTTTGAAGATGAAAGATTTCTCTTTGATTACATGGTGTTATTTTTAATATAGGTAAAAGAATGATAGCGTTTATGGACGACATAAATATGCCGGTGCGTGATGCTTACGGATCCCAGCCACCTCTGGAACTAGTGCGCCTGTGGCATGATTATGGCTATTGGTTTGATAGGCAGAAGCAATGGCGTAAGAATGTTAAGGTAAGTTGAAACTGCGGCTATTATGTAATAAAAATAACTTCACAACTAGCTATAGTTAATCACCAATACGATAGTTCTGTAAATGTTTAAAAATTTTAAGAATACTCCGAACATATTCGGATTATTCGTTCGAACTCATTATTCGGCCTGGTGCCATAATATATTCGTTTAAGGTATTTATATCCAACACACAAATATACAGTATTTCTTAACCTACATAGTTATAATAATAATTAAAAAATAGTGTACCTATCATTAATGCTCGCACTATAAAGAAAATAACAATTCAACTTGCCTATAGATGGCTTAAATAGATTAATCTAATAAGTTCAGTGGCGGATTTGTAGATTTGCCGCCCGTAGGCTATTCAATTTTTGCCGCCTCTAAATTTTGATATCTTAGTCCACAATCATATCAATTTTCTATCAATAAAATTCCAACTTCATAATTTGTGCTCCATCATTCTCGTTACATCAACTTTTCCCATATAGTTATTATTATTGAGAACTATGGTACCGTTGTTAGATCCTTGATTATTTTTACGGCAAAGATTATCAAAAAACATTATTTTAAGGAAAAAATATCTCAATCGTATACCACTTTTAAAGTAAGGTAAGGTATATCTTAAAACTATACAATACAAAATATGAATGTCATGTCATGTCGTTTGTTCTGGCGTTACAATACAAATACGACTACGCAATTGCATGCCTTAAGTGCGAAGCGCGTAGTAGGTATGCTCTACTCTTGCCTAAAAATCTAAATCCGATGTTTTCTCACATTAAACCGTACCTAACAAATATGATGTACATGAATATTATTTAAAAAGCAACTTATCGGAATGAAAAATGATCGCTGAGCTTATAAAAATTATTTTTTCGATTATGATTAATTATTTTTTATTTAAAAGGAAGTAATTTTAATGCCAAATTGTATGGATTTTGGATGATCGTGTTCACAGTAAACACGATAACTTTCGAAAAAATAATTTTTTCACTTCAATTTTTTTTTAAATACTTGTTTAACTGGAGAGAAGACGTTGAATAAAAAATTGCAGCTGAGTATTGTTTTATCTTATTATAATTAATTCATTCCGATTGGCATTTTCTGAAAAAGTTGGCTTTGCGAAAAAGTTATCAAATCTACTGATGTAAACATTTAATTTAAATAATTCGTGTACGACATGAGCGCTTAAGGCCTGCTCATTTGGATTTTACAAACTTTTTCTTACTGCAAATAAAATAATTAACTGATAAAATGTATCAATTTTCTAATGAGCTAATTGTCTTACTTCATATTTTGTGGAGGGAATTTTTTTATTGTCAAGTCACAGTCGTTCAACTATCAGTTTGATTAATATGATCTCTTATATATTGAACTAGTTTTTAATATCTTATATATTGAACTAGTTTTTTATTTAATAAAAATTAGTCAATTTTATTCAGTATTTTTATTAGACCATCGATATTATATCGATTGAATTGGGTAAGCAGATCTCATAATTATTAGGTACACGGAGAAAAAATTATAGCAGTTATCAGTGAAGAATATATGTAAAAATTACTAAATTTCGATTATTATATCGAATCGCGATATTCTAAAAGTTCATAATCATTCATGTATAATTAGTAAAGCGTTTAGGATTTGTTCATGCAGAGATGTTGAAATATTTATTAATTAGCACTGTATATGAGAATATTTAGATTTTTGTTAAATATTTTAATTTCTCTCCAATTTTTGAAATTCGTATTATGTGTGTGTATAATATTTTTTTTTTTTAAATTTGTAAACCGAAATAAAAAATTTATGAACTAAATTTGCCGCCCCTAAAAATTTGCCGCCCTAGGCTCCAGCCTAATCAGCCTGCTGGTAAATCCGCCACTGAATAAGTTATGTCTTGAGTTTCATTTATACATCGTTTATACCTACGGCTCCCTTATCTGCTACTTTTAACGGACCTGTGAATAGGCTGTCTCACTTTTACAACTTGATTACTAACATCGATAAAAATATTGATGTGTTTTACAACAGTCTACCAACCTACCGTAACTTTGTTTTGCAGGCCTTAAGTCTTAATGTGGTTTAAGTTTTCATTTAGTTTTGTTTATTATTGTTATTTTTATCTTTTTAGTTATGTATTATTAATTTTTAATTTTTAGCAGAAAATTTAATGCTGGGATTTTGTCGTCGATACTTGGGAAAATTTAAGTTCGTTGTCGTTAATCTTAAACAAATATTTTTAATAAAAAGACAAACACACAAACATAAACTATTTATTCCAAGGATATGGTCCTATGCGGCGCTGCCGGACCCCCAGGTGGGGCCAGGTCCAACCTGCCTCCTCGTCTCCTCTCCTGCTTCCACGCCTTCTTTCTACCCCCACCCACGCAGCAGCAGCTCATCAAGATATTCGGGACTATGCTGTCTCAGCATCTATCTGACTTCGACGAGGAGACGAAGACTATCGGTGAGACGTCTTTGTTACATGTTTAGTTTCTTGATAAGAGATACAAGATAAGCGTTTTTCAAGGCAGTTTTTGCCGCGCACCACCACTATGTGGAATAAGCTGCCCACTGAAGTATTTTCGAACCAATTCGACTTAGAGTCCTTTAAGAAAAAAGTACCAATACTTACAAAGACGGCTACGCATTTACGAGCCCTTTGGCATTTAAAGTATCCATGGACGGTAGGTATTTCCAAACCAATTCTGCTCAGGCTTTTTCAAGTAAAGAGCGTATCAATACTTAAAAGGCCGGCAACGCATTCCCGACCCCACTGGTATTTAGAGTGCCCATGGGCGGTTGGTATTTCCTAACCAATTCAAATTAGGATTTTCGATTTTTTTAGAATTTAGTTTTAAAAGGCCGGCAACGCATTCGCGAGCCTTGTGGCATTGTGAGTATGGGCGGGTGTGACGTTTATCATCAGTTAGCTCTGATCATATATATTCGCAATAAGAAAGTAGTGTTTATAAAAAGTTGACAAGTAAACAAATGAACAATAAATCTGATGCAGGAATGAGATCGTGACACATCAAGGGATTATTATTTAGGTAGTAAATATATGTCAATAGACTATTTAAAAGTACTGTAATTTTAGGTAAAATAGTGCTGACTGCGACAATAGATACTTTTAACAACATTGTCGCGAAGTTACTACCGACGCCAAGTAAAATGCACTACCTGTTCAATTTGAGGGACATCTCGAAGATTTTTCAGGTAATTGTTTAAATAAAGGAATTTGGAAGAAATTTTATGTTTTAATTAATGTATCTTATTTATTACCCACGTAGTATATAAGTGATGTAATGCTAAATAAATGCTATGTAATGGAAATATATGCTTTTAAAGCTGAAGAGAGTGCCTGGGTCTGGCTAAACACTCGGGGCGTAACTCCGACTATTCTGGTAATGCTTTTAAAACTAACAAAGCCTGAAGCCTCAATGCCAGAGATAATAAACACAATTCAAAATTTAACTTATTAACATAGAAAAAAGTCAAAATTTTATTTTACAAAATTGTGGAAACTATTCAAATTTCATTCGAAAAGCAGGTAACACATTAATGAAAACGGATATTTATGGGCTGCTGTTGTTGGAGTCTGGCTGTCCTGCAGGCTCGATGGCCCCTCCTTTTTTATACAAAAAACGTTAATAAATAATAAATCTTGAAACAATTAATAATAGATATGTTATCAGGAGTAAAAAACAAAATTTTAGCCATTATCATTGGTCAAGGGTTTGTCTAACATATTTTAATGAATTGTCAAAGTTATCTACTAACTACTAGAACTTAGAATTTATTATAAATAATTATATTCTTTGTATATTTTTTGTATTTGTATAGGTGAAACTGTGCTCTGTGTATGTTTAAATGTGTATTCCGTTTTTGGCTTTTGTGTACAGTGTAATGGTTTGAATATTGCTTAGTAAGTAGCTGTAGGAATACCGTTGAGCAAATAAATCAGTAAGACGTCTTCACAAGAGGTGACACGGGTCCAGCGGGCTTCGACTCGTTTATAAATATCATGAAGATATTTGCGGAGTCGTTTTCGCTCGTGCGCGGCGTGAGACGCCAAGCCTACTAGGCCTACTAGACCTACTTTAAGCAGAAATAGTAGGATGGATTAGGAGAGATTTGACAGATCTGCCTGATAAGTTCTCAGGGGATGTTAAAAAAACCTATATTAATATTTTTACGTACATATATTTATATCTTAAAAATATTTTTGTATTTTTTCAGGGTCTCCTAAGGAGTAACAAGGATTATCAAAACACGAAGCCAAGATTTCTTCGTCTTTGGGTCCACGAATGCTTCCGGGTGTTTAGTGATCGACTGACTGAAGAGAAGTAAGTAAAGTCTCTTCCTCTCTTTTTTCTCATCCTCTTTTTGTTTTTCTCGATATTCCACAACTGAGTGTTTCTTGAGGCAGTTTTTGCCAGTATGATGTATGTGGAACAAGCTGCCCACTGAAGTGTTCCCGAACCAATTCCACTTAAGGTCCTTCAAGAAAACAGCGTACCAATTCTTAAAAGCCTTCTGGCATTGAGAGTGCCCATGGGTGGTGTTAACACTTAACATCAGAGTAGCCGCCTGCCCGTTTGTTTGTTCTATAAGTATTTTATTTTATTTTAACAAATAACCTTCTATTGGTAAAAGATTATTAAAAATCGGTTCATTAGATCTAAAGATTACCCCCCACACACACTTACATATATATCTTTATTTACTTATTATATTTCTTAAACATAATGCAATTTATTTTCAGAGATCGTGATTGGTTTATGGGTCAAATGGGAGACATGTTGGGTAAACACTTTGAGCTGACCTTCCACGCTCTCTGCCCCTCTAAGAGTCCTCCCATATTTGGGCACTTCTTAAATCCATTCGAGGTGTATGATGATCTCAATGATGCTAACGCACTGCGCAGGTATTAATGAATTTTATACTGATCTTAATAATATTTTTTAAACATCAAATTCTGCATTTTACCCTTGACAATTAAATCTTAATACTATTTTACTTTTGACTATTAAATCTAAATTATATTTTAGCTTTGATAATTAAATCTAAATTCTATTGTACCCTTGGCAATTAAATCTAAATGTTATATTACCCTTGATAATTAAATTTCAATTCTATTTTACAATTAAATCTAAAAGAAATAAATTTAGTATGCGGTAAAGTTCTTTACGATGTTCGTGTATATGTTAACGTAAAATTGTAAATACCGTTAGATTGTAATCTATCTCGCGAGATTATAAACTGTCGAAAGATTGTGAACTCAACGTACTGCTTACAATTTAACGTATTATTATTCGGTAGATTATAATCTATCGAAGTGAAATCGTCAAATTGTGAACCGGTACGCACCTCGCGCGCTGATTGGTCGGCTTTATAGTAGACCGTTATATGTCCATAGAGTTAGGAATGAAACAAGGGTATCAGTCAAATAAAATGAATGCACTTCAAAAATTAGTATTTATTACTTAATAGGTAATCAATAATTCTGACATCACATGATGAAAAAAAAATATATCAAAATAAAAAAATCAGAAACGTAACAATATTTTCTCTTCAAACACAAATTAAAATTGAAAAATTAATGAAATTTTCTTTTAGAAAAAAACGATCACAAAATAAAATTAAAATTAAAAAAAAAAACAAATCGAAAACATATGAACGTTTTTGTAAACATGACAAAATTGTCTATTATATAAAAAATAAGAAAGTAAATTGCACCAATAATAATAGTAAGTGGCACCTGGAGTTACAAAGAACATTTCAGCTTTCTTTTTATATTTTTGCAATTACATTTTTTACTATTTTCATTATGCCCGCTGTAATAGTTTTGTAACTCTATGGTAAATTCTTCCTTATTAACAATACCTAATATTTCTGAGTTTTGTTGATCGACAGGCTCAATATCCGACATTGTAAATACGAGATCACAAAGGTAAAAATCACGCAAATAAAAAATATTAAAACACGGAAAATGTATGTAATTTAGACTATGTTTGGAGACCAACACTAACTTAATTATCATTCAAACTGCACTTCTTTGGTCAATCACAGATTAATTTTACTTCCACAACAATTTCATATATCTTTTCACGTTCACTTTCAACATCCTAAAGCTGTGAGTTACTTTCAAGACGACATCAATTTACATTTACCAAAACACCGTTTGTTTACATTCGACAACAAACGAATTAACAAACAAATATGGTCGCCACCATGGCATACTCCGTTCCACCAATCAGCGCGCGAGGTGCGTACCGTTTCACAATTTGTCGGTTTCACTTCGATAGATTACAATCTACCGAATAATAATACGTTAAATTGTAAGCAGTACGTTGAGTTCACAATTTTTCGACAGTTTACAATCTCGCGAGATAGATTACAATCTAACGGTTTTTACAATTTTACGTTGACATATACATTTTTCGGTTAAGTAATGTAAAAATTGTCGCATCTCCAAAATGAAATTTAAATTTTCTGTAATCTAATAAACGAGTATAGTGAGTAATACTTAAATGTGAATTGAAAATATCAACAGATTCATAACCAATCAAATGGAGGAATACAACAGTTGTCCGGGTGTTGTCAAAATGGACCTAGTGCTGTTTAAAGATGCGATTGAACATATTGTCAGAATTGTCAGAGTTATATCGCAGCCAAGAGGGCATATGCTATGTGTGGGGATAGGTAATTTATAACTATATATAATTAGTTTTTTTTAGCATAGGCCGACGGGATGTCCAAAAAGCGCAGTCATCGTAGAGCATAGACACCCAGACTCTTTCTCTAAACAGTTGGAGGTCTTATCTCTCAGGGAAGATCCCCTCCGGCAGTCGATTCCACATTTCGCTGGTTCGCAAAAGAAAATTTCTTGTGAAATAATTATTATATAAACTAGCTGACCGGGCAAACGTCGTTTTGCCATATATATCATGTATAATAAAAAAAAAGGGGTTGATCGTAGAGGGGTGAAAGTTAGGGGTTTGTATGTATTTTTTAATGCTGTATCATAAAAAAATAAAAACAGAAAAAAATATCTAAAAATAAAAAAAATATATTTAGGGGTGGACTACCCTTATCATTTAGGGGGATGAAAAATAGATGTTGTCCGATTCTCAGACATACCCAATATGCACACAAAATTTCATGAGAATCGGTCGAGCCGTTTTGGAGGAGTATGGCAACGAAAACTGTGACACGAGAATTTGATATATTAGATTTTATACATAGACTCTTATCTATCTTATATGTTTCGAGCTATCTATTCTAAAATACATGACAATTATGGTGCACATAATTTTTACAAAAAATCGATCGCACCTATGACCCCAGGGATTACATTCGCACGCTGAAGCCACTAGACCAACACTTGTTACTATATAACCTAGATTAATATAAAGTTAATATTAACAGGTGGGTCAGGTCGTCAAAGTTTAACCCGAGTCGCGTCCTACATTTGCGAGTGCAACTCGTTCCAAGTGGTCGTAACTAAAACTTATGGAGTGAAGGACTTCAGAGAAGACCTTAAGGTAAGATCCCTTGTATTGCTAAGGCATCTGTTACATTCTCAATCACACAAAATCATTTATTCACAACACAATGTACACTTATGAACATCAAAAAATAAATACATATTAAATGCTTCTAATTTTACATTTACTGCCAGTTCTCAAATCAAGGGCGTAGAATGGGAGAGAAGAACTGGCAATAAACTCTCCGGCACTCTTTTTAATCGCCAAGTTTTTTGTTTTACACGATGTTTGTAAGGAGCTGCAACCATTACACCATGTTCCACGTGACATCTTAAGTAATTAGTAGTTAATAATAATAAATTAAAATCAAATGTTTTTAGTTAATTTTTTTAGCTAGCTTTAGTTCTTCCCAGGTCTCCATTCAAAGGAGCCTGCGGGTCCTTCGGTTCTAGTCCATGCATCCAGTAGTACATATGTATTACAATTATTAGATTTGGGGAGTCTTTTAAGTAAAACATACCGATGTCAGGGTTTCATAGGGGTTATAAATTGTACTCAGTATATTAAGCTTTTAACGAAATATTTTTTTTTATTATTTTTTAGCCTTTTAAGTAGCTGTTGTAAGTTAAAAATATTGTTTATATTCTAGGTCCTTTACTCAACCTGTGGTGTGGACAGCAAGAAGACAACTTTTATCTTCTGCGACACTCAGATAGTGGAGGAGACATTTACGGAAATAATTAACAATTTGTTAAGTAGTGGCGAAGTCACTAATTTATTCAAACCTGACGAATTTGAAGATGTAAGTTATTTTTTTAATTTAACTTCAAAGGTTCAGAGGTTTGCATTTCTTAAATTATTACAATTTCTTTTAAACCTTTCGACTGTAATTTCATTGCGATTTATTTGATTTTTTTTTGCTTACGACAACTTAGCAAATCGCTATATGATACTAATTATAGTCAGGTGGGGTAAATGCATGAACGGGGCAAATGTAATACCATAACTTTAACTGTTTACACACAAAATAAACTAGTGCTGGCATCTCTGATACACGTAAAGTACTTCTTGCACTACACTCTGACAACTTATTGAATCTGATGGATTGACAGATTTTCACCAATCTCGTTGCAATAAAAACCAAAGTATATTTCAATTTGCGTATTTTATTGCTATTACCCCAGATTAGTAACTATCTACACTATTAGAATTTTAAATTTAATTTTTACATTTACCCCTTTACACCGGGAAAATGCAATAGAGAGTTAATCTGTAATCATCCATAATTAAATTTAAGTAATTACATCAAACAAAAGCCTAAAACATGTTTGATATTCACAGTAAAAATTATTTGTAAATTGTGTCAATTTAGTTATGGTACTCGCATTCACCCCACCTGACCCTACATTATATATAAAAAAATATATATCAAATAAAAGCTAATGCTTTTTTTTTAATATTATGGCCTTGGTGAAACAGATATATATTATTACTACTCTTTATTTGTTTTTAAGCGGTCGCATAAACTTTTGTGATTATTTGGTAGAATTCCAATCTAAACTAAAACTATATTTATCGTTGTTGCGATATATTTCAGGGACACAATACAAAAAAAAAACAAGATTAAATACAAAGAAACAATAATGTATCAGGTTTTTACCTAGCTTGGAAACCAGTTTCCCAATACCTTCTTAATTGTAATCGTTTTTGTTTTAAATGTTATATAGGAAAAACAATTATTATCTATTTCCAGATAAAGCAAGCCCTGGAGAAGCCGATGAAGGCAGCAAACCTTATGCAAACCAATGAGGCTGTATATCTATTCCTCGTGGACCGAGTGAGGGCCAATATGCATATTGTTCTCTGCTTCAGCCCTATTGGAGATGAGTTCAGGTATATATTATATTCCATATATTATAGGAACATTTTCATCTTTGGTGAGATATTGTTTTCTAACAATTTACAGTATGTATTTTGTTAGTATTTGAATAAATAAAACATTATTGTTAGTTACGTGTGTGTGCGTCTACGCTGTTGCGTACGTAATGCAAATTGCGTGTGTATACGTTATAATAGTTCCGTTAATCTAATATATAAAGTTCTCGTAACACAATGTTCATTCCCATACTCCTCCGAAACAGCTCGACCGATTCTGATGAAATTTTTTATGCATATTCAGTAAGTCTGAGAATCGGCTACTATCTACCTTTAACTTCTAAGTGATAAGGCGTGTCCACCCCAAAAAATATTTTTTATTTTTTGGATCCATTTTTATTTGTTTATTATGTGGCATTAAAAATACATACAACCCTTAATTTTCACCCCTCTACGATCCATCCCTATTTTTTATTATATAAGATAGTTATTTTTATTGAACTAAAAAATGTTTCCTAGAAATAATATACATGGCAAAACAACGTTTGCCGGGTCAGCTAGTATATTATAAAATTAGGATCGCTAATAGATAGCGTTGATTCTAAAATAGTAGTAAAATATTATAAAAATGCTTAAATGCTGGTCTTGTAGGAACCGAATCCGCCAGTACCCAGCGCTCATAAACGCGACCACCACAAATTGGTTCCTGGAGTGGCCCCGAGAGGCGCTGCTCGAAGTCGCTTACAAGTTCCTTGACGGGGTCGAGTTACTCGCCTCTATCACTGGGCCTAGGGTTAGTTTCATTTGGGAATTGTAAATGCTTATAAAAAAAACTAGAGAGTTTTCCTTACATGGTGTTGGATCATATTATATTGATTTAATCTTGGAAGACGAAGAAGGCAAATCACCTATAGAAATATGAGGGGGCCGATAGCTGGGCGTTGCGTTGCGTTCTATTCGTGAACGGGTGCTACTTGTGGTGACTGGTCGTACTTGAGTTCGTGTATGTGGTGATGTTAGTTATTTTAACTAAGTATTTGCGTGTTTTTCCCACGTTAATTTAATTGCGTGCTCCTATTTCACCATGCCTCCTGCTGATAATGGACAAACCTTTGTTTTGAAGTTTATTATTAATTACTTAAAGATGTCATGTGGAAAATGGTGTAATGTTTAGCTCCTTACAAACATTTTGTAAAACAAAAAAAGCGGAGAGTTATTGCCATTTCTTCTCGTCCGTTTTACACTCTTGGTTTGAGAAGTATCAGTAAATGTAAAATTAGAAGCATTTAATATGTATTTCTTTATTGACGTTTATAAGTGTACATTGTGTTACCTAAATCAGATTTAGAACCAATTTCTGGTTACGACTTGACTAGTTTCGCTCCAAAATCATTAAACACACACTTTGTTTGATATCCTACTAGACACACAGCAGAGGCCGCCAATGTACCCACGAAAATGAGTGTCCGTTAGTTGCAATGAAAACCCTTTTTGGACGTCCCGTAGTCCCCCCTATCTTATAAAAAATATTAGTTTATTTCATTAAAAACTCTTTAGTTTACTTGACATACAAATTGAGCGGTAAGCATTGTGAAAACCGTATTTACAAATTTTATTTCAACATATGAAAATTGAATTTTGTATTTGAAGCAGAATCTTCGTTTGGTCTTCCATTACTGGAGGTTGGCCATCAGTCTCGTGGAGCGGGTCTTTTCCTGTGCCAGATGCAGCAAGTCTTCCGCAGTTGCAATACTCGTCCACTCTATTTCGAAACCATTACTTTTTCCTTTCAACACGCGGCTTATCCTGGATTTTACCCATTATTAATTGAAGAAAGTGGTAGGGTAGCCCAACTAAGTCGTTCCATTGTTGATATATTGATTCACATCTTTAGGTGCGTCGAAAGGAATCCCTCGTGGAAAGCCGCGAAGACGCATTACGTGCGTCTGTAGCTTCTATAATGTCTTTGATACATTCGTCAGTGGGCAAATACTCTGTGCGAATGTGGCAAGAGATGAGAAGAACCAACTACGTCACGCCCACTAACTATTTGGAACTCGTGTCTGGATATAAAGAGTGAGTTACTATTTTCTTTCTTTCTTATCTTTAATCGGGATTAAATTCATACTTCTAGATAACGATTCTTTTCTTAATCTATCTTTGTCCGTTATTTAGTGTATAGCTTAAAAATATCAGAATTGAAAGGTCTGTTGTCAAACTTCTTTTCCATGGTATTTGTTTCAAAGAGTCCAGTGAATTTATCGTATCACTTCAACACAACTGAGTGTTATTTACGGCAGTTTTGCCAGACAGCATGTGAAACCAGCTGCCCACTGAAGTATTTCCGAACCAATTCGACTTAGGGTCCTTTAAGAAAAGAGCGTACCAATTATTTAAAGGCCGGCGACTTGCCCTCTGGCAATTGAAAGGGCTGCGGTAGCACTGTCAGTTTTGCCACATATTCTATAAAGATATATATGTATGAATAATAATGGCGCTTAAAACTAGTATGTAATTTTAAGGATGTTGAGACTGAAACGTATTGATATCGCGCTTCAAGCGAACAAGCTTCGTAATGGTCTGGGAAAAGTTGAAGAAACGACAAAATTGGTTGGACAGATGTCTGAGGAACTGGCCGTTTCTCAGGTACGATTATTTATGTGGCGTTAAGACATATTTTGAGAGCAGTGTTGGTCTAGTGGCTTCAGCGTACGACTCTCATACCTGAGGTCGTAGGTTCGATCCCCGGCTGTGCACCAATGGACGTTTTCTATGTGCGCATTTAACATTTGCTCGAACGGTGAAGGAAAACCGACTTGTTTTAGATCCAAAAAGACGACGGCGTGTGTCAGGCACTGGAAGCCGATCACCTACTTGCCTATTAGATTTAAAGATGATCATGAAACTAATTCAAAAATCTGAGGCCAAGATCTAAAATAATGTACTTTTCATTTATAGTTTTAAAAAGTATTTTTTTTACAGCTACTATAAATATTACGTCAAATTAAATATATTTATTTTCGTATTTATTTATTATAAATTACGTAATAGCAGTGTTAGCTTAGCGGTCCGAGATTACCAATGATTTGCACTGCCATTTTCTGTCCATGTGTCCAATTAAAACTTGTTGCCACCACACACACGTAGGAGAAAGTGGTAATCGGTAGGAAACCGACATATGTTGGATCCCAAAGCGTATATCACAAAACACTTGCGATACACAATCTATGATTGAGGTACTAAAATTTATATTTTTAAGAAAAATAGTGGGGCTACAACCCTCAGTTTTGATCTCTGATGATCTTTCGTGACCACTTTTTAAATAGGCAAGTAAGTGATCCGTTCTGCGTGCCTTCTAGGTATAATTCCGGTTTCTTCACGATGTTTTCTTTCACTGTACGAGTGAGGGTACATAGAGAAAAGTCCACTGGTGCCCAGCCGTGATTTGAACACATGACCTTCAGGGAAGGTCGCATGCACAAGCTACTAGGTCAGCTCTGTTAACATTTATAGCAGCAATGTATCATCAGGTCCAAGTGGCAGAATACACAGAGCAATGTATTGAGTACATGGGTGTCATCAACGTACAACAACGCAACGCTGATGAGCAGCAGCGGTCGGTGGCGGCCCGCAGCAAGAAGACGCAAGAAGAGGAAGTTCAGTGCAAGAAGTTGGCTGAAGCAGCCATGAGGGACCTGGCCAGCGCCATGCCGGCTCTAGAAGAGGCTGTTAAGGTATTCTTAAATTATAAATAATTGTTTTAATAAGAGTGTAACAGTTTATAGATAAGTGGAGGAAACTAAATAATATTAGTTATTTCGATTTAAATTAAATTATTGATAATTAATTAGAATTGCAAAACTTTTTTTAAAATAATATTCTCATATCTTTGTTTTACATTAGATGGACCTTGATTTGATTGTAAATATAGAAAAATCAGTCAATCTTATACTCTAATTCATAATATATGTATATGTCGCAGCCAACAAGCTTAATTAGCCGTTCAATTAACTAAACGGCGCCGTTTAACTAGCGGCCTGTAAGATGTTCAGCCGTAGTGTTTGTTACAACATTTAATGAACTGGCTGGCTAATGCTTAGGCCATTCGAACCAGTCATTATTTTGCAGAAATAAAAAAGATGAAACATATGACATAAAAAATATTTCTTTTAAAATTAAATTGCTTGAGTCAAATTCACATTATTAAAGGCTAGGCTGTTAATTGAACGCCTTATTGAGCTAGTTGGAATGATTTGTCCTTTTCGTTCTAGTGTATCTTTGTGAATGAATAAACGTGACAAAACATTATTATTAAGACCTACAGACAGAACGTTATTTATAGGCTCTAGACGCTTTAAACAAAAAGGACATCACGGAAGTGAAGTCTTACGCCAAACCGCCGCAAAAGGTGGAGATGGTTCTGGAAGCGGTGCTTATACTTTTACAGGTACTTATTTAATCAAGAGAGATACTTTTTATATAATTTTAATAACGTATGATGTATGTACGATACAAATAATATAAGATCTGACCAATTCATTAATAATAATGTAAAATTCCTTTAAAGACAAATTTGCGCGCCATTGTGTGTATATGCGAATATGCGGAATATGCGAACTTACGATTGTACCACCTTACTCATTTTTGTACCATATTCTTGCAATAAATAAATAATAATAATTATTATTATAAATTCATCATCATCATCAGCCTCTTTATTTGGCCCATTTCTGGACGTAGGCCTCCTGGATTTTCCTCCAGTACAATGGCCTGGTCTTTCTGCATTCACTGAGAGCCAATCTCCTTGCCGTGTCATGCCATCGCAGCCACGCGTTTTTGTTCTGCCCAGGTCTCCATTCAAGGAAGCCTACCTGAATTTTAATTAATGTAACATGTTTTATGTTATTGTAATTTAAAAATGGTTTTATCAAATATATTAATTTATTCATTGAAGAAAGAACCAACCTGGGCTGAAGCGAAGCGCCAACTTGGTGATCAATACTTTTTGGACAGACTGCGTGAATTCGACAAGGACAATATATCAGATAAGACCCTGAAGAAAATTGGTACATACACTGCGAAACCAGATTTTGACCCGGAGATTGTTGGTACAGTGTCTCTTGCTGCTAAGTCTTTGTGTCTTTGGGTACGGGCTATTGAGAAGTATGGAAAGGTTTATAAGTAAGTATTTTATTAATTAGAGCCTAGTGGCTTCAGCGTGCAACTCTCATCCTTGAGGTGGAGGTTCGATCCCCGGCTGTGCATCAATGGACTTTCTTTCTATGTTAAGCATTCGCTCGAACGGTGAAGGAAAACATCGTGAGGAAACCGGTTTGCGTTAGACCCAAAAAGTCGACAGCGTGTCACAGAAGGCTGATCACCGACTTGCCTATTAGATTGATAAATGATCATGAAACAGATACAGAAATCTGAGGCCCAGCCCTAAATATTATAGCGCCAATGATTTTTTAAATTAAGTATAGGATATTATTTCGTTAAATATTTTGTTGATAGATTTTGGTTATTATAATATGAAACTCATGTCATATGACTTAGACTAGTGTTTTCCAACCTTTTTTGGACCATGCCCCCTTTTGCCTTTCTAAAATTCTTATGCCCAACAATATGTAACATACCTACATAATTTTTAATATTAAAAATTGAATTGTTCACTTAAGAACTTAAATGATAGGTTCTAGGAAATTTTTAACGAAACACAGTAAGTAAATTTTCAAATATAATGAAATTCAAATTGCTAATAATTTTAATATAGATTTTTCTATATTAATTTATTATTTTAATTTAGTGAGATTCTTGCGCTTGATGATTGCTGCACAGAGATTTTATATTAGGTTCCAATTTGGTTAGCAAGTGTCCACGTTATGTTATATCCAGCCGATACAGATTGCCCCCCTAATCAATCAAATTGGCCCCCTGTGGGGCGTGGGCCCCACGTTGGGAAACACTAACGTATACTGAGTAATTTTTGGCGAAATATACACTTGTCTTAGATAGATGCAGCTGATGTCCTCCATTTTTGAAGTTATTAAAATATAATTATAGAATAGTAAAACCGAAAAAGGAGCGTCTAGAAGAAGCCCTGGAGTCGCTTCGTATGAAGCAGCAGATTTTGGCAGAGGCTCGCGCCAAGTTACGGGAGCTGAGTGAAATGATTGCCCGACTTCAGAAGGAGTATGACGAGAAAGTCGCTCAGAAGGAAGAGTTGGAGAGGAAGGCTCGGATGCTGCAACTCAAATTGGAGAGAGCTGAAGCTCTGATTACGGGATTGTCTGGTATGGCTTTTTAATAAGCGCCATTTTTACACTTTCACTTGTGTTTTCCCAAGAATTTTTATATAAACTTGTAAATATAGCAATGTAAATTACTAAGCAACTTCAATAAATTCAAGTTCCTACAACAGGTTTTGACTACTACGACCAATATAACTAGATACGGTATTATAATAATTTATATAAATCTTTAATTTTCAAACAAGACAATATTTAATAATAAGAGATTTAAAATAATGGTCTATCATTGTTTGAATGCACGGTAGTTCCCAATTTGATAACAGATGGCGCTTTAGCATTTTAAAACGCGCTATTGTTGTGTCTGATCAAGGGGTATATAATATTTACGAAAACATTGAATTGTTACTCTGGTTTCCCTTCAAAACGTATAAATCTTTCGCCTTTTACTAAAGATTTCCGTGGAGGGGAACACTCAAATGAGTCTAACTCAAATTTTTGGTACCCTGCAAAGGGTCTATAATTCTATGAAACCTTCACAATATACTGATCACTCTTCTATAATAAGTTAATAAGTATTAAGTGCTCTTGTAGTAACAAAATAAATTTTTTATAGATTAATTATTATATTTCGGGGTTCTCAGTTCTGTAACTTCTATAATCTATACGATTTATTACTATTTAGTATTTTTTGCTTATAACTGAATATTATTAATTATTATGTAAATCATAATGGTGAATTACTGAATTGGTTAGGTATTTAGGATAGCTAACAAGTAGGGATGTGACATTCTGCATAAATAATCGATTTTTTTCTTAATCGATTGTTTTCTTAGCCTGAAAAATCTAACAATAAAAAATCGATTTTTCTTAAAAAATAATCGATTTTTTTATTAATAGGTTTTTCCTAATTTTTGAATTCATTCAAAATAAACACATACATATTTTATTTATAATGGTTTTTTTCATTAAAAATAATCAATAGAAATTATAAACACAAATTAAAGTTTTAGATTAATCAATATCGACCATTAACCATTAAAGGTGAACGGGAGCGATGGGAGTTAACAGTAGAGAGGTTAGACAAGGAATTCGACAATCTGCCTGGGGACTGTCTGATCGCGACAGGCTTCGTGGCTTACCTGGGACCCTTCGTATCCGAGTACAGGGAGGCGCTTATGTATGACTGGTTTAATGAGGTAATTTTACGGCTGGATATTTTTTTTTAAATAATTATTTGTAAAGCAATTTCTAAAATCGGACTAGTATTTTGTAATATATTATTTATTATAATATTAGTAAAGTGTAATTGCGTTGTTAAATTTTGATTACTTAATTAGGCAGGCACAGGAGGCTGATCACCTACTTGCCCATTAGATTAATCACCTATTACTACTGATATATTTATTGTATTTAAAAAAACCTAATAACTAACACAAAGACATTGATAAGAATGTTACCTTGAAATTACCTCGATATGATCTAAGCTTCGATAATACTTCTAAACAATTGTAGCCGTAAAATCTAAATCACATATACATATTTACCGTAAATAACTTTTTGCCTTCTGCTAATCGAATATCAAAAATTATTTCAAGCGTCATTGCCTATATATTACGCCAGGCGCTAATTTTCTCATAAAACATGTAATAATAAAACGAAAACTGTTTATATAAATTACATATTTTAGCAATTTATTAATTCAAATTGTATTAACGGTACTTATACTGAAACGGAAAGTATTCTTCTTGTGCAACAATAGTTTAATTATAAATTATGTTATGTCGAAATGATTAGCTACGTCAAGTACAGTTAATATGTCAAAAGGAAGATACTATCTGCCCACAACACAGGAATCCTAGTGTAATTTCTCTTTGAACAACATCCCTCTATTATTATGTGAATTTTTTTTTTCGTTTTCATTTTTCTTATACTTACGATTGCATAGCGCTTTTCCTTAGTTAAACATTTGTTTATTATGTTCATGATAGTTCATCACTTCCTTTCCATCATCCTTCCACGTTCACAGCCTTTGAATGTATGGAACAGTTTATGAACACATTTACAAAAATCCCTGCTAATATTATTGTTATTTTATTAGTTTAATAAGTAACTTTGTGTAATACATTCTTAAAAACAGCATTTAAGATTAAACACGCGAAAAAAATCCTGTTAAAAAAAAGCTATAAAATATATAGTCATTGGACAGAATTTTTAATGTTGGACAGCATCAACTAGTTAATGGACAGCACTGTAATAAACTTTTTAAATACCAAAATAGTCAATGATATCTGCTTTTAAAGGAATTAAATAAAGTATAAACTGTTCGTAATTACATTTATTAGAAAATAATCATTTTAACAATATACATTTTTATATCTTAGAATTAATTTGTAAATCACATTTGGTAACAAAACTTATGTTATTCAGTCTTACCAACTCTTAGGTATACTTCTATATGTGTATTTAAAGCTTTAAACATAAAATAAAATGAAATTATAAAAATTACTTCAAAATAAAACAATGCCTTCTCAAGCAGACTTAATAAAAAAAAATTCTTATGTTCGACAATCATATCATATAATTTTTGTGTATCATCACCACTATCTTCGCTATTCCTTTCAGAGCTTAGATCAAGAGTGTCGTCATTATTATCTTCTTTATAGCAAACATGGCATATAAAAAGATCAATTCTTAAATCTTCGGGGACATGCTGTTGATGCTTAGCTGGTATACATTTTAAGTGGAATATCGCCGAACACATATCACATACCACCCGATTTGATGTCTTA
Source organism: Pieris macdunnoughi (assembly GCA_905332375.1). NCBI lineage: Eukaryota > Metazoa > Arthropoda > Insecta > Lepidoptera > Pieridae > Pieris > Pieris macdunnoughi. Next base: position 1,240,427 of record CAJOBZ010000032.1, on the reverse strand, counting down.
GTCGACTTACAGCATACCTTGCACGCATTTGTTGAAACAGCTTGAGAGTTTTTGTTTACATTCCTTTTTGTTTTCTCTATCTTTTCCTTTTCCTTTTGTAGTTTAGTTTCTTCCTTTTTCTTCTTTTTTTCCTCCTTTGCTTTTGTTTCTAATTCTTTTTTCGACATTTGTTCTTTAAACATTGCTCTATATTTGGCAGACGTTATTGCAAATGGCATTCTCACGGTTTTCTTTTACCTTTTCTTTCGGGTGTTTTTGGCAAAGTCAAAAAAAATCCAAAAGGCTATTTGAAACAACTTTGAAAGCAGGGCTAGTCTCTAGTTGGTGAACATTCACTTGTCCTGAGCTTACAGAAATATTATTAGAATTAATAATTTGTTTGGCTGGAGTCATGTTTTCTGAACTTTCAGGAACAACATCGGATATAAGAAGATCTTCATTCAAATCATCATTCTTAGAAAATATACACTGTAACACATTTACTTCGTAATTTCCAGGTGCACCAAATATTTGCTTCTGTGTCATATCTTTATCACATCGACTTTCGTTATTCATTTCTATTTCTTCAATGGGCTGAATGGTCAAAGGCGAATCTATATTCTCCAAAGGTATATTTTCTGCACGGCTGGTTAAATTACTTTGTGCGGATGATGACTGAGAGCAGTAAACGTCAAATACTGAGTAGAGACGGTACAAAATATTCACGTTTTCGTCATCTACAGGGTTATTATCATAAGCATACAATTTTGACATAAAAGATGATCCAACCAATTCTTTAAATTTCGCCAAAGTAATTACATTTGAAGAATTTGTTTCAGGTTGTTGCTGAACAGACAGAACATCTGTACCTGAATTATTATTGTTGTTTATCCCACCGAGGCACTTCGAATAGTCTACTGCGTTAGGACTTAGGATCGAATGGTACTAAACCACAACAACGAAACCCATTAATGAGAGTATCTGGCTTTATAGACTTTAGTAATGCTAGTTCCAGAACACATGCAAAATTCACTTTTGTAATTGGTTCGCCGTTGTTTTCTAAATGCCATAACTTTACAGCGTCTTTCCAAGCAGCCTTAACTGGCCTAAATACGGCTACGTCGGCCGGTTGCAGGATTCTAGTAGCATTAGGATACAATGCTATTACTTCGATTCCCAACTCTTTGCACAGCTTACTTACACCATAAGTAAGATGGATAAGAGTTTTATGTCCATCTAAAAAATATATGACAGGAAATTGCACGCCTTTGGCAATCAGGTGAGGGTGAAATATGTTTGCTATGTATTCGAAGAATAGTTCGGATGTCATCCATCCATTTTCACTTCTACCAATTCCCCATTCTTTGGGAACTCCGTCCGCAATTTTTTGAGGTATTCTTTGATAGTTGTAAACAACCATAGGTGGACACGCGGTACCATCAGCGGAAAAAGTGAACATTACTGTTACTGACTCCTTAGCATTACCTTGATCAACTTTATATACATTTTGGGTTCCTTTCTCTGCTAGCACTTTACCCGTTCTTGGACATAATTGGAATCCACTTTCGTCGCCATTATAGATCCTAGATGGCTCCTTAAAAATATTTAACAGGTTGTTTTGCGACAAGTAGTCATGAATTTCAGAGAACCATTTCCTGATATCAGATTCAGAAACACATGCACTAGATTGTGTTACGCCTTCACTGGTACGATGGCTAGATGTCGTCTTAAAAATCCTCTTACCCATCCATCTCCAGGATAATTATTTATAAACTTATTGGGTCGTGGATTTTCGGTCAAAAACTTAAAAACACTTTGTTTTAAGTCATCAGTTTTTAAAGGGAATCCTTTCTTCATTACTTCCTTTATCCAAACCTCTAAAGTGCGCTCCTCTTCTTCAGTCAGAACGGGAGGTGGAACAAATGATGTTCTATGGGTTGGGTTTTTGAGTTTGAAATGTAAGGTAGACTTGGGAATATTGTATGTTCGCGCTATTTCTCGAATTTTACCAGTTTCTCTTATTTCATTAAGTGCTAGATTTAAAGTAGTAGGATCATAGTCTTTCTTTTTCCCCTCAGTCATTTTTTTATCTTCTCAAAACCGCTATCCAAGATTACCTGCAGCCATCGAGTTATTGGACACATTAATATGAGTGGTTGGACACCCTGTCCAAAGACTAGTAGATTTTCTACTAGTCTTTGGACAGGTCTATAAGCAATAATATAAAAAATAGTTGCTTCTGCTTAAAAATAAAGGTAGGAGAGTCTATAATAGCTTAAATTTATTTGAATTTCAAAAACACAGTTATTGAACACCTGTCCATTAATTAGATTTTAACATTAAAAATTTGAATCGTTGGACAGTACATTATAACCTAAAAATTATGTTTTAAGGTCACCAATTCCTATAAATTCTATGGTAAATACGATAATGCTTTACTGTGTAAACGGCTAAGCATATGGGATTAACGAAAAGAAAATTAACTGCTATAAACATTGTTGATAAACTTACCGAATTCTTTATTTTTCTCTTGAAACACCGCCGACTGTTAGGACGCCAACAAAAGTAAACAAAAATTAACTACTACTGCCATCTATTAAAAATGTTTTGAACTATTGAGTATTGTCAAAAAGCAGAATTTAGAAAGAAATTAATTCCAATGTTGCCATTTTTAGAGCAACCTTAATTTCTAAGATTTTATTGTGTTCTGTCCAATGCCTGGTAGCGTCCAATGACTGGAAGTTTACCCTACATATATTACTTCCTAGGTGTACAATGAAGGTGTGCCCTGTACAATGGACCTCAGTATGAAGTACTTCCTTTTGGACGACGCGACCTTGAGGGACTGGAACTATATGGGGTTACCCGGTAATGTTCATGAAAACATTATAATGCACATAAGCTTATTTTAATTCATATAGCTTTTGTATCTCAAATAAGTTTAAGGAATTAAATATTACGACAATATATTCTTGAAGCCTTGTTGTATGTACAAAAAAATATAAATGATTTTAAAACAAATGGTGACTTTCACCAGTATAATACGCGAAATAGAACTAATTTGAGTGTACGACCAACCAGGCTCCAGAAGATAAATCACTCCTTATATGGAAATTGTATTCGTTTTACAAACTTCCAAGCGAAATATATAGATTTATCACTGAATAAATTCAAATATCTCGTAAAACGTAAATTATTCAATAAAGCTTTTTCACTCTCATAACATCAAACTCAAACATGGCGATTAAAAAGAGTGGCGGAGTGTTTCTTGCCAGTCCTTCTTGCCCGCTCTATGCCCTTGACTTACGAACTTGTAGTAAATGTAAATTTAACATCTTTTCTGTTGACGTTCATAAGTTTACTTGGTTACCTATATAAACAAAGTTATTTTGAGTTTTGAATTTACCCGATGTCAATGGAACTAGTATTGCGCTGCAATAATAACAAACTGTGGTCGCACGTGGCAACTTTAATGACGTCATTAGCATTAAAAACTTTTTTTATTTGTATGCTTAATTGGGAAGCTTGGTCAGTTTCTAGCAGAGGTTTTATAAGGACTGATAAATATAGATGACAACTTCAGTGCTGAGAACGGCATAATAGTGGTTCGTGCGACGAGATGGCCACTGGCCGTGGACCCTCAGGGACAGGCGCTTATTTGGATCTCACATCTCGAGGAGAAGAATGAAATTGAGGTATTTAATGAGGCATTATTAATATAGAAATGTCACGATATTTTTTTTAATTCAAAAGGAATTTTGGAATGACCTCGACTCTGAAGTCTGAGCTTGAGATAAATAATAAATGAATAAATAAATAATTGAAACTTTATCCATCACAGAAATATAGTTGTGACGAAATCGATCTAACGACTTGACTGACTAGCAATGTAATACTAATTATTGATTAATTTATATGATAAATGTATTTTTTTATTATTTTTTAGTATCGTCTCTGATACAAAAGGGATATTGTATATTTTGTTACATTTTATAAATCACAATTCGTTGAAATATTTTTTTGTATTATTATTTTATATTATTATGCCATAATATTTTTACATTTTTAAAATAATTTAATTTAAATAAAAAAATATAAGGTATTTGTTCGAGGAACAAAGCTCTATTTTTAGGTGATATTAATTAATTTTGCGGTTTTAATTGTGTAAAAAATCTTACAGATTGTCGACTTTGGTCAACCAAATTATCTTAAAGTAATGGAAACGGGCCTCACTGAGGGCAAACCAATTCTTGTCCAAAACGTTGGCGAAGTTTTAGACCCGTCAATTGCACCCATTTTGGATAAGGCCATAGTGAAAATCGGAACTGCGCTTGTCATTAAGTTCAATGAGAAAATGGTGCCTTATAATCAGAACTTCAGAATGTATCTAACTACGAAACTGGGTAAGTAGCCCTTTTTGTGCTAGTTGTGAAGTGTAAAGTGTAGAGTTGCTGAAGATTGTTAAAATTTGGACATTTTTAAACAAAGAATACTGTTCTCACTTCTGGGCGGGAGCTCCCCAGACCAGCTCTTGTAGTTTATGGCATTGCGTAGAGATGTGGGGTCTCTCTGCATCTTCTACCGCATTTACCATGGAGAGTGTTCAGAGGAGTTGTTCGGTCTAATACCTGCAGCTGAGTTTCATTATCGGACGTCAAGGCAAAATACAAAATACCAATGCCAAAAAAATTTTTGGAATTCTGAAGGAAAAACATTTTATGTGTGGCAATCAATATTTATAATAATGTACTTAAAAATCGATTTAATATACTACTTTATGATACTATGATTGATAATGTAATGTAAAATGTTACTACTATGCAAAATTCCACCTTGTAAGACAAATTTGCAGGCCATTGCACATGCGTGGCAGAATATGCGAAGTTTAGATTACCATAATATTTTTGTACCATATTCTTGCAAATTATACAAGTTTAATTTGCCAGGCAACCCCGTGTACACTCCCGAGACATTGACCAAGACGACCATGGTGAACTTCGCCGTGAAGGAGCAAGGTCTGACATCCCAGCTGCTGGGCATCGTGGTGCGCAAGGAGAGACCGCAGCTGGAGCTCATGAAGGACAACCTCGTCATGACCATCGCCAATAATAAGAAAGTGCTGGTGAGAGAATTAGCTTTGATCATTGTGACTTGGGAATTGTGTTTTGGCCTAGGTCGATTCGATTCTCCAGCTGTGCACCAATGGAAATTCTATGTGCGTAATAAACACTCGTTCGTGCCTTGAAGGAAATCATCGTGAGGAAACCGGCATGTCTTAGGCCTACAACGCACTAGCGCAAGGAACAAGCGATGACGGACACGGTATTTGCGGCTAACCGCGCCGAGTGCGTGGAGGGGACGCGGCGCGCCGAATCATTCAATCGGTGCGGCTCGTCGCAGCTCCAGAACAACCGGAGCGGTTGACGGTTGTAGAAAATATCAGATATTTTCTACGATGATATAAATAAATAACTGCCGCAACTTCTTCAACGTCCATCATGTGCAATATTTCAAGAAGCACTGACGAGTGACGATTGCGGCAGACCGCAATAGGCACGGTTAGCCGGAATACGGCATGCCGCTACGGCAGACCGTATATACCGCGGCCTACCGCAGCGGCACACCGCATCGCGGCCAGCCGCTAGTGCGTTGTAGGCCTTAGACCCATAGGTCGACGGTGTGTGTCAGGCACAGAAGGCTGATGGTTATCAAATGATCTCGAAACATTTAGAAATGCTAGGTCCCTAAAATTGAGCGTCTTTTTTTACGTTTTGTATATAAGAAGATGATTGATATTATTAAAAAATTCAATATATACGCTTATGTAGTTGTAAAAATTAAAAAAAAAACATGAAAATGCATGGCATGCTAGGCTTAACCAAATGCGTCAATAATTCGTACATTCGTTAGCAATAATTTCCGCTATTGTCAAATTGCGCTGAAGACTAAGTTTTTTCACTTTCACACCATCAAACAACATAGCCGAATTAGGTATTACTTAGTGAAATGTATTCATTATTTTTATTGATTTTTTTCCTTTACTAAATGTTTGAACCTTTTTGTATATACATTATACAAATATACAGTGTAAACTCCTTATAACGAATTTCAAACCAAGTATTTTTCTTCGTTATAGAGAGAATTCATTATACAGACAGAGGAGAAAAAACACCAAATTTAACCAATTACAATAATTTATATATACGTATATATAATAGATAGGTGACAATGGTGCGTGTAGTAACTGAGACCAAATTTCCTACAAGCAATGTAATCTAATGTCTGTCACACGTGTTATTGCATTATGCATATATATATATATATATATATATATATATATATATGCATTTAACAATAACAAAGGCGAGACGGCTGTTTAGGTGCTTTTTTAGAAATTTCGGCACCTTAATAGGTTAGTTTTGTAATCTGATTATAAAAACAATTATACTAAAGATTTTTAATTTATAAGCTGCAGGATTACGAAACAAATAAATCTAATAAATATATATAAAAAGTGTATTTTGATTGCCTCTTGACAAATCATTTGTATCATGTAAATTACAGATGGATTTAGAAAACGACTTGTTGCGTATTATGTACGAATCTCAGGTACCACTACTGGAGAACGAGGAGTTGTTCGTAACACTTCAGACTTCACAGGTAAATCCTTAAAAATATAACCCATAAGCATTTGTTTATCATACTGTATTTATGATTATTAAAAAAACAAAGTTCATTTAACATTTCTATACGACCCATCGTAAAATTACACGAATATAAAATCTTTTCTATAGTATGCTAAAAATACTAAAAATTCGTTTTTTAGCGCACGTCCCTTGAAGTGAAGGAAGCCCTGATCACATCCCAAGTCACGGAAAAGGAAATTGATACAGCCAGACAGGTTTGTCAATAAATAAATCTTTTCAAAGGAATTTCAATTGTTCGGACCACAATATCGTATTGGATTTACTACGTTTCATTACTTATGTCTCTTTTCATCACAGCGTAAACACAATTTGACAGAAAGAGGCAAAAAAGCTTAGTCTTTAATTTATGGAATATTTAGTAAAAAAATATATAATCATTGATTTGAAAAGAGACACTCGTCAATGAGGCTTTTATATGTTACATATTAAATTTTTACCCGAATTGAAGCAAATATATTATAGTATATAGGATAAACATTGATGTCTAATTAATAAATACAGAAAAAAATATAAATTAAAAACCATTTCAAGTTATTAATTGTTTTGAACTAACTTGAATCATTTAAAATATACCTATTTTTTATATTTTATTGCAATTAATTAACTGTATAGTGTTAAATTTCATCCTTGTTAGGTTTCATCTCCATAAAACAGAAAATAAATTCTAAATAATTTTACCTCCCATGCAATAGGGGTACGTGCCGGTCGCAGTGCGGGCATCAGTATTGTTCTTTGCCCTGAACGACCTCTCGCGCATAGACCCTATGTACCAGTTCTCTCTGGACGCGTATATCGACCTGTTCACGTACTCGATTGACCGAAGCCCCAAAGGGGGCGAATTGGAGGACAGGATCAACAACTTGAATGAGTTTCACACTTTTTCTGTCTACAAGTAAGTGTTTGATTCTCTCAGGTCTTTTACTAGGAAGAGCTGTTATAACGCTTCACGCGATCGTATTGCCAAAAATATTATAGAACTGTTATAATGTTAATGGACTAGAATTATAGAAAAATATGTAAAATAAGATGTTATTCCTATAAAGACTCTCTCTGTGAGATAAAAATGTATTTTTTTTTATTTGTCAAGTCACAATGAGGGGGTTGCATATATTAATAAATCACCCAGAAATAAAGTCGCCGTAACATTCCTATATTTCAGATTATAATACCTGCTAAAAATCTCAAAACAAAAAAGAAACACTTTTGTCTTTTTAATTACGATATTTATACATTAAATATATTTTTTTGCTTTTGTAGCCTTAAACACAAACAAAAAACTTTACCATCAGCGCCCTCTATGGGAGTTAGTATTCATTAAAAAAAGTCCTAAAAAGTTGAGTTCGGTTTGAAGTTGGTGGTTTGAGGTCGACAAACTCCGTTCTTTCATTTTTAAACTATAAAGCGCCGCTTTGAAAATTTCTATATTTTTTATACTTCGGCTTCTGCACCAATCACATAATATGTGATAGGTTTCTATACTGTTTAAGACCTGAGTCGAAATCCTTACCTTATATTTGTAAATATCGTCTTTCATTTGATTAAAATACTTTCAGAAACACATGTCGTGCGTTATTCGAAAGACACAAACTCTTGCTGTCATTCCACATGGTTTCGCGAATTCTATTCCAAATGGGAAAGATGAATATGAACGAGTATCTGTTCCTATTGAAAGGCGGTATAGTTCTCGACAGGTCTGAACAACCTGATAATCCTACAAGTAAGTCGAAATACTTATTGTAATAATGTTTCTCAATTAGAAGTTTTTTCATATTTTATGTATAAAAAAGATACCGGCAAACTTCTTGATTAAACAAGGGAGTGGGGGAAAGTTTGCGCATCGTATCGCAGCGTGGGACACAAACGTCAACTGATTTACCAATCACGCGATCGACATGTCACTCTCGCCGCCGTGCACCACCGCCCGCCGCCCCCTCCCAGTGATACCTAAAAATCGCAACTGCGCAGGCAAGGACATTAGTTCAAGATGTTTGCCGGTATGTATATGTAAACATTGGGCTGAAAAGTTCGTAGGCTGACACATAGATGGCTACTATTAAAAAGATATTTAGTAAGCCCCAACCTTCAAAAGACACGTGTATAATATATTTTGACAAATGTACTATTCGTTTCTGAGGTATAGTATTTTGAGTGAAGGAAGTTTTGTTGGTTTAAAAAAATGGTTGTCTGTTAAGTCGGTTTACGGACGATAGTTTAACGTGACAACGTCATAGCAAAACATTGATGAAATGATTGCATACTTTCTGAATAAATCGTTTTTAATGAATTATTACTATTTTGTTTTGATATAAAGGAGTGAATCCTCAGACGCATAGGCCAATCGAGTGGAAGAGAGATAGATGCGGCGCAAGCGTACAATGAGCGTAACGGGACAATGAGTCGTGCTGTTTCGTGCGTGCAGCTGGCGTTCATCGATTTATTAGATGACGTCGATAATGGATTTAAACTAAATTCGCGTGTTACCATTACTATTTCATTTATAAAATTAATGTTGCCTGTTAATTTTTTATTTGCACCTACTTATAAAATAGTATATTTTTATATTCTAGTTTTACTATTTTTCTCTTATAATTACGTTTTATATCTATTTGCAATTTTTATCGTTCAAATAAGATTTTTTTTTAATGTTCCTTATTGTTTCCTATTTGCATCAGCGAGTTTCAACTAACACGGCTAGTTGATATTCACTGCGTAATCACAACGTGCAACAATAACTTGCATTTTCTGATCATCCTGTTTCTTTATTAGCAACCAGTGTCTGCTTATAAAGAAAAGAGATGGCATTACTTTACGTTATAGGCGAGTGTTCAAATCTCTACAAATTCTGTGTATTATTTCAGATTGGCTACCAGAGGATTGTTGGGATAATATCACTGAGTTGGACAAGATACCGGGCTTCCATGGTGTCATTGACGCCTTTGAAACATTCTCAAAGGAGTGGAAGGAATGGTATCTTCATCCGGAACCGGAATCGCAGCCCCTCGTAGGTAAGATCACTCGAACTTCACTTTGACAAAATACCTTAGTAATTGTGTATGTATCGTCTTAATACATAAATGGAAAATATAAGCAAAATAAATATATATGTACATATATATTGCAAATGAATAAGTATCGTATCTCGTCCAGTGTATATATAAACTGTACATTTTACTCAGGATTTCTTAGTTTTTTAAGCGTGGTGATTACCTAAATCATCGGAGTTACGCCCTGAGAGTATTGCCAGGTGCAGGCACTCTCTTCAGCATTAATTCATTAATTTAACATTTCATAGCAATTAGCGTGTTGTTAACAGTTTTAAAAAACAATTGTAATTGAAAAAAATAATATTGTTATGACATTTACGACATTTTATATGAGATTGGTTATGGAAGAGCTGGGTATCCGGACTCAGGTATTTTTACTTAAAAGGGTTCCCAAATCTTACACATTATAACTAATGAAGACTTTAAATTATTGCGCATATATTCTCTTGTTGTACGCGAGTGGTTAATATTGCGTAAAAAAAAATCCTCTATTATTTAAAAATCCGATGACCCAGTTAGACAAGTTTAAGTTTTAATTTAAATATTATAATGTGTTTTTAACATATAACTCAGGCGAATGGAACGAGATATGCAACGAGTTTCAACGTATACTATTCGTACGTTCGCTACGAGCGGACCGCGTCTCTGCGTGCGTGTCTGCCTTTATCGTGAACACGCTGGGACCGCGCTACGTGGAGCCGCCCGTCCTTGATATTAAGGTATTTGGTGTACCAGGGTGCACTTTTAACTAAATTATTTTGTCAAATTGTGTTCCTGATGTAATGACATATGAATTTTATATCCTTCATTCAACTACTCAGTGTTTTTCGGTAAAGTATTGAAACCAGCCAATCGAATTACTTACGAACTAATCGAATTAGGGTCCTTGAATAAAGCCACAATTCAAAGGCTGGCAACGTACTCGCGAGTTTGACTTTGTTCTCGATATTTTTTGACAACTGTTTTAAAAATTACCGAAAGCTAATTCCAAAAAAAAATTCCTTAAGTGAAAATGATTATAGGAATTTTGTAACAAGGTAATACAATGTATTACTCTCTTTTACAAACATTTCCTTTTTGCGTAGTTTTTGTGTGATTTTTGTTCTTTTGAAAATTGTCCATCCATTGACATAGGCAACTAAATTTCATTTTTTTTAAACATTGAATTTTTTTAAATTAACGTTCACCACAAAATTCTGTTTAATTTCAGGCTGCCTGGGAAGAATCGACGTGGAAGACGTCCCTTCTCTTTGTGTTATCCCCCGGAGTCGATCCGACTGCGGCACTTATCCAACTGGCGCAGGATGTCAAGATGTTTGACAAGTTCCAGTCACTCAGCTTGGGTCAGGGACAGGCACCCACTGCGGCTAGGTGAGTATTTTAATAAAATCCGGATTACGAAATTCCACCCGTATTACCTCAATAACCGTCGTTCCACAACTTAGCGTTTTTAATGCAGTTTTTTGCTACTATGTGGAACCAGCTGCCCACTTAAGTATTTCCGAACCCATTTTTTTATAGAACGGGGCAAACGGGAAGAAAGCTCACCTGATGTTAAGTGATACCGCCGCAAATAGACACTCTCAATGCCAGAGAGCTCGCCGAGAGAGTGCGTTGCCGGTCTTTAATAAAAAACATAATCTATTTTATTAATATTATATAATATTAAATAAGACGTCAGACAGTCTTCCAATTTTTCTGTTCCTGTCACCCCAGGATGCTCATCTCTGGTATGCGCGATGGCGGCTGGGTATACCTGGCCAACTGCCACTTGGCGTGTGAGTGGTTGGGCTCCATCCGTGGCCTGGACAACCCGAAGATTCACCCGAGGTTCCGTCTCTGGCTCTCATCAATGCCCGATGACAAGTTTCCTCTCAGCGTTCTGCAGAGAAGTATTAAGATGACCACGGAGCCGCCGCAGGTAACACAAATATACACTTAAACCCTAGGGCTTTAGATTTTTGAAGACTTGTAGGTGATCAGCCTTCTGTGCCTGACGTTTAGGCGTCGTGTATATTTTTTTATGTTACTTAGCGCTTAGTTTTTTCTAACTAAGTAAATCAAGTGACGGCCTGCCGGATCAAAATTAATATGTATTTCAAACACCAAAAAAGAAACTATCAGTGGCGCTATAACCTTAGGTCTGGGCTTCAAACTCTGTATCTGTTTCATGATTGTCAATCTAATATAAAGCAAGTAGATTCTGCCTCCTTTGTTTGACACACGCCGAGGACTTTTTGGGTCGAAAGTTTCGGAAAGAAAGTCCATTGGTGCACAGCCAGGGATGGAACCTACGACCTCAGGGGTGGGAGTCGCTAAGGAAAAATGCACATACTATTTTCTTCTTGACAATTCGCATTCCAGGGTCTGAAAGGAAACCTCGTCCGGATATTCTCAAACTTGAACGAGGATAAATTTGACGAGGCCACACCGAAGTATCGACGGCTTCTCTTCTGTGTCTCTTTCTTCCACTGCTCCCTCATTGCCAGGAAGAGATTCAGGCAGCTGGGTTACAATGCCGTGTATAGTTTTAATGATTCCGATTTTGATGTAAGTTTCATATTGTCATTTTCATAACTGCAGTTATGATTTTATGAGTATAGAATTATGAGAATAATATATTATTATTACTTATTATTAGAATAATAAACAATGATAATAATAGACGTTTTTGAGGTCAATCAAATTTGAACCATTTTTACTGTATGGAGTTTGCAATATTTGACAGCGCTGAAGATGAGATTGTGACTTAAGATACGAATTAGACTGGATCTTAGATTTTGACTTGCATTTTAAAATGATTCATTGTAATTGCCTGATTAATGGTAATGTAATGTAATTTCCTTTAATTTTAAGGACATGACAAACAATAGCTTGGGTGGTTTTTAATTTTTTAATTTTTTTTCCTCAAATCTTTTATTTTTTTTAAATGTGATGTTATAGGCAGAAGCCATTGGTTCTAAACAGTACCAGAGACGTCAAGAAATATTTATATATAAGAATTGTGTCATATATAAGCTAAAATAAAACGCAGGTATCGGACAATCTCCTAGCGAACTACCTGGAAGAATACGAGGAGGTCCCGTGGGATGCTCTGCGGTACTTATTCGCCATCATCAACTATGGGGGTCACATCACAGACGATTGGGACAAGCGGGTGCTCATCGCGTACATCAACCAGTTCTTCTGCGAGGAGGCCTTGGAGACACCATTTTATAGGTAACGACTTAATATTATGTGACACATTATCAGTGGTCTCGCAAGTGCGTTGCTGACCTTTTAAGATCTTTCTTTTTAAGAAACAAACAACCACATCGTACACAACGCAAACCTACTTAGAAGCCACCCAAAAACGCACTTTCTTCGCCCAACGTTTTTTCTCTTTCAGAAATGATTTAACTTTCTTGAAGACAAAATCTCTACTATCTATTCAATACTTTATAAATTCACTAACTTTTCTAAGCAACATCTTTTGAACCTGTTCTATGATGAAACGGAAAGTATTCTTCTTGTGCAACAGTAGTTTGATTATAGAAATGAAGGAGTAGTATTTATTACGTCAAGTAAAATATCAATTCCACATAGTGCTGCACAGCTTCAAGTGCCTTAAAAATGCTCAGTTGGTTGACAGTTTTGGTCTAATTCCCTCATAAAATTAGTCTCAATTGCACTCTTTTAGTAGTATTATTTCGTTTCATTCTGTCAAGTTGTGTTTAGACTGTAATGAAAAGAGATAGATGTGTACGCTAGCACGGTGATTTTTTATGAATGCACAGATGACTTTTAGGTTAGTATTTTTAGGTAGTACGTTTAACTGCAGCATGTCTAATTATTAAAATTAAAACAGAAATCAAAACTATTCGGTTTCTGTTATATATTTAAGCGCATTTTTAATTTTATTTAAAAATGGCAATCGAATTAGTGACTATCACAGATCTGTTCCTCTGAACTTACTATTTATTTTTACAGGCTTTCTAGCATTCCCTCTTACCACATCCCTAGAGACGGAAGCCTGGAGTCCTATCGTGACTTCTTGGATCTGTTGCCGCCCTATGAAAGAGCTGAGTCTGTTGGACAACATGCCTCTGCTGACGTTGCTACGCAAGCACAGGTTTGTATTACATTCAAAATTTTTGTGAAAATTTCCTTTAGAATTTCTTTATCAAACAGCCTTTTATTCCTTAAGTTTCAATAAGATTTAAAGTTGTGAGTATACGACATACGGGGATAATTTTTTTTCTAAACGCATTAATCTTATATTCTCATACAAATTTTAGGATGCCCTAATAATGTGTTCGACCCTATTTGCTCTGGCCTCCACGGGCGGAGGGGGAGGCGGCGGAGGTGAAGACCAAAAGGTATATATTCTTAGACGAATTAACATGTAACATGCTGACAAAATAATATAGCACATAAGTTGGTATTATAGTATTTACGAGTCATGATTCGACAAACTATTTAATTTTTATTGTTTTTTTAATATTTTCGACTGCGCTGAATACGAGCAATAATTAAATACTATATACATATTAAGAATATTATTCATCTATGTTGGAAACGTAAAAACAGGTTTTATCTTTAAAAAAAATACTATAAATATATGTCAGGTCTACATATAAAAATCACTTGAACATTATCATTTTTGTTATGTATACCTGTATTGAATGTCTTTCAATACAGTTATGAAAAACAATGAAGCAAGAGATTTTAACGTTTATATATTCTGGACCGTTATTGAACATATAATTATATCCTATTAATATTAATATAAACTCCTGATATCCTATATATTTAACTTGAAATTTTTGACAAAAGTTCTGAAACATTGTCAACTCGGAACAGAAGAGAAATATCGTGGTATTTGATAGGTTGACGAATTAGCAGCTGAGATGATAGTGAAGCTGCCGTCCAAGATAGACGTGGAGACCACAGAGCGGATGATGGGGCCGGAGATTGTGATGCCCATGTGCGTCTCCCTTTTGCAGGAGATCGGATACTATAATGTGCTTATATCGGGCATTACTTCTGGCTTGAAGGTATTGTTTTATAGTTACTTCGGGTTCGAATTGTTGGAAGTTAAAAATGACGTTATGCTTGTCTGAGCAGGGGTTACGTGTGACTCTCATCCCTGAAGTTGTAGGTTATAACTCCAATTGACTTTCTATGTGCGCAGTTTGCATGGTATTCAGTAAGGTGAAGAAAAACATCGTGAGGAAACCGGAATGCCTTCAAATAGAATAGCTTCAAAATGTCAATAGCATGTGTCAGGCACGGGCTCATCACCTACTTGGGGATTAAGAAAATTAATGATTATGAAACATACAGAAATCGGAGGCTAAAACAAGGGTTGGTGCGCCACTGTTATTTATTTAATTTTAAGGGAATTTTCCAGTTCGTATGGACTGATTTCACTTAAACTTAGTCTGAAGCCTTTTTTGACCTGTAACAGGAGTTACGTCGTGCCATTGAAGGCCTGGTGGTGATGTCTGAAATGCTGGAGATTATGTACACGTGTATTTTCGAAGGGAGAGTTCCCACTTTCTGGCAAAAAGGTTATAATTTTTGTATAGACTTAAATTGCCACTAGATGAATTTTTGTATTGAAAATTCGAGTTTATAATAACCAGTCAAATTGTATGTTTTTGTGTTTTATTAGTAAAAATAAATGTAAGAGATGGAAAATAGTTCCTGGACACTATGGCAGTAGATCGGAAATATATTATATACTATTTACAGGGTGGTCAAAAAGCCGTGGATCAAACGCAAATAGGGGATAGATGAGGTCATCAGCTGCAAAAAATTGTTCTACGGGAGGTTTCTAGCCTCAACCCCTGCAGACTTATAATTTAATTTGCATTTTTATAAGAAAATTGACTTGTTTTACATTAGTAACTACTACTACTAGTACTGATGAGTTCTTGCGTTAGACATACTATTTATTGTTGTTTATTGAGTGTATTGAAGATATTAAGTTATAAGATATACAAATTTTTCAAATCATAATTTTTTGTTTACTTCGGACTCATGGCCATGTGTAATAACTTTTTCAGAATCCCTATTAAATGCGCGAAAACTTGTAATACAGGGTCACTTTTCGGTAGAGTAATTTTTTTTTCACAGTGGAGTCCGAAGTAAACAAAAAGTTATGATTTGAAATGTATATCTTATAACTTAATATTATCTTCAATACACTCAATAAACAACTATAAATAGTATGTCTAACGCAAGAACTCATCAGTACCAATCTAGTGGATATTATGAAAAAGATACAGAATGTAGATTTTTCGAATTTTAATAAGAATTAGTAAAAAAAGTCAATTTTCTTATAAAAACGCAAAATAAATTATAACTCTGCAGGGGTTGAGCTTAGAGACCTCCCGTAGAACATTTTTTTGCAGTTGATGACCTCATCTAACCCCTATTTGCGTTTGATCCACGACTTTTTGGCCACCCTGTATAGCTGGTATATAATATATATTTATGGCAAACGTTGTTTAGCCATGTATATTATTTCTAGGAAACATTTTTATAGTTCAATAAAAATAACTATCTACTATACTACAATATAGGGGTTGATGGTAGAGGGGTGAAAATTAAGTGTTGTATGTATTTTTGTATGCTGTATAATATAATATCATAAAAAATAAAACAAAAAATTAAAAAATTTAGGGGGATGAAAAATAAATGTCCGATGTCCTACGTATAAAAGATTTCTATGTGAATACGAAACGTTGAATTGTTATTAAATAAAAATCTCCAGCCCGCCCATCAATGAAGCCCTTGGGCGCGTGGTGTCGCGAGCTCTTCCTGCGAGGCGGGCACTTGGGCGCGTGGGCCAATGCGCCTCGCTCTCCGCCGACGCTTTGCTGGCTTCCCTCCTTAGTTGCCCCTACGGGCTTCCTTACTGCTGTTATGCAGGTTAGTCAGTCGTATCGCGATATACATTTTTAAATTGTCAAGAGACAGTTACTAACAAGTTTTTTTGGATTGATTATTGAAATATTATTTCGTTTGATTTCAAATTGTACAAGTTTAGTATTCAAATGTTCATAGTTCTATTATGTTAACTACGTACTAATCTGATCTTACGTACTGTACGTACCAAGAACGTTCGTAAGAGTGCAATTATGGCTAATATTATTTAAAAAATTGAGGAATTTGCTAATATCATAAACTATTAAATTTATTTTGTGGGTACAATTTTGGACAGACGACAGCTCGAGGTGAAGGCTGGCCCATAGACACGTTGTGTTGGGAGTTTACGGTGATGCCTTTGGAAGAGACTTCCTTCGTCCGTCCGCCTAGAGATGGCGGCGTCTATATACGGTAGGAAATGTTATTAATTACACGGCATTAAAATATATATATAATACGCTTGTGTATAGTATAATTAACAATCCATCTATTTTACAATTAATTAATTAACCAAGGCGTTGCGAGTGCACAATACTGTCATCGAAATAGTCGACATTTTATATGTTCTCAAAGTGAATTCGCAAAAACGACGTTAAATATATTTCGGTAATAAAGTAAGACAACTATCTTGGCTATAAGCTGTTCTTCAGTCGCACTCTTCAATTCTGAGCGTTTCTTAAGGCATATTTTACCCCGCAACACCACTATGTAGAACTAGCTGCCCACTGAAGTATTTCCGAACCAATTTGACTTAGGGTACTTCAAGAAGAGAGCGTACAAATTCTTCAAACAACGCACTCGCGAGCCCTCTGGCATTGGGAGTGTCCATGGGCGGTGGTATGACTTAACATCAGATGAGCCTCTTGTCCGTTTGCCCCCTGGTCTATATAAAAAAATCGTATTATTGGCGCCGCACAACCTCCACCTTCCCCTGTCTTCGGCAAGCCTCTGCGCCTGGGTATACCTGTAATATGCCCTCATCGGCCTCGAGGTCTGATGCCCTCCACTATGCCAATAAGCTGTTAGTTGTATAGTTATAAATAAATAATAAAGTTTTATTATAGGGGCCTATATCTAGAAGGCGCTAGCTGGAACAAGAAGGAGGGTTATCTCCAAGAACCATTACCTATGCAGCTCGTGTTTCCAGTTACGCCTATACACTTTAAACCAATTCGTGCAACAGGACGAAAGTTGCGCAGTAACTATACTCTCGCCATTATATTAATTATTGTTAATACAAAAAAAAACTTTTGAATTTTTTGTTAGTTTATTTTTTTGTTAATTTTTATTATCCTATTTGACATGACAGTGCATTGAGAAGTGTTGGCCTAGTGGCTTCAGCGTGTGACTCTCATCCCTGAGAGTCACACGCTGCCGGAGTCGAACCTACGACAGGTTCGATTCCGGCTGTGCACCAATGGAGTTTCTTTCTATGTGCGCATTTATCATTCGCTCGAACGGTGAAGGAAAACATCGTGAGGAAACCGACATGTCATAGACCCAAAAAGTCGCGTGTGTCAGGCACAAGAGGCTGATCACCTACTTGCCTATTAGATTAAAAATGATCATGAAACAGATTTAGAAATCTGATGCCCAGACCTAAAGAGGTAGTTGCGAAACTGATTTTTATTTGACATAACATAGCGTAGCGACTAAAATATGTAAAATTTTACAGCGTTACATTAGTAAAACGACATATATAATTATATATATGTCTATAGAACCTACGGGCGTAAAACTACAGTAATTACTGACTATAATTGTACCTAAACGTATTTTTTATAGATCGCTACGTATGTCCTTGCTACTACTACCCGAAGCGAATGGGCGCCTTCGTTGTGGCGGTCGATCTCCACTCTGGGAAGGAAATACCCGACTTCTGGGTGAAGAGAGGAACCGCCTTGCTATGTACTTTAGCTACTTAGTTTATTTATTAAATATTTCTTCAACTTTTTTGTGTTTTTATTAATGTATATGTCGCAGCCAACTAGCTTAATTAGCCGTTAAATTAACAGCCTAGCCTTTTAACTAAACGGCGCCGTTTAACTAGCGGCCTGAAAGATGTTCAGCCGTAGCGTTTGTTACAACATTTAATAAACTTAGGCCTTTCGTATGATAGTCTTTATTTGGCAGAAATAAAAAACATGAATCATATGACAAAAAATATTTCTTTTAAAATTAAATAGCTTGAGTCAAATTCACATTACTATTGTCAAAACACTCTTCCATTGTACTTGTTGTTTTTCATGAAACTTTAGAAAACACCATCAAAGTTGTGGTTTGCCGACGCCATATTGACAGTTTGAAGAGTATGTTTGTTTGTTAACAGGCCAGGCAAGTAATGAAATGTGATCGATCCAAGTCATTTGCCTAGCTGTTTAATCAGCAGGCTGAACGTCTTTCAGGCGGCTAGTTAAACGACGCCGTTTAGTTAAAAGGCTAGGCTGTTAATTGAACGGCTGATTAAGCTAGTTGGCTGCGACATATATTTAATATATTTATCGCTTGTTCAGACGTATGTGTTCAGTTGCGTAGTAAGGTATGAAACTTTAGGCTAGTATGATATCTCGGTCTTCTATATAGTAGTGAAGATGTCTAATCTAGTATTAAGAAGAAGCCTTCACTCCTTCGGAGGTGTAATATTAAATATAATAATATAAAATTATAGTAATCTCGAATACAGGCAATATTCATTATTTTATCTCGGTCTTCTGTTTTTAACGATTTCTGCTGAGTGCTGATTCATTACAGTTTTAAAAATTTCAATTGTCAGCTAACACTGATTGAATTTTTCCAGCGTCCTATGCATATTGATACAGAATTTAAGCAACCATTGAAATCTCTATCTATTATTTTTTAGTTTTATAAATACTTATAGAATATGCTTGGAAAAACCGAGTGTTAGGATTTGAATATAATTTAAATGATACAAATTTAAATATTTATTTACAACTTATAATGAACTTATCGCTAGAATACATATGTATACGAAATATTATGCAGAAAAGTATATATTTAAAAGCACCTTCACGTTATATTCAGTGCAAGAACGACATTCTTTGGGCTAACATTTATTTCAATACAAACTAACTAACGCGACTGGCATTTTTAGCGTTGAGATTGTAACGTTTAAGTTAAGTGTATTCAGTAGAGTCTATTTTTCCATCAATATGGCACAATACAATGAACAAAAATCATAAAATTAATATAAATTGTGTATAAGTTTCACAGTACTTTATTAATTATATAAATTTTATTTATGGCCTCTGACGCAGGCTGTATTAAATAAAAGTAGAATCTCAGGGTAAATTAAACTTTTAGATACATTTACAAACAGCCTAAAACATTGGCGATGTATTTATTATTATCCCCATTGGCTCCACATTGTACCAAAGATCACACAGCTTTCTCTGGGTTGTACCGACTTCTCACGTGAAATCTTCGCTTATACCTTCTCAAGGGACATCTGCCTGAATGCCTTTCATACGCGCCATATTCGCAAGTTGGCGCGTTGCAATTTCCCTGGGCGACGCATACTCTGTCTCTTAGGCCAAAGTGTTCACGTCCACGTGCTAGAGAGAGACACTCGCGACGTCGCGTCGCGTCGGGCCAATCGCAAACACAGTAGCAGGCGCCATCTGTTATTTGACTTCGGAACAGGCGAGGACATGTGCATCTGAAAGATGAAGTTTTGTTAGGAAATTGGTCACATATGAGCCTTGGGGTCGCGAGTTCGATGCCCGGCTGTGCACCAATGGACTTTCTGTCTATGTGCGCACTTACTCGTACGATGAAGGAAAACGTGAGGAAACTAGCTTTAGAACAGAAACAGTCAACGTGTGTGTGTCAGGCA
The DNA here is from genome assembly GCA_905332375.1 of Pieris macdunnoughi. Lineage (NCBI taxonomy): Eukaryota > Metazoa > Arthropoda > Insecta > Lepidoptera > Pieridae > Pieris > Pieris macdunnoughi. Next base: position 1,219,929 of record CAJOBZ010000032.1, on the reverse strand, counting down.
CAGACGTTTGATCACATACTTGCATATAATGGAAAAGATACAAAAGCCTGAGGCCCAGACCTAAAAGGTTTTAGCCACAACATAGAACATTCTACAACACAGTTCTGAAAGATTCAGCAGCCTCTGAGTAATAAATAAATAATTACCTCCGCATTTGTGGCGGAGACGTCTGTTCTTCGTCTCTCTCTAACCTTGGCTCTTCGGTAGCTCTCCAATCGTTCTGTCTCTCCTTGGATTCACGTCTTTCATCAGAAGAGACTCGATCGATTCTCGTGCGAGCAGTGCTTTGTAGCGTGTCTTTGGAAACGCATGCGCACCGTGTATGGTTGAAAAATAAGATACGCGACGCTGTGAGATTACCATCCGCTTTGCTTAGCTGTAAAATTAGATTAAATTGATTAATTTTCTATTTCTAAGAGGTGTCTAGACATAATTTATCTCTAAACATATAGTTCGCTCTTTTACAGTCGGCTATTAGTTGTTAGCTAGTGGGTCTAGAACGTTAGAAGTTACCCAAAGTATCTCATATATATATTGCTAGTAGCCCCGGGGAGCAAAGTCGTAAAAGCAAAATCTATTTTTTTAGGAAAAATAAAAGAAGGTAATGCTAATACAAAGATATTAAGTACATAACATATGCAAGCAAGGCAAGCGATATAACCTCCAACGAATCCTCAAATATGTTGTCTCGAAAAATGTGCTCGACTCATATAAATATGAAGAAAGGGAAATTTTTAAACACTAAAACAATACCCATAAAAGAAAAAGTAAATAAGATTCTTCTAGTCAAGCACTTTATTCGAGATTACATAGAAAAAAACTTCATTTCACACTCGAGAGCAAACGTCTAGTGGTGAGAGAACTTTGAGGTTTTTGCTATCGCGGCTTATAAATGCCGGTAAGTTATTAGATATTTAACTTTAAGCAACATTAAAAACAAGTTGAAGAATTATTTTAATATTCATTTGTCGCGCTTCTATAAGACTGCTATTGTTACATTAATACAAACTACAGTGGTTTGTGTAATACTTACCATGATTTAGATTGTATTATTATATAATAATAATAAACTATAAAATAAAATTAAAAAAACATACTTTATCTTATACTAAAACAGTATCTAGTTAATTTCGAAAGCTTGTGCGCCATTATTTCAAAAGTTTAGTTTAAAAAACTTAGATAATATACGAGGACTATACATAATTGCCCAGCAAAAACGTGAAGGCGCTTAGTAAGTTTTATAGAAATGTTAAGTGATACCGCCGCCTATGGACACTCTCAATGCCAGAGGGCTCGCGAGTGCGTTGCCGGCCTTTTAAGAATTGGTACGCTCTTTTCTTGAAGGACCTTAAGTCGAATTGGTTCGGAAATACTTCAGTGAGCAGCTGATTCCACATAGTGGTGGTGCGCGGCAAAAACTGCTTTAAAAAACTCTCAGTTTTGGAACGGTGAAACTCAGCGGCAGGTATTAAGTCATTGATATTGCTGAAGCAACCCATTTTCATTAGCACCGTTATAATCTAGTATCCTCTGAATATATACATCTTGTAGGATAGCAAAAGTCAAATATGGCTACTTACAAAGAAAGATATAGCGACATATTTCCCATCGACGGGTGCGCAGACCTCTGCTTCATTGTAACAGCAACCAGAATCTGGCGCGCAGCGGTGTAGCTGGACACATGGTGGCATATACCTGTTTTAAATGTATGAAACTTAAATATTCGACAATTTGTTTGCTAAGTTTTTCTAGTGGATAAACTCGGGAGGAAGGATGGTGTACTGATCCTCTAACTTAAGTTCAGTCTAATCACTGACAGGCCCGAAGGTTAAAATCGAGAAGTTGTATACAACCTTAGCCGGGATAACATCCTTTGCGTTTGCGGGTATAACGTCACCATAGTGATTTGTAGGCGCACAGATTATAGATAGCGCGAACTATGACTGGTATGTCAAAATCAAATACATTTTTGACGTACGGAGTCAAATTTAGCGCTAAGTCGTCGTTTCTTGATATGATATGAGATCCTATGTAGGATGTTTTCGATGTATGGACAGTCGTAACAATCATTGTAAATACAATTACTATAAATATTATATTAACTATAAGATAAAGATAACTCTCGATTTACTGAACTTATTTAAAAAAAGCCAGGAGAAAGCCTTATTTGTGTTCCATGTTATATATTAACCTCAAAAATTAAAATACTTTTTCGTGTTTCGTGATTTTCAAAGTAAGACGGAGAACGAACGAACGATCTGTCTGAATGTTCACGATAACACTAAATCTACGTGGAATTTATTGCGATTACCATCAATATCTAGAATGATTCATGGAAGGTTTACTAGTATAAAATATACATACACAGTATCTGCCGCAGGCGCTAGTTTTCTAACTGTGAGCCATCTCGGTTGAGGGATGAGACACTTAGCCGCACGCACAACGGTACCCATATTTGTTATTACGGCTTTTCGAATTTCTCGTCGCTCTTCAGGGGTTGCTTGTGCTGAAATACGTACGATTTGTTTGAATATTCGTTTAGTTAATCATTAATTTATTATAAAATTGATGTTAGAAATGTAGAACCATAAAGTCAAGGACAATTAAGCAGGCGTCACCAAAAAGTCACTTTTTTATTTTAGCAAAATTTAAGTCTATGTCATCCGCTGAATAGTTTATTTATTTATAAAATCTAGCCAACCCTGGGCACACAGATACATTGGTACAAGAAAAATAAAATATTTTTTTTAATGTGACAAGCATTTAAAGGCAAATATAACATACACGGAGAGATAATAAAAAGAAATTAAACGAAACAATTACATTTTAAAAACTAAAGGAAAATCGATTTTTAAGTGTGACTACAACTATGGATATTCGGACCCAGCTCGTTAATCAGAATGCTTTGGACATCGGTGAGTTTTGGCCAAAACGCGTTCTCCGGAAAAGAGGGATAAATGGAATGATGGGGTGCCTGGGGTAGAGGGTACACGAAATTAAATTTTGCTAAAAGGATGGGGCAATCAACTGGATTTTTAAGTATCTCAATTGCAAACGATACATCATAGTGCGCTAGCCTGGTTTCTTCTGTTGGCAACTTTTATATTAATGAGAATACGAAACTCACAATCGTCCAAGATCCTAGGCCTCTCATTAGTAGCAGCAATCGGATCTACAGCAGACACAATGGTGTGTCTGTATCCGTCCAAACGGGTGAACGCTGAGGGGGTCACACCAAGGTTGAGGAGCGGTTTTGTGGTGGAACTGATCTCGTCTTCGATAGGATCCCACTCTTCAGCGTCGTCGTTTGCATAATCTCCATCGTCCTAGAAAAAATATTATTATGTATAGTTATTTATTATTCATCGCTAGAGACGATGAAAAGGCCCCGTTGATCCCTTGGAAGATGGGACGGGCTTTGGTATGGGATGCTTCTTGTGTGGAGCCCCGTCTCACCTCTCTCGGACAAGCAAAAATGCTGGGGCAGCCGCAGAACAGGCGGAAAATAATAAACGGCTCAAATATTTAAGTCTTTTCTCCAACTTCGATTTTGTATCCTTTGGAGTAGAGACTCCTTGGGCCGTGGGGTTCATGTGCACAGGCTATTTAAGTTAGCTGGTAGATAGTACCGGTGACCTCAGAGCTGGTGCTTTCCTCGCTCAACGAATAAGTATCGTAATACAGCGAGGAAATGCTGCCAGCGTTAAAGGTATACTGCCACAGGGACAACACTTTTTAAATTTGTTTTAATTTTCTTTTTATTCATTTTTATTTTTATAATAACTATGTAGGTTAAGACATTTGTAAATATTTGATATTGAAAAGGCGAAGGAAGTAGACATACAACATATAAATAATGCTAATTTCTATTTACTAGAGTGACGGAAAATTGTACTATTTAGTTTAACGTAAATTTAACAATTTATTGCCAAAATAAAATCACTTTAATTTTGCTTCGGAGGACATGACACATTTCAGGTCCGAGAGCCTCTAAATTATAAGCCGACTGGCACCTTGATAGATTGCATTAAATCACCTTGAGATATAGACTCTAAATTCGATTCATAGCGACTTCCACTATTTATTTTATACAGTTTTCGTAAACATATACAAAAAATCCAGTGGCGCTACAACCCTTTAGATGTAGGCATCTGTCTCTGTTTCGTGATAAATTGTTTTTTTTAATACGCACGTAGTTGATCAGTGCTTCACGCCGTTGTCTTTATGGGTCTAAGGCAGTGATGGGCAAAGTACGGCCCGTAGGCCAACTCAAGCCCGCCGAGGTTCCATCGACATGGATAGTATATGGCGCGTTATCATTACGTTTTGCCGGTTCAGAAGAAAAAGTAGATTCAACTTGTAATGTTTTAATAATATTATGATTAAAAGCTTTAACACACAATGCCTCTAGAATTTCTTTAACCTTTGTGGCCCGCCATTAAAAAAGTTTGCCCACCACTGTTCAAAGGTATACTGGTTTCCTCTTGACGTTATCCTTCGCCGTACGGGTGAGTGTTAAATGCGAAAGAAAAAAAAGAAACACCATTTTTGCACAGCCGGGGATCGAACCTATGACCTCAGGTTAGCTATATATATATATATATATATATATATATATATATATATATAAATATATATATTATATATATATATATATATATATATATATATATATATATATATATATATATATATATATATATATATTATGTATAATAATCACTAAGACGTTTAAAAGTAGGTACGTCTCTTACGTCAGCTGTATTATTTATAACTTATAATTTATAACTTATCCTTATATAAAATTGTAAACCTCACAATCCCTGTAATTAGTTAGTCACAACCAATAAGCATACAAATGAATGTTGAAAAGAAACAGACGCGTGCGCACGCACAGAAGTTATTCCTGGATGTATGGAGCGGAATGACTCATACGTGTAAGGAATTATTGGATAGCAATTTAATAAATTCAAAGTTAAAGTTATAAAGTTCTGTTTTTATTAACATATCTTCCAAACAATTACCAAAGCTTTGAATACAGTCTCTTGTGGGTTCGATTCCCAAGGACACGGTACAGTTTTCTTCGACAAACCATCCTATTGCCTGAAGGTTCGGGAATTTAAAACTCCATCATAAATTAAACCAAGAAAATTTCAAATGATCCATAATACAATAAGCTCCGATGTTCATTTTGTGTAACTACTTCAATAGACACTTAAGAAGTAATAAAAATATGATTGCATGGACTCGAATGTTAGCAATAAAAACTCTTTGATCTATGGTTTTATTTTTACGACTTTAGTTATGTTAAAAGCTTGTTTATGATAATTTAATTTCTTGGTCGTTAAATGTTTTATTGTCATTAATCTGAACAATATTTTTATAGACATTTGAGGAATTTTTGTAATAGGTTTCAAATCAAAATTATTTTAATTACTATGTACTGATCATCAATATTAATATAGGAAGATCTAAATTTACATTTTCTACCAGCTCCCAAATCCCAAATCAAAGCTGAGAACTGGCAAGAAATTCTCCGACACTCTTTATAATCGCAAAGTTTTTAGTTTTGATTTATTTTTATGTAATAGGAGGCAAAGGGGCAGGAGGCTCTGATGTTAAGTGATACAGCCGCCCATGGACACTAACATTGCCAGAAGGCTTGCTTGTTGCCGGCGTTTTTAGAATTGGTACGCTCTTTTCGAATTGGTTCGGAAATACTTCAGTGGCCAGCTGGTTCCACATAGAGATGGCGCTCGGCGAACTGCCTTAAGAAACGCTCAGTTGTCGGACGACGAATGTCAAGGTGATACGGATGGTATCAAGGAAATTGTGCAGAACAACCATCAACCTTCACTTGACATATTGAAATAAAAGTTACAGTGAAGTCGTCTGTTTGGGCTCTGCATGCAATTCAATACTGTCTTATGGAACGCATACAACATAACTTTACTCGATTAATTTATTACTTCTCGATTTATTATTTGTCTTGGGTGGGGTACAATAAAATAGAAACAAGACGGGACTTACAGTTGGCATACTATCTACTTTTTCCTTCCGGCGGTGGTGCGCAATCCAAGTATTCTTCAAGAACTCGGTTTCCTTGTACCTAGGGGATATGTGCGAAAGCCAAGGTTGTTTGCGATACCAAGGGCCAGAACCAGTTTGTTACACATATCCCCGTTATAAGGCGCAAGTAGACGCAACTACTGAATTCTGACTCCGACACTTTCGATATCTTTATACGTCTGCAGAGTGAGGTATTGTATGGTAAAGGTTCACAGTAGCGATATTGTGTATCTTATGTATTTAATATTATATAATTTAGACATTATAGTATAGTAGTACTGTAATTATAGTGTATGTATTTTTGTGAATAAATGAATAAAATTCCTATGATTTTAGTCTATCTATTCATTCGCGATCAATCCCTTTATGTCTCGGCCATACATTCCTACGTCGTTCTAATTGATCTAGGCAAGAAGGGTCCTTGATGATCAGCCTTTTTGCATAAATAAAAAAATAAATCAGTGGCGCTACAACCTCTTTGAGCCTGAGCCTCAGATTTCTGAATCTGTTTCATTATCATAGGCAAGTAGGTGATCAGCCTCCTGTGCCTAACACGCCGTCGACTTTTTGGGTCTAAGACATGTCGGTTTCCTCACGATGTTAAATATCATAGAAAGTCCATTGGTGCACAGCCGGGAATCAAACCTACGACCTCAGGGATGAGAGTCGCACGCTGAAGCCACTAGGCCAACACTGCATCTTTGATTAACTCGATTTTAAATGCATGTCTTAAAGTTAAAGTCAACGGATTCTTGACTGAACTGATCTTACATGCAACCTCATCATTGCAGAAACAGGAGTTAGGTTCGAACGCACCCTGTCGGGATTGATAATCACACCTAAAATACAGTGCTTGCTCAGTCTTTAATCATTTAAAATATATTAATTAAATAAGTATTACGTTGCGCTTACTATATGCTGTCTGCGACACTATCGACATCTTTAAGATATAATCGCAAAGTAAGTTAATTGTAGCGATATTGTTAAAAGGTTAGTCGATATCACAGGACAGCGAGGAGCTACCTCGGACAAAGAATTAGTCTAGCTATTCAAAGGGGGAACGCTGCCAGTATCTTCGGACCTAATGGGACTCCTTTTAATAATATATTTTAGTTATTATATTATATTATATTTAAGGTTTTTAGTTTTAGATTCAAAGAATGTTACTTAATTTTGTAAGTAAATGTATTTAAATGAGCAGTGTTGGCCTAGTGGCTTCAGCGTGCGACTCTCATACCTGAGGTCGTAGGTTCGATCCCCGGCTGTGCACCAATAGACTTTCTTTCTATGTGCGCATTTAAAATTTGCTCGAACGGTGAAGGAAAACATCGTGAGGAAACCGACGTGTCTTATACCCAAAAAGTCGACGTCGTGTGTCAGGCACTGGAGGCTGATCACCTACTTGCCTATTAGATTTAAAAATGATCATGAAACAGATTCAGAATTTAAATGTTTTTAAATATCACATACTTATACTTTAATATTATATAATGTATTATATTTTTTTTTACATTATCGTATTGGAACTGCACGGATAGTGTTGTTTTTGTGAGTAAATAATTATTTTTTTATACAAATAAATTTCACTAGAATCTCAATTTAACAAAAATAATTGAATCTCTCTGATGTCTGTTGACTTTACCCTTTAAATCGACCTTTTGTTTAGTTGGATGTTGCAAGCTTGCAATGTATTCATCAACGAAGCGTTTGTCATAGTTGACCTCACCTATGCGATAAAATAAACGATTTTCATAAATCCCACATACAACCTACGTTACCTAAGATTTGTTTAAACTTTTGAAATGAAGCAATGTTTGTAATGAAGATACAATCTTACAATTGAAATAAATTGTTTTATGTAATGTTTGATGCAAATTATGTTCATAAGCAAATTTGTCCAACACAACAAATAATGTATAATTAGCTAATTAGATTTTAGCTTAAGTGACGTTAATTTTAGAATTACTTTAATTATAACACGGTAAAAAGGCCGTATGGTATGTATTTACAATATTCTTAACCTCATGTAGGGTAGTAATAATATTTTTATTTTATTATTAGATATTATTACTATGTAAGTTTGAATACTGTAAATATTGTATATATATTAGTTTGTTAATAATGGACTACCCTGGTACACTGTGTTTAACTTTCGGTCCTGGATTTTATCTACTGTGCAATGCAAGACTGATATTAAAAGTAAAAATTGATGAGGTTCTCACAAGAGCAATACCGAATATTGGAACTTGGAAGTTGGTTCTGTTGTTGGTTGAGCCTCTATGTATGTACATCTGCAATCTGAATTATTTTGTGTATAGCAGCATTTTTGAAGTGAAACTTCTTTAGGCGCATGAGGGTAAAATTTTTACGGAACGTCACGAAGATGTGCAGCGTTTTTGTCGAAGAAAAGGGAGGGGGCGATTGAGACCGATTGAGAGAGTGAGAAGGGCGAATTACCATATAGAAATTCTATTTTTAAAATTTCGTAAAGATAATTTATGAAATATTAGCATTTTATATTTTATGCAAAATAATTTATTGTAATCTCAAATTACAAATTGTAAATTAAAATGCCGTGTGTTTTAGTATCGAAGAAATAAATTTATTATTTGTATTAATTTTCGATAGTTTTAATATTTTAATTAAAATTAAATTAATTAAATTCCTAACATATCTTCCTTTTTCGCTCCCTCTAAGTCTCGGAAACCTAAAGTTTTAGATTTGTATAAATATGAACAAGAGTTAAAAATTACTTTGCCAAAAAAGTTTCACTTCTGACATGTGTACTTTATACGCACTCACTTTTTTTTTAAATAAGCCACTTCATAATCTTAAATTATTACATTAACGTTGAATAAGTGTGATAGCTAATCGGTCAAACATTAGCAATAATTACAAAGATTACGGGTTATCTCAGCATTAAACACGCCGACAAACAAACGGGCAGCTAATTGCTTCTTGGAGCTCCGCGGTGAAAACAGGGTCATAGCGGCTTGGACGTCAATAATTTCAATAATTTTGTTGTACATATATTAAGAGTATTGTATAACAGGTATGGTTTTCGAGACACCTTTAGAGTACTGAGTTTTTAAAGACAAGCAACGCGTGTTGTTTACACGATAATGTAAGTGCGTGCTCCTGTATCACCATGCCTCATGCTAATCTCTATCACAAATCTTTGTTTTTAATTTATTTTATTATTATTAATTAACTATGAAGAAGACATATGTAACATGGTGTGATTGTTGCAGCTCCTTAAAATCGTTATGTGAAACAAAAAACATGGCGATTAAAAAGTGTTGCGGAGAAATTATTGCTAGTTCTTCTCTTCCGTTCTACGCCCTTGATTTGAGAACTGGCAGTAAATGTAAAATTCGAAGCAAGAAATATAATATCTATCGCATTTTCCTGTTTGGGAACAGTGTATATTTGAGATTCCCACAATAAATAATAATTGCTTTGATTATATTGTTCACGATAACTTGCGCTCAACTTGACCTAAATATATGAAATCGCGACAATTTTATCTAAAAATACATCTTGATTGTTTTTATGTTGGAACATAAAAGCTAATACAGTATTTTTTAATCACATAGGTATATTTTACTAAGACATGGAAAATTACGATCTTGCCAGATACCAGGGAAGATGAAATACAAGATATAGCGGGGATTTGAAAATAGTAGCGAAGGTGAGAGACAAATGGAAGAATTTGGAGGACTCCGATTATAATATCTACTCGAATACAGGCTATTTCATAATGTTCCTTTTGTTTAATTTAAAAAAAAACATAAAGAATATAATTGTATGACCAGCGCTGTGGAACATTCTGCTCCTCAGAATAATGCTGAGCCAGGGCCATTTATAGCCACAGCACAGACGCATTACATAATTGAAACGAACCGAATGAGAAGGAGGAAAAGAAAAAAAAAATCTCTCATTAAATTTTTTCCTTTCTTTGATTACTGTTATTTTGTGTGTTTATGTGTGTGTTTTTTTGTTTGTAAAAAAAATAAAAATATGTCTATGTATGCATTTCTCACGTTATTTGTGATATTAAATGATAGGTACAATCTAAACCATACCAATTACACTGTCAATACTATTATCATTATTTGTACATATCTCAGTTCTTAGAATTATGATGTCACCGAGACGTCCTTGTTGAAGAGACTTAGATGATGAAAATCGCCTTTTATTTTATTTAAATCAATTTATTATAGAAATATTTCTTATATTTAGAAATGCATTTAACTCATAATAACTGACACCAAAGTATCTTAATATTTTACAAAACCACGAGTATTTTATGTCAGCGGGATATGTTTATATAAAAATCCGCCAAATTAGCATTATTTTTTTAGGGTAAACGAGCTTACGGGGCCATCTCCTCCCCAAAAGGCAGTCATCGTAGCCCATGTACACCTATTTCGTGGGTGAGTTGCCGGCCTTCGTAGAAAGAGTATACTATTTTTTTAAACAAGCGGAGTCACCTCCCTGTGAAGTGCCCCACCGGGAGTCAATTCCACAGTTCGTTAGTTCGCAATAGAAAATGTCTTGTGAATTGGACCCTGCCATCAAGGTGATGCGAATGATATTTTGTGTTAATACGACTCGTAAGGTACACTCTTCAGAACACGCTCCATAGGACACTATGTAGAATACGGAGAGAGAGTGAATCAAGATCAGCAATACATTGGAGATAATTCGAAGCGCCCTTCGCTGAATTTGGTTAAAACGAAGAAGCTGGTATTTGGGAGCCACTAGCCCAGACATGTGAGGAGTACCATATGAGGTCGTACTTGAGCCTTGTACGTTACACTCTATAATTTTACCAATATATATGACATAAATATATTCCGTTTAAAGACAACCTCGAAGAATTCTGTGTAACATGATCGTACGTGCAGATGGTTCAATTCTCTAGCAGTGCACGGGTATTTCCCCCGATTGCTTTTATATTTATTGATAACTAGCGTCCCGTCCGGCTTTGCACGGGTGGACATTTATTTTTTAATCATTTTTTTGTAGATATTGATATGTTCTTTAATATTGTGGAACATATATTTGTTCTATCATCAATAGTTTTCGCAGCGCATGCGATGAAAGATATTTTATAGGCATTTTTTTACATCTTGGTTAACATTATTGGAGTAGGTTCCTTATTTTTTTCTTGCTAAAACAGTCTCTATTAATCAGTGATAATGTAGCATTAAAATGGTGAAAGAATTCTTAAAATCGGTCCAGTACTTTTTGAGCCAATTCGTTACAAACATACTTACATACAAATCTTTCCTCTGTATAATATTAGTATAGTAACATTGATACTTTATAGTTACTTAACTACTATCTGAAATGAAAATATATTAGGAATGGGATTGTGTTTGTGAATTACTCCCATTTGTTTTTACAGTTATCCCATTTGTTTTTATAGGTTACAACGTTCACGCTTCTTGAAACTGCCGATATAGGGGTAATACACATGCATGTAAACAGACATAGATCAACTCTCTATAACTCTCGCGGTAGGACGGATGTCTGATACCAGCGATGTGGCCATAGCATGAACAATAGGTAAAATTTATTATCGTTACAGAAAAGTATGTTTGAATAGAAAACTTATGAAGCACTCCATGGGTGTATTTCTGCGAATATAATAAATCATACAAATTATATGAAGAGTCGATCCCTTCGAGAGGTAAAAAACTGGTACTTCCAACGAAATCTTACATCTTCGTCATAATTTGTGTGAAGGGAGCGAACCTACTCCACACGGCCACTAGCGTCTGTACACTAGCGTCTACACACGGCCCTATAATTAGTTGCGATATCGGGACAATGGTGATGGGGAAGAAATCGGCTCGTAGTCGAATCGGCAGTAGCCTATGAAGTTAGATAGTTGTTTGATGATTTGTATTTTAAAAGAGTACCGAGAGCTTTTTACGCCGGCATTTTCTCTCGGCCTACACCCTCTGTCTTCTTTGCCGATGAGTAGGGATTAATAATTTAATGACGTGGAATAAGTGATACCTGTATCTTGTGTTCCATAATAAACATTTATTTTATTTTTAGAGTTCGATTTGCCTACCACGAGGCGATCTAAGGTGCTCCCCAACACCTTCCCGATATCGCCTCTGATTTCTCTTTCTCAATAATGTTATAAGCCGATTATAAAAGATTATGTAAGAATTTAAATTTTGATTTATTTGAGGAACATGTTTCGTGTTTTACTCGTCTAGAATATGGATTATTTAACCTCGTTAATTCATGGATAAAGAATATGCTTTGAAAAATAATATTTCATTATTAATATTCCCCGATTAGTTTGTGACCGTACTTCATGCAAATATAATTATAACACAACTAGAGTCTCTAGTATGTCTAGTTTTCCTTGTGTGAACTTGTACAACTTTAAAGCTTGCTCAATCAGTAATAATAACTATTTATATCATATTACAAGCTTTTGAATCATTTACGACTCAACCATGACAATATGAATATCTCAAATGAACAGACACGACTTAGCAGCCAATTTTGTGTCAGTCATATCAGTAAATCACGATTTTAATAGTTAAATTTATCTCAAAAGCCCTAACGAATATACGACAAGTTAGCCAATCGCCAGTGAGTAGCGCTAATCCATAGGGTTAGCAAAAAAAGAACATTACTTTTTAGAACCGTACTGCAAAGCCTTGGAGCTTTGCGTGTGACAGTAAGAACCCTATAAACTAATAAAATATGAACTTTTAGTTTGTAAACTGAATTAAGAAGGTAAATTAATAAGATCAGTGTGGCTGTGCACCAATGGACTTTCTGTCTATGTGCACATTTAACATTCGCTCGAACGGCGAAGGAAAACATCGTGAGCAAACCGGCTTGCCTTAAATGCAAAAAGTCGACTCCGAATCCTGTGTCGACGTATGTCAGGCACAGGTGGCTGATAACCTAACATATAAGATTTCCAAATGATCGTGAAACAGATACAGATATCTGAGGTGCCTAAAAAGGTTGTAGCGCCACTGGTTTTTTACTAATGACCTTAACCGCAGGCAAATATCGTAATTCAGTAATCGAAAATTATAAATATTTGATTCCAGAATATTGGTGAAAACTTTTAATTATTGTTGAGAAACAAAATTCTGAAACTATTCCTTGTTCTTTCGACGAGTACGGGTTAAATGTAAAAAAGAACTTCATATCTAGCATCAAGATCTTACTAGTTAGTAACCTAAGAAGGAGACATATATATTGATATATGTTAAGAAAGGTTACTGCAGAAAGCTTGACCTTATATCACAGTAATACTTTGTGTATCGTTCAATTCGTGAAAGACTTGACAATTGTTTAAACGTTATGTTGACAACCCTAAAAGTTATCACTGTTCACTTGTTAGCTAAATTCCACAGTGGCTATGCAATTCAAACGAATAAAGCTTATAATTAGGATTAAAGCCAAAGCTTCATGGTCACGCTAAGCCGGCCGACTAATTAACTCATAAATTATAACTCACGTCTAAATATTTTGTTATGGTTTTAGAATATCCTAACATACATCAATCATACCGGAAATCTTTACTGGGCTCTTGGAAACTATTTTTAGAAATTTATAAATAAAGAACGTAAGAAAAAATAACATTATTTATTAGTAATCATGACAATCAAATAAACAGTATTTTCAACGAATAATTACCGCAATACAGCGAGGAAATGCTGCCATGTACAATGTACATATACTGCCACAGGGAGCAAACTTTTAAATGTGTTTTCATTTTCTTTTAATTATTTATTTTTATTTTTACTATAAGAAAATTGTATATAATAGAATACGTCATTTTCAAAATAATAATTCTTAATCAACTATTTAACTAGTACAGAGAATCGTATTACGTAATTACCAAATTAATTGTGTTCGAGATTGGTCTGCACATCCATAGTTGCTCCCCTCACACATTGAAATCAATTATACTTTAGTTTCTATAATATATGAATTAATGGTCTTTTTTTCCTATAAATGCTTGCTAAAATTTATCAGTGAATTAAATTGCTTTTGTTCTAATGTAATTGATGTGTATTTGTAGATATGTGTGTTAAATTTGTGATGTCATATTTTCTTGTTTGTTTTTGTTTTAGAACGTATAAATAAATACTAAGCAATGTTTAAGCCTACACTATAATTACAAATAGTATAGAATCACCCACATTCCAGAAGTCATGAGCCGGCTTAAGTACGACGCTTCGGTTTTATTACCGCCCTATTAAGCGAGCTTAATTTCAATATTTTAGCATTTAATAATATTATAGAGCCCTGTTAGGCTGGTATTATGAAAATTATGCAATAATAAACTAACTGAACTATTATTTCTTAAAATAAAAATCTAAATTGAATATTAAAGAACCATAAATCTGGTAAAACCAGATTAAATCTTTATAGTTGAATAGAGCAGGGGGCACTCTCAATGCCAAAGGGCTCGCGAGTGCGTTGCCGACCTTTTAAGAATCAGTAACTATTTTTTTGAAGGTTCTATAATCATTAAATTTATGATTTATAGTTAGCAAACCTCGGGGTTTTTAAATGTATGATTAAACGTAAAAGTTCGAACGTAAAAATTCGTAAGCACTGAATATAAATGAACTGGTACCTATATACTGCGAATTAAAAAATAATTTTCACAAAAGCTTATTATTACGAAAGTTTACACATAAACCTGTCGATGGCAAAGCACGAATCGAAAACATACTTGGGTCGCCTAAAATAGATAATAATAGGCTTCTGTTTTGTCCGGAAGTGTTTTTTGTTACAAAAATTAATAGTGTACAACAGTTTTTATAGCACTTTAAATAGAACATATGTTTACGTAAACGCACGTGCGAGACAAAGTCATTTCCTCTACCTGTTACTAACCAGATAATTGAATTTCAGCGTAATATTTAAATCGACTAGATACAATGCCGAATTATCAAAGAATTATACCGATTCTTTTTAATTATAAGATCTCTATTTCATAAGACGGTGTTTTTTATTCTAATTATGTTTGTCTATTAATTTATTAATAAAAATGTAAAAGACTAGATCGTTGAAAGAATAAGTATGAATACGGGAACACGCAGTTTTTACGATTTGCAGTTAACAATAAACACGTAACTATGTATGTAATTTATCGGGTTTTTAATAAATAATTTAAATATAGATGAATTATTTAGCTTATGTCAAAACTATGGTAATTTTACTTTTGTTCCTTTAATTATATCGGAACTATATCTTATGTAAAATATTAATGATTGGTACACGGTACGGTGTTTAGGTTATTGAAAGAATTCTTTAGATTAACTTGCTACATTGCCTCCCTATGTTTAATCGAAACATACCTCATCCAAAAATGCTTTGCCGTTTAAACGTGATAGTTTACACAAATGCTATTTAGTAGGAAGAATTGTGTATTTTCTTAAGGAATGAACGAATCGTTTATTATTGAAGGTAAGTGACTGCGGACACAAAAAAAGTTTACGGACCACCCATAAAGCAAAGTAAGGACTGTTTTGAGTGTTAGACGTTAGTGGTGTTTCGTGTTAGATCTACTTAGGGATTTGAATTACGTTTTGCCGCGGCAGCTGCCGCTGTTTCATTGATAAAATATTGAAATAGAAGATAAATAAAATCTTTGTCAAACTGAAACTCAAAATAACTTTATTCATATAGGTAAACAAGTACACTTATGAACTTCAACAGAAATGATGATAAATTGGTTCTAAATTTACATTTACTACAAGTTCGCAAGTCAAGGGCGTAGAACGGGCAAGAAACTCTCCGCCACCCTTTTTAATCGCCAAGTACAATCATACAAATTGTTTGAACTGGACCAAATCAATCCCAAGGATTAGGATCATTTATATATATATATATTCGTAAATTTTATAAAAAGCTTTATTGATTAATTTACGTTTAACGAGATTTGCAATTTGCAAAGCTTTGAATTTATTCAGTGATAATTCTCTAATTTAGCTTGGGAGTTTGTTGTAGAAACGAAAACAATTTCCATAAAAGTGGGATATCTTCTGGAGCCTGGTTGGTCGTACGCTTAAATTACTTCTCTTTCGAGAATTATACTGGTGAAAGTCACCATTTGTTTTAAAATCGTTTATATTTTTTTTGTACATACAACTAGGCTTCAAGAATATATTGACCAGATAGTGTCATAATATTTGATTCCTTAAACATATTTCGAATATATCTCGAATTAACTTGTCTTTTGATGTTTCTGCTGTTTTTAAACTCGTCTTTTAAGCTATGTCTTTAAACAGGAAAAAGTATTATTAATAAAGATAATACCGACAGTACTGTAATAATGTACATTTAGTTTATCTTCTGTACCGTGCTCTAATTGTAATTATTAAAATAAGTCACGCAGTTATGATATAGAAAAATATTTTCTAACAAACTTATGCACAGGAATTTAGTAAATAATTAATAGTTTTATTTACGTTGGAAAGCGTAAACTATACAAAAAAATATCAAACTTACATCATCAGCCCAGTCGTCTTTATAATCCTCAATGATCTTCTCACTTTTTTCTTCTTTCATCTCCTTAAACTCTCTGACTAGTCCCCGTAACTGCTCCTCACTCATTCCCCCCCAAAGCTGCATAGCCGAGAGAAGCTCCTCATCTTCTGACAAGGCATGGTCAGGTGATAGCGAATTAAACCTATCTAACTTTGCATACAATTTATTTGGTTCCAATTTTGAATTAGGCGCCGTCAACTTCTCTAATTTTTCATAGAGTTTGTCTAATCTCTGCGCGAAAGATTTCTCTGTGGTCAAACCGATTGTGATAGTAATGAGACACAGGAGTAACGCGATACGCAACATGTTGATAGCACGCCGGTCGCACGACTGAACCGGCCTGTGTGGATAAGGTAAACGCCCTGATGTTGGGCCCTTCGATTATAAGCGGATTACATATAAATGAAAGTGCTAGTTAATGCCGATAATTTATATATTTATTTCGTAATCCTAACATAAATATAACAAAAAAACAATTTTACTAAAGGTGTAGCCAAATATGGCTATATACAAAAAGGTTCAAACATTTACGAAAGGAAAAAATTAAAAAATATTAAATACATTTAACTAAGTCTAATTCGGCTGTATTGCATGATGGTGTAAACGTGAGGGTGTGTATGTGGAGTGTGCTCATGATGCAGTTTTTAAGCATATTCCGCGATGACTTATACAAGTCAAGGCAAATATCCAAAGTATCTCATCATATTATTAACATTAATTATTCTTTGTAACATTACGTTATAAATAGCTGTACATATAGATACACTACAGATGATATTTTTTTCATAACTGATAGACTATTTAGATGCTATTTACATAGTTTTTGATATACCTACTGTTCAAATGTATATCAATATATATGTGCATTGTTTATATCATCATAATTTATTTGTAACCAATACGAACGATACTCAAAACACACTTAAAAAGATACATTATGCAAATCTACTAATTTATATTCAAATATATCAATCGATTTTTCATCAAACATTTTTGTCTCGCAACACATGTCAAAACATTAATATCATTTGTGAAAGGGATTACAAAACCTACAGTAAAGTAATTTGTCAGTTCTTTGAAATAAAATACGATTAACCGGCCGCGTTTAGCGTCATTTGCCCTACATTGGCTTCCAAAGCTTATAGCTACATAAGTTATAAATAATGAGTTGCACGACTCGAGCGCCCATTCATACGGAGTCTGGATTCTGGAGATCCAACGTGAAATGATAAAACCTTAAAGTATGCAGGTCGACGACAAAAAGCGTCATAATTTAAAAGGTCACGCATTGTTGCCGTCGGAATTTTGAAAGCTGCAACGTTTGTTTAAAACATTAACTGTGGTTAAGAAAGTTTTCGTAGAATTACCCGAATTGAAATATTCCTTTGTTAGGTTAATTAGTAAGCTGTATCCTGAAGATTTATCCTCGTACGCTATAAATAATTTGCGATAGTAGAATTGTTTCAGAAAAACCCGTTTTAATTGAATAAGGAATTTAAAATGACGAATATTATTAATCATGCCTACTGCATAGCGTCGTACGATTTATCGGATCTCTTAGTTTTTTGAACAAAACCATTAAATTGAACAGTAATTAAAAGTTAGTATAATTATAAGAATGTCTTTATACCTTACTCCGCTGGCTCAAAGTGAGTAGGACATTGAGGAGAGCCTGGAGGAAGCCAAAGCCTAATAGACTCCGCTGAATTGGCCACCTACAGATGATGGGAGATGATCGGAACATATTTAAGAGTGCCACTAGGCTACCCAGGTACTATTGTAGAGAGCCGCCGCCAGGGAGAGAGATTCGCGCGAGCTCCAAGTGGCCGATTTGCGAGTAGCAGCGCCAGATCGAAGGTAGCGTTCCCTTCTCTCGAAGGCCAAGTTTATTTTTAGTTCTTTAAGAAGTATATAGTACTAGTGAATTTATAAAATTTATTATTAGTTCTAGAGATTTTTTTATTGTACATAGATATATTTATAGAACGAACAGAATATGATCACAATTTTTTTTTAATATGAAAAACATCGAAGCTCACATTAAACACTGTAATTGCTAATAAGGAGTGTAACTTGCCTCAGGTGAAGGATGTACATCTTGTTTGACGACTTTTAAGCAATTAACATGTTTGTACTATGTATTAAACTTTTTAAAAATATTTACAGACGCACTTAAAAGCGTAATTTATATTAAGAACGTCTCTAGATTTTTCTCATGTGTAAATATTGGTTATTTCTAGGGATGCATCGATACGCCTTTTTGCCGATACGATACCGATGCCGATACTAACGCTTATTGAATTAAAATTAAATTAAAGTTTTTAATTTTTATTATAAAATATAAACAGTCACATATAAACTTTGAATAAGATTAAAGGTTAAATAAAATTAAGAATTAAGAGTAATAGTTAAATTAAAATAAATTAAATAACTGTTAATAATTGAAATTAACATTGATAAGATTTTTGTAATTCTGTATTTTATTTGGTATTGAAAAAATACTACGCGCGATAGCAGTTAAATGCCAACTAAAGGGTCTAGCGAAATGGAATACGCGGGGACAAAGCGGATGAGAAGGGCATAGATAGTCCATGCCTTGTTTGCAACGCCCCAGATCAAAAAAGATGCGCGTTTTCATTACTTTTTCAAAGCGCGAACATTGAAAAGTATCGTTGTGTCGGCAATTAAAATATCGCCGATACCGATATATCGGCAAACCCAAAGTATCGTCGATATATCGCTATCGGTATCTGAAGCATCCCTAGTTATTTCTTTATTTATATTGTACCCTAGCTGCGCCTGCGAACTTAGTTTTTTAGTGGCTACATACAATCATATGGAACATTATGCTATATTTTGTTTTTTAAATTACTCAGATTTTTCTCTTCCGATCCTCAGAGTTCAAGAAATAAAAAAACTTACTCGAATTGGACACCTATTACATATATATATATAATTGCATTTTTATTCATATAAATAAGAAAATACATAATACATATAATAACTACAGACTCAAGTAATTTTTTCATAGGTTTCATTGTTTTATATATTAAACTTCAGAATTGTAAGAACTGATTCGGATTACTTTTTACGTTTACTTCTACATGACTCAAGTGTGTATAAACAAACTAAATATTTAAGACGGATATGATTAATATCTCACCCACTCTAAGCCTAAAACCTTTTCTAGGTACTCTACGGGGGATTTCCTCTACAATTTACTATAACTTAATTTTTTTTGCACATATTATCTACGGCAATAAATAATGCCTTATTTCCAAAAATATAACCTCTACCATCCATAATTATTTGGGCATATAGAGAATCAAATGGTAACCTAATGCTATTATTTGCGATTCTGTAACTCACTTTTCGAACTTGCACAGCGGTTTTCGCAGCGGCGGTCGCGCTCAAATCAGTCGTGAAGCAGTAATTTTACGATTTGGCATTCTCATAAGGAGGGAGCTTGTAGTTTATTGTTTAAAAAGTGAGTTACAAAATCGCAACGCTGTTATAAAAATGTATGTTTATTACTATGAAGATTGTATAAACGGAAATCAACATCCCATGATAATCGTTATAAGACAAAACTACGTACTAACTTATATGTGTATATGTGTCGCCTGAAAGTGAGTAAAGCGTGACCGTTTATGATGCTATGACCTGAATGTGGGCAGATTTTAGATAAGATTAGTGCAAGTAAACAATTACGCGCTTTTGCGGTTTGGTAATGTGTATGCCATATATACTATCAAAGACAATCACTTAAAACAAAGTTTATTCACTGTTCTAGCTCAGGAAAACTTAAGCTAAAGCAGTTTAATAACACACGGTGTTCTCACCAAGTACTTTACTTAAACCATACTTTTTTAGGTATTTATCTGTCTAATTGATTCCGAAGAATAGTGAAGTAGTTTATACCCTAGAACAGTGCTTTGCTAACCTTTTTTGTACCATGCCCCATCTTAGCCAACCTAAAATTCTTATGACACATACATAAATTATATATTAAAAAATTTAATTACTCACTTAAGAAATTTAAATAATTGGTTTTACGAAGAAATCACTACGAAATTGTTAACGGAACAATAAGTAAATTTTCAAAAGTTAATGAAAAATTGGAATTCAAGTTCCAAATAATTTTAATAAACTTTTCTATATTAATTTAGTGAGATCCTTGCGCTTGATACTTGCTGCTCATAATTTTATATTGCGTTCCAATTTGGTTAGCTTCAGTCTCAAGTCTCCACGTTGTGTTATATCCAGCTGAATTCTATTGATTGTTGGGGCGTCTAGAATATATTTAATTAAAAATGCTTTATAGCCCCAATAAATTAAATACAAAAAAAGTAGTTTAATTTTAGACTAGAAACTAGCGCACAATTTACTGTAATTAGTAACTTAATAAATACATATAAATCATTAAAAAAATTAAAAGCACGGTCCCTGTGAAAGACTACCCATAATGCAAAGTGGAAATATCTCGCCGTATTGCAATGCTTGTACGCTTAGAGAGGAAAGCACCACTAGGGTCACTTGAACTTTTTTTTTCAGAAGATGACCGAAGTCCAACCCACGCTACGCTACACGAGTAGTTACAGAGTACGGGCGCTGATGTTAAGTGAGTTGCCCCTATTGATGAGAAGGGAGAACGATGCTTTTTTTTTCAATAGAACAGGGGGCAAACCGTCAGGCGGCTCACCTGATGGTAAGTGATACCGCCGCCCATGGACAATCTCAATGCCAGAGGGTTCGCGAGTGCGTTGCCGGCATTTTAAGAATTGGTACGCTCTTTCCTTGAAGGACCCTAAGTCGAATTGGTTTGTATGCATATACATCTATATATAACCTCTACCTCCTTTTCTTAAGATTGACTTATATAGAAAATCAAATCTCTGTATATTCTACTTGAATTAAGTGAGAAAGGAAAATATTTAATATTGTTTTGGTCAGAGACTAAGAGCAAAAAACCGGACGAACTCTTAAAATTAAAGTCGGAAAGTTGAAAGTCATAATGGCAAACCAAGCAATCATCAACCATAAAAAGTATATTAAAGATTTCGCTGTTTTTGATAATGTTTTAAGAATTTTCAAAAAGCAAAGTTCATTAACCTGAGGCCTACAAATCTTGGCATTCCGGTATATGTACACGCCTGAACTCCAAAAAAAATGTTTTGAACTTCTTGACCTTTTACAATTTGTGGATAAGTAATTTACCCTTGAGAGTATACACATGAATGTGGTTGGAAAACTAAAATGGATGAAATGTATTCAATAACAACAAATTTGAAGCAATTGACCTAAAATATAAAATTAAATATTAAAATAAACTAGATTTTTATCCGATGCAATAGAGCTTTTCCGCCATCTTGTTTTTATTTCTATTCGTGCGGCTGTCAATCAAAAAATAATTAGACGTCAGATAGGCCGCAACTCCCACGCCATTCTCACTTTCTGTTTCAAAATTCGGGTTCTGTTTTGTTTTAATTATATTTTATAAATAGGTCAGACAATTTAAAGTTCAAAATTTAGGAATATATTATGAACTCATTTCGAAAGTTAAAATATCACCTAAGTACAATGTAAATTACGTTGGAGTAAACTTTATAATCGTTCTAGAGAGCAAATTGAATAATTAAATGACACCATGATTCAGGTTCACTGATCATATTAATTACGAATAAATTCTTTTTAATTTTTAATTTAATGATTACATAAAAAATATTCTTAGAGAGCCTTTTGAACACATTTCGACGCGTTCATGGGGACCGTAAATTTACTCTTCATGAACCCGACCCGATGAACTAAGTTTTGAATACATAATGTGTCACCAAAGACTTCGCCTTAGCTTGTATTGTCAACTTTTGTTCTAAGTTACGGTAGTTGACATAAGACATGACCGGCGCTTGGGTATGCATTTAACAAACACTTGTACAAGAACATGTAAATTATGTAAATCGGCCATTTTGTTATGCATAAAGTTTTATTATTATTAAGAAACTGTACTATTATTTTAATTATGATAGATTTGTATATTACTAGCTATACGCTTCGCTGTGGAACATTGTGATTGAATAGTTGAGAAATAAAACAAAACAAAGAATACATTTCATATAAGTTTTATTTTGCAATACTTGTGGAAATAAAATAAAAATAAAAAATATATATAAAAACAATCCTTGATGCGGATTACAGATCATGCTAAAATTTCAGCTCGATCGGTGCAGAACTTTTTGAGTTTTTAAGCGTACACAAACCAACATAACATTTTTATATATATAGTAAATAATATTTTAACATTAATATCGTAGAATCCATAAATCTTTAATAATACGTCATTAGCAGGGTCCAAGTAAGGGATGTCAGTGAAAAGTTCTGGTTATAGGGGCACAAGTTTATATACACTCTGAATGCACTTGAATTAAGGAATAAAACGAATAAATTATAGGATGTATAAATGAATATGACTTCTGAGCTGTATTTATTTATTTATTTGCTTATCAGTATTCCTACAATTACTTATTATACGGTATATAAACAATTACATTATACACAAAAGCCAAAAAAGGAATACACATTCACACATAATCATAAAACACAGTTAACAATTATTACACACTTATTCAGATGAACCAGCATCGCAGCATACAGCGTACAGCAAAGAACTGCTTCCAGCACTATGGGAACTCTGCGACGCCACAGAAACACAATGTTTTAAAAATGAAAAACACCAGTGGTACTTCTGGTGTTGGCTGTAGATATCTGTGGCTTGGTGTTTGTTTATTTTTTCTAATAAGCAAGTATGACATCAGCCTTCTGACCTGACACACGCCGTTGAATTTTTAGGTCGTACCTATGCCGGTTTCCTCTCGATGTTTTTCTTGAACGAACTAGTATTAGATGCACATAAATAGAGTAGACCAGTGGTTCAACATCAGGGATGAGAGTCACCCTATAAATCCAGTAAGGATATACTGATCTTTGTTTTAATATGTTAACTTTATACTTTAATATCAGTCAGTTTTATTAAAATATTTATTTTAAGAAGAGGTTTTTATCCTGTTGACAGCCCTATAAACCCACTCAAGTAAACACCGGCAGCAATACGAAGTCAATACATAAACTTAAAATGCATGTAATATGAAAATTTATCGTTCGAGTCGGTTCGCGGTAAAACTGTAAATTGTTTTATTAGTAAAGGAAGTCAATATGTAGGGCGGGCATTCGACCCGTAAAGGTGACCTAACACATGTTGGACATTTTTTATACATCTGCAGAAATTTAATACGTCAATTAGTTTGAAGTAATAAACGTCAACGTCTAATATTTGTTAAATATTTTCATCAATGTGAACCGTTTTGATTTAATACAATACGTATGAATCTTGATGAATTCTAATTCGGATCTATTTGCTTATAAAGAAAATTAACATCGAAACTCTTCAGTCTGTTCCAATGGGTCAAATCTTAAAAGGAAGCTTTTGTAAGATTTCAAAATGGTATTAAAATTGGGACAGTTAAATGTAAATTCAACTAAGAAATGACATTAATTGGTAGTGAGCGTCAAGCTTTAAGAATTCGGTGGCACACGTCCATGGTGTACCTAATTATAATGCGTGTGAAATTAATGATATATTAGTTTATTAATATTCTGCATGTATATGCAAGCAGATTTGGCTTGTGCACACCTGGTGCGACACGACAACTTCTTTAAGACCATCTTGGAGGGGAAGATAGAAGGCAGGACAGGAGGAGGAAGACCGAGAATAGCTTCCATAGACCAGATCAAAGAAAAAGCTGAGGTGACATACCAGGAGGTCAAGACACTGATGCAGAACCGCACTGAGTGGCGATTAATCCACAGACAAGAGCCCGGCTCTTAAATTTGAAGAAGAAGAAGTTGGCTTGCGTGCGACTATAATCCGTAGGTTCGATCCCCGGCTTTGCACCAATAAGTATTTAACAATCGTTGAAACGGTGAAGGAAAACATCGTGAGGAAACCGGCTTGTCTTAGACCAAACTCGACGGCGTGTGTCAGGCAGAGGAGGTTGATCACCTACTTGCCTATTAGGTTGACAAATGATGATCAATGAAACAGATACTACGGCCCAGACCTAATAAGGTTGTAGTGCCACTGGTTTATTTTAATTTCGGCTATTAGGTAATGATTATGAACCCGAAGTTCATACATTTAATTCAACACAGTTTTGATTCCCTCTAGAATATTTTCTCGATTCTGACAAAGTATTGAACACGTATTCGTAGGAAATGTTTGTTATGCTCTTTCTTTTACACATTTTAAGTGTAAAATATAGACCTTACATTGAACGTTTCTACGAATGGCAACACTGTAGCGCACTCTTATTGCAATTCCTTGGAAGTTAATAGAAGGGTGTTTATGATCTTTAGGGTTGTCATTATTTTAATGACTTATATGTATTAATAAAACATTTCTTTATTAGTACAGATTATATTTATTGACAACACACAAATATATTATAATATTCTAAATCTACATAATAATAATATTTAAAAAATGATACATAGAAAATTTGAACTAATTTAAATAGTTTGGTCCCTGTGGCTTTAACTTGTAACACTAGCAGAATTTCCTCGCTGTATTGCCATACTATTTCGATGAGCTTTAAATATTACCAGATGTCAACTTAAATATATAATTAGCGACTGTACACTTGAACCCCACGGCCCAAGAGTCTTTACTCCAAAGGGAACAAATATAATACATACTAATAAGAAATCAAATCAGTTATTGATCTTCACAAATATCTTAAAACTGTCTAATTCATTAACTAGAAAAAGTTTAGAAAGTGAAATTATCTCGTAGATATTCAACTAGGATTAATATTTGCTTTTCCACGTTTTAAAGCTGCCAGATTCAATTAAATATTTAATCTTTCTAGAACATTCCTCACATATGCTGGCCGTATGAAAGATAGATTTTATTTATAGCGCTTGGGAGAAAATTTTCTACATAAATAGAATACATTAACTACATAATTTTATTCGCAGGTATCGATACTTTGGAGAACAGTTGGCCTAGTGGGTTCAAGCGACCCTCATCCAGGTCGCAGGTTCAAACCGCCGGCAATGGACTTATTAACCACTCTTTCGTCAAGGAAAAACATACCGATGCATTTTTAAAAATCATTAGTTTGCTTATTCGTTAAGTATTAGGCGGAACGAGGTTCGCCGGGTCAGTATAGTCACAGACAATTTGAGTTGCATAGAGATCTCTCTGCATCTTCTACCGCATTTACCACGGAGAGTCCAGAGTTGTTCGGATTAATGCCTATAACCTGCAGCTGAGTTTAATCATCGGACGTCGAGGCAGAATACGAAATTCCACCTGTATCACCCCGACGTCCATCGCTCCACAACTAAGCTTTTTTTAAGGTAGTTTCTGCTGAACCACCACTGACTTTGGGTCCTTCAAGAAAAGAGCTTACCATGCGGGCCCTCTGGCAATGTGTGTCCATGGGCACTCTTATTACTGAACATATGATCAATATCGGTATCAATTAAACTTTGTTCATTGAGCCACTTGAAATTCATTTGCATTGCTTGCTGAGTGCATTCATGCGGTTTCGAAACAAATGCAAGCGACCACCATAGATAAAATTGTAAATTACTAGTCACCGCAATTATCTCTAATAGTAGATTAAATATCTAAAGAATGGTGCAATTTACAACACTGATTTAAGAGAGCAAAACTAGATATACCTTTTTTAGGTTAATATCTTCTTTAAAGACCGCACTTGCTTATAAACAGCGAGTTTAACAAGAAGATATTGCATAGTTTTGACGAGTTTCATGGTTCTTTAGCCTCGGTTAGGGTACCGATTATTCCCGATACAATTTTTTTATAGTTTGTATTTTTGTAGTTTTTTATCGCTGGTTGTGTCCCCATGTTGTAGGAACGGTACCGCTTTTCATATTTTGTTCGTATGTGTGTGTGTGTTTTAATTTTGTGCTTCAAAAATAAAGAAGCCATAAATGAAAAAGGTGAAGAAATATGTCGGCGTTTTATACATTTTACAGAACGAAATGATTGAAAATCAATTTAATGTTGTGGTAACACATAAATCAATAATTAGATATCATTAAGATCAATTTTTTTTTATGTAAGTCTGATTTAATGGTTTCGTCCCTTGTGTATCAATAATGGTTTAAATCTCTACTGGAAGGGTAAATAGCATTTCAGTTCTAAACGTATGCTATTGATTCACTATTTAAAACCTTCGGTAGAAGAGGATTATAAAGAAACAAGTAATGACAATGCATTTAATTCTTTGTTTTAGTATCGGGAGATGGAAGACGCAACCTGGCTGAGAGCTCCTGTGGAACATCCAGGTAGGTCCTCTCCAGTCCCACGGTGAGGAGCAAAGCACGAAGACGATCCACCTCCACAGAATCACCCTCGCTGGACCACACAGTGATTGACGAGTTCAGGTAGGCGGTCTCACGAAGGAGATCCAGGATGACAGGTTGGCTGTTCGATGCTAAACCGGCGCGGACCTAAATTCGGAAGACATTATTTTAATAATCTTTGCAAGAGGTAAAGAGAGACATTTTGTGTGAGATAGATGAAAACAATAACAAAAACACGCATAGAATTAGATTTTAGCTATAACACTTTATATAATTTTATATAAAATAGCCATAGTAACGTATTTATTTGTTTCGTACTTTAATTATAAAAAAAACAATTATACTAAAAATATAGCCAAAGATGGAATCCATACTACATATACAAAAAGGTTTTAACATTTACGAAACTTAGAAAAAAATTCATTTAGCATTATTATAACGTCGTTAACGTGGCAACCACGCGATGGAAAACGGAAACGGGAAGACAGAGCAAAAGATGGGCAGACGATATAAAAAGAATAGAAGGCACAACTTGGACAAGAAGTTTAGCACTTCTTGTCCGAAATCAGAAAATAATGGAATCAGCTGAAAGAGGCCTATGTGTCACAGGACACGCTGATTACCCAAAACGGGTCATATGATGTATTACACTAAGTTAGATTATGTAACTTAAATTTAAGTGTTAATATAATATTATGTGTCAGCAATAAAGTCTTAATAATAATAATATATCGTCGTTAAATTCATGAAGACTTCCGACTTCGTTAGTTACTCTAGCGCTTTAACAAAATAAGACATTAGACAAACGATAAAATTATACTTGCCAATAAGAAAGCAACTGTGTTCTCCATTCGTTTAACGTTACTATTATAATCATTATTTAATAAACAACAAGCACCTTAGTCTTAAATTGAGAAAATTTGACTCCGCAAATACTTATTTATTCTACAGATACAAAAAGGTGTTGATAATCGAACAAAAACTTTTAATTTTCGTTCCTCATGTCTGAAGGCGAATAACGTCCTTCAAGTACTAATTGGTTATTGGTTTGTGGACTCAGTCTCAGCACTAAGACTCTTAATAGGTCCATTGTGCGTAAAGTCCTGGTTAACTAAGCTATCCTAACTCCTTCCAAAGCCTCCCGGCACTTCGCAGGCTTCACGGAGCGACCTCACTGTTCCGAGGATTTCTGCACGTTTCAAGCCCTTATTATCGAGACAGCTCGAACTTTTTTGAAAGTCTTACCGACTTTAACCTCTGTGCTTACCCGTATCGTTCCGTCTGTTACCTTAGATATCATGGTTGAAACATACCATAACTTACATGTGCACTACAACTACAAATAGGGTAAATACGGTACGGTAGGTTCTTAGGTTCTTTCCACCCCTCCATTATCCCCTCTATTCGCATAAAAGGTGGCCTAAAAAGTTCGTAGTCTAACATATAAAACATCTTCTTTTTTGATAGAATTTGATTTGATTATTCAATATAGTTTTGAGAGCGCTACAACGATTATGGCGGTCATACAATTTTTGGATTCCATTGTTGTAGTACGATTTAGCCTCAAAATAGGCTTCGGTGTCGGCGATAAGCTCTTCATAATTACTCTACATTGTCACCAAAATATAATAAATTTGCTGCTAAGATGAACATGGAATAACACAACTTACCGGAAACGTAACAGTCTGATTAACATGATTCTCATTGAGGAGCCGTATCATTGAACCAATCTGGTCACGACTGTATTCCCCTTCAGTATTATTTCCACCATAATGCGTAGTCCAGCCCACAGAGAGAACAGCTCGCTTATGCTTTGATCCCATGGTAAGGAATTTTTCGGGGTCTACTGGCTTGGTCTCCGCGTCTATCGGACCCGCGAGGATGTCAGCGTTCAGCCACAGTGGGAATGATACCTAGTGAAGAGTAGCTATAAAATATCTAACAGCTATCAAAAACACAAAGAAATATTTCAAAAGCTTCTCAAGAACCTACTTGAATATATTAATCTTAATCTCAAATTAATTTAGCCTTAACATATTTATTTCAATAATAGTAGCAACGAAAAGAAATATTTCCACATAACCAGGTCTTAATTTTCAAAAGTTAGTCATTTCAGTTGAAATATAACATTGAATTATGAACATTACTTCAATGCCGTAGGGTTTTGATTTACTACAAGTATAACGCGGAAGTCTACAATACAAAGGACCTTTGTTTGTAGAACATTATTCTTAATAGTGTTTTCTGTATTAATAAATAATGTTCACTTAAAAGCTACCGCTTCATTATTATAATAACGATTATTTAAAATGTTATTATAATAATAAAGCGGTAGTTATCGGTAATTATCTAAAATCTGTGACAATTTAGGTTACATTTATGTTAATAAAAAATTAAAAATACAATAATAATATCAGAAATTTTTGTTAAGCAGAAAAAAAATGACCAGCAAAACAGCAGATTATGAACTAGGGATCTTCACTCTTTATTTGATAACGTACGTATATTACATACGTTTAGGATTTAAATCTAAAACGATCTCTTACGAATTGGTGGAATTGGGTAGCGCGTATATGTCAACATAACTCGTGTCTCATCTCCATTACAGCGAGAATTGTGTGGACTTTAATTGACCGAATGTGTTCAAAGCAATTAGTTAAACGAGCTATTTACATGACTCATATGAGGATTGAATGGAATATGAGTGTCAGTTAAAGGTCGGAGAGATATATTGCTATTTATAGAAACAATAGGTCTAAATAAATAAGGTGTAGGGTGATTCATAAATTTAAGATGGTTAGAAAATCTAGCCTGATTTGTCTCGTATTGTTTTCTAAAATAATAAGTGTATTATTATTATTTGTAAGCTTTTTATTATTTTATTATCTACCTGGGTTAGTTTTTAATAGTTGGTGTATTTTTTATACCAGCCGCGTGCGGCCATGGTTACCAGCCCTGATGCAAAATAGTTCGTCTAGTGTGAAATTTTTTCTAACTTCATTATTTTTGTATATCTATCTGTCTGAGGAGTGTGCAGCGTTGGAAGCAACCATGCCTCTTCGCATTAAAGCTATCATTGAGAGCAAAGGCGACACAACTAAATGGTAGACGAACTATTTTGCGTGAGTGACAAGGGTAGATGAATACTTTTGCGTTACGTTTTTTAGAATATTTTTTTTTTTTTTTATGATATGTATTTCATGAAAGAATTTCAGTTATGTTAAAATAAACTTTAAAATATTCCTCAAATTGTGGTTTACTTTTATTAATCGTTCTAAATTATTTTACCAATATTTACTTCCTATATTTTAACGCTTTGCACTACTTTCTATACTAGACAAACTAATTTGCATCGGGGCTCGTAGTCGTTATGAATGTTATGTTAATTTATTTTATTATTATTAATTTATTATGAATTACTTAGGAAGTCATATGGAACATGGTGTAATGGTTGCAGTTTCTTACAAACATTGTGTAAAGAAAAAAACTTGGCGATTAAAAAGAGTGGCGGAGAGTTTATTGCCAGTTCTTCTCTTCCGTTTTACGCCCTTGATTTGAGAACTGGCAGTAAATGTAAAATTAGAAGCATTTGATATGTATTTCTTTTTTGGCGTTCATAGTAGTACAAGTAGAAATCCTGGTCAGCGCATAAATTTAGTTTTACGGTGTTCAGTAGTTTTTCGATGTGTCATTGTTTGCTAGTGAATTTAAGTGCCTTTTAGTGTATCATGTTTTAGTACCTACTTGTTTAATGTGTTAGAATTTTTAAGATAACAGACCATAAATTTTACAATCTAAGTGAAACATTACACTAAGATTGTAATCCCAAGTGTTTACGAGCACTTTCTAAGAAAACGCATTTGACAACTATAAATTTATATAGGGAAATGTACGAGACGTTGCAATCACATGTATTTTTGAGTACACACTCTTTTTGTAGGAGTAGGCAGAGACCTCAGATCTCTATCGGAGAGTTTATTGCCAGTTCTTCTCTTCCGTTTTACGCCCTTGATTTGAGAACTGGCAGTAAATGTAAAATTAGAAGCATTTGATATGTATTTCTTTTTTGGCGTTCATAGTAGTACAAGTAGAAATCCTGGTCAGCGCATAAATTTAGTTTTACGGTGTTCACTAGTTTTTCGATGTGTCATTGTTTGCTAGTGAATTTAAGTGCCTTTTAGTGTATCATGTTTTAGTACCTACTTGTTTAATGTGTTAGAATTTTTAAGATAACAGACCATAAATTTTACAATCTAAGTGAAACATTACACTAAGATTGTAATCCCAAGTGTTTACGAGCACTTTCTAAGAAAACGCATTTGACAACTATAAATTTATATAGGGAAATGTACGAGACGTTGCAATCACATGTATTTTTGAGTACACACTCTTTTTGTAGGAGTAGGCAGAGACCTCAGATCTCTATCGGAGAGTTTATTGCCAGTTCTTCTCGTCCGTTCTACGCCCTTGATTTGAGAACTGGCAGTATATGTAAAATTAGAAGCATTTAGCATTTAATATGTATTTCTTTATTGACGTTCATAAGTGTACACTGTGCTACCTAAATGAATAAATGATTTTGACTTTGACTTCTCGCTTTATCCACTTTCAAGATTATGACGACTCATTGGTCTAGTGGTTAGCACCCCTGACTGCGAATCCATTGGTCCCGGGTTCGATCCCCGGCTGAGTCTAACATCGATGTGATGAGCATTTGGTGTTGTGCTTAGGTCTTGGGTGTTTAAATATGTATTTATATATGTCTATCCATCTATAATATGTATGTATATCCGTTGCCTAGTATCCACAACACAAGCTTCACCAGCTTAGCATGGGACTAGGTCAATTGGTGTGAATTGTCTTTAAAAAAAACACCAATCATAATCGTCGGTTATGGGTGGCTTTGACGCTTCTCTAGTACGTCCAGTATTTCACCATCCACGTTAGCCTCGCATATAATATCATGGTCTACCGTATGATATAAAGTTTATTTAATAAATAACTTACATCTGGTTTTGCGAATGGGGCAATCTGATCCTGGGATTTTTCGAACGCCTCGATTGTCTTAAAGTCCAATTTTACCCCTTTTTGCTTTGAGTTCAGATTATTGTACTGGGATACGGCAGTAAGGAAGTCTGCTAATGTAAGATCTGATGTTGTCGCTGGGGGATGCGCCATTATCGGAATCGGAGGACCATCTTTGCCCTTCACGTGACCTAACACGATGTCTGCTTCCAGCATTGAAACATCGGCTATAATAAAGTAAAATTAATTTTAAGTACGTAAACTGTTTAGTGTACAAGCAAGTGGTTCTGCACACTGAGGTCTATTGAACACATGCCCATGCCCAACCCGTGCCCGTTTATGAGGAAACTGGCATATCTAAAGGTAAGATTCAAAGTTAGATACACAAGAACCCATGTGTCAACAGTCTATTGGATCAACTCTGAAGCTTAAACCTTACTTTGAGACCCAAAAGTCCAAAAATCAAATCAATAAAATCAGATGCTGAAATGTGGCGCCATTTCTTTATGATAATTTTTTGTACATAATGTATGTACAATATTATCATCTACTTAACACATTTAATTCGTGACCGTAAAATGTTAATTAATCACGAAGCTTTCCAAGAAGCAGACGCGACAGCTGGTCTGGTGTGTTTCGTCTACACTTTACGTTATTCCTTGATTGATATCAATTAAAGCGTTTAACATTCTTACTAGATTAACTCATGACACGTATTTATTTACAGCTGTGAAGTATGTGATTGATACTTATATACTAACGTTGTTTATATATTTTCGCATCAATATACGAAATAATATAGCAAGACTAGAGAAGGATTTGTTTGTGATCTTTACATGCAAGTAGCTGTGGTTTACGCCTGGATTTGATCCCAGGAACTCCTGAGTCTCAGTCAGGAACTCGCATAGTCCGTTATCAGAAAAGGCGCCGACGCGAAGTAGTAAATTACATTGTGTGAGATGAAGTTTTCTTTGTTCGTTCATTATTTGTTACCTGTGCGTCATCAGCCTATTCACTTACTTGCCAAAGCAGCTTCAAGATATGTTTTGTTGTTTACGGCATGCGCCCAAGTAACTGTAGTTAGATTCTTCATGACTTCCTCCTCACCATTTATTGCGCTCGCTATAAAAAAATTGTTAAATACTTTTTAATAAAACAATCTTAATCTGTAATGCTAGCAATACTTACGCACTGTCAAATGTCAAAGTAACAGACAGCAAAGATGGCGTCACACGCATCAGCTGTCTAGTAATTAATTTTCGAATTGGTACAATAATGTAAAATATTTGTGATGTTATCTCAATTTACTTACATAACAAACTTCCAAAACACTTATCGCCCGTGGTTTGTTGTTTTTATACTCGAAATTATGATTTAGAATAAACAATGAAGAATATTAAGCAATATTGTAGCCGGCTTGTTACACTTCGTCTTCATGTATCATGTCCTTGGCAGTGACACGTACAGCTATTTGTTCGTGATATTGTAGTACCAGCTGTCTGACATAGATGGCGCTTTTATAATAAAGCCACAAAAATAATTTTTAACCGACTTTATAATATATTAGGTCCTTACATATGAAATTGGCGTTTTTCGTACTGGCCACTTTAATCACGATGTTCTCCTCTTTGGTAAGGAATTCCAAATTCAAATTTGTACAGCTATTTACTCATGTATTTGTGCTTCGATGACCGTCATTCATTTGTTTTTTTTTCTTCTGTTTTTTTCTGTTTGCGTCACTCATTTTACAAAATGGAAAACTTAAAGTATCGCATTATTTACGAGTACGAGTTCCGCCGTGGCACTAGTGCCGCGGAAACGACTCGAAGCGTGAATGATGTGTATGGCGGTCATGTTGCAAAAGAAAACACAGTTCGTTTTTGGTTCCAACGTTTTCGTTCTGGAAATTTCGACCTGCAGAACAAGCCCCGTGGACGGCCTGAGACCCAAGTTGATAATGAAGTATTGAAGGCTATTGTGGAAGCGGATCCATCGCAAACCACGTCCGAGTTGGCTGCAGGCTGCAGTGTTATTGATAAAACTGTTTTAATTCACTTGAAGCAAATTGGGAAGATTAAAAAGCTTGAAAGATGGGTACCTCACGAATTAACTGAAGCAAATCGGCAAACGCGCGTCGACTGCTGCGTTACATTACTGAACCGGCACAATAATGAAGGTATTTTATACCGAATCATTACCTGTGATGAAAAATGGATTCTTTACGATAATCGGGAGCGCTCAGCGCAATGGTTGGATCCTGGCCAGCCAGCCAAATCCTGCCTCAAGCTAAAATTAACCCCAAAAAAGTTACTTGTAAGCGTTTGGTGGACTAGTGCCGGTATTGTTCATTGCAGTTTTCTCAAATCTGGCCAGACTATTACGGCTGATGTCTATTGTCAGCAATTGCAAACCATGATGGAAAAGCTAGCGGCTAAACAACCTAGGCTGGTCAATCGCTCCATGCCACTGCTACTTCACGACAACGCTAGACCACACACTGCACAACAGACGGCTACCAAATTAGAAGAGCTTCAATTGGAATGTCTAAGACATCCTCCGTACTCCCCGGACCTTGCTCCAACAGATTACCATTTTTTTCGAAATTTTGACAACTTCTTGCAAGGGAAAAATTTAACTCTGATGGGGCAGTCCAAATCGCCTTCACAGATTTTATTGATTCCCGTCCGACTGGTTTTTTTAGTAAAGGGATCAATGAACTACCTATGAGATTGCAAAAGTGCATAGAAAACAATGGTTCATACTTTCATTAATTAAATATATTATATTTAAAAATATTCGACTTTTTGTTCCTCCCATACAAAACGCCAATTTCATATGTAAGGACCTAATATTAACGACAAACAGTAGAAATAATACTAATTATGTTATCATAAACATATTTTACGCATTTTAATCATTTACATGTTTTTTCAATTTACCGATTTATATTTTGATAGCCGACATCTAGATTTTATTGTACATTCTAGAATATGTTAAGAGACCTAGATATAATTGGACTTGCGGATGTGACCGTTTTAACAGCTAATCTTTGAAGTCTATTTGCAGACTTATAATTTGAGTCAGAAAAATCATTTTGTTTATATTGTTTTTTTATAGACAGTTGATTGATAGTTTCAGTTCAAAAATGCCGTATTTAATGAATTCCGAACGAATACATTTAGATAGGATGTGCTAGAAAAATTATTTCACGTGGATATTCTGTAGACTTCATTTATTGCGCCTGTCATATAACAAGTAGCAAATATGTAAGCCCCATATTTACTCAAAGGAAGGAATCTGTACTGAAGGTGTAGGGCTTACACCTTCAGAACAGATTCCTTCTACACTGTAGGCAGAGATCACGGATCGCCACTTGGTACGGTCCTACGTGCCACTCTCGCTTCATCTACTTTCATACATTCACCATGCATGCTCGTCGGTTATGGGTACTTTTGACGCTTCTCTAGTAAATCCTAGATTTGGTCCAATTATGTACAACCAGGCTTACCCGACCTGACCTCACCATCCGTGCCTAGCCATCACAGAATATAACCATACAATATTGTGGTTATAATATCAAATTTATTTTACAGATTACTTATAAAAAGCAAGTATGTACCTACTATGTTTGTTTTACACAAAGACAACTTTATTATTTCACTATTCTTATTAAATTTATAATTATAATCATATAATACCCGTGAATAACATAGTTATTTACAAAACACTTAAAACAATAATCTTCAGCCGTGACAAGCCGGTACTGGTTTTCTAAAGAACCGAGTTAGATAAAATAGCTGAAAATCATTATAGAAGGATTTAATAATAAGTTAATATTATCTTCCACTATTGTGGCATTCACGGCAAAGTTACTAGTGAAGGTTTCTAACGAGTGGTGTCGTTAAATGATATTTTAGTGTTGAGTTTTATAGCAAAACCTAGTAAAGGATAAGGCCTTAATTGCGATGTTCGTCTGATGAAATCAACGCAAAATGAGGAGGTAGTTAGTCATTGGTGTAAGCCATCGTTTTTTCAAGCGGGGGTCGCGACCCTTGGGGAGGTTGAGTTTGTTTTAAAAGGAGGTTGCAGTTTGTTGAAAAATAATAAATACAAACTACATATAGGTACAAAATATTAGTTTTAAAAAGAATTAAAAATTATAGTGTTATAAAACTAAATTATAGTTTTACAGTGACGGGGTCGCAAGACTGTTTTACTTAACTTTTTCGTGGGTCGCGACATAAAAATGGTTGAGAAACGATGTTTTAAGCAATGCTTCCATTAAACTAGTACTTATAAACATTTCTTTGGGATTGATCAATTGGGTTTCTAAATTTATAAACACTAGATACGAAAATGTTCTTAATATTTAATTCAAAATATCTTAATAAATATGTATTGATATTATAAATATGTTCGATGTAGTAAGAAACTTGTTATCAAGATTCTCGATTTTAAATATTGCGGACTAAAACTCTAATAAAATATGTTAAAATTCATATCAAACTTAAATACAATTGCTATGATTCAAAGTTTAAAAACTTACCAACAGCGAGAATTATTAAAATTTTCAACATTTTCACTTCACAGTTTTACTTAAACAAATAAGTCATGTATGAAACATTGCTCCGCGGGTTCCTGCCGTGATCTGAGCGCAGGATGCTACCTGTTGATTGAAAAATCACCCAATTGTCATCTTGATTGTAGCAATTTGTGACGCCAAGGACTCAGGGGAGATAGGAGTTATCTTAAATTGACAGATGACGTGTGTGAGGGCATATGCACTTATCGACTCTTTCTGATCTAATAAATTACTAAAAAAACATTGCTTCAGTTTAGTTTTTTCTTTGATTAGTTTTCGCTATACAGAATTATGTGATGTCCCTGACACAAACCGTTGATTTTTTGCGTCTTAGACCGAGATAGACGAGAAGATTTAATTGGATGGCCAGGGATTGCACTCGCTGTTCTATTATCAATCCCTCGTGTTTAAGGACCGATCTGGTCGCCAAGCTCCGAAAAAGTACATTGTTTCTTTCCATTTTTCGTCATCATTTCTTGAAGTAGGGAGAATGGAAATAATGGTGGAGTTGAGTGGTTTATGTATCCATTTTGAAAGATTGGTACACGATTTAAATAACTTCGCTAGATAGAAAAAAAATCCAAACATAGATAATTTTTGACACTTTGAATTCATTATATCACGAAAATTTATATAAAACACGATTTTGAAACATACATGATATATTTTATCGCAAGCCAAGTAATCCATTTCAGAAAAAAATTGATCCAATCCGATTTTGATACACGGGAGAAATACTTAGCTCTTAGTATCGACTCTGAATATCTAAGGATAATTCTCGCCCTTACTTAGTTTACAACTTCTGTTTGTCAAAACCCAATAACCATTTGGCAATTGGCATACTGGAGTTGACATTACTTACCCCCAGTACTTAAAATTTAAACAATGTATTTAAAGACGGTTAGCATAGTTAATATTACATTTGATTGATCCTGATTAAATAATTACCTTACGGCAATCAGATTGTTCTGTACTGACGTAAGTAATACGTGCGGCGTTTAAGGTATTAAACGATATATATAGACAGATTTTAACCTAAAACAAAAATACTTTTTGCATCTACATGTACTTATATTTTAAAAGTTTTAAAGGTTGCATTTACATGTACTATAAAACCAGTTTAAGACTTTCCAATTGCAAAAAACTTTAGTGAAAATGGGCAACACCACTAGCATGACCAATGGCAGATGGACAAACAGGGTAACAAGGTCGAAAGGGCCACCAGGGAACAGAGAGGTCGCCCTCTGGCACGGTGTGCTGACGAGCTTAAAGAAATTGGTGGGTAAGATTGGGAGATAAATGCTCAAGATAGAGAGAGATGAAGTCAGTTGAACAAGGCCTATAAGAGATTCTTGGATGAATATTTCAAGGAATAAATGAGGCTTATTATTATTTGTATATAGCGTGATATATTATAAGGATAGCTGTATAAATCACATTCGAACAATCAATTCGAAAGTTTAAAAAAACAAAGTCACTTAAAACAATTCATTTAATATCAACATCACATCATTGTTATGGAATGCATTTTCACCCTGTATGACATTTGTCAAAAAAATACATAGAGAGCGGTCATATGTCTACGTCTATAAATACAACATACATCTTTTTCTAGGCCATACAAGAGCATAGATAATAGGAAATAAGATTGTTAGAATTTTTATTCATATCTATAATAATCTCATCTAACGTAAGACAATTATCGTAAAGTACTGTGTTACGAGTAGAATTTAATCTACTCTCCTGTATCCACACGAAATATATCATATAAACACATTATACAGGTCTTATTATTAAATATAACTGTTATAAATTTATATGCTCTATATATATATATAGTTGGGCTCCTTTAGGGTGAATCAAAGTTGAAATATCTGTGAGATGTTTTCTCTATTAACAGCAATATTATGACAAAACATTACAAACTGGCCTGCGCCTTTTTTCAGTAGCGATAGCGATTGCGATCCCGATTTTATATTGAGTTTTTGTACGGCGCGATCCCAAGGAAATCAGCGCTATTACGTGAACATGACGTGAAGACAATCGTTGATATTGGAAGTTACATAGTATAGGCAGCGGCACGTAAGTCTAGCGCTGGCCGATACGTTCTAGCGTGAGTCTAGCGGTGTCGTATCGGTGCGGGGGACGGAATGCGACTGGAGATCCAATCGACGCTCTTCATTCCGCTAGCCCCCCTCAGGTACCTTATTTTTTACTTCAACGCAATAACGGTCAGCGCTAGAGTTTCGTGCCGCTACTTGTACCTGTGCTGAATTTGTCTATATTTCCCAACGATATTGAACGGGATTACAAAATCCTTAATCTAAAAATATGTTCTTGTGGAAATAATACATTGTGGTGATTGAAACAATGTTATAACAAGCAAAATCAATGCATTAACGCATGCATTTAAATTATTACTTATAAAAAATAATAAAAATTATCGTTTCGAATTTTATAAAACTATGAAAAATGCTACAATCGGTGTACGTTAAACTATTAACCTAAAAATTTACTTATTCGTTTCATCTATCACTAAGGACGAAAAATATTTACATATTATTAAAATTAGTTAAATATAGTTAACATATAGTGTACTTTCTCCTGGGATGGAATGTAAAACCGCGATCTCCCTTTAAGAGCGACCTTTCCTTCGTCTTGCGCAATCTCGACCGCCGCGTGCGTTCCTGTGCAAGCGACATTCAAAAATAGGCGTAGGAGACCCCGACCAAACATTATATTAAAACAAAAATCAAGCTTTACATTAATGTACTTGTTAAATTATATTGATTATACTAAAGTCACAGCAACTTGTCATGATATTCAAAAATTCAATTTTACAAAATAAATAATTAATTTTAAGCTTAAGAAACTTGTTGCTTTTAGCGATTCATTTTACGGAACGGGTTTTCCATACAAAATTATCGTTTCTATAGTCGAGTTAATTTTAAGGTAATGTCATGATATGAACGACTTTGAAGATATCTTTCTCAGTCCAACTTTAGAAAGAGTGTTTTGTTGTTATAATTAAATATTGTATGAAAAACCTTTTCATGCTTTAACAAGTATTAAGCGTTTGGCAATTGTCAATTTGCATTCTTTTCTAGGGCCGGATTTAGAGGCATCGGGGCAACAAAGGAATGAAGGCCCCCCGACCCCATACTATTTTCCATATAAAATGAAAAAAAAAATGTTCAGTCGAGTTTTTCAATCAATAATTCATTGTGAAATAAATACTAAAAGAATCTACTTGTTCTTTTGATATTTAACAAACATGTAAAAATATAACCTAAGAAAAGTTGTTTACTGGCGTTTACCACCGGAACTTACAACTTTTTTTCAAAACCTCTATTTTAGAGGCCCTGCTCTCCTCTAAATCCGGCCTTGTTCTTTACCCTCAAAAACTAAATCAGTCTTAGTTTGTTTTCAAATTGTCATAGAAGACATACAGTTTTAGTAAAAACTGTGTAACGAGACTGTTTTAGTTTTATGAGTAAGTAAAACTATACTTTTCTATATACAGAGCTGAGCTTTAAATATAACGAATAACGTCGTGGTATTAGTAACTTAACGAAACCCACCCACTAATGCGTTTAGCAACAGAAAGGTTTTTGATATCAAACCAATCAATATAACATTGTTCAGTGGCGTAATAAAGCATTATCCGCTACAAACAATACATGCAATTGGGAAAGCTTATTTCTCATACGGAAGCTTTCATTAATGTTGTATTTGTCTCAATATACACAGCTCCATAGCACTTTAAGCTCATTATTATAACAATAGCGCTAAATCAAGTTTATTAGTATGGTTAGTAATGTCTCTCGAAGGATATTCGATATCAGGCCAATTTTAACATTAATTGAAATCAATAAAAAAATCAGTGGCGCTACAACCCTTTTAGGTCTGGGCATCAGATTTCTGTATCTGTTTCATGATCGTCAATCTAATAGGCAAGAGGATGATCAGCCTCCTGTGCCTGACACGCCGTCGACTTTTTGGGTCTAAGGCATACCGGTTTCCTCACGTTGTTCTCCTTCACCGTTTTATAAGTTTAAATTGCTTTCAAACGTGCGAACTTGCCCACAGTTATGTCGAATATCGTAGAGAGTTAAGGCTTTAAAATATAACATCCGCTATTTATCCTCTTCCAAGCAATGAGCTCACATAGGTCCTTACAATTTTAATATCACAACTCACTGCTTCTCACTAGGATTCAACTTCATTTCGGCTTCGTCCCTCGGCCTCTCCAACGTCACTATAATATCTTTTGGTTTCTTTAATTGAGATTTCTTACAGCACGAGGCAAGTGTTATGATCCCCGCGAATGTTAGGGCGACGCACGCGCATATCGTGGCGCCCCAATCCGATACAGCGCGCACCATTCGCAACTCCGATGCGATTTTGTTATCTATCATCACTTTCTGCTGGACCCAAAATACGGGAAACAGCATCCGTGGAGCCGATTCGAACATCCTAAAAATTTTATATAATTTTACAATTGCCATAAACAATATAGCAGCGTACACAGAATGCAAAGATGTTTTAATTAAATGGAAATGTTATAAGGCTCTTATTTCTAAGGTAAGACACACTGTATTAGAACTAATATGTCTTAACATCGAACAATTGTAAAACCATGACTATCAAACTATTAAATCACCTTCCCAGAAGTTATAGATCACTGCCGTGTAATGATTTCAATGGAAAGGTGATTAAATTTTTAAAGGCAAGGTGCCTTTATAGCTTGGAAGAGTATTTGGACCATAAGTTTTGGTGCCACTTTCTTTGCAAATAAACAATTAATTATTATTAATCTTTATAAATAAGTCCTTACTACGAACAATTTAATCGGTTTAGAAAGTTTAATATACAGTTTAATTTGAACTTACGCAATATTAGGTGTAGGTTCTATGAATACGTTGAACTGAAACCTCGCCGACACGTCGACAGGAACACCCAGTTTCTGAAAACAATAAATTACGATAAAAAAAAACATACTAATAAAAACTAAGGGTCTTACTTATAAAAACAATAAAATATACTCGCTAATCAAAATAAATGGCGTTCAATTATTTATCAATAACCTCGTGATTAAACTGGAAGTTAAGACAATAATAAACCTGTTTATTTCAAGATGTAAAGTCATTACACAGTGCAGCGTTGGCCTAGTGGCTTAAGCGTGCGACTCTCATCCCTGAGGTTGTAGGTTCAATCCCCGGCTGTGCACAGTGAACTTTCTTTCTATGTGCGCATTTAACATTCATTCCAACTGAAACCCAGACCTAAAGAGGTTGTAGCGCCACTGATTTTTTTATTTTTATTAAAGTCATTAGGTATACACTGTAATAAATGAAGCGCGGAACAGAACAGAAATTCGCGCCACATCCTACAGTTACTCTACGATTCTCTGGTATAATATACATGCATCTATATCTACTTTATAGGTCTGAGATCCCTAGAGAGATCTGTCCATCAATTCTGTATAAAATGTGTAAAAATATAGAAGTCTTCAAAGTCGTAATAATTTGCTCCATTGAGAAAATGTTGTCACATTAGGTTCAAGTAAAAAACAAAACAATCTACAACTTTCATAGTCTGTGCAAGAGACAGCAATGCGTCTTCTATCATTATACACTTTTAGTTTGATTATGTAATATACATAAAGCGATAGAAACTTAGATATTAGTTTATTGCAATAACCCTGACTATAAACAAGTCCGCGAATGCAATTAAGATAGTAGGGTCACTTCAAGATTAATAGGGGAAGTGGACCAGGTCTACTGTTACTAATTGGTCATTCAATGAACTGATTGACCGTTTTATATACCATCTTCATAGCTACATTGTTGGTGCAATTATCGTTATTGTTAAGGCACGTTAGTACACCTTGTATATCTCGCCTGCGACAGTTTTTAAAGGCAAATATGTGACTTGACCGTTTCTATACGATTCAACGAAATAATGATTTATTTCGTTGAGAATCGGCTGGTAAACGCTAAACTATTGAATTGTTGCTGCCGTATTTTTTTAATAAGTTTATATAGTTATCTATATAAACTATCTATATAAATGTCTACCTAATAAAGGGGTTTAAATTGTCTCTAAATTAAATATACACAACATTTTATTAGACTAAAGTTGTCTTGAATAAACATAGTACATAAACTCTGATTTTTCATTCCGTAGAATTCTGACATTTCATAAGTGCTGTTACTAAAAAAGATCTCCACCGAAAAAGGGACAAATTTGACCCATTTGAGGGCAATAAAAAAATTATTTAAACGTATTTTTTACGTTTTACCTAGAAAAAGGTAAATCTAAATATTTACTTACTCAAGTAACCTAATACAAAAATTACTTTAATTACTTTATTTTATTATTTAGCTGGCATCACTGCCTACTAATTCCAGGTTTAGTAAACCTTAAAAAAAAATGTTATATTTACTTGTGCGTTTTTTACTGTCTGTGATGAAAAGGGACGTAATTATCACTCGCCGTACAACCACTTCTAATGTGGAGCACCACACTTAATAAATTGTATACATTCACTAACAAATAAAATGTATGTATAGACTTAGATGTTCGGAGTCGCATTGAAATTGAAATCAAAAATGA
This sequence comes from Pieris macdunnoughi, assembly GCA_905332375.1. Lineage (NCBI taxonomy): Eukaryota > Metazoa > Arthropoda > Insecta > Lepidoptera > Pieridae > Pieris > Pieris macdunnoughi. The sequence goes on along the minus strand of CAJOBZ010000032.1, from coordinate 1,176,689 downwards.
TAGCTATCAGAATATCAGAATTTACGGATTTAAAAATCAGAGTATAGTTTATTGATTGGACTAAACCTGCTATACAGCTGTCCAATATAGAATGGCTTAAATTAGCATTATCCTCTCATACATATACTTATACATGTAGAAGAATATTTTCTTAATCACGTTTAATTTTGGTTTCAGGATTGATTAACTCACCGGTTCAACGCCAAAGTAGAAGGAATGTTTCTTAGGGTCAGGACTGAGGCCCTGGACCTTGTCTCGAAGCTCCTGGTCCCCATGTAGAAAGTGTGGTAAAGATAGAAAGGCGGGTGCTCCATACCGACATGCGGAGACATTCATCACGCCGCGCCAGCCACACTCCTCGTCACAGAAACAGGTATGGTCAGGAGTTGACGGTGCTGGAAGTATTATTTAATTCAGACCCTCAGAGGCAAGCCCAATGTTGTTTAATAAGCCTAATAGATCAAATAATGGCGTCTTTAAAAAGCAGTTTTTGATAAAAGATCTTTTCTTCCTTCATCTTTTTCAACTCAAAATTTGGAATCAATTATAAGTGTATTATTATATAATCTACTTAAAATAATATTAAGTAGATTAGCAGTGTTGGACTTGTATTTAATTTTGAAAGATTGGAACCTCGGCTGTGCACCAATGCGCTTTCTGTCTATGTGCTCATTTATCACTCGCTTGTACGGTGTTTTTTTATGTTAAAGGAGGCAAACGGGCAGGAGGCTCACCTGATGTTAAGTGATACCACCGCCCATGGACAATCGCACTGCCAGAAGCGCAAGCGCGCTGCTGGCCTTTAAATAATTGGGACGCTCTTTTCTTGAAGGACCCTTAGTCGAATTGGTTCGGAAATACTTCAGTGGACAGCTGGTTTCACATAGTGGTGGTGCGGGGCAGAAATTGCCTTAAGAAACGCTCAGTTGTTGTACGAAAAAAAAACAAAACACGATGTTGTGGAAAGAATCTTGTCTCGTCATGTTTTTTTTAAAACTCGACGGCGTCTATCAGGCACAGAAAGTAGATCACCTGCATCACATGCAGGTACAGAAATCTGAAGCCCAGTCCTTAAAAGGTAGTAGCATACTATGTCTTATAAAAACTGTTTTTCAAGATATTTTTGAAGTAAAGCTGCGTCTTGACTACTCTACCTAGCGTAAATAGCGACAGCAGAATTCTAAAATTATTTTTGATACAGCCTATATTTTATCTGTATCAGCACTGAATGAGCAAATTCACGAACATATTTCTTAAGTGAAATACTAACTGTTAATTCCTAACTAGTTCTATAGGTTTTTATTTCCGAATTATTAATTCGACAGACTTACAAAAATCAAAGCTGGATTCAGTCAGCTCATACTTATGGTAGGTGAGCCCCAGATTAGTACATGTCTCAGAATAGTCGAAGTACACAGTACGACACAAATCTCCCATGAAGATTTCGAGCTGGGACTCTTCAGTCAGGTTGTGGGGCATAAACTCACCCGCACTACCAGCCATCTGGAAATATAAATCAATATTATGTATGGGTTCTGTACGTCACATTTAAATAATAGAAACGCGAGCTGAATTACCGATCAAACTAGTCTTTTAGTTTTGAAGTTATACTTCTTTTAGCGCGTTAGCGAAGCACACCGTCACAAAAAACCGACTCTCTGAAGTTAGCATAGTAAACATTTTAAAATAAAAAATGTCCAATTCTTTAATTATTTAATTTTTTTTTACATTTAAATAAACTTTATTTTATTAGATAATGCGTTATAATAAAACTTTCAATGTATTAAATACCTTTTTCTATTGCTAGTGTCGTTTTTTCTACAGGCGTAGAATAAGGCGAAAAATAAAAAATTTAAAAAGATTTTTATCTTGTTACGCCAAAGAAAACTTCTAACGCGTGTACATAAGTACACACACTTGTTTTTTTTAAGATTAAATTATGTTATCAACATAGATTAAATATTATAATCAAGTGAAAACGTTTGTTTTCTTTCCTGTATTGGGTTGGTGAGAACCGCGAATCTTTAAGTGTACTCAGCCTACTTTTATTTCCTTGGAACAAAAAATACTTAATTACCTTAGAACAAGATCCCTCGTAATACGGCAGGTGGTCAAGATGATTCCACCGAACTATCTGACCTGGCAGAACCCCGGGAACCTCGCCTGTCGTTATTTCAACGTAACCGTCGGTGTCAATGGAATTGTTCCTCTGAAAAACAAGGTAATAATTCAACCTTTGTAAACAAGTCTAATTAAAATCAGAATGTTTATTGATAATTGGCCATAAACATTCCACCTCTCTTTTTAATCGTAAAATTTTTATCTTTTTTATACATGATTAATGTGTATATATTAGAACCAATTTTGGGCAACGGGTTGACATTTTTGCGTATCATATATTTCTGTATAGGTGTTGTAAAAAAATTATAATCTTTGGTACGTTTTTGTCTTATCTATCGTTGTGTATAAATGTTGTTGTTCATGGTAACACTAGGATATTGACTTATGAGTTACGGTTAAAACTATCCTAATCTAGTGTTTTGTTCCAAGTATAATAATAAAAGTTAAGAATTAATTTAATTGCACTAATAGAAAAGTGATCAGTCTAATGCGACGTGCCGTACAATTATGTCTAAGATACTAAATTATTCTCGGTAGGTACTATAAACTTTTTGTATTATTACACAAAATCGGGAACCAAACAATAATACTTGTCCTTCAAAATCATTGATAACAAGCAATTGTGTTATTATTAGTATCAACGTCTATTAACGCCTCGTTATGATTGATTCTTGTCCATTACTCAGTCAATTGGATAAAGTTTTAAATTGCAGACATAGCAATATAACACTCAATGGCTTGTTTATCAACATTGTTTTCGTTTCATTTCTCAGTGAAGGATTATTATTTATGATAAACTTTGCACTTACTTCGTAAATGTTAAACTTCATTTCCAATTATTAACGGTATTGAATTATACAGTCAAAACCGGTTATAACGACATTGAAGGGACCGTATAGTTGCCGACGTTATATCCGATAGTCGTTATAAGCAATGTCATATACACAAGTACAGTACATATGTATGTACATAGTTATCGATCTAGAATAGGTAGGTATGGGTTATAATATGGTATGTTAATATTATAATATGTAAACGAGTCAAAAAAGAAACTATTTATTACGAAATAATTAGGTACAATAGTAATCAGTAGTTGTTTTTTTAGCCCAGTCTAAAATATTTTTGCATTTATTTCATATCCTCAAGGTATGAGTATCACAGTATCAAACTGTTCTTAAAGGCAACAAATTTTTGAAAATCTTAAGGTTAAGAGCCTCGGAAATGTTTTGCTGACTTTCGTTGGGAGAAAGTTAGGTAATAATATGCCTAAATATTCATTCAAGTTATAAATAAAATTTAAAATCATTTGTATTGTTTTTATGAAAAAGTGGATATCGATAATATATAAATTTGTTTGTGGATAGTTGTATGAGAGGTTTATGAAAAAGAGACAATCGTTAAAAGAGTTATATTATTTTACCCTGAGGTTCATTTCAAATACGAACACGAATTATCTGCGTAATTCGCCAATATATCTGGTTTTCGCTAACTACAATACGATTTATGTAGACATTGTCACCTTACCAAAGAGGGTATGAGGAAATATTTTAGGAAGTGGGAGGACTTAGGGCTGAAACAGACTATAAAAAATATAAAAAAATCGATTTTTTTTTATTCATCGATTATTCATGCTAAAAAAACAATCGATTAATTAAAAAACCGATTATGCAGAATGTCACATCTCTAATAACCAATAGAGAAGTAGAAAATGTACGATTTGTTTACGAATTTCAATACATTATACAAAATTTTAAAATATTTTTTTTATACTAAGACGCAACTCGGGCAGCAAATATCACTTGGAGGTGTTCCAATCAAGGTCCCCCGAGACACCTACATAATCAGTATTATCAAAATCGGGCAACGGATTTCTAAAACGTTAACATTTTTTCTTTAAAATATTAAGTTGTAGCTTTTTTAATGATTAATTTCAATTTTCTTTTATTATCTATTAATGTACTTATTGACTTATGTCTTCCGTTTTGTATATTTTGTTTAACAATGTAATCTGTTTTGTAAAGTGTTTTCTTTTATAATATATATTATTATGTAAAGCTTTTTATAAATGTGACAAATATTTAAATGATCCTCATCCTTGGGATTGATTTGCTCCAGTTCAAACAATTTGTATGACTCAAAACTTAGCGATTAAAAAGAGTGGTGGAAGTTTCTTGCCAGTTCTTGCCCCTACGCCCTTGACTTACGAACTGGTAGTAAATGTAAATTTAGAATCAATTTAACTTGTTTTCTGACGGTCATAAGTGTATTTGTTTACCTATATGAATAAAGTTATTTTGAATTTGACTTAACTTGACTTATAACTATAAGATAACTTATAAATAAATAAAATTTATGACAACAAATATTTGCTGTTTTGTTTTGCTTTGATAATCAGAGTTCTGTGTCTAGCGCACTTGCAATGCCCAGCTAATGCACCTGTATTGAGGATTTGAGAATCCTCACCACTAAACTGGCACTGCTTATATTTTAAACTTAAACCGAAAATCCATTATTCTAGACACTGAAATCAGTAAGCAATAATACTTATTTAGCACGAGATTAGCATGTAATAATGTAAATAAGACTAAAAAAGATAGGGCCAAACCAAGGGTTATAGCGCACACATGTATATGTCACCGTAAAATTGTAAACACCGTTAGATTGTAATCTATCTCGCGAGATTGTGAACTGTCGAAAGATTGTGAACCTCAACGCACAAGGCAATTTCAAAAAGTGATAATTACAAAACTTACCCCATAAAACAGTCCAAATCTATCCAGTGGTGGTGCACCTCCTGTTGTGCTGGCGGGAAGATTCTTAGCAATATCCATTAGAGGGTCATCATACCCTTCAAACAAGAGCTCCCCAGCCAATTTGGAGACTGATATGCCCTGTCCAAACATGGCCAGTGCCATAGACAAAGTCTTCTGACGAAGGTAGCCCCAATACTTGGCACGGTATATTGCTGACTGGAATAGATTAAAGGTGTTTTATTTGTATAATATTAAAGAGAACAAGATAAAATCAAATAAATCTTTGGATTCATTGGTTGAGAAGGATGATTTACTATTCTTTCTTGATTGTTGAATTTAGAAAAATAAGTGTAAGAACATGCTGCTTGCAAACATTTGTCTTATATTATATACACAAAGGCGGTTTTCTTGTAGTTATTTTCAGCTATGCAAAAATATTTACTGCGGTTTTAAGAAGGTTTATAACCATTAAAGCCTATAGACTATTATAGCGCATAGATATCTTCTTTCCTTTTTCCTGAAGAACGGACCTAGTATAAAAAATTGTATCTGTTAAATTAAGACTTACAGCAGCAATGACATTGATGATGGTAACATTGTCATCAAGAGTGCCATTACTGGCCTCCGCGTCGTAATGCCAACTCCGCTGTGTCATGTACGCCATCGTACCGTTCTCCGGAAACCAAGAGATGTTCACGTGATGCCGGTGCTCCCGGAATACGTACGGACCTGTAATGTGATTTTATGGAAGATTAAGAAGTTGGTCTAGTGGCTTTAGCACCTATGCAATTCATAGGACTAGAACTTGCTCGGACGGTGAAGGCAAACTTCGTGAAAAAACTGTCATGTAGACTTAAATATTGACGAAAAGAGTATGTAAAAATCACATAAGTACTTGTCTAAAATCAAGAAAAATGCAATCAGAGGCCAAAACCCTGTGGCTATTCTGTTAAAATCGTTAGAGTTTTGAGCCAAGAGGTAACGAGTTGTCGCAATAATTCTGTCTAACAATAAAATTTGAAAAGCGGTTATTTAATTTAAAAGACTTAATCCTTAAAGGAACTGGGCTTTAAATAGCTAATATATTATGTATAATTTAATTTACCACTACAAAGAACCTTACACAAGTCCACAATTGATAAATAACAGATGCAGTTCCAATTAACTGCTAGGGTTAGACTTAGGTATATGATTACGCTCTATAAAAAAGTAGTGTCTCAATGTTAAGAATGATTACCTACAAAATGAAATAGAAATTAATAATGCATTATTCAAAAGTTAAAGAAATGATAAGAAACTTAAGTTTTTATGAAAGTGACCGTAAATTACCAATCAAGTTTAATTTATAAAGTTGCAGTGAGCGAAAGATGTAGCATTAACTGCGTCTGGACCTGATCCTTTTACGTCTGGGCCTCAGATTTATGTATCTGTTCCGTGATCATTTTTATTAGGCAAGTACTGACACACACCGTCAACAGTTTTGGGTCTAGGGAATGCCGGTTTCCTCACGATGTTTTCTTTCACCGTACGAGCGAGACTTATCTACGCATACACAGAAAGTCCATTGGTGCACAGCAGGGGATCGAGCCTTCGACCCAGGGATCGCACGTAGAAACCACCAGGCCAACACTACTCCTGTTTGTGTGGAACACGTTTGCTCCACAGCATAATGCTGAGTCAGGGCCAGTTACAACCACAACACACATATTACACCTTATTCCCTTATTTTTTCGTTCCATATTTTTTTGTTATTTTTCTTTTTTGATTATTAATATTATTTTCTGTGGTTGGTTAGTAATAAATGTTGTGTCTATGTCTACTGATCTTCATTATACTTACAAAAATTATATATACTTTTTTGTAATTTGGAACTGCTGCGACCTGAAATCCCACGATAATTCTCTTTCCGCGCATTCTTTAGGCATAAAAAAATTTTTTTGGGTGGTATATAATTATTTTGAGATACATAATTTTTAAAATGGGAATCTGTTCTTTAGACTGTTTTATGAACAACAAAGAAATTATACGCAGAGCTAAACTAATCATCACTAATACATGGACGGAAACATCAAAGTTCAATAGCACAATATTATTTAACTTTGTAACTAGATAACACTATTACGTATACGATAATTATTGTTTTATCTTTTTTAAGAGGTTATAGGACTGTGAAACAAAATAATTTTTATCTCCATTTTGTAAAACTTTCAATGTTTAAATTTTAGAATTGGTTTTTGTTGAATTCTCCTGGACTTTTTGTCTTCTTATTGAAGCCATCTAAGATACTTATATGTGCAATCCAGTCGCCGATCCTGTCGCAATAGTAATTTGGAATGGAATTCCGACTTCAATAATAAAAGCGCAGACACTGAAAAGTGCATGAGCGTATCATGCGCAGAACAGCTAATCCAATAAAACTGGTGTTACTTCTTACTGTCTTATGTATATGTGGAAATTAAATATTTAACCAATACACAAATACACAGTATTTACAATATTCAAAACCTACATATTTATAATAATTACAAATTGATAAATAAAAATTTAATAAGTTTGGTCCCTGTGGCAGTGTATTTTTAACGCTAGCAGAATTTCCTCGCTGTATTGTGATACTTATTCGTTGAGCGAGGAAAGCAACAGCTGTGGTGTCACCGGTACTATCTACCAGGCGCCAACTTAAATCTTTAATTACCGCCTGTGCACTTGAACCTCACGGCCAAAGGGAACAAAATCAAAGTAAGAGGAACAAACCTTTATGAGCAAAATAAAAAAAATCTTAATCTAACCTAACCTTATATTTTATCCAGCTCGGAATCGGAATCTACAGTCAAATATAGAAACCAGGAGAAAACTAACTACGTCTTGGGGTGGTATGAAGGTTACAAAACATGTTATGGTTTTTGTTAACATCGAAAACTTCTTTTATTTTCTATAATAATTTTCGGTTTGCAAGCCGGTTTTGGATAATTTATCCCGCTAACCACAGAGAAGGAAACTGTATAAAATTTGTTGTAAATGTTATACTGATTTTTATTATGAGTTTTAGTATCTATATTAAGCATTAGTAACATGCAATAAGTGTAGTTTTAAAACATTATTCATAATTTTTGTGTATTTATTGTATGGCTGTTTCATTCTTTTAAGTTTATAATATTATTTGTTATGGAAATAAGGTGTTTATACATTATTTACTTTATTCATGTGAAGAATGTAGAAGTTTACCCCCTTATTGATCAAAAACAAATCAGTCTCATTCCGTTTTTCTTTCTATTTATTATATATTCACTAATTTATTTAACAAAATAAGCTACCATTACAGATTACTCGTTAGAAAAAAACCACACAAAATAAAAATAAATAAATAAGTATTTACAAAAAGTCTTAGTACTTCTTACAGTATAGGAACTGACACGAAGCAGACCTTAAATTCGTCTGTCCCTTTTCAGCACAACGTAAATGTAATTTGAAAGAAAAAGACGAAAGAGAAATTTAGTTCATAAATTAGGTTGAATTATTTTGGGTACTAAGTGTAGTTGGGTCGCGTAGAATGTTATGTTCGTTATTAACATTTAAAGTTAACTTTCCTTAATAAATCTTACCTAACTCCACCAAATCGGGAATCTCTTCTGGGAAGTTCTCCGGGTTGGTCCAGTTAAAAAGATACACCTCGAAGAAGAGAGGCACAGTCGGCGCCACCCAATCACGGAAGGATCTTGCATCTGGTTTCAGGGCTACTTGCTGAAATCATTTAAATTTTGTTAATCTCAGTTAAGTTAAGAAACATTGGTCTTTATATAAATATTTGTTTATCGACATCTACTTGGTATTATCGTTCGATAATTATTATTAATTAGTTCGTTCGTTAAATTAGTTCCATTTCGCACCACGGCACTTTGAGCGCTGTATACCATGTGAATCGAATGGTCATTTCTAGTTTGTTATTTATATATTGATTTATTTATTTACAGCTTAGTCAAAGTCAAAATCGTTTATTCATATAGGTAACACAATGTACACTTATGAAAGTCAAAAAAGACTTTAGATATACATATATACATGGCCAATCAACTAAAAATATTATAAAACTATTATACAATAAAGTATCTTTTATACAATTAACAGAAAACCTTGTGCTCATCAATCCCATCATTTCTAAGTATATTTTAAAATCATAGTATAATATGCTTCACAAACAGGTCGAGAAAACTATGTACTACTAGAGAGGTCTGCGCTAGCTGCGAGAGTAAGCGGGGAATGGGAGCTTCTTAACGCTGGACAATGCGATTCGAATACACAGCATAAAAGTTATGCTTTCAGCAGCGGTGATAATTGGTTGGAACGTACAAAATAAAATAAAATATGTTTATTATGGAATATAAGATACAGGTATCACTTATTCCACGTCATTAAATTTGTATCGGTAGACATTCCTACTCATCGTCAAAGAAGACAAGGTGTACACGAGAGAAAAAGCCGGCGTAAAAAACTCTCGGTACTCTTTTAAAATATCAAATCATCATACAAAATGACGATGTCAAACACAGATAGAAGAAACCAAAAGGAGGTTCAAAGCTAAATCCCTACGAAGTTCTAGTGAATCATACCCTTAAACCTACATCAAGAACTTATTAGGGTAGAGGTAAGGAAATAAGTTGTACCTTCTTTTATATAAGTTATTATATCTTTAATACCTTTAATACCATATGACGCAGTTGGTTTCGAGAATTGATCTTACTAATGACGAATAAAACACATATATTGTTATAACTAAATTATTGTAAGAAATATCTTCGACTTACTCGATATTTTGTATGTTCAAGGAGCATGATAGCGAAACTTGTGTAAGAATATGTAAACATTAATATTTATGTATTTAATATAATAATGATTTTATGTTTAACACTATCTATCTATCTAAAAAGATCATTTCAATCGTAATGACTGTCACATGATTTAAAATTAGCTAATTTATTTGTTTTGTGATTATCTAAGCATATGTTTGAATACAAATAATGTCTAATTTATTCCAATACCGCGACAATTAGTCTGATTGATTTGAGGCCATAGGTTAAGCTTATAGATTAATCTATGATGTGTATTCATGGTCACATTTCAATTGGACCTGCGCATGCACTTGTACTAATATGAGCTAGGGTAATAATGTTTAATTAAAAAAAAACAGTGGCGCTACAACCTCTTTAGGTCTTGACCTCAGATTTCTGAATCTGTTTCATGATCATTTTTAAATCTAATAGGCAAGTAGGTGATCAGCATCCAGTGCCTGCCACACGCCGTCGACTTTTTGGGTCTATGACATGTCGGTTTCCTAACGATGTTTTCCTTCACCGTTCGAGCAAATGTTAAATGCGCACATATAAAGAAATTCCATTGGTGCACAGCCGGGGATCGAACCTACGACCTCGGGTATGAGAGTCGCACGCTGAAGCCACTAGGCCAACACTGCTCTAATTATAATGTTTAATTAGTTTCTGTTATACGAGTATCATGTTGTTTATAAAGGTGATAGATAGATATTTGTAGGTACTTCAACATCTAGGAAACGCAATAAGTAAAATTAATTTTACGTATTTTTAATTAATAATTTTTACATAAACGTATCAATAAATCTGTCTGTTCGTCCCAGGTGCTTGGTTCAATTCCCGGCGAAGAATATTGTTTCGGGTCAGAAGACTCGGTTGGTTGGAAAAAAATATCTATAGAACAGATGTGGTAATGGGGTTGATCCATGTCTAATTAATTTAATTTTCCAAAAATGCTCAAAATACGTAAATGTATGTCTCAGTTAATGTTTTTCAAACATTATAATCTCCCTATTTTTAGCAAAATTGTCATTATATGGATTTATGAAAGCAATTCCCATCAAATGGCATTTTGAAAATTCTGCGAATTCAATTCGAGCGAAGCAAGAATTTCATTATACAAAAGCTTTTTACTTAAAACGAAGAATGTAAGAATACAAACATTCGTTTTAATTTTAAAGTTAATCTACTCTAGTGAAATGGTTTTTTGTTTGTAATATATAAACTTTAAAAGTACTGAACAGAATTTATTCTCCAATATTCTACAAGATACACTATCGACGTGTGAAGAACTTCAAAAAGGATCAGAGTCGGTCTTTGCCACTTCTAATAGCGACAATGATACAGATCTGTGTTGTATGCAAAAGCCCATCCACACGCTTGACAAACAATGGCAAACAGCTAACAGCAAACAGCAAACACGGACGTGTGGATGGGTGTTTGTCGTTGTTTGCCTGTTTGTGTTCGTGTTGGGCAGTGTTCGGCATCGGTGTCGGTTTATCTTGCCAGATCAAAGGATGTTTGGCAAACAGTTTGCTACGTATCCACACGTTTGGCAGCGATCAGTATGCGCGCGAGCTTGCGGGAGGCGGACGTATTTACTTGCTACACTTTCGTTGGCGCGCAAAGCGTAAAAAATGTCTGATTGGAGCACCTACGATTCTGACATTTTTAAGTAACTTTTAAGTAAATTTAAAAAAAACACGGCAAAGTAAAGCTCAAATAATAGGTCTAAAGCCTTGTACGCTTTCTATGTATTTTAATCATCCACCATCGTCTTTGCTTTCTTCTTTTTTTCCTTTTTTCCTTCTCTTGCTTTAATTTATAATAAAAATATGTCAACCCGAAAGTAATAGCTGCAACAAGCTCGTCATCCGCCATGTTTGCCGATTCGGAATGTTATGAACGTTCGCCAAGCATGTGGATGGCTGTTTGTGTTGGGTGATTGTGGTTGGTGTTTGGGACTTCGTTTGCTTTTTGCGGTGTTTGTGACAAACAGCCAGCGTGTGGATGCCCCACAAAATGTTGTACAAGCGGTGTTGTATGCAAATTTGATGTAGTCCTCAAAACTCATTGAGTACTCTGACGGTATCACTACTGGAATCTACACAATTCTTCGGACACATTAAAAATGTTGAAAAACGAGAAAGAAATATATATTCCCTCTTTGATCTCTACGGGTATCGAATTGGAAACTACACTTTGTGCTGCCTTGCGATTCTGTAACTCACTTTTCGAACTCTCACAGCGGATTTCGCAGCGGCGGTCGCGCTCAAATCAGTCGTAAAGCAGTCATTTTACGATTTGGCATTCTGATAAGGAGGAAGCTTGTAGTTTATTGTTTATCAGACAAAATCAATCTCAAAATCAAAATCAGACAAATTTACAAAGTTGTAGCAGAAAAAAGATTCTATAACCATAAACTGGCCACAGCTAATTTGTTATAGACATTTATTATACAGTGTAATGAAGAACTATAGTGTCTCTTTGTCTATTCATCATGTATTATTTTATACCATTGACAATCAAACCTCCAAAGACAATTTTCGAAAATCACCTAGTCATTGTGGTATAGCGGGTAATGAAACTGCTGACTCTTGTGCAAAAGGTGCTATTTTCTGCGGATCTTGTCAGCATCCCAACATCTCGGCACACGACCTATCAGCTCTTGCGTACTCCCACCTTTTAAAATCCTGGACTATTGATTGGCAATCTTCTAAAGAAAAAACTGGCAGGCACTATGCTAATATTCAGTATTCAATCCCTTCTTCGCCGTGGTTTTTTAAATATAAGTTTTTAAACAAAAAGGTCACGTCTATAATCTGCCGTCTTCGTATAGGGCACGCTTGTACTCCCGTTCATCTAGCCAAAATTAAAATAAAAGACAGTTCTCTCTGTGAGTGTGGTATGGACGAGGGCTCGACAGACCATATATTTTTTAACTGTTCTTTAATTAATGACTCGTTATTTGACCATCTTTCTCCAGATTTCCCTCGTCCATGTAACCTTAACTCCCTACTTTCCCTCCCATCCAGCTCGATCGTCAAAATATTAGGGAAATTTATTTCTGTTAATAAATTAAAGTTATAAATAAGATTCTCCCCTTCATACCTTGTAGTAAAATGTTAACCTCTTGTATATATTATTAGATGTCTGTGTGTGTTGTATTTATTGTGATGTCATTTTTGTTTTGGGTAACTCTGCTTAGATAAAATTCAATGTATCAAAATTATCAAATCTATCCTCACTGTGTGAAGACTTAGAACGTGACATTGGCGGAATTGTGATTTACACAGATGTCGCCATTATAAATAAAGTGAAGTGAAGTGAAGTGAAATTTTCGAAAATCAAAAATTAAACTGGATATTTTAAACGTCAATTAATCAAGGTTTTTATTAATTTGTTGTTAACTTTTCAAAATGGCATTCAAGTGCATAAACATTTTATGTCATCTTCCACGTTTTTTATTCATAGCAATTAACATTAAATTTAAACGCTTATAGAGGGGTCGGGGGAGACGAGAACGAATTAATTAATTTGGGTTTGGAGAATTATGAGTTGCCTAGTAGTTTCATATTTGACAATTCATCCAAAACATCCTTTGGATTGTCAATTTTCTAAATAAAAAAAAAAGTAGTATCTGTTTCGAAATCATATTTTTTTCTTAAAAGACAAGTAAGTACAGATACCGGCAAACTTCTTCGAGCATTAAACAAGAGAGTGGGGGAAGGTTTGCGCATCTGCGACACAAACGTCAACTGATTTACCAATCGATTCGCCGCAAGTGATGCCTAAAAATCGCTTCTGCGCAGGCAAGGACATTTGTTCCAGATGTTTGCCGGTATCTGTAATCAGCCTTCTGGGTCTAACATACGTTGAGAGACACTTAAGCCACTTATTATAGACTTACAGAGGTGAAAACAGATTCGAAGATGGAGTTCCACGAGAGCGCGGCGGCGAGAGCAGCAGTGGCCAGTAGTGCGGCGCAAGCGCATCCCGCGCGGCGCCACTGCGCCGCCCGCAGCCGCATGGCGCACGCGAACACTCTCGGACCTGAAATTTACAATACAAAATATTTTATTTTATAGTTCTGTTACTTGAAATAAATGATAACTAGTCCTTAGTTTAAGTGTGTACGTGGTTTTTTCTTATGTATAGATGCCAACTTACATGCCATGATCTAAAGCAGTGTTTCCCAACGTGGGGTCCACGCCCCGCAGGGGTGCAATTTGATTGTTAAGGGTGCCCCCTTATGTATTATTTTTTTAAATCATTATTTTGAATTGCCATTTTTTCATTATTTGTTATAAAATCTACTTACATACGATGTTTCGTTAAAAATTACAAGTTGTTTCGTCCTGAAACCTTTTTAATTTAAGTTTCTTAAGTGAGACATTCAATTTTGTATGTTACATATTATAAGTATTTTAGGAAAGCTAAGATGGGGAATGGGCAAATAGGTTGGGAAACACTGATCTTACCCATATAAAACTAAACATTATAAATAAAACATTTTCTAAGTTTTATTACATACTATAAGTGCCAAACGTATAATCTGGGTTTAACATTTTCTTAACCTACACAGTAAGCGCCAACTTAAATCTTTAATAAGCGCCTGTGCACTCGAACCTCACGGCCCAAGAGTCTCTACTCAAAAGGGAACAAAATCGAAGTTGAAGGAAAGACTTATATTTGTGCCGTTTATTATTTTCTGCCTGCTCTGCGGCTGCCCCAGCTTTTTTGCTTGTCCGAAGGAGGTGAGACGGGGCAAACGAGCAAGAGAGCGGCGTATAATGTTGAACGCGGCGTGGCGAGAAAAACGACCTGCACACTTTTGGCAATGTTAGGACATAGTGTCCAAGGCTACTTACTTCAAAGCCACAGGGACAATTATTATGACAGGCTTCCCTTGACACCACAGCCACCAACCTTGCGCGGTCTTTTATCGAAATTTGACCTAATAACTTTTGGAATTCAGATGCTTAAACCACGTGTTTCTCGCATCTGCTAAATCCGCAATCTCGTAGTTTGTAGAATAATATAATCATAAATAATAAATGCAATGGCATTGCTGATAGAAGTAGCCATAGTTTTTACTAAGTATTCGACACTAGAATATGCTAGCCACCCCAAGACGTCCTATCTGAGCTATATTAATATCAAAATTATTGGGATCCGACCGATTCAGCAGTAAAAAACCAAATGCAAAAAAGTCGTTATATTTTTAAGCTTGCATTCGATCATACCGACAGAAACATTAAGAAATGTAATGATATCGGCTTAGTGTTTTGTGTATGGCGGGAGCAGGATCCGTTACATTACAATTTATCAGAATAGAAAAAATAATTTGAATTGTAAATTGATATATTAACGAGGGCGGCACTGAAAATTTCGGGAATCAAGGAAGTGACACAACATTACTATTTAAAAATGTATTTATTGCTTTTCGAAGTATTCTCCGCAAAATTTGACACATTTTTCATACGATGGAACCAATCATTGAAGCAACCATTCCATTCGGAAGTTGCGCCCACAGCTTCTTCAGGTGATGAAAATCTCTGACCACGCAATTTATCCACGTTGAAATTCAGCAAACCAGCGATAAATTGTGGTTTTGGATGGGGCTTCATCACCAAATGCAGAAATCATCCGGTCAACACACTGTTTTTGTGATAAACCACTTCGAAAGTCATAATAAATCATCGCTCATGAATTTTCTCGCGTCAATTCCATTTTCTCAATGACTAAACAAGTTTGACAAAACTTTATGAAAAGACCGAGAATTAAAAAAAAAATGGTATTCGATTTAAAAAAAAAGGAGTTTTCAATTAAAAAGATTTAAATATGACAGGAACAGTGGTATTATTCCATCCCCGATACTTTTAGTGCAGCCTATGTAGTATAAGACTGAAAAATAAGAACCGAATAAAATTAACCGGTTTAAGCCATTAGCGTCTTTGTAAATATATTTTACATCTAATTTGTATATCTATTGAGATAAGTATTTAGTAATGAGGAAATGTCGTCGCGTGCGCGGTTTTATATACATTACAATGAATATATGTAATATCTTCAATCCAATAAATTAGCACTTGAGCAAGTGCGGCTCTCAGTCTCAGCTGAGTTCGTTTATAAAGAGGTCATACATTTTAATTTACAATTTATTTATTAAGCCTGCAATTGTGCGAGTAAGACCAAATTGTTAATACAATTATAATGTATTGGGAATCATCATCATCAGCCCCTTTTTCGCGGTCTTTTCTTCTGAAGAGGTCTCCATTCAAGAAGCCATCGATTCCTGTCTACGCGCTCTATGTGATATGCCAAGCATTGCAAGTTCCATCGCTTGCTGCGCGACTCAAGCTCTCCGCCGTGCGTGTTTTGGTGTCGGCTTCATTCGACAGGCAGGATGCACTGATTTTGAGTGCTATTAAGAGGGGTTACCTCTTCATTCGCTCCAAAAAGCTGCCCATTCTTGCGAAATACGTCCCTCGACTTCAGATTGACTTTCACATCCCACTGAAACTTTGTGCCCAAGATATAGTGTCCTACGATATCTAGCGGTAGTTGTTGTTGTCTGGTTCCTTCGATGTTTGTCATAGTCTTAGAAAAATTCATCTTTAAGCCCATCTTCGCTGGCTTAAGGCGCTGACCATGGTCCGAACCATCCTCAGTGTTATCAGCGAATAAGACTATCATCAGCATATCTCAAGTATGACAATCTTTGGCCGTCTATGTTAATTCCCTTATCATCGTCCCACGGTAACATCTAAAAGACGTTTTCGAGAGTTGCTGTAAAAAGTTTCGGGAAGATAGAATCTCCCTGTCTTACTCCTCGCTCCAGCCAAATCTTATTCGTTTTGTCGTGTAACATAACACGATTTGGCGTAAACTTGAAAGTGCTTCAGAACATTAATGAATCGTTGGTTAATTCTGCAAGACTTTTCTGTACAGCCCATGCTTCTAGTGTATCGAACGCCTTTTCATAGTCTACGAATGTGATGGCGATAGGCTTTTGAAATTTGTTACATTTCTGGATAAGGGTTTTTATTATTAGCAGGTGATCGAGTTCTAAAAAGAGTACATTTTCTTCCGATCGCGTTTTTGTTGTATCAATTTGATAATGGCGTTGTTCCATGAAAATGGGACTGCACCTTCAATTAGGCACTAAGTAAAAAGTGTTGCAAGAGATGAGTAGACTTCATCGGGAGCAGTCTTAAGCATTTCTGGGATTACGTCGTCTTCCCCTGGCGCTTGCCCATTTTTAAGGTAGCGTTCAGTTTTTTTTTATAGTTCAGGGGGCAAATGGTCAGGAGGCTCAACTGATGCTAAGTGATACCGCCGCCCATGGACACTTTCAACAGAGAGCTCGCGAGTGCGTTGTTAATAAATGTTACTTTCTTTTTTACGATGATGGAAAAAATTAAAGGAAAATGTCGTACCGGAGCCTGGCTTAACGCTTTGTTTCGTTTCTAAATCTTAGGGTAGGGTATATCAGAGTCGAGACTAAGGCCAACGACGTGTGTCAGGCACAGAAGGCTGATCACCTACTTGCCTATTAGATTGACAAATGATCATGCAACAGTTACAGAAATCTCCCAGACCTAAAAAGGTTGTAGCGTCTTAAGTCTTTTATTAATGGGGGAACACTAGTCACTACCACCAAATTAACGCGTGTAAACCCGCGGGGCTAGTTAATAGTGCAACAATATGATTTGTTTTACATAATGACACTAAAAGACATAAATAAATACTTATATAGCGATATAGATCAACATAATTATTTTCCATAGGAATTATTTCGTAATAGTTTGCATAATTGTATTAGATATTTAAATTAAATGCAGATTTAATTCTAAATGTTAATAGATATAATATAATTCACGTTTTATGCAAAAATTTTGTGTCAGTATGCTAATTAGAATCAGTCCGATTTTTTATGGAAAATGTAAGTATTTGATACGAAGCGTAAATTTATCTCTGAACGACCGCCTCAATGAACTTCATGATGGGTAGATCTTTTTAACACGAATAAAATTAGAATCAAGATGCAGGATAATATAGTTTGAATATTATCGATTTCATTCTTTTTATATGTCTTTTGCACATTACTTTAATGTTCGTCCTTTTTTATTTGATTCTTGTTTTTGTTCACGCTGTTTTGTATAATTTGATTTGTAGTCACATATTAGTATAGGGAGGGAACAATTTTAAATTTTGTATATTTTTTATTATTAGGGCGAGTATGTAGACCATAAGTTTGACAACAATTATTAATAACTTATTATTAGACACTATCTTAATGTTCTTATTATATGACTCTATGAATATTAATATGACATTTGCATGCCTATTTTTATGGCTGATTGCGCGGATTTTTATAATTAATTGATCTAAACGTACCACTTTCTTTGCAAATTAACGATTTAGTCATTTATTTATTTACAACAAAACAAAACACAACAACAAACCACACTGACTCCGCTGTCTCTGCGACCCAAAAAGTCGCTCCCATAGCCATGGCCTTACTAAAATTTTTGGTAAAGTGAGATTTAAAATGCTACTAGCAAAATTAAATTCCCTAGCGGTTAGCACTGAGAGAAACAAAAAGGAAAATAATAACACGTCATATATTTGCGCCTCTCTCACACGCGCATATGGGTTGGATCTTAAAATCGGTCCCCCGAATCTGATGATACTGATTATGCAGGAGTCTCGCGGGCACCTTGATTGGAACACCTCCAAGTGTTTGTCAAATTTATTTTGTAATGGCCTAACTTAACCAAGATTCCAAATCAAATAATATCACTGTTCTAAAATCTATCAACACGAAATTAGGTTCAACTTTAAAATTAACAAATGAGGAAATAATCGATAAATAAAAAAAATCTATTAATTTACCGAGAATGTCACATCTCTTAAAACCAATAGTAAATGGCGGATTGTTCACAAATTTCAATACATTTCAAAAAACTTTAAATTTTTTTTTTAAATACTTAGACGAATTTCCGGCAGCAAAAATCACTTGGAGGTGTTCCAATCAAGGTGCCCCGAGACTCCTGTATAATCAGTATCATCAGATTCGGGGGACCGATTTTAAGATCGTTACCGCGCATATCCCTATCTTACTGGTATAAGTTACTAATTAGTAAGAAGTCAGACTTGCCAACGTCGACGTCGCAACCTGTTTAAATACCAATGTATGCCAAAAAAGCTGAGATTCATTCAATCCAATTCGTTACAACCGTTTAGAATTCTAAAGAACAATTCGTGTTTGTTTCGATATATTATACAAAATGCAGTTAATTTGTCTTAATAGATATTGTCAAAAACTACAACAAGGAATTATTCCTAACTGATTCTGTATTACAAATTTTTGTCATATTTTTTGTACTTTAAGCCCATATGGTACCAACTTAAATTAATATCTTCAAAAATTTATGGAATTTATTAAAATTTAAATTAATTTTCACAGCTTCGTATAGTGACATTATATCAAATCTGCATAATCATGACTTTATTCAAAAACAAGCTGATATGGAGAAAAATATCCGCATGTCTTAGGGTAAGACTCAAAGTCAAGATATGACGGTGTGACGGATTCCGTAAATTTTAGAAAGACTTTCTTAACTCTCGACATGATCAAGAGTAAGATCAAGTTATGCTTTAGCGCAAAATTCTTACTCCTGTCAAAAATTTATTGGAATTTGACATACAGGAGTTATAAATAGTACTTATATCTTAAACTAAGACCCAAAAATATCGACAAGTGTCTATTCTAGTCTAGTTTAGGTATTCACGAATATAGTCTGGCTAATGAAAGAAGATAATTGAATTATTTGAAAACTTTCGGATGGCAACACAGAATATCATTGAATTTCTTAGCTTAGTATGATTTATTGTCTTGATACTTCATGCAATTACTCATTTTTATTTCTATTTTATATTTTTTCCGAATAGTTAACTGGTATAATAGCCTAAACTCTGTTTTATTTGATAGAATATTTCGTTTCTTTTGCAGGAAATCTGGAGGATGTAGAAGGAGTCGATCCAATAGTGAGAACTATTGGTAAGCTCACTGATTTAGAGCTGAAAGATAGAATAAAATCAGAACCAGTACTTTATAGAAATCGCAAATTTTTGGGATTCTCATTTTGATTATTCCGAATAAAGTTGTGTTTTATAATAAATATATTTTTAGTTTTCCATGCAATTCAAGTCATTTTAAGTATCAATAGTAAAATACTAAATACGTATAGTATTTAATTTGAAAGAAATACAGTTAATATCAATGTAAAAAAGTAATAAAATAAAATCAAGTATCAAGTAAGTTTTATCCACAAAATATATCAAACTTTTAGGGGTACCATACTATATTTTTTAATTTGCCGCGCTTTTTCTTTATCTTCTTTCATTAGCCAGACTCTATTAAACAATTAATTCAATACAGTTTCATAAAGTGTTGGAGCGCCCAGGAGTTTTCTTACGTAACGTCCTTAAAAGTGGGTTAATTATAATTTAACTGATATTACTACTAGTTTTTAATGTAATAAAATTATCGCAGCATGTCACGTGCTTAACTTATATATAACTAATATAGCAAGACACTACAAACCATCGTTTAATTTAAATAATACATATATGTAAATAAGAATTTATTATAATGTGTGATTAAATTATTTAAATCACTTTTGTGTTGACGAGTTATTTTTCAACTAACTAGTTACTAATTTATTATTTTTATATTCACGTTTTGGCTCCAAAAATGGAAAATAAAAGCTAGTGCCGCGAAGTCAGTACACGTGACCTTCACCCTTAGAAGAGGAGACTGCCAACCTGTAAAGTTGGACCAAAGTATTCTGCCACACAGTGACCATGTAAGATATCTTGGCTTACACATTGATCGTGGATTACCGTGGAGGCACCACATCAAATGCAAAAAGCAGGAGCTACAGCTAAATTACAACAGCCTATATTGGATGCTAGGAAGAAACTCTTGACTTTATCTAGATAACCAACTCCTTATATGGTGTCCAACTGTATATGGTGGAATGGTGATACCAACAAAATATACTCCAGCGACAACAGAACCAGATCCTAAGAGCAATTATTGCAAAACTTGCTCGCCAACTCACCATTAAACAGTATGTGAGACGACTAAAACGTTACCATATTCTAGAGCTAGAAGACCGGCAGTAGCTCTGGGCAGCAGATAAGTAGATGATTCCAATGGGAAGCCACTTCACATGACAACACCACAGAACAGATTCGCTCATAGCCTTAGAGCTGATTGCAAATACGCGTAGAAAAAAAATTCAAGTTTAAGAGATATAACGCCATAGATTGCATTACTTGATTTTTGAGTGCTTTTCTCTCATTTACAAAGTAATTATAGCTATACAAAATTTTTACCACGCGTAACGAATTTTAGACGTTTTGAACAGGGAGATATTTGTCTATGTATTTCCGTTTCTCCAAATGAATTGCGCACAATCAGTTAAATGTTCTTTAAAATAAGTAAGACTTATTAGCAAAAGTGATAATCAATGGCAAAGGTTATAGAGATTACTTAATCAAAATGCAGTATTGAAATTTAATTTAAACGAACATTATTATATATAGAGTTTATATAAAGTGCTAGGTTAGTTTCAATCAAGAATAATGTATCTTTTATAGAGAATTTTTCAATTAAACTTTATCAGGAGTCAGCGAGAGATCAAGTTGACAGACAACAATTTGATATATATATGATATATATTTTATATATTTTCAAATACCGGTTAGTTGCAAATTCCAGCTCTGCGGCAAGAGACATCGATTACATTTTATCAGGCGTTAATCAATATAAATTACAGAAATTGGTATTAGTAACAATTTTAGTCAATTTTCGTATAGGAGGCCTTTAAAAAAAACGGGATAGAGGAACTATGATTCCCGTTTTTTTTTAAAGGCCTTTTTTTTTTAAGGAAGAACAGGGGTCAAATGGGCAGAAGGCTGTGTTAATTGATACCGCCATAGTGTCCTTTTTCCCATGGACACTCTCAATGCCAGAGGGCTCGCGAGTGCATTGCCGGCCTTTTAAGAATTGATACGCTCTTTTCTTGAAGGACCCTAAGTCGAATTGGTTCGGAAATACTTCAGTGGGCAGCTGGTTCCACAAAGTGGTGGTGCGCGGCAAAAACTGCCTTGAAAAACGCTCAGTTGTGGAACGGTGGACGTCGAGGTGATACGGTTGAAATTTCGTATTTTGCCTCGACGACCAATGGTGAAACTTAGAGGCGGGTATAAATTATAATTTGATTTTGTTCCCTTGGTAGTAGAGACTCCTGGGCCGAGGGGTTCAAGTGCACAGGCGCTAATTAAAGATTTAAATCGGCGCCTGGTAGATAGTACCTACCGGTGACCCCAGAGCTGGTGATTTCCTCAACAACACAATGAGGAAATGCTAACAGGGTTAAAGGTTTACTGCCACAGGGACCAAACTTTATAAATTGGTTTTAATTTTCTATTTCTCAATTTTTAATTATTGTTATTGTTATAGGTTAAGAATATTGTAAATACTGTATAAAGTATATTGAGCAGTGTTGGCCTAGTGGCTTCAGCGTGCGACTCTCATACCTGAGGTCGTAGGTTCGATCTCCGGCTGTGCACCAATGGACTTTCTTGCTATGTACGCATTTAACATTCGCTCGAACGGTGAAGGAAAACATCGTGAGGAAACCGACATGTCTTAGACGCAAAAAGTCAACGGCGTGTGTCAGGCACAGGAGGTTGATTACTTGCCTATTAGATTTAAAAATGATCATGAAACAGACTCAGAAATCTGAGGCCGAGACCTAAAGAGGTTGTAGCGCCACTGATTTCTTTTGTATAATGTATATACAAAAGAAATCAGAGTATATATATATATTAGCCACACTAAAATTTAGAGTCCGATAACACGTTATCTTAAAGTAAGATAACTTATCCATAAGTGAAAATGTTTTAATCACCGCCCTATATAAATATTATCCATAACCTAATGAGAACGCACCTTTAAATATAAAAGAAAAACATTCATAATTTAAGCGCTGTAATAAAAAACAATACTTATACTTTGTATCGAAGTATTTTGAATAACAAGTAGTAAACATATTTTTTTTAATAAATGTATAATTTTTAATGAAGTCGTAATTCTTAAGTATACATATTATGTATGTTTAATAATTTAAGGTTTAAAAACAGAAATATTAATTTTAACCTTTAAATAGTATTTGTAGTATTCATTTCATGTTGATGAAGGACGGAAGGGCGAAAACGATACGGAATACAAGTCACCTTCAGCATTATAATTCAATATCATGATCAAAAATTGCTACCCTGCAATTTCATGCATATTTGAATTATGGTTCACATTTGTCAAATGTAATGATTCTATTTATCAATGCATGAAGTTCGAATGTCACATTTTTGAAAATTCAATTCATTGAAATAATGAACTTCATGGATTAACAGTTTGTAATAGTCCGATGAGAAACGTGGCTCGAGAATGGCAAAGGATCGATGCCTGCGAGATGTGGTGCTGGAGGCGAATGCTAAGAACACCGATCATGACCCAACTCCGCATTATATATCATCTATTATGCCGACAGCGAATTGTATCTTGTTTCGGCCATACAACGCGCAGAACCTGGAGAAACTGACTCTGGAAAGCTACGACAGAACGCTGAACAAAAACGAGAATGAGTGAGAGAGAATTGTTCGTTGAGTGAACTGAAAAGAGGTTTTTTTTATTTTTTCCGGTCTAGTCCCATAGTGTCCAGGTGCGTTTTTCATACATATACATATCTTACTTAAAGTACTTACATAAAATAAATGTTTCATTGGTAATATTATTATTTATGGGCGAGCCGGGTGCAATTGCTTGCGAGACCCGTTCTTTGATTTTTGTTTGCCTCCTTTAAATTTTAGTCAATTTTCGTATAGGAGGCCTTTAAAAAAAGGAAGGAACAAGGAAGAACAGGGGTCAAATGGGCAGAAGGCTGTGTTAATTGATACCGCCATAGTGTCCTTTTTCCCATGGACACTCTCAATGCCAGAGGGCTCGCGAGTGCATTGCCGGCCTTTTAAGAATTGATACGCTCTTTTCTTGAAGGACCCTAAGTCGAAAGCGCGGCAAAAACTGCCTTGAAAAACGCTCAGTTGTGGAACGGCGGACGTCGAGGTGATACGGTTAAAATTTCGTATTTTGCCTTGACGTCCGATGGTGAAACTCAGAGGCGGGTATAAATTATAATTTGATTTTGTTCCCTTGGTAGTAGAGACTCCTGGGCCGAGGGGTTCAAGTGCACAGGCGCTAATTAAAGATTTAAATCGGCGCCTGGTAGATAGTACCTACCGGTGACCCCAGAGCTGGTGATTTCCTCAACAACACAATGAGGAAATGCTAACAGGGTTAAAGGTTTACTGCCACAGGGACCAAACTTTATAAATTGGTTTTAATTTTCTATTTCTCAATTTTTAATTATTGTTATTGTTATAGGTTAAGAATATTGTAAATACTGTATAAAGTATATTGAGCAGTGTTGGCCTAGTGGCTTCAGCGTGCGACTCTCATACCTGAGGTCGTAGGTTCGATCTCCGGCTGTGCACCAATGGACTTTCTTGCTATGTACGCATTTAACATTCGCTCGAACGGTGAAGGAAAACATCGTGAGGAAACCGACATGTCTTAGACGCAAAAAGTCAACGGCGTGTGTCAGGCACAGGAGGTTGATTACTTGCCTATTAGATTTAAAAATGATCATGAAACAGACTCAGAAATCTGAGGCCGAGACCTAAAGAGGTTGTAGCGCCACTGATTTCTTTTGTATAATGTATATACAAAAGAAATCAGAGTGTATATATATATATATATATATACACTCTGATTAGCCACACTAAAATTTAGAGTCCGATAACACGTTATCTTAAAGTAAGATAACTTATCCATAAGTGAAAATGTTTTAATCACCGCCCTATATAAATATTATCCATAACCTAATGAGAACGCACCTTTAAATATAAAAGAAAAACATTCATAATTTAAGCGCTGTAATAAAAAACAATACTTATACTTCATATCGAAGTATCTTGAATAACAAGTAGTAAACATATTTTGTTTAATAAATGTATAATTTTTAATGAAGTCGTAATTCTTAAGTATACCTATTATGTATGTTTAATAATTTAAGGTTTAAAAACAGAAATATTAATTTTAACCTTTAAATTACAAATAGTATTTGTAGTATTAATTTCATGTTGACGAAGGACGGAAGGGCAAAAACGATACGGAATACAAGTGACCTTCAGCATTATAATTCAATATCATGAACAAAAATTGCAACCCTGCAATTTCATGCATATTTGAATTATGGTTCACATTTGTCAAATGTAATGATTCTATTTATCAATGCATGAAGTTCGAATGTCACATTTTTGAAAATTCAATTCATTGAAATAATGAACTTCATAGATTAACAGTTTGTAATAGTCCGATGAGAAACGTGGCTCGAGAATGGCAAAGGATCGATGCCTGCGAGATATGGTGCTGGAGGCGAATGCTAAGAACACCGATCCTGACCCAACTCCGCATTATATATCATCTATTATGCCGACAGCGAATTGTATCTTGTTTCGGCCATACAACGCGCAGACGATGAGAACCTGGAGAAACTGACTCTGGAAAGCTACGACAAAACGCTGAACAAAAACGAGAATGAGTGAGAAAGAATTGTTCGTTGAGTGAACTGAAAAGAGGTTTTTTTTATTTTTTCCGGTCTAGTCCCATAGTGTCCAGGTGCGTTTGTCATACATATACATATCTTACTTAAAAGATACTTACAATAAAATAAATGTTTCATTGGTAATATTATTATTTATGGGCGAGCCGGGTGCAATTGCTTGCGAGACCCGTTCTTTGATTTTTGTTTGCCTCCTTTAAATTTTTAATAATTTTATCGCAGAACCGTTCCAGGCACGGCATCAGTGTCTGTTGCTCCAGCCCTGCGATTCTGTAACTCACTTTTCGAACTCATACAGCGGTTTTCGCATCGGCGGTCGCTCTCAAATCAGTCGTGAAGCAGTCATTTTATGATTTGGCTTTCTGAAAAGGTGTAGCTTGTAGTGTATTGTTTATCAGAATGCCAAATCATAAAATGACTGCTTCACGACTGATTTGAGAGCGACCGCCGATGCGAAAACCGCTGTGTGAGTTCGAAAAGTGAGTTACAGAATCGCAGGGCAGGTCGTGTCTGGACGGTGCAAATATATGGCAATGGATTAGCACATGTTTTACGGTTTGTTCGCCATTATTGCAGGTATATGCTGGACTTGTCTTAATTTTGAACCTTTGCAGGTAACTAGCGAAGGCTCCGTGCCCTGAAAGAATTTGCACCATTTGGGTGTGAAACGCTTTTCTGTTATTAACTTACATGTAACATCTCCGATAATCATTTTTGAAGTTCCAGCTTTTTCACCCTCCAGGTAGCGCTCATTCAATACTCCAAACGACTGACAAGAGGTTTTCTTTATATCAATTCCTATAGAGCTAGACATAGTTAGGTATTTTGTAAATATTTTAATCTATTAGTGTTAAATGTCGCATTGTTACTTCTATAGTGGCGGCGTCCATGCGTCGGGTTGTCTCTCTCCCTAAAATATGGCGAGGGGGCC
This sequence comes from Pieris macdunnoughi, assembly GCA_905332375.1. Classification (NCBI taxonomy): domain Eukaryota; kingdom Metazoa; phylum Arthropoda; class Insecta; order Lepidoptera; family Pieridae; genus Pieris; species Pieris macdunnoughi. The sequence continues at coordinate 1,150,303 of CAJOBZ010000032.1, read as the reverse complement.
GATGGCTGGCCATGCGTCATACTCGTGAACGGGTGCTACTTGTGGTGACTGGTCGTACTTGAATTCGTGTATGCGGTGATGTTAATTATTTCGACTATGTGTTTGCGTGTTGTTCCCACGAGAATGTAAGTGCGTGCTCCTATTTCACCATGCCTCCTGCTGATAGGGGACAAGTCTTTGTTTTTATTTATGTTATTATTATTAATTACTTAAAATGTCATGGTGTAATGGTTGCAGCTCCTTACAAACGTTGTGTAAAAAAAAAAAAAAACATGGCGATTAAAAAGAGTGGCGGAGAGTTTATTGCCAGTTCTTCTCTTCCGTTCTACGCCCTTGATTTGAGAACTGGCAGTAAATGTAAAATTAGAAGCATTAATATTTATTTCTTTAATGACGAATCACAAGTGTACATTGTGTTACCTACGTGAATAAATGATTTTTGAATTTGAATTTGAATTATAAGTAGGTGTATGTATGTAATATAAATGTAAAGACTTGCCACATTGGGGTATAATATTTTGTTAGTTTTTCTTTCAATTTTCATACCACTAACAAGGTTACAACATTTATTTTTCAATTTTCGTATTCGTTATTAATCAAATAGTGAGGATAATCTTGATGTGTCCACAGACGACGTGGGTGGGTTGTGTGACAGAATATCAAATGAATGCGTAGACAAAAAATGCGCCAATTTTATCGATAAATAACCTTGTAGAGCTAATAAAACTACAATATATACAAATATCATCATATCAAAGCGAAAGTGGTGAGCTACAAGGCACAGTAGTTTTTTTTGTTTTTATATCCTATGCCGAATGAAATATTTATTTATTGTAACTTTGATTGGGAGTTGATTTGAAAGTTTAAGATATATTTATGTAGAAATAGTTGCTTGATTTAAAAAGCAATGAACAACAAGAATTGTTGGGCATTTAGGCAAACTTATTTGTTTGTTTCATACCTCTAAAAAGTGTTGCTTCCCAAGAGGGAAAGATTAACAAAAAGGCAAGCATTTTTAACTAATACATACATTTTAAGATTAATTTTTAATGGGGTAATTGTCAAATTAATAATGTTTTTTTTTTACTGTAGTTAAAATGCTTTTTTGTCGTTTAATGTACCAATTAAAAGAAAATAAAATATTATACCCATGCGATGGACAGTTATAATTGCACTTACGCGAAAGAAAATTTATGAAATACGGCCAAAATAAGATTTATCACAAATGTGTTGAGAAAACTTAAGCGTTTATTTATAATAAAGCTTCTACCTAGATACGTTTAAAATAACATACCAAAACGGGTCTATATGAATTTTATACAGACTCAATGACAAGGCCTAAAAAATTGCGCAATATTTCGCAACACTAAAGAGAATGAAATCTTATAAAGTACAGTGGCGGGTAAGGTGAATCTTGTAAAAGCTATGTTATGACGCGGAACAGACAACAATATCTAGTATATTTTTAAATCTCGTCTCACCGTGATATTTCTTTTTTTTTATTACGGTATGACCAAATTAACGCATTCGCAAGCGCAAAGTCATATTTTTATCAAGATTAAGAATCTATATTATTTAAACAAAACTTTACGATATTAAAGCAAGCAGCAACTTTGATAATTTAGTTAGATTAATTGGTATGAGTATGTCTTGTAATAATTTAAACAAATAATATTTTTTTATATATTTGAAAGGGGCTGATCAAGTATTACTTAAGCAGATTTATTGCAATTTATCCCCCCTCCCCCCCTTTCCTCTTGTCAACAAAAGTAAACAAAAGCTTTCAAAAACGTACATAAACGCATTTCGTTTTCAAGGCATAGACAATAGACATGTGTGGGTAATATGTGCAAAAAAGTAAATAATTACTGATGACGTAATCACCAAATAAGAAAATTATTTATTTAATTATTAATTAGACTAATATTAAATGATACATAAGTATTAGGTACAATAGGTTTTTTGGTAGTTTATTTCCGCGTTTAAGTTTTTGTACACATTAATGTTAAAACGCACTATACTTATTAACTACTGCTCAATTATATAAAAAACCAGTTTCTTTGTTTCATATATGGTATCGCCTGTTTATCTTTAACTAAAATAAAATAAACTTAATATAAACACCTGCGCACCTGTTGAAGAATTTCAATAATTGTATTTGAATATTTCCTAGCCGGGCCTGCAGAATGTCCAGGATGCCCATGGACATAATTTTAGTGGGAGCATTGCCGGCCTTTGATATTGGACTCTTTCTTTAAACAATTGAAGGTCGTAACTCCCAGGGATGACCGACAGGGAGTCGATTCCACAGTTCGCTAGTTCGCAAAAGAAAGTGTCTTTTGAAGCGGATCCTGGTAGACATCCAGCCATCAATGGTGATGGAATTTAAAATTCGGCTCGTTCAGTATTTATAATTTCAAGGCGACATATTATATAATTCATATGAAAGATATATTTTTTTAATGTGTCTACAATTTTAATCAAATACATAATTTATGCAGTTCGTTCGTACATATTATAATGTTAATGACTACACTTATCAATTAATGTCTACGCTTAGAAATTTACAACATGTTATTGTATACGTTTAGCCAGTTTTCGGTTTGATTGTCGTAGAAATAGACATTTGATTATTAGCTTGGATTCTAAAAACTCTCTTTTCTCTAGACACATCGCAAGAGAAAATAAAAGAAATACACGATATAGAAGCGTCATATTAAAAATTGTTTAACAAGTTAAATCATATGTGATTTATGGATTTATATCTCAGTTTTTAAAATACTTATTGCTTTAGGTCTGTTCTGGTTACGACTAGTATTGGAACGAAGTTCCTTATCGCGCGTTGTGAAAGGGGGCTATCCGGAAAGACACTTTTTTGCTATTTGCTATTGTAATACACCGGTTCTCGTCCGATCACCGAAGTTAAGCAACGTCGGGCGAGGTCAGTACTTGGATGGGTGACCGCCTGAGAACACCTCGTGATGTTGGCTTTTTTTTATCGAGCGTTGCGAAAGGGGGCTAGACGGAATAAATTAAGACTAAAAGTTGTAACGACACTTTTTGCTATAGTTGATATATTTTACATTTTCGATGTAGCTATCGCCAACGACCATACCACGTTGAAAAAAACCCCGTTTCCCGTCCGATTACCGAAGTTGAGCAACGTCGGGCGAGGTCAGTACTTGGATGGGTAACCGCCTGGGAACACCTCGTGATGTTGGCTTTTTTTGTTCGTCGTAAGATTGGTGTCGAGATAATCTATCATACTGTTATGATACCAATTAACATATAAATTAATCGAAAGGAATTTCGTTCCATCCGGGTGTCCCTTGACACCTCTAAAGTTTTTTGTTTACTTGTTGTACATCGAGGAATGGCATCACCTTTACGTGTAAAATATGGATTAGTGTATTTTTCTTGCTTTTTATGCACAAGAAAACCCAAACAGACGTGGTAACGGACCTATAGATGAGCCAAAGGCAGCCGAAAAGATTCGCTCAAGGAGTTAATTAAATCTTGACACAGCACATTAAGCGATACATTACATTTAACTCGGTACGACTGTTACAAAATCAACGTGTCAGGCGCAGGAGGCATACCTGTTCATCAGCCTAAAGAAAAATATTTGATGAAGAAAAAAATGTGTTTACTGTGCCATGGGTATATAATAGCTTGATACAACAACAGCATTTCCGGATATATATTTTTTTTTTATAAGAGGGGGCAAACGGACAGGACAGGCCTGACAGACATGAGACAGGTTGTCGGCCTTTTCAGGACCCTAAGTCGAATTAGTTCGGAATACTTCAGTGGGCAGTTCCACTAATAGTTGGTGGTGCGTAGGGTCCATGACGAAAAAAACGTACGTAAAGGCCCTCAACGCACTCGCGGGGATCTGGCATTGTGAGAATCCATCCATATCACAACACCAGATAAAACATATATACGACAACGGAAATGAGAACTCATTGACGTCGCTTCAAATTTAAATAGCATTAAATTTTTTGCGTTCTACATTGTGACATTCCAATATAAATCTTTTTTCGATTGTTTCTGATCGTTAAAATTAATTAATTCGATTCGTTAACATTAATTAATTTGTACACTACTAGTCCACCATTCATATGTATTGGGGAAAAAATAGGACAAATTAAAAGAAGTCAGAATTTATGTTAATTATGAACTATTAATACTGAATGAATTTGTCAAAAATCTTTTTAATTAATTGCCTTACGCCTGAACCCAATAATTAATCCACAATCTCAGATTGTTTTCAATCGATCTCCTATCTGCATCCCAATAACCAAACCCTATGAAGACGATCCATTTTTGGCGACGGATAAAATGCTCTTTGTTGATCCATTTTACCGAGTTTCCACTTATATTTGATAATCAATGTAAACCAAATAAAGTAAATAAAACCGTGCAAAAACATTAAAATATACATGTGTATGATTAAAACATAAACAATTCAAATTCAATTCAAAATTCAAAATTCAAAAGCCTTTTATTGCCAACCTTAAATAACATTACTTTAGCTGTGTTAGTATTTAGTTTTCTTAATTTATTGTTAGTATTAAAGTATTAAATAACTAATTGTTTATTTTTGGGTACCGTTATGGGTAAAGGCCTCCTCCAATGCCACGGTGAGCGTCCCTTGTCCAGGTGTTGCCGGCCATTCATGTATCTCATCTCTCCATCTCTGGGATGACCTTTGTTCCTTCGGCCGTCTCTGGGATACCAATGAAGTACGCTGTCCATCTTCCGTCATTTACTCTTTCCGCCCACCATTTGGTTTGAGTAATTTCGGAGCATCTATGTTGTTTGCCGGCTCTATTTTTTTACTCTATACTTAGTCTTACACCCAGCATCGATCTCTCTGTTGCTTTTGGAATACTGACAGTTTTTATATTTGTTTTTTTTGTTAGAGACCATGTGCAGCCGTAATAGGCATAGTAGGTCTTGTATACAGTTTTTCTTTAATATTGGTTTTTTGTTTTTGAATATTTTGCCCAGAATTTTTTCCATGAGATTTTTTCTTTTCTGAAGAGGGAAAGATTGGCCTATAATTATTCATTTCATACTCTATTACACATGACTCTATTGTTTAATTTGGGTCGTCATTGGTCATAATTTTGGTTTTTGTCATGTTCATTTGTAAGCCTATTTTTACTTACAGTTTTTGTTGAAAGCAGATTTGTAGGTTTTCTGAGTATTTGACAGTAACTAGTCATCGGCAAAGCGTAGATGTGACAGGAATTCTCCATTTTGTTAAGTCCACAATTTGCCCAATGTAGTTTCCTGAACATTGATTCTAATAGAGCTGTAAGTTTTGGTGAGATAGGTCGCTTGTTTGACTCCACGTTTATTCGAATAGTGGCCCATAACCTTGTTTTATTTTGGCGTTAAGTCGTCAAAGTTTTATTCAATATTTTTTTTTATCCTTGTTCTTTTAATGCTTTCCATATATCGATCAAACGCTTGACACGGCGGTCTCTGACTTTCCGAGGGGGTAGTTGAAAATCCTTTCCTCGGGGTCGTTAAGCTTTTACTGATTCGGAAGAGTAAGAGTGATAGAAAAGTTTGTAAAAGGTAAGCTGTTGGGGGTAATTATCTATTGTTTGGAGTCTCCTTAGTGTGCCATGTCGGGTTTTTTTCTCTTTCAAGTATTTTATTAAAAAAGTCAGGTTGGTGCCAATTGTTTGCCGTTGCTATTAACAGTTGGTGAGCCACGCCGGGTGTTTATTTTTCTTCATTCTTGAGATAGGCTTTCGACTTCAGCTAGTAAAGCAAGGACCTGTTGGTGGGTTTATTTAAGTCGACTGGTTTTCCGAATATAATTTTTTATAAAAGTCAGTAGCTGAAGAAGGATGTTTGTCGATTTGTTATAGTTTCTCCTGATTTTGTTTTTATTGAGTGCATCCATTCTTTTTGTGGCTTTTCTGGTGTTTTATAGAGCCTTTGTTTCCAATCACTTTCAATCAATTTCATTTTTATTTTATTTTTCCTTTCAATTATTTTTTTTTTTATTTTTCTATAAAGTTTCTTTAGCCTTTTTTCTCTGTCTGAGCGTGGCCATGTGTTCTTAATTTTTCTCTTTCATTTATTAATTTTAGGATATTATTGTTTATAGTGTTGCTTTTTGGTCTTTTTTATCGCATTTGTTGGTAAGTACGAAGGTTTTTTGTAGCAGACACTAGTTTTTAGTGGTATTTATTTTTCAGGTTAGGTTTGCTAGTCTCTTGTTACTATCATCCCATCACTTTGTTCTTAGGTAGAAACGTTTTATTCTTAGTTCGAGAAATTTACTTTTTCTTTGTTTGTTGTAATTTGTAGGATATTCTCAGCATCTGTGATCAGACGGGAATTTTGGAGAGAGAATTTCAAAATTTGTTATGAATTTTTATCTTTAATCAATATGAAATCTATCTCGTTTTTAGTTTTGCCATTGGGTTGCCATGTCCATTTCCGTTTTTGAGGTTTCTTAAAATGGTATTAGATATAACGAACTTGTTTGTAAACAGAATGTAGTAGTCTTTCCCCTTTTCATTTTTCTCCATACCATGCCCACAGTTTGTGTTCTTCAGGTAGAGGAAGCCCAATTTTTGAATTGAAGTCCCCTAGTATATGACGTGTTTCCCAGTGTTTGAGAAAGCTTGAGTGACTTGGTTGTAAAATCGTTCCACCGCTTCTTCTTTAGCTCTTTCGATAGGTGGTAAGCTTGTATTTGTTTAACACAGTTGTTAACTGATGTCTAATCTTACGACTCTGTCTGAGTAAGTTGTGAAATCTATAATGTTCTTTTTAAGTTACTATTGACGATAAATCCTACCATTTGACCCACTTTTTCTCCTCTAACATTAGATATGTTCTATTTGTTATTTTTTGCCTTCAATTTTTACTTCCGTAATCATCATTTTTTTTTTCTAGACTTGTGCTGGTAATATTTTCTGGAGCAGCGATCTACGTGCGTACAGAGTAAATAATTTTTTTTTATGTTTCCTCATAGCCTTGTGGAGGGTTGTGGTCATACTCTTCCGCGGACCAACCGTCTTGGAAAGGTTTTTGTGTTAAGTTTCCAATTTTGAATGTTTCACATTTTTAGCTGAGGGTTTTGGTCTAGTGTCCCGCGGGGACCAGCCGGGGAACGTGGAAATGAATTTTGTGGAATTGTTGTTTTGGTTTGGAGATAGGGGGTTAGTTTTTTGAGGGTTCTGATATTGACGCGTCTCCGCGTTCAAGTTAGTGCAGGTTTCCGTTTTTTGTTGCTCCACTTTTCGGCTTTTCTAGGTTGTTTCTGTTTGACGGTGGTGAATTAGACTCCTCTTTTCTTTATCACGGTTTTGGGTTTATTGCGATTCAGGATGATCTTCTTCTTTCCTCGACCTGTGGTGGTTTTGCGTTTTCCAATACTTTTTTGGGGAAATTTCTTTGAGTAAATACCGGGGTTTTTGTCATTTGTTGTTTTTTCCAAGTTTGTGAAAGAACCACTCTGGTCGTTTTTGTTACTGTACGACGTCCAATCCTATAACATTATGATTTCTTGACTTTCCATGTGGAACCTGTTCTATTATTATCTCTTTTGTAGTCTACGAGCTCAATTCTGTTTTTCCTAGCTTGAGTCAAAAGTGATTACGTCGGAAGTGCCTTTGTGGATTTCCATCTTTTTTTTTCTTCCAGTTCCAAAACTCTTGTACTTGTTGTTAAGTTTGTTTTTTATTTTTCGTGTTCGAAGCAACTGATCATCCTTGTCCTGTTGGGTACTTTTTTTTTTCGTGCACTGGCAACCCTCTGATGTCAGTGTCTATGAAAGTTTTTTTTGTTGGTAGGTTTTCTGTTTTGTATTTGGTACCGGGTTGTGACTTGTATTATGTTGGTACCAAGTCTATTTACATTGCATTGCACTTTTTAGGTTATAGTAGAAGTGTTTTACACTTTTCTGGTTGAACTGGTACACACTATGTTTTATTTCTTTTTTTGGTTTTTTGTTTTAAGTACTTGGTGATCTTAATAGCACAAGAGAACAATTAAGGATGACGTACGTGTTACTGTTGCGTACTCAAACCGACTCCATGTTTACATAAACAGTTTTTTTTATTATTTAAAAAACTAGTGTAAGTTAAAATCTGTTAAAATAATTAACTGTTGGAATCGAGCTTTCGTCAACTGTCATTTTCATACAAAGGTCTATCCACAGACATCGATACGACCTCCCATGGATAGCTATTGGTTATTGTTTCAACATTTAGATTGAATCAAAAATGGATTGAGATATGTTATTGGGTTCGGGCGTTTAATGACATGCTACACTTATAAAACATACGTGTTAAGATAAGAGAGAGCCTATTATCAGTTAAGACTGATTCATGTATTCATAATAAAACACATCAAGATGACAGAAATATATCTGCCTAGTTCACTATGCGCATCAATCTTCTTGTCAATTATCATTTCCACAGACTAGAGTAACAACTAATGGTTTATGATTGAGTTTCTATATGATATGGTTGTATTTCATTAATATATACCCTACGGTGTGACTCTGATGTGACATATATTGCTTTTAATAAGTACTTGCTGATCAATGCCGGTTACAAACTAAAATTATTGATTAAATCGTAAAACAATATTTTAAAACCTAAGACAAACTCTTTAGATATTATAATATTTAATTTTTAACTGGTAGTTTTAGAATAAAAAATAAAAATTCAGATATTTGAAGTACTAATTGTACATGTTAAATACATTTAAAAAAATTGTAGCGCTTTTTAAAAGAGCTACTTTCAGGTCTGAGCCTGAGATTTCTGTATCTATTTCGTGATCATTCTTTCACATAGACCGAAAGACCACTGGTGCACAGCAGGGGACCGAACCTACGACCTAAGGGATGAAAATCGCTCGCTGAACACACTTGACCAACACTGTTCTATTAAATACATTTCATTGTGTTTAATTATACGATTTGTTTTATCAATATTCTGATATTCTGAATCCAAAAACGCGGGTCCTTCAAGAAAAGAGCTTACCAATTCTTAAAAGGCCGGCAACGCACTCGCGAGCCCTCTGGCATTGAGAGTGTCCATGGGCGGCGGTATCACTTAACATCAGGTGCCTGGCCCGTTTATAGTGAGCCTTCTGGCAATGTGAGTGCCCGTTTTTGAGTTTAATCGTCACATAAATACACAACTCTATAATATGATGTACTAATTTACATTAATTAAAATATTGTTTTATCGTTATTCATATTTTAATGCCGCAATATGTATTATCAAAGACAATTAAAGTAAACTACTTACATTGTCTTCGGTTTTATTCATGATCTAGTCACGTGAAAATGTTCACGCTTAATTCATTGATATAATTTGTACTTTAATCAAAGCATCTTAATACGATATCGTAATAATATGATTATACAGTATCTTTGAATTACTTTTCTAATAAAACTTCTGTAAACGTATTATTTCCGTTTCGAAGTCTTAAATTGTTTTGAATTGATTAAAATCAAGAAGTTGTAAATGACAAATCAACATTATTACTATTTAATTGAACTCGCGTCAACCTTGAGTAGTTTAATGTCGTTTGGTAAAAATATTTTTTCAATTTTTTACTATCATATAACTATTTTTAATACAACATTGTATCTTATCCAGAATATTAAAACGTACCTTTAAAGTAGTCAATTTTGAATCCTGTTCTCACACAGTGTCACAAAAACATTCCATAGATAACACGATAAACACAAGTTAACAATTCATTATTGAAGTAAAACGTGCGCGCGATTCGACGTCCGAAGCACACTTGCGCCCGGGCATGATAAACGCTATCATAAATGTGTTAATCCTTTATAAGACATAACGAACTATTTAAAGAACAAAGTGAAAGACGCAAGTGAATTCAGGTTCTATTTATTGTAAAAATCAAAATTATGTCGCAACAATTGTATATTTTTAAGGACTTTTTTGTAAATCGTTTCCTTGTTACCTATGTTTGTTTAACTTTTTAAAGGTTATGTTTTCTTTTAAAGTTTATTATAATATTTTTATTTTTAAATTTTAATATACTCAAAATGTGGACTGGTTGAATAAATATAGTAATTTTATTTTTCAATACGTGAAACTGCGTAATTACAATTTATAATTATGCACACAACATACACATACTAAATAAAACAGTAAATTAAAAAAATTTTCATTTCAAATGAGCAGTGTGGGCGGGCCTAGTAGCTTCAGCTGCGACTCACATCCCTTATCATATGTTAGATTCCTGCCTTGCGATTCTGTAACTCACTTTTCAACTCACACAGCGGTTTTCACAGCGGCGGTCGCGCTCAAATCAGTCGTAAAGCAGTCATTTTATGATTTGACATTCTGATAAGAAGGGAGCTTGTAGTTTATTGTTTATCTGAATGCCGAATCGCAGGGCTGAGCACCAATGGACTTTCTTTCTATGTGCGTATTTAACATTCGCTCGAACGGTGAATTAAAACTTCGTGAGGAAACCGGCTTGCCTAAGACCCAAAAAGTCGTATTAGATTGACAAATCAAAAAAAGATACAAAAATTTGAGGTCCAAAAGTAAAAAGGTTGTAGCGTCACATATTTATTTTATTTTTAATTCGATGTATTACAATTAAGTCACTTATGTTAAAATATATATGCAGATTAGCATATAAATCTTTATTAATGATGATTATAAATATAAGTAGCGTCACTGATTTATTCTATTTCAAATAGCGTATTCGTGTAAACCTCGAACAAAATGATTTCACATAAAAAAGTATCCCGGTTGCGTGCCTGAAGGTTCCTAAGGAAGGTTTAGGTGTATAATTTTTCAATTTTGTATATGTTTGCGCTAAATCAGCGTCAGGCAAAGAAGGGTGACCATTGTTGATTTGGCTTTGACACACGAACCGGAAATGATAGGTGGTTCCGGCGTAATGGCGCAAGGATAAGTTGGATTTTTTGAACTTCTGTCGCGTGTGTACTCACATTTAACCGTACAGCATTTACTCTTTACAATAATTAAGGAGCCACTGTTTGGAGTTGGATACGACCCTTGATGATAAGTCTTAGTAATTTTCCCGTACAAGACTATCTAAAGTTAGTAATTCTTTTTTGGGAAAAGGGATACTCTTCTTTAATAAAATCCCAGAGGTTCTTTTATCGCCATTTAATAAATTTAAGAAATGTATTAAAGAAAAGCTGTGTAAAAAGGCTTACTATAAAGTTAACGAACGTTATCTATACTAATATTATAAAGAGGAAAGGTTTGATTTTTTGTTTGTTTGAAATGAATAGGCTCCGAAACTACTGGACCGATTTCAAAAATTCTTTCACCGTTGGCAAGCTACACTATTCCCGAGTGACATAGGCTATGTTTCATTTTCAAAAAAAATAGGGATGCTTACTAAAACTTGAATAATCTAACCAAAGGTGTAAAAAAATAAACAAAAAACTTCCTTCAATCGCGTGCACTGCGAAAACTATTAATGATAGAACAAAATGATGAATTAAAATTTTTCAGGTCACATCACTATCTATAAAAAATGTACTACAGCATGTCTCTATCTTTTATAGTTACGTCACAATAAGCGTCCTTTTATTAATTTTTTTTATTAAAATACCACCGCTAGAAAAGGCTCTTTATTTGTACCTAGGTATTGATCCTTATCAAAATAAATAAATCATTATTAAAGACTACTTCAATACCTTCATTATATCACCTATTAAATGATTCGATTCGGATATTCCATTTAAAAGATATCACGAGTTTAAATAATAGAAAAAACTCCGCTCGGCTAGCTATGCTTTGAAGAGGTACGGGGAGTCAACATCACAAAATGAGTGTTTTTATCTTAGGATACTTGAAAACTGTGGACGAGAACTTCAAAGAGACCTATCAAGCTGCTTGCCGTGCCAGAGGTTTACTAGAAAACGATGACCATTGGGAAAATACTCGACGAGAAGCATCGCTTTTGCAATGTCCAATACAACTAAGAGAGTTATTTGTGGTCATACATTTATTTTGTCAGCCATCGGAGCCATTCAAATTGTGGGACAGTTTCAAAGATGATTTGTGTGAAGATGTTAGACACAGAATCAGACAGGAAAATCAAGACTTCGCGTTACCATACAATGAGAATATTTATAATGAAGGTTTGATATAAATAGAAAATAGATTGTTTCAATTAAATGTTTTTGATTTTGGATTACCTTCTTCCGTACAGAAAACAATGTTGCAGATACAATGGCACATCACTACGATACAAATGATTTGACCGCTTTCGTCAATGAAAACCTACCAAAATTAGTCCCAGATCAAAAACATGCTTTTGAGACTATAGTCGACAGCGTGAATAATGACAAACGAAAAATATTTTTCTTAGATGCGCCAGGCGGAACAGGAAAGACGTTTCTTACTAATTTGATACTTGCTAAGGTCAGAGAATCAGGGAAGATAGCAATAGCAGTTGCTTCCTTAGAAATTGCTGAAACTCTCTTGAGAGGTGGCAAAACTGCTCATTCTACTTTTAAACTTCCGCTATCTGTAAATCTTGAGCAACAATCCACATGTTCTATCCGCAAAAGCGGGCCTCTAGGTAAATTACTACAAGACACCTCATTATTTATGTGGGACGAATGCACGATGAGCCATAGAGCACATATAGAGGCCGTGAGCAGAACCTTAAAACACCTCAGGAACTCCTCTGCAGTCATGGGCGGGATTACATTTGTATTTGCTGGAGATTTCCGACAGACTCTCCCCGTTATTAACAGAGGTACGCGAGCAGATATCATCAAAGCATGCTTGAAATCGTCTCCCTTATGGACTTCGATTGAAACATTAAAATTAAGGACGAATATGAGAGCTCATCTAATATTCGTCCTCATCTCATGGTAGTGACAGTGATTTCCCACAACAACTGCTAAAACTTGGGGAAGGAATTTTCCCTGCTCCAAATTTAAGCGGATATAGTGACATTATTCTGGATGAGTCTCTAGGTCAAATACTCCATAATTTGGAAAATTTAATAAATGCAGTATACCCTGATAATGAGAATTTGCACGAAAAAGACTTTCATTGGTTGGTCTCTAGGGCAATAGTGTCACCAAAGAATGATACTGTCAACGAAATAAACAATCTTATCGTTCAAAAAGTCAGCGGTCAGATAAAAAAATACAAGTCGATAGACACTGTAACTAATATTGAAGATACAGTTCATTATCCACAGGAATTTTTGAATTCCTTGAACCCTTCTGGATTACCACCACACGAATTGACTTTAAAAATTGGAATTCCAATCATGCTTTTGAGAAATTTAAGCCCTCCAAACATGTGCAATGGGACGAGGTTGCTTATTAAGGAGTTAAAGGAAAATTTAATTGTAGCAGCTATTATGACCGGTCCAGCAGCTGGTCAACTAGCTCATATACCGAGGATACCGATAATCCCAACTGATTTACCAATCCCCATTAAACGGCTTCAAGTTCCGGTAAAACATTAACAATTAACAAGTCCCAAGGTCAAACCTTCGAATTAGTTGGGATCGATCTGCGAAAGAAATGTTTTACTCATGGTCAATTATACGTTGGCCTATGGCGGGTTGGAGCCCCTGAAAATCAATTTATTTTGCTGCCACAAAATAAAACCACATCAAATATTGTTTACAGGGAGGCTCTTACAGGCTATTAAATGGGTTTTGTTTAGCGGTTATGACCTTTTAACAATTAGTATAGCATAAATAAAAACATATTAAAAAATGACAAGAAAAAAAAGTGAAAAATAATATATAATAAAAACAATGAAAAAACAAAAAAAAGGTTAAAAAAATCTATTCACAAAAACAATCATAATATCTTAGTTGTTTCTTTTCAATGAATGTTAGTTTTTTAGAAACTCACTGTAAAACATTGTGTATTTTCTTTTATTATATTATTATGCCCGTGCGAAGCCGGGATGGGCTGCTAGTCTAGTTGATAAAAGGGCCTGGGAATAGTGCTAGACAGGCTACTTCTAATTAATTTGCGATATTTGTTTTAAAATAAGTGTTGTTTGATGATTTGCTATTTTAAAAGAATACCGTGAGTTTTTTTACGCCGGCTTTTTCTCTCGGCCTACACCCTCTGTCTTCTTTGCCGATGAGTAGGGATGCCTACAGATTCAAATTTAATGACGTGGAATAAGTGATCTTATATTCCATAATAAACATATCAATATCTTAGAAGGGCATCGACATGCTCTAATAATTCACACTTAGGCTATTTCAAATGACTGTACATTTCATTTTGGTATTAGCATCAATGCGAAAAAGTCAAAATATATGACAATAAGCCGAACACCGGAGCTTTTCACGCAACATATATACCTCAACCATCAAACCTTGGAACGTGTCTCGAAAATACGATATCTAGGCACAGTGATTGATGAAAAGGGTGACCATAGCATCAAAATCCGCTGCAGAATTGAACAAGCTCGGAATGCCTTTTCAAAACTAAAAAAAGTACTTTGTGACAAGCGCCTAAATGTACAGCTTATAACTCGCATTGCGCGATGTTACGTCTTCTCTGTGCTGCTCTACGGCGTAGAATCTTGAACGCTGACAGCTCTGTCCACAAAAAAATCGGTTGTCTGTAAAGTCGGTTTACTGACGTACTAAAATTGCGCGATGTTACGTCTTATTGTGTGTACGCATAAATACAATTATCTTTTAAAAATTAACCCCTCAGAGAGGTAACGCCTCAGAGGGTAACGCATCTTGAACGGGTAACCCTGACAGAGTACCCATAGTCATATTGTGCAGCCGGCCCATCAATATAAACTGGCCACGCCAAAAACTGGAAGCGTTCGAGATCTGGGTTTATCGACGTATGCTTAAAATATCTTGGACAGACCGCATACGAAATACAACCGTGCTGGACAGAATGTAGAAGAACAAAGAAGTGCTTATGACGGTTAAGAAAAGGAAACTTGAGTATTTCGGACACGTTTTACGTAACTCCAAAAAATATGAGCTCCTTCAACTAATTATACAAGGCAAAGTGGCAGGTAGAAGGAGACCTGGCCGCAGACGCACGTCCTGGTTGAGAAACTTGAGACAGTGGTTCGGTCAAAGCACCAGGTCATTGTTTAAAGCGCGGCATCCAAAATAAAAATAGCCATGATGATCACCAACCTTCGCAAGGAGATGGCACTATAAGAAGAAGAAGTACATTTCACAGAGAAAATTTAAATCATCTTCTTATTAAAATACATATGTATTTCCTCGTTCAAAACATATTTGTGTAATTCATTTAATTATAATATGAAAAACACCTATAACATCGACACCTCAAAAGTGCCGTTTTCTTTTAACCTATTTTTGCAATATTTATCACTTAATAAACATTAAAAGCATAAAATACAAAAAGCTAAAGCATGCAAATACAGGGGTCTAGGCTCCGAATATGATTTTGTCCCATTCGTTGTCGAGACCCTTGGTCCGTGGGGTCCGAGCGCTATAAGGCCTTTTAAGGAAATAGGTAGCAAAAAGGTTAGTCGGCATAGTACATAACATGCGATTTAGGAATTTCTTGTCAGTCACAAACTAATTTTGAAGAATAAAACACCAATATAAACAAGCATGGTATATACTAAAAATAGATAACACGTTATCAAGTTTATAATTTGGATCAAATATATGATATTGTAAGTTACAATGAAAGCTTAAATTAAGAAACGTTTATCTATTCGTCTATTTTTTCTGTAAAGTAAAGAACAAAAGTTTAAGTTTACCATCTGAAGCGGTAAAATAGATAAACGTTGTCAATTTAATTTATTAAGTGAAACAAGAATGACAAAATAATTTATTTGAGGCTATGAATCTTTTATCAGTCCATAAATCAGCTTACCGAGCTTGATTTATCGACTAAGTCAAGGCATTTTCATGTAAAAATTAGCAAATTTGGCTACCAGTGAGATCCTCGCAGGAAGACACGACCTGTAACACTCCAAGAAAGAATCTGGGGCCATTTTTTTTAAATGGAATCGCGTTGTTTGCGGGCCTTGACGGTTCTCAGTTTTGGCGAAAGTAGCTCGGCCGAAATGGGCTTTTTCTCACGATTAGCGCAAAGACGTCTCCTGCGACTCGGATTCATTAAGCCATTGCAGGGTGGTCAATTGCCTGAAGGACAGGCCTAGGCCAAAAAGAACGGCAATGCAATTATAGTTTTACGCATCCTGAATAGACCTGAACGCTCTTTGTCAGCCGTGTTACAAGAACATGCATGGGTACGTGGGTAAACTAAATCTGAAATAAAAAAACTACGCTTCTCCTACGAATTGCAAATAAAATATTTAAAATAATAATAATGTCTAATAAGTGTTCAAAAAATGACGCGCGACAAAGTGACAAAACTGGTTGGATTATGAATAATGTATTATAGTTTCAGTTCTGTCAAATATTCCTTACTAAGGGTTTACGAACTTCTTCCGTGCGTTGTGTTTTTTTAGGTTGAAGTGAACACTAATCCAGTTCTCTGTTCATCCGATGCCTGTGACAGATGTTGAGAGCCTTCTGGCCGGAGAAGATGAACAACTACACGAACGGTGCTGGAAGCCATCATTCGGGCACCAGATCTTAAGTCGGAAGCGGATCGGACCCACTATTAGAAGATTAGACTTCTCAAGGCAAAAGAAAACGTGGTCTTTCTAAACAATCCTCGCGACGCTCAGTTGTGGCCAAGCAATGGCTGTGAGCTGAGTGTCGCAATTATTTCATACAATACTATATATTTAATATATAAATGAAGTGCTTCCAATTTTACATTTACTGCCAGTTCTCAAATCAAGGGCGTAGAACGGAAGGGAAGACCTGGCAATAAATGATGCCCGTATGTCGAAATTCAAATCATTTTTGACTTTCGGGTCGTTTCTGAATCTTACCCTAAGTCTCTACATGCTGAAACGCACGCATACCTTTGAAATACGAGTATTACAAATACATTTTGATATTTTAACGAAAGTAATCGCGTGTCTTGTCCTGTGCCAGATGCAGCAACTCCTCCGCAGTCGCAATACCCGTCCACGCCCTAACTTTGCGAAGCCATGATTTCCTTCTACCAATACGCCGTTTACCCTGGATTCACCCTTTTTTTATTTTAGTTAAAAAAGTGAAATTAGATGTCGTCTTATGAAGTAAAAGTTAAACGCGTATCAAATATTTTAGTAAGTTTTGTGGTGTATAAAGATTGTTATTGATACTTTGCCATGTCATCGATTAGTCCGTCGAAAGTTTAAATCGTGAACTAATGGTACGGCGACAGTCTTATCTTGTGAATGCATTGATTATGTAAATAATCAGCCTTGTCGCTATTTGCGGGGTGGGGTTATCATAATGCTTTTAATATGGCATGCTTGAGGCATTAATAAGCGATATTTTGTCATGTTTTTTTTAATATTAAGAAAACTTAAAAACTTCCTACAAAACAAGGAAAGATTTGTTTGCCATTATAGCTTTACGCAAGCATTATTCATAATTTGTTATTAAAAGCTTTCGGTTTTCTGTTTTGTTTTTAAGATAATATTATGTTCATAGTTATGTTTTTGTATTAATAAGCTTTGTATTAATGTAACGTTTACGTAAATATTACTTAACTTAAACCGTTTGTAATTAGAAATTTATACATTCCAGTAAATGACGCATCGCGCGGAGTCTTAATAAAAAAAACAACTTCTAATTAATCCAGAATCCACGAACAGAGTAAACAGTTTGGACACTACAAAATTTATGGAAATAATTAATGAACTGCATATATATGTAAATCTTTTCGTCGTTTTTATCGTTTTTAATGGTTCGTTGAGTGAACTGTCTGCTTCCGGACTTATGGTTGCCAACTGTGCCAAAAGTCAATGCTCCCTTGAACATTCGCAATAAGGACCTCCATCCGTACCTTAATGTGGAGGACGTGTCCCCAATAATCAAAAAGATTTTTTTTTATTATAATAGTACTCCCCTGCCATTGTGTCCAGGGACTTTATCTATCTCTTAAATTTTTACTGAAAAGATACAATATATTAATTACAATAAACTAGTTCAGGAATGACAAGTCTCGCGAAATACGCCCCGGATACATCGGTAATATTTTTATTTACAATATTACGAGCCGGGGCGTAGTTCCTTGCGGGACCCGTTCTTTGTTTTTTGGTTACCGCCTTTAGATATTTAAAAACAAAAAGTTTTTTTTTTTAAATAATACCTTTTCTACTCCCCTGCCATTGTGTCCAGGGACTTTTTCTACCTCTAAACTTCACATCACACGTCTCGCGAAATACGCCCCGGCTACATCGGTAATATTTTTGTTTACACTATTCATGGGCGAGCCGGGACGCAATTCCTCGCGAGACCCGTTCTAGTTGATTAGTGTTAGTGCACGTTAGTATTAAGTGCTAAACAGTGAGTGAAAAAATAGAACACAAGAACAGAGTGTCTTCCTTTTAATAGACTGAAAGTAGTGTTATTCTTATGTTAAATATCCTTATTAGTATATTAGGTAAGACTTAAATTAGTTAGTCGTTTTTAAATATTTTCATAACATTGTTTATTTGTGGTATTTTGTTTTATATGTTTTGTATATGGTATAAATGTAAATTGTTGTAAATGTAGTTACCGCATTGAAGTAGTTGGTACAAAAGACTTAGATACTATCTATAATGGTAGCCTATTTTGTTAAAAATAAAAACCACACGTATTCGTTGTTTTACAGTCTTCTATTTATTTATATATTAAATCTTGATCTGGCGACACAAACTTAACATTTAATAAAACACTATTTTGACCGGATTGAAGTTATGTATTATTATAAATTTACAACTATTTAACATAATTTTAAATTTATCCGACGTTTCGCGTGCTTTACAGCGTGCGTGGTCACGGTGACCATACATAACTTCAATCCGGTCAAAATAGTGTTTTATTAAATGAATAAAAGTTATGTTAATCAAAGACAATACTAAACTTAACATTGCTAAGTTATTTATAATGTCATTGAGGCGCAGCGAACTGTGACTGCTTCACATGGACCGGTGTGTAATTGCAGACGAGATTGACAGCTGTCAAATAAAGGACAAAAATTGATATCGTTAATATATACGTGATCATCACCATGGTGATGCGTGGTATTATAGCCGTATGGGCAGCACTTTGGTTTATAAAGAAAGCGAAAATTTGTGATAAAACGCAAAAGTCTAGATGCTCTAGGCCTAGATGTCTAGGGCTAGTCAGATATCATTTGTTTACAACGTAAATTTTAAAATTAAATATCAGTAATTGTCATAATTTTTATTTAAATGTACTTATAAAATTGTGTAATTTAGGATTTGAAAAGTGTAGTTATTGCAATATTCGTAAATCGATTATTATATGTAGAGCAGTGTTGGCGTAGTGGGTTCGATCCCCGGCTGTATACCAATGGACTTTCTATCTATGTACGAATTTAAATTCAAAATATTCAAAAAGTTAACTTTCGCTCGAACGGTGCAGGGGAACATCGTGAGGAAACCGGCTGGGATTAGACCCAAAAAAGCGACGGCGTGTGTCAGGCACAGGACGCTGATCACCTACTTGCTTATTAGACTCATAAATGATCATGAAACAGATACAGAAATGTGAGGGCCAGACCTTAAGAGGTTGTAGTGCCACTGATTTATTTTATTTTTAATTCGATATACCATTACAATTAAGTCAAATATATTAAAATATGTGAAGTAAAAAATTATTAATTTCCGTTCAAAATAATTCATGAAATCATTATATGCAGATTAGCACAAAATTGGTTTTTATCAAATGATATTAGATTATAAATATATGTATGTATTTGTTCCCCGCGCCCTTATTTTAGTATCCCGTTATTATATTTGCGGTTGGGAGGTTTTTAGTTCCATTTCTATGAGTAAAACGATGCTGAAAGAAATGGCTTCGCCGTTGTGGAAATTCACACAAGATGTCTAGGCGTCTAAATTAAAATGTATTTAAAATTAAGGAGTCGGTGAGTCGGTAAAAAAAATGTGTGCGTGTACTAGGTGTACACACGTAAGAAGTGAAACTTCTTTATGACCTTATTAGAAACTATTTCTTTAAACACAGTAAATTTTGATACACTGCCTAGCATACAATTTACAAATTAATTGCTGCAAATTGCGATTAGCAAATTTCAAGTCGAAAATGTAATCCGTTGTCAAACTTAAAGTCAAAAACATACTATATGTCATATTTTAACGCCGATAAAGAAGTTTGACTTCAAAAAGCAACATGGCGCGTAACGAAAAAATGTGACGCGTAACGCAAAAATGTTACACTAAATTTTTTTCCAACCCCGATAAAGAAGTTTCACTTCAATAACGAATATTGGCAAATGTCAATTGTTAAAATTTGCTAATTGAGCGGAGCGAGCGAAGCTCCCATGCGCCCACTCTTATGACACTCTGTACAAACACTAAGGCTTTTGAACGGCATAACCGATTTTGAAAATTCTTTTTTTAAATTAAAGATGGAAAAATTTCCCGTGCTATAGGCTATAAAAACTCAATAATATTTACGAATAAATCACAAAATAAGCGGGAAAACAACTGCGAAGGAGACCTAAAACTAAAAAGTCCTTTCAACAAAATCAAATCTTTAAATTTAATGTTTTGTATCTATGTATTTTTAATCATCATTAAAAATTGAGTTGAACACTCGCTCCGCTCAAATTTGTGCTGAAGCGAAGCAGAATTGCGAGCACTGCGGCGTCCTAATTTAATAACACAGAGAGTTGGATCGCCACTAGAATGCCAAATTATATTTGATTTGTATACACAGTATTTACAATTTTCTTAACCTACATATAGTAATAATAATAATAATTAAAAAAAATATAAATAGAAAATTAAAACAAATTTAAAAAGTTTGGTCTATGTGGCAGCGTGTCTTCAACGCAAGCAGCGTTTCCTCGCTGTGTTGCGTTACTTATTCGTTGAGCGACGAAAGCACCAGCTCTGGGGTTACCGCTAGATACTGTCTACCAAGCGCCAACTTAAATCTTTAATAAGCGCATGTGCAGTTAAAAAGAATTTCGAGAATCCCGGGTATATATTTGTATACGGTTAATTTAAAAGAATTCAAATTCAGTTAGGTAACACAATGTACACTTATGAACGTCAATACCACAATACATATTAAATGCTTCTAATATTACATTGACTCCCAGTTCTCAAATCAAGGGCCTAGAACGGGCGAGAAGAACTGGCAATAAACTCTCCGCCACTCTTTTTAATCGCCAAGTTTTTGTTTCACAAAATGTTTGTAAGATAAAAACTTGGCCATCATCAACATATGACATATTTTAGTAATTAATAGTTATCTCTATCAGCAGTAGGCATGGTGAAATAGGAATCATCGTCACAATACCGGATCATGCTTTTAATAATTAGTTAAAAACATAAGCTCTAATATTTAAGTAATAGAAAAAAGCTGTTTGAATTGCCGCCTAAATAAACTTAAAAACACTTATCTTAACATCGATTGCGAAGCTGATTATTATTAATTTAATGAGCATTTACAATTAAAAAAGTAAGTTAAAAAACAAATTTAATAAAACGACCACTTGTCATTATATCTGTGTCAAGGATTGGTGTTTTTGGCATTAACTTAAGTAAATATATTTAGGTTATTTAATACGTAACATTTTTAAAGTTAAAATTTTAAAATATTTTTTCATAAAAATTTCTTTTTGTTAGCAATGGAAAACTCCACAAGGTTATTTACTATGGTGCTCAGAGAGTCCGGTAAGCTATAGCCACAACCCACCTGGGGGCTTAGTCAAGAAGTCAAAACGCGACAAATTTTCATACAAAGGCATCTTGACTAAGCACCCTTAGCTCCATGACCTATTAACAAAAAATGACAGTGTATGCATGATATATACTATATGTACTAGCGGACCTGACAGACGTTGTCCCGCTGTGCAAATTTTATCGAAATCGGTTAAGTAGTTTATGAGTCCATAGCGGACAAACAACGTGACGCGTAATTTATATATTATATTAAGATGATATCACCATTCCCATACAAATTCACTTCGCAGATCACGCTTATTCGAGACAAAAACTCAGACATCTAGGCTAGTACTGAAATAATTGTCTACGATATATTACGTTATAATAATCTGTAATTACAAGATGTGTGTTGAGCTATAATTAGCGTTATTATTATTAGTATTATAAATCATATGTGTATTACACCATAGTGCGACCTTGATAAGCAAACACATCAATGGCTGATTCATCTTTGTTTTCAACAGAAGTTGTGTCTTAATATATCTAAATGAACACGTGTAAGGGTTTTTGGACACATCGAAGTGCCTTATTAAAATAATGTTTTAACGTCTCATAATGTTATATATTTATTTTATTTGTAATGGCGGTAATTATGGTCGGTCAGGGTAAGCAAAACACATCAGCACCAAATAAGCAAGGAATTACATATCTTTTTTTAATTTAGAAAGTGTCTGCTTAAATAAATAAAAATAAAATATGTTTATTATGGACCATAAGATACAAGTATTAAGTGATACATGATTTAATAATGATGTTCCGTAGAATAATTATTTAATTTTTACAGTATATAGCCAGCCTTATACATATCTTATTTTACATATATATTATGTATATTGTGACAATACACTACGCAGTTATTGAACTACGCATTTCGCTAAATGAACTGCGTCCTTTGAAATTTTATTCACGCGAATAAAGTAAAAGAAAGTATGATAAAAATTAGACTGATTACACCTTTGTGTAAATTTAAATTTATTTCCATTAAAACCGGGAAGCAAAAAGCGTGAAACCGGACCGGCTGGAAATTCTTGCTCGACAAGGCTAAATCCTGGATGGGCTTTAGACCTTCCATGATCATGATTCAAACCATGATGAGTTTAATTCATTGAATATTATAACAACTAAATATTAATATTATTGAATGATAACGTATGAATTATCAACTGCTTAATCTTCAGACATAGATAAGAAATATGTATACAACAATAAGTGATTAAAAATTAACACGTGAAATTTAAATTGTTGAATAAATTGTTGAATTTTCAATATCCAACGTACGTAGATTTTTGAGGGCAATTAATTTTCAATTAATTTTTAAATGTTCTTAATGATTTTCCTTAGCTTAAAAGTCATTGAAGTAAACTTTGTGAGAACGGAAGTAGGAGTATTGTCCAAAAATTTAATGCGTACAATACAAGTTTCAAATTGTAGGAAAATAATTCTTATTGTCATGTATAAGTAGGAAGGAAGATGCTGCTCTTCTCTCCACTCTTTGAACCACCGACTTCTCGGCCTTGGGCCGGGGCCGATAGATGTATATTTCCTTAGCGGCTACAATATCGTTGATGGCTCGTTTCAGGGTAGGACGTCATACTGATTTGTAGCCAAAGATTGTATGTAGTCGAAAGATGACAAGTAAAAAAGATGTTTATCTTAAGTTGACATCATCAGAAATGTTTCGTATGGAGGGGCTAAGGGCCTTTTTTTGTGAGAGTGTTACAGAACACAACATACTGGTGATTTTGTTAACGAAAATTGTTGGCATTCTTAGTGAATGTATTATACATTACATATTTAAATAAAAGCCATAAACAAAAATTGAATTGAATAATTATTTAAACATTGTTAATCTTAATAGCCTTCTAGTATTAAAATAAACCTTACACTGCAAGGTTAACAATCCTTTAATAATTCATTAGCAATAAGTGAATTGATAAAAAAAATTGTCACATGAAAAACGACACATTGGAAACAACCGTTATCCCGTCAAACTACTTTCAAAAGGGCAATTTGAAATATTCAATAATGATATACGTACACTTAAGTCCACCAGAATCGTGTTTTCAGTAATAAGTGGTTCAGATACATTTATGCGTTATTACTCCTGTCAAGTGTGGTGTCGGCAAGGAGAGCTCTGACATCTGAGTGCTTCAGTGGAATAAATAGTGTATCATAAAAATAAGTAAAAAGTAAAAAATCATTTAATCATATAGGTAACACAATCTACACTTATGAACGTATAAGTATAATAATAACATAAGTTGTTATAAGTGTATAAGTTATACTACCCTAAGTGTTCCTCAGTGATTTTTAGTTAGTTTATTGCTGATAGATAGATAGTTGGAACAAAATTATTATATTGTAACCAACCGATTTCTTTAATGGCCTAAAAAGAACTTTATATTTAGTAAGTAAGTTAGTTATAAGCTGTAAATCTTTCTCAATAAATAAAAAAGTAAGTTATTCTGGAAACCCTGAAACAATACACAGCAAATTGAATTCATAACCTACAGTGCCTGCCACAAATGCCATTTGGCCTTACATACTTTTTCATCCTTGGTCACAAAAAAATATTTTTATTTTTACAGAACTTGATAAATAAATAGAACGCAAACAGATGTTTTATTAAAGCACTTTAAATCCATCAAAGGACCTTTTATATATTTATAGAGATTCGAAATGTATGTTTGTATGTCTCTTTTGCTATATTTGCAATCATATATTAATTGCATCCAAAGAAAATTGCAGTGGTACGACCTTGGGATCGATTAACGCTATTTACAAACGGATATATATAATAGCTATAGATATAAAAAACTAAAGTATAAAAACTAACCAATTATCACTTTTAATTTGATTTCAATTTTTTATATACTTGGTCACCCTAAATATAATAAAATTGTGAGAAAATACTTTAATTTCCGATAAACGATTGATTTCAAGAACAAAAGACGGTGAAACATTAATCTTGAATCTAAATCTATACAAAAATTGGAAGGCAGTGCAATTCTAATATTTCGTCATACGATGTCGATTCAGGTGTTTTGTTAACGAGATGGTTCACCAATTTAACTAATTATTGAGTGTAGAATACAGTTTCAGAATTCAAAGAAATAAGGAAATTGCCTCGGCAACTGCGCTCGCGCAGCGGACGTATCAATTGCGTGCGGTCAGTGGCTGCTATACGCCACTTGACATAAACATTCCGTCAGACCAAGATTATTGTCTCAAGTAATGATCGTAATCAGAGACTTTGTGTGGATCGTCATATGATGTGACAGTAGTCACATTTGGTACTGGTATTGAAATTTTGCCTAAATAAAATAATTAACAATTCACTACTAAACATAATGCCATCTTAAGAATTCTACTTCATTACATTAAAAGGTACTATCGCACATAGAAGTTCTTTTGGAATATCCCTACGTAAAGCTGATACTAGTAATCTTTTATATGACAGACTTCAGTACCTTCCAATAATCTTTCAGCGCGAATACAATATTTCTCAGCATCGAATTAACCACCTATAGACTAAGCGCAAGATCGGCAAAGATCTACTCTAGATTCAAAAGCCAAGGCTCAGTTTGAATCGCCGATATATACATACGGACGCAGATAGACACGGACTTAGGAACGTATTATTTTTAAGCCTTTATTGCCGACAACCAGTATATTATCACTATATTAACACTTATTTAAGTTACATAACTAATACATCATACGAGTATGGCCCGTTTTAGTAATCAGCGTGTCCTGTTACACATAGGCCTCTTCCAGCTGCTTCCATTATTATCTGATGTTAGCTCTTCTTGTCCAAGTTGTGTCTCCTATTCTCTTTATATCGTCTGCCCATCTCTTGCTCTGTCTTCCTCTTTTCATTCTTCCATCGCGTGGTTGCCATTCTGAAATATTTTTGATCCATTTCAACCAGCTATCTCTCGTCATGTGCCCGGTCTAGCGATCAAATTTGGTCGTTGATCTTATCTCTTCTGCTCTTTTTCGATGTCTCAGTGTTATCCCACCATGCTCCATTCCATTCCTCTTTGGCATGTTCTCAACTTTAAAAGATGTTTCTGAGATAATGCCCAAGTCTGGCAGCCGTATGTGACACATGGTAAGATACATAATAGCAACCTTAACGCGCTAGGACCCCACGGACCAAGGGTCTCGACACCGTATGGGACAAAATCATATTCTGAGCCTAGACCCCTGTATTTGCATGCTTTAGCTTTTTCAGCCGCTTCACAAGCCCTGGTGCGGCTTGCTCTGTTGTTGGTTCCATGTAGATGGGAAGGGCCCAGCGTGTCTTAACAGGTTTCATCCCATACCAGTACCCGGCCCAGGTTAGTCGACATCACAGGAGACCGAAGATCTGGCAGCTACCTCGGACAAAGAATTAGTCTAACTATTCAAAGGGGGAACGCTGCCAGTATCTTCGGAACCTTGCCTAAAGGGACTCCTTTTAATAATATATTTTAGTTATTATATGTTAAGGTTAGTTTTTTATTTCAATGTATATGTGATTTATAATTACTAGTTATAGCAACCTATTAAGATATATTAATAACTAACATAAACTATTTTAAACGTAAAGCACAGATTTATCTTAGCAATCCTAAACACAGTCCTGCCTGTTAACCAATATGTGTGTGTGACATATCACTAAACGAACATGAATTAAAATTGTGAGACAACCGGCAAAAACCGACGATATGTGTCAGGTACAGCATGATAACACCACACAGGAAATTGATGAATAAAGCGAAATGGCAAAGCATATCTTTTTGTATATTGAGTTACGATTAAAATATAAATAAATCAATGGCGATACAACCGTTTTAGGTCTCGGCCTCAGATTTCTGTATCTGTTTCATGACCATTTTCTTTTTTTTTATCATTTCTAATAGGCAGGTGATCAGCCTTCTGTGCCTGACGCACCCCGTGGACTTTTTGGGTATAAGGCAAGCCGGTTTCCTCACAATGTTTTCCTTCACCGTTCGAGCGAATGTTAAATGCGCATATAGAAATAAAGTCCATTGGTGCACAGCCGGGGATCGAACCTACGACCTCAGGGATGAGAGTCGCACGCTGAAGCCACTAGGCCAACACTGCTCAGTCACGATTGAGTCACGATTACCCTAATATATCTTAGTACTTGTTTTGAGTCCGATACATGCGCACTCAGATCGCACCGGATACCACAATCTGAGACAAGTAGGTAATGACCGTATCCGGTCAACTCTGGGAAGACAGAAGGGTCCATTTTGAAACACCTTGAATGAAACTAGCTTTGTCGGCATAAAAGGCCGTTCCATTGAGGTATCAAGTTATTGTGGAAAAGAATAAATGCGATTTATTACAAGTAGTATGTGGTGTTGAAGTAGCAGTCGTAATATTTCCATTTCTCCTACGACTAAATGTGAGAAAAATGAGAAACTAAATAAAATGCTTTCCTCCAACTTCGATTTTCTTTCCTTTGGAGCAGAGACTTTTGGGCCGTGGGGTTCAAGTGCAGTGGCTGGTAGATAATACCGGTGACCCCAGAGCTGGTGCTTTCCTCGCTCAACGAATAAGTATCGCAATACAGTGAGGAAATGCTGCCAGCGTTGAAGGTATACTGCCACAGGGTTCAAACTTGCTACATTTGTTTTAACTTTCTTTTTATTAATTTTTAATTAAAAATAATTATTATTATTACCATGTAGGTTGACAAAATTGTTAATACTGTATATTAGATTTTTATGTTTAGGTTTTAATAAACAATATAATAGTATATAAAATACAAGAAATAAAATGCTTATTGCGGTAGATGCATAACATTCTTCTTTACGACAAATTTCGTAAATACTGCTCGTACGTATTTGGTGCAATAAATAATACTTGTCCCATGGGAGCTTTCAATGTTGCATGCGTACAGCTAAGTCTACAGGGATTTTTCAAGGTAAGGACCTTGTTAAATAAACGTACACGGCAATATAAATAAGTACAGTATAATAAAAACTGATATATATAATATGTATAGTGTATACTTATATGAGACATTACGTTACGTTAATAATAAAATATACTACATACATCATAGTCACGTTGTTTTACTTTTAAAATATCCTCCTTTTATAAGATTATTATATTAAATTGTTAAACTAAAAGTAGTTTAACAATTTAATACAAAGGATCTTTTGCTATTAAAGTATCCCTATTGACTACTTTCAGGTACTACTTAACACGTTCACTGCGGCAAGTAAAATCATAATTCTTCATCAGGTGCGGCGGCGGGCCAAAATGCGCCCCCAATGATATTTCCGCCAGTGCGTGGCAGGTCTTTCTAGACCCAACAGCACTAGGATAGATTAACTCTCAGTGGATGCACAGCAGCGTCAGTGCGTGGTAGGTCGATAAAAGCCTGCCGTTATGTTTTGATGGGGAACACCTACAATTTTGACCGCAAGATGAAATATATATTTGTCCCTGTCGAATTTTTACAAACACCTGAGATAATCGTTACGCACCAGCGAGAGGGACATAGATTTCTTCGTCCGCACCAGCTGAAATACCGCGGCAGGCCGATATCGGCCTGTTACGCAGTGAACGTGTTAATCTACGGACTTCCTTCGCCATGTCATCAGTCCCAGTTTCCGGGTACTCAAATTACGATTATTTATTATTGCTACTTGATATTGCCTATGAAAATAATACGTCTATTAAAATCTTTGGTTCAAAAAGCTAGAATTTGTGTATGAATTCATAATATTCCTGCGCTGTTACGTGTATTGTAAGCTTTTTCACTGTATTCAATATATTTCAGTCAAGTTACAGCCACTAAGGGCTATGGAAAAAGTAAACCAGAAAACTTCACTAAGAAAGAATTCTAGGTCTGCATGCATCATAATATGATCTAAACAGCTATTTTCGGAGATTATTCCATTAGGGACTGTATGTAATTTAAGATTATCTTATCTGGTCTTACATAGAACTGCGTAATATGATACAAGAGGGTGCATTTGTAGAACTTTTTATCGCATTATTAATAACTGATAATGCAAGTGGTATTATAATGTGACTTTATCAGTGATTTTTTTAATTTCTCGACACTTTAAAACGACAATCTAAGTGTTATAACATGATTTTAACACGATGATGAGTACGAAAGGTTCCTGATGTTAGTGTGTTCATAATCTTTATAACCACCAACATCGTCCGATTCATAAAACGCAACAGGTTCAAGTGGTTGGGACATGAGCACAGAATGGCGGACGACAGAAACCCAAGGTATCTACTGAATTCACGACCTATATGCAAGAGTAAACGCGATGGAGTTATCAAGGACCTCGAAACCATATGTGTTTGAAGTTACGCAAGAAGCACGAGGTATTGCAATGCCGCTTACAGCCGTTGAAGATGACGGTGTTGATAAAGTGTTGAAAACTATCAACACATGCCTTATTTATTAATAATTTACAGAGCTGGTGCGGCTGAAAAAGCATGCAAATACAGGGGTCTAGTCTCCGAATATGATTTTGTCCCATTCGGTGTCGAGACCCTTGGTCCGTGGGGTCCTAGCGCTATCAAGCTTTTTAAGGAAATAGCAAAAAGGTTAGTCGACATCACAGTAGACCGAAGAGCTGGCTACATCGGACAAAGAATTGATCAAGCTATTCAAAGGGGGAGCGCTGCCAGTAACTTCGGAACCTTGCCTAAAGGGACTCCTTTTAATAATATATTTTTAGTTATTATATTTAATTAAATTTATTAATATAAACCACAACAATATAAATTTCAATCTTTAAAACTTGAATAACACAATTTTTGCAATTTAAAGATTTTTAATTTATCTATCTTTATTTAACAACATTTAATATCATTGTAGTTATAAGTCGAATGGATGTGACTTTTTTATAAATTACTGGATATTTTTCAGCTATGAACTTGAACTTTTTTGAGTGTATTTGTTAGATTACCTGTCAACTACCGCTATACATCTTCATACAAATGATTTCTTCATGCAATAGATGTGTCGGTTTTTTATCGTTATTTAACGGTTTTAGTAATTTGACGGACGGACGTATTGTTTTTTACATATTTTTAAGATTGCAACGAGTCGTTATTTTGATTTTGATTTTAATTGATTCTGTAATTGTAACAAGATATAGCAATATCCTTAAATCGATAAAAGCGTAACTTAATAACATATAAATAATTGTGTAATCACAGATTTTAAATGATTCCCGTTTTGACTGAATTGCTTGTGAACCTTATTTGTTTTATTAGCAAATAGGCGGAACAAACTAATATCACATAAAAGCCAATTAAACTTTAAAATACATTGGTGATATATTGAACTTCAATAACCTTCAGGTATACCTTGGATAACGTAAACAATAAATGATTAGCTTATCAAAATACCTATTTGTTATTTAAAATATCGTAGTGGTTTTATCAGTGCACACTACCCAACTTCGGCATTTCTTAAGCTTTCTCATCGTACCTATTTATTTTTCCTTTTTTCGGTTGCTTGGAAAATATCGCTTAATAGTTAAAATTAAATTAAAGTTAGAAATTAAAACAAAAACTATCGCATTGCTTTTAAATTTCGAACTGAGTTTTTAACAACATATTTTTTTCATATTCTCTACGCCAATAATTTAATTACATTTACAATAGCTTAATATAATTTATGTTGGGAATAGACAATTAATTTATTGTTATCTATGTCTTACCTTATTTGCAAAAGATAAAGTTATGTTATGTTTCACGAAGGGCATTCACAAAAATCACTCGGCTCAAACACTTTGAATTTTTCGCGTTTATATTTCAACGTTACCAACACGAGTGTTGTCGATAACTAATCAATTGTGACTGAATTGAACTAACAATATTAGATAAGATCGTCTATATGCACCTAATTTGATACAGTCAAATATATATATGTAGATATTTAACTATATATACATGCATTCCTTGTGGAAAACACTAACCCAAAATAAAGAAATTGAGGAAAAAACTAATTTTAAAATTATATGAACATCTCGTATACATATAGTATGTTGCAAAACACTAGACTTTGGATGTCTGTCGACCTTATAAAACCGATTTTTAAAATAAATATATATATATCTTGTACGTATATATATGTATTGTATTATGTATAGTACGTGCATCCACACAAAAAGTCATCGCGTGTCTTGTATCCTACTAGAATATATTGGTTAATTTAGTAAGTGGGCATTTAACTATTGCTATATTAGATTCTATTTCGGTAAAGATTAACTTCGTTCTAACTTTAAATGATGATGAGAGATAGGGGATTGAAATGGACAAAAAATAGCAATGGCAACCACAAGATAGAAGAAGGAAAAGAGGAAGGCAGCGCGAAGATGGGCAGACGATATAAAGAGATTAGGAGGCACAATTCAGACAAGAAGAGCTAACATCAGAAACTTTAGAAAACAATGGACGCAGCTGGAAGAGGCCTATGCACATAGGCCTTTTCCAGCTGCGTCCATTATAGGACACGCTGATCACCGGCACATCTGATGTATTAGATTATTAAGCAATAAAGGCTGATAATACAAATAATAATCTTTAAATGCCAAGCACTTTAACACTATTTTTCAGCTAATTCCCAGTGGATCATTAAACGGTGCAATGCTGATCTTGCTAATAAGGAAACTTAATCATGCCATTTTGGACATGACCACAACAGAATGCTGCATGAAACAAATGATACAATTTAAGATACAAATGACGCATTACGCAGGAAACTGAATACTACTTGTACTTATTTTGCGCCTGTAATGAATTTCTGAGCAAATTGCGCATAAGAACAATTGCTTGTAAAAAATGTAGATTACTACTTTTTATTTAAAATAGCAATGAGATACTCGTATTCTTATATTGGTTAATTTAATTTGTTACAGTTACCTACGGATTGACAAAAAAAACGCATTAGACAGGCTCTATCTAGTGTCGGTTTCATTTTTGCTACCCTGGCATATCAACAAAATTTTGTTGTACATATTATAAATGGGCATTTTTGACACATTTACACAGTTAAATGTCTAATGCTGTTAGAAACAACTTTATCATTGTATAAAAGTAAAAAAGTTAAATAGTTGATAAATCCTTGTCCTCAATTAAAAATCATTGTTCAAATAGTATTTGACAAAAAAAGAATTACGCACTACTTTACATGCGTCGTTCGTCTTCATATTATTGTATGCGAAAATTTAGATCTAGATTAACGTGCACCGAATAATTTTAAAGGTACTTTTAATATTTCAAACCATTAACTAAACAGTATGTGTTTTAGAAAAAATACTAATAAAAATGCGAAATGCATGTTTTGGACTGGTTTTTGTGGTTAAGGACTATTACTTGCTCTCATAGCCCGATGATATTAATTAATTAAAGGTATACATATAATACAGTATATTTTGCAAGCTATCTTTTCTCAAATACATGACAAATATGGTAAACATAAATGTTTCCAAAAATAAAAATATTACACTCCACATTTTAGATAAATAAATAAACAATAATTACTAGTAAAACAGCGGATTACTAAAATAGTTAAGGATTAAACTTAATAATGTTTTTTGTGATTGATCAGCCCATGAGATGATTCATCAGTACAACCAAAGCACCTTCAGATTAGAGGCCTTAACCATACATTTTTGTATACAAACCACAAGAAAATCTTCGTGGGAATATTTGGAAATAAGCGATTGAATATATATAAGTATCCTTATACTTATATATATCATACCAGCTGTGTGGTCTTCTAGTCTATACTTCCATGCTGAGAAATTATCGTATTGAGCTATAGGTAGCAGCTGCAGCTGAATTTCATCATCGGACGTCGAGGCAGAATACGAACCGTGCACCACCACCATGTGGAACCAGCTGCCTACTGAAGTATTTCCGACCAATTCTACTTAGGGACCTTCAAGAAAAGAGCGTACCAATTCTTAAAAGGCCGGCAACGCACTCGCGAGCCCTCTGGCATTGAGAGTGTCCATGGGCAGCGGTATCACTTAACATCAGGTGAGCCTCCAGCCAGTTTGCCCCCTGTACTATAAAAAAAGGAATAACTGACTTTCATCGTTTTACTCGTACGTGTTTGTCATTGTCATTGCTTGTGGCGGCGACCATGCGTCGGGTTGTCTCTCTCTCTAAAATATGGCGAGGGGCCGATGGCTGGCCATGCGTCATACTCGTGAACGGGTGCTACTTGTGGTGACTAGTCGGACTTGAATTCGTGTATGCGGTGATGTTAGTTATTTCGACTATGTATTTGCTTGTTGTTCCCACGAATATAAGTGCGTGCTCCTATTTCACCATGCCTCCTGCTGATAGAGGACAAATCTTTGTTTTTAATTTATTTTATTATTATTAATTACTTAAGATGTCATGTGGAACATGGTGTAATGGTTGCAGCTCCTTACAAGCGTTGTGTAAAACAAAAAACTTGGCGATTCAAAAGAGTGGCGGAGTGTTTATTGCCAGTTCTTCTCTTCCGTTCTACGCCCTTGATTGGAGAACTGGCAATAAATGTAAAATTAGAAGCATTTATTGTATATTTCTTTTTAACGTTCATAAGTGTACATTGTGATACCTATATGATTTTGAATTTCGAATCCTTAACCCACTTTTTGTGCATAAATTAAAAATGCCGAAAAGTTGTCATGGGTTGACAGCAATTAAAACTTCATTTAATAATTTATTACATAAATAAAGATAATTATGCTTCGCTAATAAATAAATAAATAAATCAGTAGCGCTACAACCTCTTTTACGTCTTGGCCTCAGATTTCTGAATCTGTTTCATGATCATTTTTAAATCTAACAGGCAAGTAGGGTGATCAGCCTCCAGTGCCTGACACACGCCGTCGACCTTTTGGGTCTAAGACATGTCTCACGATGTTTTCCTTCACCGTTCGAGCAAATGTTAAATACGCACATAGAGAGAAAGTCCATTGGTGCACAGCCGGGGATCGAACCTACGACCTCAGGTATGAGAGTTGCATGCTGAAGCCACTAGGCCAACACTGCTCATAAATATAATAATAAAATATCCTACAAAATTTACTTTATGTAGCGCCATCTAGAATTTGAAGCTACAATCAGATACGAGCTATCAATGTTATTCCACTAAGGATATACCATTTCCCGAGCTTAGTCACTGGGGCTCTCGTGCCAGTCAGTGGGTAGAATGGTCCTCCCTTTAGGTTGAAGTTGGATCTTCCACAGATAGGTATCCGTTTTGTATAGTTCAAATCATCGATTCGACAGAAACTGGAGAGTTTACTTTGTACAAGTATTCAAACACCTTTTATTATGCATGTCTTAGCGGGACTTGATGTATTTTTTTTTTTTTTTTAAAGACAATTCACACCAATTGACCGAGTCCCATGCTAAGCTGGTGAAGCTTGTGTTATGGGTACTAGGCAACGGATATACATACATATTATTGATAGATAGATATATAAATACATATTTAAACACCCAAGACCTAAGCACAACACCAAATGCTCATCACATCGATGTTCGTCTCAGCCGGGGATCGAACCCGGGACCCATGGATTCGTAGTCAGGGGTACTAACCACTAGACCAATGAGTCGTCAAAATAATAATAAAGTCGTTAAAATAATGTATAAAGCTTATTACATATTCGTTTTTATTAAGAAACATGAAAACAATGAATGACGTGACTTACAAAAAATATGTACTAGAACCTTTTTAAGGACCTATCTGGTCGCCAAACTCCAAAAAAGTACAATGTTACTTTCCATTTTTCGTCTTTGTTTCTTGAAGTAGGGCGAATGGAAAAAATATATGGTGGAGTTGAGTAGTTTATGTATCCATTTTGAAAGATTGATACACGATTTAAATACATTCGCTCGATAGAAAAAAAATCCAAATATAGACAATTTTTGACACTTTGAATGATATATTTTATCGCAAGTCAAATCTATTTCAGAAAAAAAATTGATAAAATTACATTAATTTAATGGTTTACATAACTAATTGTTATTACGGGCCAGCGCGCCTCAGTGCTCCAGCTCTCAACTGCGCCCCGCAGTCCACCCCGAGACACTGGCACAGCAATTCGTGCTGGGATAGGGCCTTGAAGTCGAAAACTTCCATAGCTCGAAAAACATTTTTGTTCCCTTCCCTTCAAGCCCCAAACCCTCCATTGCACGACATCTCAACTAAGGTTGAGTTGAGTATTAGTTAAATTAATCAAACATCCAAGCCGTTTTGATACATATTTTCTCTATATTAAAATTAAATCTCTAACTAATTTTATAATTAAATTGTACTTCTGTCTCGAACATAGCAATTTTTTATTTTACAAATACTTATCACGTTTATAGTTCGAAGCCAAATAAGTTATCAACTTAATATATAATAATAAATAAGATATGTTTGTTATTTCTGTAATATGAATTTTTATTTCTCCCTAACTCAAAATTAGAAAGAATATATAATCTCTAACAGTCGAATAAAACCGACACCTACAAAATCTGAGTCATTGGAACTTCCTAATCCTATAGAAGGAATCTCTATGTTTATTTTATTTTAATATTAACTCTTTTTTCTCTTAATTCATTTTTCCCCAATTGCATACCCGATATGTCCGTGGAAACTTGATCTCCAGGCACCAAAAATATACAATGTTTTTTTTTGTATTTATTTTCTTAATTTTGACAACAATTTTATTACTATGACACGTTTTATGAACATTGACTAATGTACATGGATCTTTATAAACACTAAATCACGCGAGTTGGACTGAAGTCTATAAAAAAGAAAAGTTCCGAATGACTGCGTCCGTAACGAAGCTATAAATCATATCTCAGTAATATACTAGCGTAGTGCAATAGTATTGCAATTTTCCAAGAATTAAGCCAATTTATGATAATAGCTTGTTATTAATTACGAAGTAAAATTCGTATTAACATCTTAGGTCATAAAAAACGGCTGATATCTTTTCTGTCCTTTTCAGTGAGGGTAGTATTAACAATTTTATATAAAGATGAAAAAACTTAAGTTCAAACACCGCATTTGTTTAGTCCAAAGAGCGCATTTGTTTAGTTCAAAGAGCGCATTTGGACTGATTTAGTTTTATAAATAAGGTATGTTTAAGTGTCAGTCATATCTGATAAGAATCATTATCATCACGTCATCACAACTAAGTCTCCTTTTTTCATTTCTTTGACGACTAATTTCAATTTCAATAGCGAGCCTAACTGTAAACAGTTTAAAAATTGCCCAAATCAATCCTTGAACCCAGACTTTCGTCTATCTATCTACCTTTATTGGTCTGTTTATAAAGAAAAGCCTTGCGCACGTGGTACACGCCGGCGAATTTTGTGTCTTCAGAATTAGGGAAGATCAATCTAAGTGATTTATAAAATAGATCCAAAGAAATAGTCGTCTGCTATAAAAATGTAATACCTATTGAATGTTCTGTATAACTCGTGTGGTACAACACTATTTTGATAAGAGATTTTAATGTTTAAGAACAGACAATTGTCGCAAATTATTTAATTATTTAGCCTACAGCATCGTTTCTTAAGCGGAGGGTCGAGTTTGTTTTAAAAGGGGGTCGCAGTGGGTTGATATAGGTACAAAAGATTCGTTAAAAACAGCGCGCTTTATTATTATAATTTCACAGTGACGGGGTCGCAAGACTGTTTTACTTAACTTTTTGGCTTTTTCGTGGGTCGATACATAAAGATGGTAGAGAACGATGGCTTAAAGTTTCAAAAATATTAAGAGTAAATTGTAATTCATCAGCTTTTTATAATACTTCATACACTTCTGTTCATATTCAGACAGTAATCTTAAGGATTACAAATCAATTTACAGTTTAATAAATAAATGAGATGTTATTGTTTGAAACCTTATCTACATTATCACGAAACAAAGGCGGATTATATAAGTATTTTGACCCTGGATCTTAGATTGGAGGACAATAAACCTAGCTTCTAGTTATTTGTTCGAACTTAACCACCTATAAAAAAACAAATCAGTCTGCGCCTTTAAACTAGAGTACTTTCGTCTCTTTCTGTCTAATTGGGCTAACATTGTGATGAAAAGAGAGTACTTTACGATAAAATAATACAATCCTCAGTTAATTTTATTTACGACTACCCCACAGTTTTGTGTCGATTTTATACGATTTGCAGTTTTTTTTATACTTTTAAATCTTCTTCAGGATTCACACTATTTATAACATGATGCAGTACAGTTTAGAAAAAAAAATCGGAAATTTTTGAAATTACCGCGTTCATACATACCGGCAGTCGCGGGTGACTTCATTATATAATATTTCCACGGCTAAAAAGTTAAGATTCAAAAAATTTTTAGCGTAGAAAGAACTCGGTACCCGGAAAATAATATTTGTTTAGATTTATGGTAAAAAATTCTTATCATCGATATTATATAATTATCAGTTAAACAGTTCCTTATTGATCGGATTAATGAATTCTTTATAATGTAAAAACAGTATGATTGGAGTTTTAGGTATAATTTCCAGATAAATAAAATTATCGGTATGGAAGGACATGTAGGCTGGTTACGTACGTAACTGGTAAGTAAAATAAAACAAAACATACCATACGTTGCGCTATTGTATTTAATTTAAAATACTAGTAATATTTTACGTATTTCATTTTCAGGAACAAATTTAATTGAGCGGAGCGAGCGATTTTGAAATTGACCCGATTTTGAAAATTCTTATTTTAAATTAAAGATAGAAAAATTTCCCGTGCTATAGGCTATAAAAACTCAATAATATTTACGAATAAATCACAAAATAAGCGGAAAATCTAATGTTTATGGGAAAAAAATGTTTCGAATCTGATTTTGCCAATTTAAAAGTCTTTTACACTTATGGTGAGCAAGACAATGAAATTTTTGACGGCTTTTCTCGAAGTTTTAAATCGGTGGAAAACTTAGCAACTGACGAAATTCCTTTAACAAAATCAAATCTTTAAATTAAATGTTTTGAATCTATGTATTTTTACTCATCATTAAAAATTTAGTTGAAGACTCGCTCCGCTCAAATTTGTGCTGAAGCGAAGCAGAATTGCGAGCACTGCGGCGTCCTGGTTGTTTAATTCGTCACTGTAGAATGATAACCTCGTTTGTCAAAAAACTATTCATTTCTTATTCTTCGACACATGTCATTTAACTGGTATAATCATGAAGTAATGACTTATTTATGTTATTAATAAATAAGTCCTTTTTACCACCGAAAACTATGGACAAAAACACATGAACATTGACGAAATGAAACATATGAGGTTAATACAGCAACAAATTATATTCTGATTGGTGTCAACAATTAGAGGAGGAAAATGCTCATGATAGAGAGAGATGGAGCCAGTTGGAGGAGGGCTATATATGAGGTCCTTGAAACGAATTAAATAATTCTTTAGGTCCAATCGTTTGTTAAAACCTAAACATAACAATCAAATATACAGTATTTACAATTTTAACCTACAAAGTAATAATAATAATAATTAAGAATGGTATGGTGGCAGTGTACCTTTATTGGTAGCATTTCCTCGCTCTATTGAGATACTTATTCGTTGAGCGAAGAAAGCACCAGCTCTGGTGTCACCGGTCACTTAGGCTGAATACTTTGTCTATAAAAAAATATCAAAGAACTGATTCAAACGGAGGACAAGTCTCAATACATTGTAGTGAGTAGTAGCAACATTGAATCATTATTTTTTAAAAGTATTACCACGTTATAAAACTTAAGAAAATAACATAAAAAAAGAGTTGATATTTTGTATTTCGTAAATTTTTGTAACCTTCATTACGTAATAAGTTGAATTAATAAACAAGATAATATGCATCCTTCTAGTATAATTTGTTGACATACGAGTTTCATTCTAATCAATTTACTAGCTTAAAACTCGAACCCATTTGTAGTTGTTCAAACAATTTGTATGATTCAAATACTAGCGATTAAAAAGAGTGACGGAAACTTTCTTGCCAGTTATTCTTACCCGCCCCGACGAAAAAATAGGGGTTGTTCAAACAATTTGTATGATTCAAATACTAGCGATTAAAAAGAGTGACGGAAACTTTCTTGCCAGTTCTTCTTACCCGATCTACTTGACTTGCGAACTGGTAGTAAATGTAAATTTATAATTTATTTAACTTCTTTTTTGACGTTCATAAGTGTACTTGTTTACCTATACGAATAAAGTTATTTTGAGTTTGAGTTTGTGAATACTCTATATTTATGGAATTTAAATATGAACAGTAATCTGCTGTATTCTTCTTGTCTAACATATGACTTGGTTCTAAGATATACTAGTTGCCTCATGGTGTTAGACAACTAACTGATTTCTTCATTACTCTAAGGTAATGTTGTATTCTCCTGTCTCTCAAAGGCAAGAAAAGACTCAAATA
This sequence comes from Pieris macdunnoughi, assembly GCA_905332375.1. Taxonomy (NCBI): domain Eukaryota; kingdom Metazoa; phylum Arthropoda; class Insecta; order Lepidoptera; family Pieridae; genus Pieris; species Pieris macdunnoughi. The sequence continues at coordinate 1,111,018 of CAJOBZ010000032.1, read as the reverse complement.
GTCAATTGTCACGTTCCGTACCAAAACACACAACTCATCCAAAATTCTAAACCGTATTACCCAGTGATTTATATAGATTATGTGCATTGTCAATGTCAATAATAAATTAAAAAACATATCTGCTTCACAACACGTTTTAGACGTTCAGTTTGTATCCAGCCTAACACTTAATAGATGAACTTATCAGCTTATGCGAAATCGCTTTTTATCGGCGCGGGCGTGCAATCGAAACTATGATATGAATAGTTGGCACGAGCTACTTGCGCGGGATACTTCTATCACGAAGTTCTGATGAATTACTTTTTTATCGATCTTTGATCTGTGATTTATATTGTGTAATATGGTTGTGTATAGAAAACATATTTTGGTGATGTGTGTTGGTGCTGCGTTAGTTGTGTTTGGTGTTATTTCAAAATGCAGTTGGTCTGGTATATTTTTCTCACAAATTAAAAAGGTAAACTTACATCGTTACTGTTGTATTGCGTTTTTGTGATAATTATCGTAAGTTTATTAATAATAACTTTACTCAGATTATATCCATGTGTAGTTTTAGTTAGGTCTTATTAGATGCTAGTGTTGGTTAGACAAAATCAAAAAAGACTGAAAATCTCCTTTAAAAATTATCATAAATGCTATTGTGTATTATGATTTTATAAATCAATTACAGCGAGTCCTAGTATGTTTAAATTAACAAAAAAAATACTAAGAATGACGACGTTATACATGAAAATAATAATAATTGCTACAAAGTGCAACGAAAATAAAAAATTCTATAAAAGCCGGCAGGGTTCTCTCATTGTATTTTATATAGGCTATTCGAAAAAATTGTCATCTTTGGGTGTAAAATAGTCAGGCGTTCCAAAAACTTAATATTTTCATAATAAATACAATATACAAAATAAATAAATAAATCGTTTATTACCAAAGAAAGTGGTACATTTAGATCGATTTATTGTAAAAATCCTCACTACACCCATTAAAAATAAGCAAATGTCATATCAATTTTCATAACAAAAACATTAACATAATAACTTAAGGACCTATCCTATCGCTAAACTCCAAAAAAGTACATTGTTTCTTTCCATTTTTCGTCATCGTTTCTTGAAGTAGTGCGAATGGAAAAAATATATGGTGGAGTTGAGTAGTTTATGTATCCATTTTGAAAGATCGATACACGATTTAAATAACTTCTCTCGATAGAAAAAAATCCAAACATAGCCAATTTTCAACACTTTGAATTCATTTTATGACGATAATGTATATAGAACATAATTTTGAAATTTACACGATATATTTAATCGCAATCCATTTCAGAAAAAAAAATGATTAAATTACATTAATTTGATGTTTTACATAACTAATTGTTAATACGGGCCGACGCGACGCGCCTCTCCACTGCGCACCGCAGTCCACCCCGAGACACTGACACAGCAATTCGTGCTGGGATAGGGCCTTAAGTTATTATTATTAATAGGTTAAGGTATTTATAATTGTTGTCAAACTTATGGTCAAATACGACTACTCGCCCAAGCTATAAAGGCACCTTGAATTTAAACATTTAATCACCTTTCCCCTAAAAGCATTACAACATAATATACTACATACTAGTTGGTTAAATTAATTATTTTTTAAATATTATATTTGATAAATAGAACCCCTCTTAAGGATATAATCGCAAAATTATTATATTTTGACAAGATATCAAGTTGATAAAAAATCAAATACAGTAAATAATCTCAATCTCTCTACATATAATAAAAAACAAGTATTCTAAATATATAGCTAAAGATAAAATATATAATATACACAAAAAGGTTGGAACTTTTACGAAACTTACAAAGGAAAAAATCAATCAAAATTATTACATTTAACTAAGTAATATCAAAAAAGAAGAAAAAACCCCCCCCCCCCCCCCCCCCCCCCAAAAAAAAAAAAACCCAAAAACAAAAAAACCCCCCCCCCACCCCCCCCCCCCCCCCCCCAAAAAAAACCCCCCCCCCCCCCCCCCCCCCCCCCCCCCCCCAAAAAAGGGGGGGGGGGAAAAAAAAAAAAAAAAAAAAAAAAAGGAAAAAAAAAAAAAAAAAAAAAAATTTTTAAAAAAAAAAAAAATTTTGTTTAAAAAAAAAAAAAAAAAAAAAAAAAAGGACCCCCTTTTCCCCCCCCAAAAAAAAGGGAAAAAAAAAACCTTTTATAATTCGGATGTGTTGTGTGATGGTGTGAAAGAGATGATATGTACGTGATGGTGTGTATGTGGGGTGTGCGAATGATGCAGGTAATTTAGCGCTATGGATATTCTTAATACACCTTTTAAGCATATTTCGTGATAGCTTAAACAAGTCGAGGCTTAAATAGTGGTCGTTGTAAGTCCTGCGCGATGATTCACTGAGTTTTTTACATAGTAAATGTTGATGTGAGAAACGTGCAGCAAAGTACAGTTTACGAGTCTGGCAGGAACATGATGTTTTTTGGCTTCATACGAATTAAAGTAATTATAGGTCTCAAAGGATTTTATAAAGTCGTTTTGAATCTTTTCAATTTTCTCTTGTCTAAACCAAGCAACTATTTTCAAGAACACTTCTAACATATGTATAGTATTGCGCTTTGATACAGTTGACATCATGAAAATGTTCACAGAACCAAAATAACCTATGTCAACTATTGGGTCAATATAGTCATTATAAACCATTTTATAGTCTAACCTAACTAACCTAAGTCTTCTTTAACGTATATGTTATTAATATAACTAATGTTTTTGGGGGGGGAAGGGGCCCTTTTTTAGTCAATGCTATTTTGTCTATAATAACGACAAAGATTACTCAAGCCAAGATTTTGAGAACTTCTTTGTTTCTTTTTAATTATGTTTTTTATTAGAAGTTTATTTAATGTCATTAATATTAGAGCAGCGTTGGCCAAGTGGCTTCAGCGTGCGACTCGAATCCCTGAGGTCGTCGGTTCGATCCCCGGCTGTGCACCAATGGACTTTCTTTCTATGTGCGCATTTAACATTCGTTCGAACGTTGAAGGAAAACATCCTGAGGAAACGGGCTTTCCTTAGACCCAAATAAAAGTCGACGGTGTGTGTCAGACACAGAAGGCTGATCACCTTTTAGGTAGATCAGACCTATTAGATTGACAAATGATCATGAAACAGACACATAAATCTGTGGCCTAAAAAGGTTGCAGTGCCACTGTTTTTTTTTTTAAATTAGAGTAGCCAATCCTTTGAAAGGTTGAATAAATTCCTTAATCCGTGAGAAAAACAAAATTTTTAAGTACTTATTTACATATGTTTTCGAAAATAAAAAAATGACATGTACTCGTATATATTTGCAATATTTATTTACTTGTGTAAATATTTCACAACGAAATGCAATGAGGGTTTTTCGAGTTTATTATGTTTAAAAAATAGAATAAGAAATAACAAAAAAAGTTGTGGGTCCATTAATTATAAAAAAAAACTATTGTTGGTACGACATCGTTAGGTTCAACAACAACTTACGAGTAGGTAGCCAGAATTGACTGCGAACAAATAAAATATTATGTCTGACATATTATTTTAGGCACCGGTGACCTATAGATAGAATCGAATTTACACTTTCACTTGTTTTGTTGTCAATAAATTATTTTGTTAAAATAATAATAAAATAATATTTTTTGTTCAACCAATCTTATCATTAGAGTGGAAATGATAACAGATATTAGGTGCTGGATACGGAGACAATTTAGTACAGCTTACTTTCACATTCGAACTATTCGTATCACTAACAAATAACAAATACGTTTTCCTACAGTAATTCAAATTATATACAAAAGTTGATTTGTGTTGACAATATCGTGGTTCCTCTGAGTGAATAGAAAATTATATCTATTCTAACCAAATCATAACAAATGCTATCAATGCACTTGAACTTCATTGCGGTCACCCATACATTGATTAATAATTATTTATCAATATATTTATTCGATATCATTTGATCGGATCGTTCGATACTCATAATTAATACTAATTATTCACTTATTAACTCACGATTTTTGTATATCGAAAGGTATCCGAAGATATTTGTTTTTTCTTGATATTTAATCACAATAGGAAAGATTCAAAATCGTGATAAGTCTGACGTCAAAAATTTATTACATTTTGACCTACGGGAGTCAGTAGAAGTAATATTATTATTATTTTCTTATGTAGCCGAGTTCACATTTCAAGGATCGTCATGCTCACTTAAATGTCGTTGCTTGTGGCGGCGTCCATGCGTCGGGTTGTCTCTCTCCCTTTTTGACTTTTGACAGTTTAGCCAAAGTCTCACTAGACTCAGTCACTACTGAATCTCACCCTTTGAGAACAAGCTATATTTTACAATTATACAATAGGTTAGGAATCAATCAAACGGGTAACGCACAGAGATCTCGGCATTGTAACAGATTTGTCGAAAATCCTATAAAAACTTGTGTTTGTACTGAGATAATCAGAGGATTTCGCGAATATCACTACTGTGAGAGGGTTATATGATGCGCATGAGAAGTCATCTGTAGCCTAATTCCGCGATTTGGGCTCCTTATGAAACTAAGGTGATGTTAGAGCGGGTACAAAACAAATCTTAGGATATACGGTCCACTTTTTACCCACTCATGTATCCGACCGTAATTATTCTTGGTTCTGTGGGCTACAATGATTTTAGAGTACGCCGAGAATTCATGCTTGGGATGTACTCAATAAAATTGTTACACCTCAAGGGCAGCAATTCGGCAGTACTACAATGAGTTAGTTGTGCCTGATGGGTACGTCAGGAGGTGCCATCGTCCGCCGTTACTACATGTGCCCACAGCTACTAACTAACCTTCTGAAAAGAGTCCATATGATTCGCTGACTTTTATGGTTCGTTGAGTAAACTTACAAAAGTTCTATTATTTGTTAGTTAATTTTTTAGTACCTATCTTATTTTGTTTTTCCTAATTAATTTCTTTTGTTTATTTTTACTTCGTGTGTGAATTTTTTATGCATTCTTGTTGATAACCTGCTAGGACAAGATTGTGTTTTTTTGCCTCCTATTACAATAAAAAAACAAGTTTGAACACAGTTCACATTAATTACCACAGCCGGAATTCGAACTCACGTACACCTAACTGATACCCGCTTGATACACTACTATTAAATACTAATATGCATTATTATAATTACAGATGATGGTTCTCGCGGAAGGTTCCACATCCTTCTACATCTGGAGGGACATTCCGATCCCAATGTACCTGGAGTGTTTTCTGTTCAACATCACCAATACAGAAGACATTCTCGCTGGAAAGAACGTCAGCTTGCAGGTGCAACAAGTGGGGCCCTATGTTTTTAAGGAGATACGAAAGAAGGTAAATCAGAATACATAGTACATTGGACACGTGAATACTAAAGATTCTTTGCGGTATACTCTATAGAGCAGTGTTGATCAAGTGGCTTCACCGTGCGACTCTCATCTCCGAGGTCGTAGGTTCGTACCATGCATTAATTGACTTTCTAAGTGCGCATTTAACACTCGCTCGTACGGTGAAGGAAATCGTGAGGAAACTAGCTTGCCTTAGACCCAAAACGTCGACGGCGTGTGTCAGACAGAAGGTTAATGACCTACATACCTATTAGAAATAAAACATTGATCACAAAACAGATATGCAAATCTGAGGTGCAGCTTTTGCTTTGCGGCATACCGCTTCAAAGTTGAAATACATTTTATAGAAGAAATAAATAAGCTATCTCTACGTTATCTATATTTTAAATTTGTATTATTTTTTTAATCTTACAATGACACTGACACTTGACAAAGTACATCGTTCAATATATCATACTTCAAAGTCAAATAAACACATTAATTATAAAAGTAAACATAACATATACAATAAGATAAGACAACAACCCAAAAAGATATTGTTTAATATGTGACCGTGAGTTGTGTAAGTCACAGAGCCCTGAATACGCCATAGGTTCTTCTCTCATATGACAACGAGGGAAAAAGAGTACTAAAGCGGACTTGTGTATCTCCTACTGGCAGTCTTGATTACGAGATTTTGAAAACATTATTAGTACGTAGATAATAATGCAACAATTTATCAGTTGCATGCAGGTAATATCGATGTATGCACTGAGATTGGATTATTTTGATAAGCAATTTATCGGTTAATTAATTATTTCCAGTGAAATCTTTTAACCTCTAATTATTAATGAAACAAATTCAGCACGGCTTATCTGTAATTGTCATTCACAAAGAAAATGTGTTCGGAGAGACAAAGGTACATCAAAACACTTATACTATTGACGATTGCCTGCCCAGACCTGGCACCCTAAATATAAATATTAACACCTTATTTATACATATGAAATTGTAAAAGAGACTAGAACTTACCTTAGAATGCCACTATGTGTGTTTTCATACATTTGTTTATTGCTTATTTTATACTTTTACTTTTTAAGTGAGTTGTCGATACATAGGTTTAGTAAAATATGTCTCTCAATGAAAGAAAAGCGTAGGACTGGGAATTCAGAGACAGCGGCCCACTCGCCTATATAGTGTCTAAAATAACGTCCCGCACCACAAGAGTCGGGGAGTTAAAGAAATTTTTAATAAAAAAAAAATGAAGTTTCTTACGAAAAAATTGTCGTCAATTAAACATTATTTTTATATTTCAAGATTTGACAGTTGTTTGAGATTGAAAATTTATATGTTTATATGTAATATGTTTTAAACGAAAGATTTCTAACTAGAAACTAAGCCTTGCTGTAGCAAACAACAGACAGATTAGTGCTTCAGTTAAAACACCTTAGAGTTTTAACTAAAGTTAACAGATTAGTAGCTCTCTCTTTTCATCACAATGTATAGGCGATTCATCAGAACAAGACAAAAGAGACTACAATTTCTTAGAAAGAATTTCAGTCTTAAACAGATTAGTTATTATTTATTAATTCTCACAGTCTCGAATAAATCAATAAACGTTTCATTTATCTTTCATTAGCGATATCTCGAAACCACAATTTATTTATACAACACAAGAAATTGATTGTTATAATAACATACAAATATTTACGGACATGTTGTATGTAACTAATCTTTATCACTAATTAAACATTGATGTTGATCGTATACCCACATTTGCAAATCTTTGGTTTGGTTCAAACTCAAAATAACTTTAAACAAGTACACTTATGAACGTCAGAATTTACATTTCTACCAGTTCGCAAGTCCAGGTCGTAGAGCGGGCAAAAAGAACTGGCAAGAAACTCTCCGCCACTCTTTTTAATCGCTAAGTTTTGAGTCATACAAATTGTTTGAACTGGAGCAAATCAATCCCAAGGATTAGGATCATTTAAATATTCGTCAAATTTATAAAAAGCTTTAATATATTATATAATATTAATTAACGTTTAACGAGAGTTTTGAATTTATTTAGTGATAATTCTCTAATTTCGCTTGGGAGTTTGTTGTAAAAACGATTACAATTTCCATATAAGGAGTGGTTTATCTTCAGGTGCCTGGTTAGTCGTGCGCTTAAATTAGTTCTGTTTCGAGTATTATACTGGTGAATGTCACCGTTTTTTTTTAATCGTTTACATTTTTTTGTACATACAACAAGGCTTCAAGATATCTGGCATCCAAGGCCCATGTTCACCCGCTAATGCTGGGATCCTGTCTATGAATCAAGTAAACGAAATGTTAGATGATATTAAGTATACCAAAACTAACAAAATTATAAAAAGAAAATTAAAACAAATTTAAAAGTTTGGTCCCTGTGGCAGTGTACCTTTATCGCGGACAGCAGTTTCTCTCTGTATTGCGATACTTATTCGTTGAGCGAAGAAATCACCAGCTCTGGGGTCACCGGTACCAGGTGCCAACTTAAATCTTTAATCAGCGCCTATGCACGCCATGGCCCAATAAATAATTAAATATGTACTAATTTTTAAATTATTAGTATTAAAACTATGTAGGTTAAGAAAATTGTTAATACTGTATATTTAATTGTTATGATTACTAATAAACAATGAGGTCTTTAAGTAATGTATATTATACCAAATAAATCAGAAAAAAGAACAATCATGGCTTGGATACTTTTAATGAATTGAGCTTGTGTGAAATGTTCTTGTATTTAATAAGAAAATCTTGTATTTAGCAAGCAATAACGATATATGATAAAAAACCAATTATTTATATCAATGCAAAAGCATTGATTGATGTATTTAATAATCGTAGTTGATAAGACTGAGCGATTGATTGTTATAATGATAGCGACTTATTTCTGGAAATGACATGACGAAAATCATGTACAGAATCAAACCAATTTAAATGAAAAACCAGCTTTTTTGTCAGTTGTAATAACAAAAAACTGGCAACTAAGATTCTCCTTGCAGCAATAATAAATTATGTTTTAGGATCACAAAGAGTACAAATATACAGTATTTCCAATATTTCAACCTACATAGTAATCATAATAATCAAACATGGCTAAAAAGAAAACTAAAACACATTAAAAGTAATGCTGG